>CP125976.1:560247160-560842777 GCA_030063025.1 Avena longiglumis
CCCGCTTCGACATAATCGCCCTGTGGTGAGACCGATATACCGACGCCACGCCAAGCTCGTCTATCCAACGCCAAGATCCACCCGCTTCGAAACGATCCCCCGAGACCGACCCCGAACCCCGAACCCCGGAACCCAAGATCTGCCGAACCCTAAATGTGTGACCCTTATCCGAACCCTTATTTTTATAAATGCTAAACATAAAACTTGTTGCATATTGAATTGTCATACTCGCATGCATATCTGTGTTTTGGGGGCCTTATGCCGATTCACCTAATAATTAAATATGGGGCCCATATGCGGGCAAATCTAGCCTTATATTGGCCTCATTTAAACATGTGTAGCGAACCGGTTCCATCTGTTGTCTTGCTAAACAACATTTAATATGCGGGGTAGCTAAATAACATGAACCACCTAACTAATTGTCGGGACCCCGGTTCCGTTTAATTTGACCTAATTGCATCGCACTTTGCCATGCCATGCATCATACATGCATCATGCCGATCTTCTGCCGTTGTATTAAATATTGCATCCGGTGCTTCTTCTAGTGTTTGCTTCTTCGCGGATTGGGCCGTTGAGTTGATCTGATGCCGACCCGATCTTGGTTGAACCTTCGGCAATGTTTTCAGTGAGCATCTCCCTTTCTACCTATCTTACTTTTCTAGTATTTATTCCCTCTGTTGATCTTTGCTATACGTGTTGCGATGCTCTAGTTTCGCACTGATACCCTTGCAGCCATATATAGCCTTGGACACATCCTATTACGTGTTTGGTAGATAGTTGGACCAGCGTCGTAGTCGCTTGCTCAAGTGTTTTGCTTGTCGTCAAGTACCACGATTGTTGGAGAATTGCCGCATGTTGGCGTTGGAAATGATCATGTCTTTAATTATTGTTCACTTTAATTCCTGTTTAACAACTAAAATTGAATTAAGCGAGGCATCGGTGGGTGATAGGTAAGATTTGGTTTCCGATCCCACTTGTGTCCTGGGACCCGAGTTCTTGACACTGTTCGAGATCGAGCTAACCACGGTGGGGAGATATGGCCCCCATTGATTGATTATTACCTGATTTCAAAGTATTGTCTTTGGGGCCACAACTAGTTTGAGGTGTTTTACTATCCTGTACTTATGCCATGCTATGCTTTATTTATTGTCGAGGAGCACCTTTGTCTTGTTAGGATCGGGACACGTTCGCCGGTGTCGGCGGTCCCGTTGGGGATTTGCTGTCGCTCACTCGCCGCCCACCCAAACCCTAAGTCCGTCGGAGACCGCCGACTCCGCAGGTGTGTCGACTTGGTGGGGTGGCCCCATGTACTTGCTTTGGATCGAGAGCGTCGTGACTTAGGCCCCGCCGACATACCGATGGGTGTATGTTAATTGATCATCAAAAGGGTCAAGTGCACTGGATACTTTGGTGCACCCCTGCAGGGTTTAATCTTTTCGAGAAGCCGTGTCCGCGGTTATGGACGACTTGGAGCACAGTGCTTGATCATAGACAACTATAACTAAAGTTTACTGTTATGAATTGACTTGTATCCGATTTGCCTAGTAATCAGCTTCACTACAACGGAATGGCTAAGTAAAAGTACCAAGAACTGCTGGGTTGTGGGGTTGTCTCATGCTAATTGTATCTGATTAGTAAGTGTTGTAACTATAACGGAATGGTTAACTAAAAGTGCCCACTGCTTACTTTATTAGGATGATTATCTAAACCTGACTAGTAAGTGCCGCAACTATAACTGAATAAGTAAAACTGCCAACTGTGTGAGTTCCTCGGTTGACTTCCTCGTTTGGTCTCGAGGGGGAAACATCAGGATGGGCTTGTTTGGTGTTAGCTTCAGGTTGGATCCGGATAGGTCATTCTTACCCCCCTCTGATAACCGCTAGTTGTATCGAGTCTCTATAGGTTGTTTAGTGCATCTTTGCCGCCGCTTGATCCACCATACCTATGTGGCGAGGACCAATTCTAGCCTCGCTGTCTTGGCCTCGATCTTGGCTCCTCTTTTTCCTTTGCCCTTTGTCGGCACCCCTTTTGTTTAAGCAGGTTTTGAGATCGACGTCGTTAGCAAGGTTACCCTTCCGGCTTGGCCTGGGCAGGGTTATGGATGCCATTGGTTATTCTTCAGGGCTCTTAGCCCCATTTGCATCTTGTCCGTAGTCGGACGCCCCATCGTTTTCAAGGTGATTTGGATCTTTGTACCTTATATTTGTATTCTTGACTCTTTGAGTCGCTGTTGTATATATATATGTTCTGTGGGTCCCATCGAGGACTGTTGTGTAATGTTATTACTTTGCTTTCCACCCGCGAAAGTGCTGGTGAGCACCTTGAATCGTTTCTATGCGGTTTGGCGAGTTTGCTAAAACTTGCATAGGGCCGATTCTCGAGGGTGTTCTGAGTGGTATCGAGCTCGGCGGTTGCGACCCACAAGTCCAGCCTGGGATAACCTAGCTAACGGCAAGTAGAGTGTCAAAACTATTTTGCAAAATCGGTTGGATAGTTCGATTAGGTCTGATTTTACTCCTTACCCTCTGCTGTTCTCCTCTTACCTCGGCGTGATTTGAATCCGCTCTCTTCTCTTTCTTGAGTCCGGGAATTCTCGTGGTTGGGTTTCCGTCGTACCTTCAGGGTTTCGCTTCCTCCTTGGATAACGGTGTTATACCATCCGGAGTCAAGATGCCTGATGAATCCGTCCACGGTGATACCATTCTTTGTTCCTTGTTTGTGCCTTCCGTGTTTCGGCGGACGACATCATCTCGCCAGATCCGATGCTGATCTGCATCACTCCTTTGATCCGAACCTCGCTTGTCGAGATCTTGATCGATTTAGAGTTGGTTGCATAATCCGCCTATTAGGTATGCGAGTAATGGTTTGAGTGCGGGATGGAGTCGCGACCATACCACTACTCTTATCATTAAACGCTGTACATTGAATGGGGATCAATGCAATTACTCCTTCCAGAAAGTTAGAGGTGGCCTTACCTTTAACCGTCCGTTGTTTATCCGGAGTGTTCTCTTGTGAGCAGGATCAACGACCTCTTGTTAGTGGTGTCGCGAGGATCTACACGGAGCGAGAAGACGCAGTTCGCCGACCTTTCCTTCCGGTACCATGAGGCGGATCTCGAGGACGAGATCCATTGTTAGTGGTGTCGAATTGTGGCATCCCGCAAAACCACTACTAGAAAATCGCGTTGAATTTGTGCATTGCATCGTCATCATCATGTGTTGTTTGCCTAAAAATATTTTCGCAAAGCCGTTTCGTTTTCTAATACGCCCCGTCTTAATTCAAACACCAAAACCGGGTCCCCGGAATATTTTGTTTTGACCGCTATCGGTTTGCACACGGCCCGTTTAAATCAAATAAAAAGTTCAATTGTTTTTAGCGGGGGCAGTCGAACGGGCCGAATCGACCCGAACGACCACCCCCATTTTCTAAACGGTCCATCTACACCTGCCCTTCTAAATCCTAAGTTCACCAACTAATCTACCCACCCCTTTCCTCCACATCACCCCAACCAGTAGGAGCACGACACCTCACCCCTCCCCAAAACCCCACCACTAAGAAGCTGCCACCTAACCAGCCCTCTTCCCTCTCCCTCTCTCTCTCCAGGACCCACACTGCAACTCACACCACCCCCACACCTCACAGCGCAGGCCCCACCGCGTGGCCACCTGCCCACGTCCCCACCTATCCCCTCACCCGTGGTCAACTTCCAGCCTCCCCCTGGCCACCCCGGTCCCACCCGCTGGCCTCTGTCCCCACCAACCCGCCCACCTCTCTTCCTCCCTTCCCCTTGCGTCCTCCTCCTCCAGCACCGCCCAGCGTGGCCCCGCCGCCCAGCTCGCGTGCCATGCCTCCCCGCGTCCTCTCTCTCTCCTGGCCCCGCCGCCTCCCTCAAGCCGCCGCCAGGCCGCGCCTCCCTCGCCCCACCGCTTCCACCTCCTGCGCCGCCCGTCCGCCTCGCCGGCGTCCGCCTGAAATCGTCGCGTCCGCTCCTCGTCGCCGTCCGCTCTCCACCTCGCCCCCTCCTCCCACCGCTTCCCCCATGGCTCACCTCGTCGCGGGCGCCCACCCCGTCATGCCAGCCCGCCAACCGCGCCGCATCTCCACGTCTGCAGACCCCCCAAACCCGTCTGCAGGCCGCCCGCCGCTCCTCCCTTCTCCTCCAGCGCGAGCTCGCCCAGCGTCGCCCCCGTCGCGGACCTCCCGGCAACCTCAGCCCTCCGGCTCCGCCGCCAGCGTCCGGCCTCATCTCGCCTGACGATCGCCGTCTCTGGCCTCCAAGGCCGCCCTCGAGCTTGCTCAGCCCGCCGCCATCCTCGGCCACCTCCGCCTCGCCACACCAACTCTGTCCACGCCAAGCTCGTCGCCGCCAGTCGCCTCGTCTCCTGCCACCACCCCTCCGTCTGCGGCAGGCACCGCCTCCGGCCGCGTCCCGCGCCTCCGCGACCAGCTCGTCCCGCAGCAAGCCGGCCCCTCCAGCGCCGCCGAGCCCCGCGGCACCCGCCTCCTCGCCTTGGCGCCTCCGGGTAACCGCAGTCCACGGCGACCAGTGCTCAAGAATCACAGACGCGAGGACCGATCTCTGGATCTGGCGCGAGTGTGCGGCATGGACCCTCAAGATCTTCGTCATGGAACCCGATAACCGCCAGAACCGTTCCGGGTCCGATTGTCGACGAAACCATGGGACCCGAAACCCCGGGATCTCGCGGCGGAACAACAAGGCCTTCGACAAGACAAGGCGCCAAGAACTTCACTCGAAGGCGACCGTCCGAGACGAACCCTCGGGACATGCACTTCCCTCGGACGCCATGACCTCCGTCAAGGACCGATGGCGAGACCCTGAAGGCCGATCGGGGCGCCAAGGACTTCGCATGGAGTCGGCAAGATCGTCCGGTAACAAGAACAGCTGCGGCCCGACAAGTTCGACACCGTCCGAGGTGACCGATGCGCCCGACGCCACGCCAAGCTACCGTCTATCCGACGCCAAGATCCACCCGCTCGAGAATGATCCCCAAGACCGACCGAACCGAACCCGGAACCCAAGATCTGCGAACCCTAAATGTGTGACCCTTATCCGAACCCTTATTTTTATAAATGCTAAACATAAAACTTGTTGCATATTGAATTGTCATACTCGCATGCATATCTGTGTTTTGGGGGCCTTATGCCGATTCACCTAATAATTAAATATGGGGCCCATATGCGGGCAAATCTAGCCTTATATTGGCCTCATTTAAACATGTGTAGCGAACCGGTTCCATCTGTTGTCTTGCTAAACAACATTTAATATGCGGGGTAGCTAAATAACATGAACCACCTAACTAATTGTCGGGACCCCGGTTCCGCTTAATTTGACCTAATTGCATCGCACTTTGCCATGCCATGCATCATACATGCATCATGCCGATCTTCTGCCATTGTATTAAATATTGCATCCGGTGCTTCTTCTAGTGTTTGCTTCTTCGCGGATTGGGCCGTTGAGTTGATGCGAGTGCCGACCCGATCTTCGGTTGAACCTTCGGCAATGTTTTCGGTGAGCATCTCCCCCTTTCTACCTATCTTACTTTTCTAGTATTTATTCCCTCCTGTTGATCTTTGCTATCTGTGTTGCGATGCTCTAGTTTCGTACCCGTGATACCCCTTGCAGCCATATATAGCCTTGGACACATCCTATTACCTGTGTTTGGTAGATAGTTGGACCCGCGTGTCGTAGTCGCTTGCTCAAGTGTTTTTGCTTGTCGTCAAGTACCACAGTTGTTGGAGAATTGCCGCATGTTGACGTTGGAAATGATCATGTCTTTAATTATTGTTCACTTTAATTCCTGTTTAACAACTAAAATTGAATTAAGCAGAGGCATCGGTGGGTGATAGGTAAGATTTGGTTTCCGACCGCCCACTTGTGTCGTGGGACCCAGTTCTTGACACTGTTCGAGATCGAGCGCTAACCACGGTGGGGAGATATGGGCCCCCATTGATTATTACCTGATTTCAAAGTATTGTCTTGGGGACACAACTAGTTTGAGGTGTTTTACTATCTCAGACTTATGCCATGCTATTGCTTTATTTACGATTGTGCGAGGAGCACACGCACTGTTTAGGATCGGGACACGTTTTGGCGGTGTCGATGTCCCCGTTGGGGATTTCTTGTCGCATCGCCGCCCACCCAAACCCTAAGTCCGTCACGGAGACCGGCCGACTCTGTTGCGGGTGTCGCCTTGGTGGGGTGGCCCCCATGTACTTGCTTTGGATCTGGGAACGTCGTGACTTAGGCCCGCCGACATACCGATGGGTGTATGTTAACGATCCGCAAAACGGTCAAGTTCTGTGGATACTTTGGTGCACCCTGCAGGTTTAATCTTTTCGAGAATCCGTGTCCGCGTTATGGACGACTTGGAGCATGATTTGATCATAGACAACTATAACTAAAGTTTACTGTTATGAATTGACTTGTATCCGATTTGCCTAGTAATCAGCTTCACTACAACGGAATGGCTAAGTAAAAGTACCAAGAACTGCTGGGTTGTGGGGTTGTCTCATGCTAATTGTATCTGATTAGTAAGTGTTGTAACTATAACGGAATGGTTAACTAAAAGTGCCCACTGCTTACTTTATCAGGATGATTATCTAAACCTGACTAGTAAGTGCCGCAACTATAACTGAATAAGTAAAACTGCCAACTGTGTGAGTTCCTCGGTTGACTTCCTCGTTTGGTCTCGAGGGGGAAACATCAGGATGGGCTTGTTTGGTGTTAGCTTCAGGTTGGATCCGGATAGGTCATTCTTACCCCCCTCTGATAACCGCCAGTTGTATCGAGTCTCTATAGGTTGTTTAGTGCATGCTGCCGCTGCCGCTTCAGTCCACCATACCTATGTAGGCGAGGACCGCCGAATTCTAGCCTCGCCGTGTACTGGCCTCAGTACTGACGCTCCTCTTTTTCCTTTGCCCTTTGTCGGCACCCCTTTTGTTTAAGCAGGTTTTGAGATCGACGTCGTTAGCAAGGTTACCCTTCCGGCTTGGCCTGGGCAGGGTTATGGACGCCATTGGTTATTCTTCAGGGCTCTTAGCCCCATTTGCATCTTGTCCGTAGTCGGACGCCCCATCGTTTTCAAGGTGATTTGGATCTTTGTACCGTATATCTGTATTCTTGACTCTTTGAGTCGCTGTTGTATATATATCTGTTCTATGGGTCCCATCGAGGACTGTTGTGTAATGTTATTACTTTGCTTTCCACCCGCACGAAAGTGCCTGGTGGGCACCTTCGAATCGTTTCTATGCGGGTTTGGCGAGTTTTGCTAAAACTTGCATAGGGCCGATTCTGAGGGTGTTACATGTATATAACACCCATGGAGTTCTGGTGTAGATCATGTTTTGCTCTAGGGAGAGTTTTAGTCAACGGATCTGCTACATTGAGATCCGTATGTACTTTACAAATCTTTATATCTCCATCCTTGACATGCTCGTGGATGGAGTGAAACCGGCACTTAATATGCTTGGAATGCTTGTGAGACCTTGGCTCTTTGGCATTGGCAATGGCACCATTGTTGTCACAATAGATCACCATTGGGTCCAACGCGTTTGCAACCACACCTAGTTCGGATATGAACTCCTTCATCAAAGCGCTTCTGAGCTTACAAGCGACAACATATTGACCTCCGTTGTTGATCCGCCACCACAGGTTGTTTGGAGCTCCTCCAACTAACGCTCGCCATTCATGAGAAATCGTATCCGGACTGAGACTTAGCGTCATCCGGATCGGTGTCAAAGCTATCATCGACATAACACTTAGCGACGAGCTCTTCTTCACCTCCGTATACAAGAAACATATCCTTAGTTCTTCGCAAGTACTTAAGGATATTCTTGACCGCTTTCGATGTTCGAACACGGATCCAATTGGTACCTACTAGTCAAACTAATAGCATGTGCCACATCCGGTCTTGTACATAGCATGGCGTACATTATAGAGCCTATGGGTGAAGCATAGGGACCTTGTCCATTATATCTCTTTCTTCATGAGCGGACTTTGAGTCTTACTCAATGTCGTTCCTTGTGTCATAGGTAAGAACCCTTCTTACTATTTTCCATTTAAACTTCTTTAAAATCATATCAAGGTATGTACTGCGATAGCCCTATTAGGCGCCTAGATCTATCTCTATAGATCTTTATGCCTAATATGTATGGCCTTCACCTAGGTCCTTCATTGAAAATTTCTTTGTTTAGATAACTTTTAATACCATTTAAAAGATCTATATCATTCCGATCAATAATATGTCATCCACATATAATATCGAAATGCCACATTGCTCCCACTCACTTTCTTGTAAATACAAGCTTCTCCATAAGTTTGGACAAATCCATACTCTTTGATCACCTCATCAAAGTGGAGATTCCAACCGTGATGCTTGCTTCAATCCATAGATGGATCTGAAGCTTGCACACCTTGTTAGCATCCTTAGGATCGACAAAACCCTTTGGTTGTATCATATACAACTCTTCTTCAATATTACCATTGAAAGCGGTTTTGACATCCATCGCCATATCTCATAATCGAAATATGCAACAATTTCTAACATAATCCTAAGACTTTAGCATCGCTACGGGAGAGAATGTCTCATAGTCAACTCCTTGAATTTTTGAAACCCCTTTGCGACAAGTCGAGCTTTATAGGCGGTTACAATACCATCGCATCAGTTTTCCTTTTGAAAATCCATTTGTTCTCCACGGCCTTTCGGTCGTGAGGTAAATCCACCAAGTTCCAAACTTGATTTTCATACATGGATTCCATCTCGGATTTCATGGCTTCTAACCATTTGTTGGAATCCGGGCTCATCATCGCTTCTTCATAGGTCGCAGGTCATCATTTTCATCAACCATGAAATTCATGACAGATTTCCGTCTGACTCGGGGGCTGCGTCTGCTTGACTGCGAGGTTGGTAGTACTCTCTTTCGGAGTTTCATGATCATTATCATTAGTTCCCTCTTCAGCGTGAAGCCAACTCGGAACAACTTCGTGCCGCTACTCGCCATACTTTGAAGAAGGTTCAATAACCTCTTGAGTTCTACCTTCGACTACTCACACCTTTCGCGAGAAACTCTTTTTCTAGAAAGGATCCATTCTTGGCAACAAAAACCTTGCCCTCGGATCTGTGATAGAAGGAATATCCAATAGTTTCCTTAGGGTATCCAATGAAGACGCATTTTTCCGCTTTGGGTTCGAGTTTATCGGTTGAAGTTTCTTCACATAAACATCGCATCCCCAAACTTTAGAAATGACAGCTTAGGTTTGTTTCCAAACCACAATTCATATAGTGTCTTTTCAGCAGTTTAGATGGTGCCCGATTTAAAGTGAATGCAGCAGTTTCTAGTGCATAGCCCCAAAATGACAACGGCAAGTCCGTCAGAGACATCATAGATCGAACCATATCTAATAAAGTACGATTACGACGTTTCGACACACCATTTCGCTGTGGTGTTCCGGCAGGTGTGAGTTGTGAAACAATTCCACACTCTTTCATGTGAGTGCTAAACTCGTAACTTAGATACTCACCTGTCAACACCCGGATTTTTCAATCCTAGATGCCTCTTATGCCATACATCGCAATCCCAAGATTACCATTTTTGCGAGACATAACAGAATTGGATACCATAGTACTTCGTCCATTACAACGATACATAAGTTCTTACACAAATAGGGATCTCATGATCCAGTCCTTAATACAACATCAAGCAGCGGAATACGTAATAATAACGCAAGCGTGGCGAGGCTCCATCTTGAGGTCACAGGCAATGCGGCGATGGGAGATGATCCTAGTTGTCGTAACCTTCAGGTCCATCCTCGGTACTCCTCTTCATAGTCTGCCATGGGAATAGCCAGGGACAAAGCCATGAGTACTCTTTAAGTACTCGCAAACTAATACTAACAAGTAAAAGGGGGTTTTTGGATTATAGGACACTAGGCTCTAGGGTTGTTTTGCAAAAGCCAGATTTATAACTAGTAAGTTCCAAAGCTGGTCACCAATTTTATAACTACTAAGTGGGATCTTGTAGTCAGGTCACAACTCTATTGTGGTCAAGTCAAAGTCTCAACTCATTTCACAAGTCATTTTAAAAAGTCGGCGGGGAAGTATGGCCACTCAGCGTCCATAACATGACGCCAAGCTATTCGAATAGTTTGACACTCTGCGGAGATTGTACACTTTCACCACAACATTCGATACATCCGTGAACAAATCCTGAATTCACCATACTCGGTATGGGATAATCAATCCTAACCTTTCAATTACACTCCTAGTATAAGCACCTCTCATGAGTTTGGCCTCCCAACCACGACCACTGTCATCTTGAGTCTTGCAGGTGGACAATCTTCACAAGGTAGCCTCGGCTGGACCTTGGCGTGAGGGAACTAATACTAAGGTATATAAGTTTCCAGTCAAGCCCTACCCAATATTCGGGTATTGTGGTTGTACGATAAAATTGGAATTGTATCGCATCCAGACAACCATCAGTTTTATAAAGGGCTAAGGCTCATCCCTCAACATTTTCATCACCAAAATCATCAAGTGTTTGGAAACACATGTCCAAAACATTTCAATAGAATGATCCATCATTCCAAGGTTTTTGTAACCATTTTTCCACCAAGTATTCCCATCTAAAGTTGATCAAGTTTTATGCTTAGCACTAGCATCTACAGGTGGGGTAGTACTAATAGTGGGGTGGTAACTAGTGGAGTTTCAACTAAGTCCAACCTTATATCATAAGCTGATATCAAGGTTTCTAGCTTAGGCCAAATTTTATGCTCTTTATGCAACCTTCAACACAACTGTCTAATATCTACCAAACTCTTAAGTAGGCTCCAAGTAAGCTTTGATAACGAAATAAAGTAAGAAGTTTGCCATAAAACTAGGATGGGTTTAGCAAGTGGGTATGGTCACATACGCTTAAGGCATATAGTAATCATATCACAAGCATGGGTTTGTGGCAACAATAGGGTATCTTGCAAGGGTTAGCTTGCACAATATTAGTATAAGCTTGCATAGGTATAGTATCTTGCAAGTGTTAGCTTGCATTGGTCAACTTGGTTCATAGTAAAGCTTGCATAGTTACTAGCTTGCCTTGTGCAGAGCAGTGGTTGAAGTTTTCCTCGGCTTCCTCTTCGTAGTATCCTCCTTCCTCCTCGTATCCTTGGTCGGTACTAGCGTCTATGAATAAATACGAGGTACACAATCACCAAACAATACTTAACTACTTGCAATCATCACACACAAGGGTCCTAGATGATATAGCATCATCTCTAACATTACAAGGTTAAGGATTGGTTTAAGTCTTTTTATTTTAGAAAAGTAATTTCTACTCATTGAAAAATTACTTAAGATTTAATATTCTCCAAACTAAACATGGGATCATGTTGACACATGTCATCACCACATATTGTAGTCCATGGGAATGTGATTTAAAGTGGTGTCACAATTTAATAAGGTTTTACCCTTTTATTTTAATTAATTAAAGTGGCTAGAAATGCTTATGAAGCATTCTTTTATTCCTTGAACCTTATTTCTGCAAGTAACCTATATATATTTTTATATATTCTGAAAGGTATGGTTGAAGGTGATTTTTGAGAGTTGGAATCAACTCAAAAGCTATTATGGTTTAAATTTGAAAAATGTTTGAATGCAGAAAAGCTTCTGCCTTGTTATTTTTGCTATGGGTGATCTACAAATCCAAATGACTTGAATCCAACGGGCTTGGATTAAGCATTCACAGACCTTTACAACAAAATTGGTTTCATATAATTTGGTGCACTAAATCGATCTGGGTTGATTTTTGAAGTTGGGTACAAAAATGTGTTTGAAATTAAAAAGAAAAGGTTTAATTTGAATTCTTGGGCTCTTGGGAAATTCTAACAGGCCGGCCTGCTAAGCGGATGCTCCGGATGCTTAAGTGGGTGTCCCCACTCGTCGGTGACACGGGCTGGGCGGCGGTATGGGGAAGCGTGGTTCGTTCGATCTTGTTCTAATCCAACGGTGAGGTCATCGTCGGCCAGACAGCTCGCGAGAACGAACCTAAGCGGCCAAGGAGGGTTCTGGGGGCTCACCGGAGTGCAGGCGAGGGTCGGCGAGGCGAAGCAGCGAAGTCGATGGCGAACCTCCTGTACCGGTGGCTTCTCTGGGCGGCTCAATCGCTGGCTCCTTTATTCTCCCGTGGCGGGCTCCGGTGAAATTCTGGCGGTGGTGCTAGCTTTGCTCGAGAATGGTGTGCACGATCGGTGAGAGGGGAGTGAGATGGTGTGAAAGAAATCGTCGGGGTGGCCTCTATTTATAGTCGGCGAGGGACCGTCGAGGCGCAGGTGAGCTCGTCGGAGGTGGCGTTCTGAGCAGACTAATGGCATGGGCAAGGTAGGGGCGGTCTTGTGTCTCTGGCGATGCTCAACGACATGGTCGCGAGCATGGGCGGTGTGGTTTTGATGCAGAGCAGGCGGTGCTCTGGCAGGCGGTGTTCTCGGCAATGGCGGTGGGCATGGCAGGCGTTAACGGGATGTCTGGCGGTATCACAGGTCGGTGGTGATCGTGTGTGTAGCGGTGAGGCGGCGATGCGTGGATGCTGGTGGTGGTGCTCTGGCACGCCGACATGGTCTGGGCATGTCTTGTCGCGTGGTCGAGGGCTTGCAATGCTCATGGTGGGACGAGCGATGGCGGTGGGCGGTGGGCTGCCTCCCGGACATCTTGGCTAGGCTTCTTTGCTCCTAGCTTCTTTGTCCATATTGGGGTGACATGGGGTTGCTCGGCTGTTCACCATTAATGGCAATGGCAAGCTCACGGGGGTGCTAGTGCTGGTCTAACCTTGCTAGATGATCTATTGGATTGTGTGAGAGCTAACTAGGAACAAGTTAGGCTCAAACTTTACACTATAGTGTTTGTGGTTTTGTTTGATTTGTGTCGCAACCTTTGTTTGATGAAATGGCCGCATGAAATCAAGTTTTGAATTTTGAAATGATTTTTGGTGGGTTTGCTAGATTGGTTACGGTGAGTCTGCGGATGCTTGGGTTTTGAAAATTGAGCTTGTTTGAGTGGGTTTTGAAAAGTGGGATCTTCCCATATGAAGAAGATTCAATTTTGAATTGCCATTTAAACTATGCATTTGAAAGTTTACGGATGATCACAAAGTGGGCCTTGATACTTTGTTATGAGTACATTCAAGGGTGCAAAGATCCAGAAAAGTTTCATTAGGTTTTGAAAGTTTGAGACAGCCAAAGTAGGCATGGGAGTTAAATTGGTCAAAATGACCATTCACTTAATATATTTGTTTTGATTTACTTGTCTTTAGGAAAAGTGTGGGGAATGTTTTAGATGATGTTCTTTTCACCTAAGAAACATTTTACAAGCAATGGATCACACACACAAGGTGGTTTTAAAGAATTTCAAAATTCATGCATACACATATACATGCATTCATGAATTGATTTAGAAAAGTTTTTGTTAACCCTAAACTTTAAGATTAGTGTTTTGTTGATCTAAGTTTGATATTTTTGGGATGTTACATCACCTCCACGGTCGGACCGCATAAATTTGATCTTTCTATTACGATGATTTTCCACTTCATTCTGAAATTCCTTGAACTTTTCAAAGGTTTCAGACTTGTGTTTCATCAAGTAGATATAAACGTATCTATTCAAATCATCCGTGAAATTAACAAAATAACGATATCCACCTCACTTGACACACTCATTGACCGACGCATACATCGAATGTATGATCTCCAATAAATCATCGCCGTTCCATTGAACCGGAAACGGCGTTCTAGTCATCTTGCCCATAAGGCATGGCTCACATGTATCAAATGATTCATAATGAAGTGATTCCAAAGTCCATCCGAATGGAGATTCTTCATGCATTTAACGCCAATATGACCTGGGCAGCGATTACCACATATATCGGATATATCATCATTTAGTTTAATCCTTTTAGCATCAACATTATGAATATGTGTAACATTATTATAGATCAAAAGAAATAAACCATTCATCATCGGTGAATGACCATAAAAGATTTCATTCATATAAATGGAACAACCATTGTTCTCGGATTTAAATGAATAACCACTTCGCATCAAACACGATCCGGATACAATGTTCATGCTTAGTGCGGGCACCGGATAACAATTATTCAAGTTTATAACTAATACCAGCGGCAAGTGGAAGCGGCGTTAAATGGCGATCACATCAACGCTTGATCCATTGCCGACACGCATCTTGACCTCACCCTTGCTAGCGGTTCATGACCCGCCTGATTCGAGTTACAAATATTAGCTGAAACGGTATCAAATACCCGGTGCTCTGCGAAACTAGTCAAGTACATCAATAACATGTATATCATATATACCTTTGTTTGCCTTGCGGCTTTCTTATACGCCAAATACTTGGGGCGATTCGCTTCGATGGCGGTCCCTTACAATAGTACCACTCGGTATCGGACTTAGGTCCAACGGGTTTCTTTTCAGCACGGCAATAGGCTTGCCTTACTTCCTTCCGTTTTCCTTGTTGTCTTTCTTGAAACCGGTGTTCCTATTGATCATCAACACTTGATGTTCCTTTTGATTTCCATACAGGTTTTAAGCATTGTGAGCTCGGGAAGACTTCTTCATGCCTTGCATATTATAGTTCATCACGAAGCTCTTATAGCTAGGTGGCGAGACTGCAGAACACGATGGATGCCTAAGTCAATGGGAATCGATATTCCCAAGGACACAAGCTTATCGGCATAACCCGACATCTTGAGTACATGCTCACTAACGGAGTGCTCTTCCATCATCTTGACTAAAGAACTTTTACGAAGCATTGTAGCTCTCTACAACATGTGTGTCGAAAATCATTTTCAACTCACCCATTGTATCAAAAGCATTTCCATTTTAAAGCTTTTGAAGTTAACTCTAGCCCATACAATATGCCACAATGAACTAAGTTGTGGTCCTCCTCGTGAGTCGATAGACATTCTTCTCCTCGTCGAGGCATCATCAAGGTGGGGGGCCTAACGGCTTCTAGCACATATTGCTTTTGTGCGTGAGAGGAGAATCCTCAAATTCATGTCCCATTCGGTAAAGTTGCTCTTTACGTTGCAAGTTTCTCTTTCTCCATGAACACATTGAAATTAAAAGCGGTGTGCCATCTACAACAATTTGTAAAGTTTAGACTAAGTGTATGATAGATTGAGTTCAACTAATCCATAATCTGAATGAACTCCCCTCAAAAACAACATCCCTCGTGCCTTTTTGGTGATTACATGAACCAAATCCACTACCAAGTCCGATCATCACGTGAGTCGGTGTAGCTTCAAAGCGAGCATCAAATGGGCATCATATCAACTATATGACTCATGCTTAACCTTTGATGCGTGTTAAGGCCATGTCTGTACATGCTAGGCTGCCAAGTTAGAACCTTAGTATTCGCAAGTGTAAGCTGTTTTACACCGAAATATGGTCGTGGATCCAAGAACACCCGATCATCACGTGATGTCTTGGGCGGCGAAAACATAATCGGTGCATACTAAAGGAAGAAGACATTCTTATCTTGATATTTAAATGAGGATCATCTTATTATGCTAACAAAGCGCTAAACAAGCAATATAAGATGCTATCAAACATCACATGTTTATTAGTGAAATAATATGGTTCCCATATGATCTCTATCATGTGCAACCGTGGTATGATTACTATCATACCAATATGTATAAGTCCAAGGTCTATGGAGATTACACGCTATGTGTGTTGTAAGAGTATCATCTCATACTTCTACTTACAACACTACCATATCATAACACTATCCCAAAGAACAATCTAAACTAGACCTCTAATTTATCCATTGCAAGTTTTACGTGGCTTAGGGTTTCGAGATAGAACCGTTCTTACCTACGAACATGAACCACAACGAGGATAACCAAATTGTTGACAATTCGTTGCAAAATAGATATTGACTATAGTAGGAGAGATGACACCGCTAGCCACTTATGCAAACTAGTTGCATGTCAAGCGTGGAACAGGTCTCATGTGCGAGGACATGTAAAGTTTTTCCGGGCCGCTTCATCCCACTATGCCACCAATATCCAAAATTACAACAAAGGAGAAAAAACATGATCATCATCGCCCACATACTCATATGTGTACTACCCGTGTAAAGCATCTACGCATAGATCCGGCTCTGATACCACTGTAGGGTTCGCAGCATAGAAAACAAAAATTTCCTACGATGGGAACTATGTACCAAGATCTATCTACTAGATACAAACAACGGGCGGATGTATATCCGTAGAGAACATACCCTTGAAGACCGACAAAGCTTAACGAGTTCAACTCGTGGTTGATGTAGACGATATCTTGCCGATCTCAAGATCGAGAGGAAGTCCTAGCGCCGCAAAGCAGCAGCGCATCCGTGCTCGCACACACGTACAAGACACCGGGCAACCTCCGCCTCCTCGCTCCAGCGATGCAGCGGAAGCACAACCCTTTCTTGCCGAATAGCCACCGGGAACATGTATCTCACTAGTCCGTGACCATGGGGGATAAATTCTAGAGGGGGAGAGAGATCCTTCACGAGGAGGTGTGAGAGACAAGTGAGAGGAGGGGCTCCTTTTATAGGAGGAGGGGGGGACCCCAAGGGGGTGGCCGGCGCATGGGGGCTTCCCCCTTGCCCTGCCCTCTTCATGTGGGTGGACAATCCACTCACAAAATTCCTTTAAATTCTCTCCACTCAAAAGTCCACTCAAATTCCCATTAAATTTCCACCAAATTTAATGCAAACTCTCATTAAAAAAAACTCTTTTATTTTATTCAGAATTTTGTCAATTAGTTTAATGACAAACATTCACAAATAACCCCTTGCTAGAATTCCATTTCACATGCATAACCACTTTATGCAATTTCACCCGAAAACCTGTTTCGTTATCTAGTGAAATAAATTCATGCGCTTGTTTATTCTTTCGGCATGAAACATTTGCTCCAACTGGATGCCAGTGTCCCTTAAGTGTGTCACCCTACGGTTCGCGAATCATGCGGACATGATCGAGACCCTTCTCCGATCAATAATCGATGCGGGACGGAGATCCATCGACTCCCACACATTCAACGATGACTTCTCCTGTGATCGTCAGAACCTTTTACGCTTGTATCTTAATCCCTTTGTTTCACGATATATTACCTGTCCGAGATTCCATCATCGGTATCTCCATACCTATTTTGATCTTGTTACTGACATGCACTCTTTTCTCGTTCCCGTGATATAACATTCTAGTGATCAAATCACTTGCTTGCAAGCTAACCAATGTGATATCACCGAGAGGGCCCAGATCATATCTATCCGTCATCGGGATGAACAAATTCCACTCTTGATCCATGATTCTCAACATAACACTTTAGTAGCTTTGAAGCCATCTTTATAATCACCCGATTCTGAGTGGCGTTTGATGTCAACAAGAAACTCTTCCGGTGTTAGTGATTGGCATGATCTCATGGTCTAAGGATTAGGACTACTTCGTAGTTTGTTTATAGCAATATAAACTCAATGACTTTGATCGTAATGCTATACTTCGGATGAATGGTCATCACACCATTACACTAATGTTGTGATCTCGTTATTAACAACATCCAATGTCTATGATCAGGAAACCGTGATCATCTTGGTAATCAACGGACTAGTTTATGAGAGAGGCATAACTAGGAACTTTCTGTTTGTTTATTAAACACACATGTATTAACGTTTCCGTATTAATACAATTATAGCATGCAAAATAAACATCTATCATATACTTGGAATACACATAATAAACATTTTATTATTGCCTCTCAGGGCATATTCCCTTCAATATGTAGATCTGTTGCACGAGTAGAATACAATGGTCATTGTGGGCGTTGATGCTTTTGTTGTCGATTGCTTCTTGTGTACCTTGCATCTTGTGGGATGGTGGGATGAAGCTGCCCGGGCTAACCTTACATGACATCGTTCATGAGACTTGCTCCACGCTTGACATGCAACTTGTATTGCATAAGTGGCTTTGCGGGTGCCTGTTTCTCCCAACATAGTTAAGATTCAATTTACAATGGCTGATTGGCAATACTAGTATCAATGTTGTGGTTCTTGTTCGTAAGTTAGAACGACACTTATTGAAAGCCCCAAACCACGTAAAACATGCAAAGAAAATTAGAGGCGTCTAACTTTGTTTTGCAGGGGTGTGCTGTGATGTGATATGGCCATGATTGTGATTATATATGATTGTATGCAATGTTCCTTATTGTAAGTTGGCAACCGGCAGGAGCCATATGGTTGTTTCCATTAAATCCTTCGTGTCTATTATTCAAAGTAGTTGTAATAGTTGATGCTGGTGGAAGACAACCATGAAGCGGCGCCATTGACCTTGACGCCACACCGGTGATGATGGAGATCATGTTCGTGCTTGAAGATGGAGATCGGAAGCACAAGAAGAAATGCCATATCATATCACATATTATGAATTGCATGTGATGTTAATCCTTTTATGCATCTTGTATTGCTTAGTTTACGACGGTAGCATTATAAGATGATCCCTCAAGCACACAAATTTCAAGTTTTAAAGTGTTCATCCTTAGTAAGCACCGTTGCTAAAGCTCGTTGTTTCGAAGCACCACGTGATGATCGGGTGTGTTAGATTCTGCGAGTGTATACAACGTGAGCAAGCCAGATTTTCTCATGCGGAAGCTAAGGTTTGATCTTGACGAGCATAGCATGTACAGACATGGTCTAGGAACACGGATCACCGAAAGGTAAAGCATGAGTCGTATAGTAGATATGATGAACATGTTGATTGTTCGCCATTGAAGCTACATCAACTCTCGTGATGATCGGTTTTGATGTGGTGGATTTGGTTCGTGTGATCACTAAAACAATGTGAGGGATATTGTTTTGAGTGGGAGTTCAACGGCAATATGATTAAAAGTTGAACACTATTTATCATAAATTAAATCAAAGTGAATTTGCATAATTGTTGTAGTCATTGGCATCCGTTTACCACCTTGCGCTTAGTTATAATTGAGATGATAGAACTATAGAATTCTGGTTAGTTACTTTACGAACTGGTATCGTATTGTTTTGAAGTGTTAATCTAAAGTTTAAAAGTCCTATTGCAAACTTTCGGAAGTTCGTTACTCCATGAAGTTTAATAACTGGTATTAAATCGAGAGTGAAAATTCCAAGAGTTAGTGTATGAGTATCATGTTTGTCTCCATGATTCTTGATATTCAAAGAATTGTCCTAATATCAAGGTTATCTAGGATCTGAAAGAGTTGTTTCAGAAACCATGATGTGTGGAAAATATTGTGATATCTGAAACGAAGTTTTGCTTGCAACATGATAGAGTATAATATGGCAAAAGTCATGTTCTCATATTTGATGAGAATTTGCAAAGGGTTGGAGACACTAGTTGTCCTAATCCACCAAAAGGTTTTGGAGAGCAACATTATACTCGCGATTCATCTTTATAAGCTAAAAGTAGCTTGATCATGAATAATTCCATGATAAGGGTGAATATTTGATGTAGGTAAAATATTTACCACACCAAGAGATTACTAAAGAATGGAATTTGAAAGCACACCAAACATTTGATGATGGTGATCTACTTCAAAGTGCAAGTCGAAAGACATTGCTATTTAATTATACACGCTTTGGACTATGTGTCATATGTATGACTCCACTATTAATGTTGATAGATTCTTTCAAACAGAAAAGGAAATACTGCAAGAGAATCTCATGAATATATGGCAGAAAAGAAAAGACTAGAACTGTTCAGTTTAAGTATATAGATGATATACATGTTATGGCTATATTCTTTGCTTATTAAACAATGTGGTTCTTAAGTATTTGATACTGAATTTGTTGGTGTGAATCGTCATACGAAAAAACACAATTCATGAACTACAATGGCCTAAGCAAATAGCAAAAGAATATGTGATGATGTTCATCGAGAACAAATAAAGGGTTATTGTGTTGCTCGTTAAACATCAAAGCTTGCCTTTAAGATTTGTTTTATCAGGTTTTATGAGAACAAAAGGGTTGTTCAAATAATTGCCGTAATCCATAAAATATGGATGATTCACAAATCTCGTTGGAGAAATCATATCCATAAAACTAGTGCTAAAAATGTCGAAAGACAAATTGATTGAAAGATCACTTAGGAAGTGACATCGCTGTTTAAATTATATTGGAAAGAAAACATGAAGAAACTCCATGTGGATGGAATTTTGGAGTCCTTTTGATTTTTGATCAAATGACGCTTGTGAAACTTTCCTAGAGATAATTAAAACTTCGTTCATAGGCCAAAAGGGAACGAATGACTAGCTTATTGTAACTTGTACATATTGTTGTATGAAGTCCATTATGTGTAGTCAAGAGCGATGGATTTCAACTTCATATGTTTTCTCCGAATTTGAGTGAATATATGAATATTTACTTAATAAGGATGAAGTATGAAACATTTGAAAAGTTCAAAGATTTTCAAGATGAAGTGCAAAATCATTGTAACAAGAATATAAATAGTTTATGATAAGATCATAAAGGAAGATTTTTGAGTTACAAGTTTAGCATAATACCTAAGATTTAAGGAATCGTTCCGTGGATTTGCATGTCCCAAAACACCATAAGAGTATGGAGCGTTCGAGATATGTAATTAAACCTTGTTTGACATGGTAAGATCGAAGGTGTAATTCATAAAACTGCCATTATATTTTAAAGATTAAAAGCTTTAGAGACTACCATTTTTCCACTGAAAAGAGATCCATCATAATCCGTTGAATTGACACCATATAAAGTTATGGTTTGGGATAAAACCCAAGTTGTCCTTTCTTAAACATTGGTATGCTATGCATAAGAAAGATGTTTGCAACCAAAGTCGGATGAACCTGCCTTTATATGTTATTTCGAATAACTGTTAAGTATTCCTCCATAACATCGGAGACAAACGTGTTTGTCACTTATAACGTCAAGTTTCTTTGAGAAGGAATTTTTCGTGAAAAAATAAGTGGGTGGACAATAGAACTTTGATAAGGTTAAAAGAACCTTAGCTATATGTGCAAAGTTGCGCAGCGCCGAAAAGTGTTCGGGAGGCAGCAACAATGCTCATGGATCATGTACCTCAAAGGTTGTGGTTACGAAGGTCAAAGTTTCTATTGAAACAAGTAGGTCGAGTAAACAATCAAATACCAAGATTTGAGGGTTGAATCATTATTTGAGAATAATGAACGGACTACATGCAAAGAAGCAATGATGGGCCCTGACTCCATAAAATGGCTTGAAGCCATAAAATCCGTGATAGTTCCATACACGAGAAATCAAGTTTTGAACTTGAAGGACCCTCGAGAAAGGTGTAAGACCTTACAGTTGTGTTTGGATCTATAAAGAAATAGACATGGATGTTGCACATCTATGAAATAGTCGACATGTTGGGAAAGAGTTCACAACAATGTTCAAAGGTTGACTATGACAAGATTTGATCTTTCATAGCGATATTTAGTCTAGATGGATTAATGTAGCAACCACTACATATAATTTTTTTATGTGGTAATTGAATAAACAAAACAAGTTCTTCTAATAGAATTGTTACCTAGGACATGTGCATAACATGGTCCATAGGGTTTTGTTAATTCAAAGGATGCTAAAAGCATATGCAAACTTCAATGGTTGAAGTAAGAATCACGGAGTTGGAATCTTCACCATGATGAAACTGTTAAAGGAGTTTAAATTCGTCGGAGACGATGAAGATGCTTGCATTTGCAAGAAATTAAGTGGGAGCGCTAAGACATGTTTCTAATACATTATGTGGAAGACATATTGTTGATTGGAAATGATGTATCTTTTATTAACACATATTAAGAATTTCATCCCGATGAAAGACTTAGGCAAAACCCAAATATTTGGCTTCGATAGACGCTAATATGGTTGTGCCGAAAGTACATAGATGATGTATTGAATGAGTTCAATATAGAAATTACAAGAAAGGTTCTTGTCACACAGAAAGGATTGAATGAGTTCAATATTGATGATATATTAAAGTGTATTGACAGTTGGCAAGTGAAACAAAGATTCAAGTATAGATTGATACTTGATGTATGAAATCACAAAAGGTATTTATATCAACCATACTATGATATGTACAAATCCAGATATGTCCTATGCTCTAAATGTTATGAGCATATACCAGAATGATTTATAAGATGATCATTGGACGATAGTAAGGATATTCTTATGATCTTTTGGAAGAACTGAGAGTATATTATTTTGTAGAAGTAGCAAATAGATGGTTAGTTCATTGTAAAAGTACTACATTGATACTAGTTTTGTCACAAAGTACAAATTAAGTTTATCTCAATCTAAACTAAGGGTTGCACAATATAATGGAAAGTAAGTTCCATAATGGATTTGGATGGGTTCCAAAGTTAAGACATTGTGACAGATACTAAAACAAAAGGCTAAGTATATGACTGCTATAATAGCAGCTACAGAGGGCATTTGTGTCAAGTAGTTTGTTATCAAACTAGGTGTAGTTTACATCGGGATAATACTATGAAGATATATTGTACGATAATATTATCAACATGTTTTAACCCCAAAGAACTAAAGGTCTCACCAAAGGACCAAAATTATACAAAGCCATCTCATTAGAGAATGAGTGATGCGTAGAGACGCAAAGACATGCAATTACACACGGACCTGGAAGTGTCAGATCCGGAAATCAGTTGACCACTAGCAATCGTGTACTTACAACACCGAAAATCCATAGGTGTTGAATACACAAAGGTTTGAAACTAGATTATTGACTCTATTGCAAGTGGGAGACTGTTGGAGATATGCCCAAGAGGCAATAATAAAGTAGGTTATTATCATATCTTCATACTTATGATAAATGTTTACATACCATGCTATAATTGTATTAAAAGGAAACATTAATACTTGTGTGATTTGTAAACATAAAAGAGTCCCTAGTAAAGCCTCTTGTTAAACTAGCTTGTTGGTTAATATATGATCATGGTTTCGATCATGAACATAGAGATGTTATTAACAGGGTCATATCATTAGGAGAATGATGTGATGGACATACTCCTATAGTTAAGCGTAGCATAAAGATCAAGTCATTTAATATAGTTAATTTGCTATAAGCTTTCTGATACATAGTAACCTAATTCCTTCGACCATGAGATCATGTTAATCACCTTCACCGGAAGGATGCTTTGATGACATCAAACACCACATCGTAACTGGGTGGCTATAAAGGTGGCACTGACTATTCGGAAAGTATGGGTTGAGGCACATGGATCAAGAGTGGGATCTGTCCATCCATATGACGGATAGATATACTCTGGGCCCTCTCGGTGGAATGTCATCCAATTAGCTTGCAAGCATGTGACTAGTTCACAAGGGATCACATACCACGGGAACGAGAAAAGAGTACTTATCGGTAACGAGGTTGAACTAGGTATGCAAAGATACCGACGATCAAAACCTCGGATAAGTAAACTATCGTGAGACAAAGGGAAATTGGTATCGTATGTAAGTGGTTCATTCGATCGCAAAGTAATCGTAGAAATATGTGGGAGCCATATGAATTTCCAGATTCCTCTATTGGTTATTGATCGGAGAAATGTCTCGGTCATGTCCGCATAATTCACGAACCGTAGGGAGACACACTTAAGGATTCAATGTTGTTGAGTAGTTATGGAATGATGAGTAAGAGATCGAATGTTGTTCGGAGTCTCGGATGAGATACGAGATATCATGAGGAGATCCAGAATGGTCCGGAGAATAAGATTCATATAAGGAAAGTCCTGTGTTGGGGTTGGAGAATGGTTACGGTGTTTTCATCGGGAATGTTCTAGAAGGTTCCGGAATGTCCGGCACTCCGGAGGGGAAGGGTACATGAATGTGTCATAACAAGTTGGAATGGTTGCATCATGTACTAGGTGTCATCTCTGAACAAAATAAAGGGTTAAATCAAATCCTAGTTTGAAAAGTCAAACGCCAATTTGAAAAGTCAAACGGCTATTTTGTTTGGTGGAGGGAGGGTAGGAAACCTACTTGGGGTGGAAGTCCCTCTCCCTCCACCGCCTTGAAGCCGAGTTGGGAGGACTCCTCCCTGGCGCGCCCTCCACCTATATAAGGAGGCAGGCTGCCCTCAAGACACACCTTGCCCTCTAAACCCTAGCCATCGCGCCACCATAGCCACGCCCTAGGGTTTGCCCAAGCCGACTTGGGCAATCCCTTGCCCTAGCCCCGCCTAGCTCCCTCCTTGGTGCCTCTAAACCCTAGATCGCCAAGGCCTCTCTCATAATCCACCATACTGCCTCGGCTTAAAGGCTCATGAGATCTCCTCTACTCGATACCACGCCGTGCTGCCGGAATCACGAGGAGAGTGCTACAACCTCCGCCGCCTCGGAACAAGGGAGAGGAAGGTCTTCATCGAAAATTTAACGGTGACCGATCAAGGAGCGCCTTGAACGCGCCTTGAGAAGGATCGTCTACGCGATCTTGAGATCGGCAAGAGTACGACTACATCACCCACGAGAATCTGCTCTCATTAACCGTTTTAGAATCTTCGAGGGTGAGTTCCTCTATCGACTCGTTGCTACAATCTAGTAGATAGATCTTGGCTTGTTTGTTTGCATGCGGTAGAATTTTTTTGTTTTCCATGCTACGAACCCCTACAGGTTGAACACTCTTGAGACTAGTACAATTGCTTTGAAATATTGCTATAACATGCTTAGAGAGCACCATGATTATGTTCCAATAAATTTTGAGCCTTCAAAATGGTTTCCTACAATAAGAGTTTCTATAAACAGTGAAACTTTTGATGCTCGTTGTGATATCATGTCTGAATTTGTCTTATGCCTAAAGATATCTATGAGTCTTTGAATCTTTGGGGACTTTCTGAAGGAGGAGAGGAAATATCTCTTACCAATAATGCAACTTTATTACCCATTGGAATAGCTGAAGGTGTGTTTACAAAGATCTTAGGGAAAGTGGTGTCTACTGATTATCTTGTTATTGAATGTGTAGGAAAAGGACAAATTACACTTGGAAGATCCCTGCTGAAACACCTTGGAGCAATAATAGATGTGGGGAAAGGCATTATGCATTTTGCTTCTCCAATAAGCAATCATACATTCCCTAAATATAAGAAGAAAGGTAAGAAAGGTAGGAGCAAGAAAGTTGATATTAATGCTTCTTCATTTGAAAATACTTGATTCTTGCTTCTTGTGCCTAACTTAAAGGCGTTAAATGAAAGTACTTCTTGAGAGATAACCCAATAGTTTTCTTGATTCTTGAAGGTTACTACCTCTGTAATAACCTCTCCTTATATTTTTTGTTTGATTTTTTTGCCAATAATAACCTCTAATGAGAGGGAAGTAAGATTTGGGAGTTACTCCGAACCAGATTTTTGTGCTCCTTGTAAAAATTCATGTAAAATCTCGTAAGTCGACTGAGCTGTAATTTTATTAATAAATCCCAGTTGTTAGTGACTTTCGCTAGTTCAACACTTTTATTTGTGCAATGAAGGTCTTGAAAAATCGGTTTCTCCTGCATACTGTTTTGTGATTCGCCATTATTTGCATTTGCTTCTTATCGATTCCTTTTTGGGTTATTTTTGGGAAATTGAGCTTTTTTAGGGAATTGCTACAGTAGCTTGTGTATTTAGTGAAATTTTGGCTGTTTTAAAACTAAACCCCAAAGTTCTATTATCTTTTGAAAGCACTAATGTTGCTAATGAAGATTGTCTGAAGTTTTGTATGAAGGAAAATTTGCAGGTGTAGAGAAAGAATGATGTAATGAGATGAAGAATGGACAAAAGCTCAAGATTGGGGATGCCACCCCGTGTCACCCCAAGAAATATTCAAGAGGTACAAGCGTCAAATATTGGGGATGCCTTGGGCATCCTCTTATTCATCAATAAAAATCTCAGGTCTTTCTAAACACTTCATTTTTTATTTTTTCATGCATAGTTGTGTTGTTCTTGGAGCATATTAGTTTTTGTTTTTGGTTTTCGTTTGCTTAGTTTGCTTGAATAAAGTGGTTGGACCCCTGTTTTCGCCGTGTTGTTTCAAATAAGTTGATTGGTGTTGGACAGGAGTAGGAAGTTCTTGCTTTAGTAGTACAAGAGGAGCTTGCTTTGACTGTGACTTAGACTTTATCATGTCATGCTAGATGTTCTTTTTACCTTATGCTTAGTGATTATTGTTGTAGAATGACTTGTTCTAAACAATTAGGATTGCTTAATGTGCCTTGAAAGAATCATGGCTTGTTTTAGCATACAACAACATAGTATTGTGGTATTCTCCTTTTATGGTTTGTTTGGGTTGACTTGGCACATGCTCACACCATGTTATGACTGAACCAGTCACCTTAGCCTCTTTGATCATTTAGTTTTTGACTTGTGATACCACTTAGTTGGTCGCTCTACATGATTATGGCCATTATTGCTCTCTTAGTTGGTCGCTCCCAGTCTTTTGCTAGCCTCCACTTGTATGAGTAAGCTCTACTCATGCATCCAACTCCTAAGAAACCAAGTTATTCCAAAGTGTCCACTATAAATTCCTATGCATGGTGTGTTACACCATTCCAAGTATATTCTTGTTTTATCTACCTTCCAATTAAAAAGTCACTTTGTTATGTGAAAAAATAGTGATTAAAGATCTCACAAACTTGATGGCACACTTTATTTTGTTGCCCCTAATAAACTTGAACCATTGTGTCATCTATGTTGTATATTCTTGCACTTATACGTTGGAATTAGCAGAACCATGTTGTCATGGGGAACACTTTCAACATTGGACCTGTACATTCTACACAGTTGATATCATGCTCTTTTGTTTACAGATGTCATCAGTGTGAAATAAAAGGGTAGCTTGTAAGTTCATGGAGTTATGTATATGTGTTAGACAAACGCCTGGGCCGCTAGCCTAAGCCATGCCTAATCATGGTGGAAACTTGTAGCATAACCATAGTGAGCAATCTATGAAGCTTTCTTATTATAAAAAAGAGAGACACAAAAAAGAGGAAAGAGACAAAAAAAACACCATTTTCCCATGGTAAATAAGAAGATTGCCGAGATGCTCACTGTCTGCTTGCCTTGTCATTTTGATATGGGATAGCTCATGTATCATGTGCAAGGGGTACCCCGTTAGCGGTTCTCTATGATACACATGTATTTACTATGACAAGAACTTACCGGTAACTAAAGTTGAGTAGCATGAGGAGCGGCCCTCATACTCAAGGGACATGAGATTGCCAACTTATATTTGTAAAACATATACTCCATAGTTTGTTCACTTTAACCTTAATCACTTCAATATGCTTATGTGTAACGCCGCGGTTCTAAAAAGACCATGGCTTCTATGTGACATGCCAATCCCTGGATCGGTTCATTGGCCCACAATAGAATAAGATGAATAACATAGCAAAATATCCGTGTATCATGAATAACGAAGATCCAGAGTACCATTATTACAATAAAAGCTTAGCCCAAGGCTAGCTCAAATTATTCAGGTAGCAACATAAATAAAGTAAATCCTCCATTCTTCAAATTGCCCACAAGTGAACAAGTGCCGAGTGGAGTACCGTGGCCTATATCGATTACTCAGAATCGGAATAACCTGCAACATGAAACGTAGCGGCCCCGAAGGGTCAATACATGGAATGTATGGCAATTAGAGCTAGTATTGGAGACAATAGTACTAACATCTACATGCATATTTGGCAAGTGGAGCTGTGTCTGGCTTGCATTTGCAAATACCTTTGTCCTACTTTCATAAACAGTTTTTGATTTTCTTTGAAAATATCCCAATTAAGTTAACCCAACAATATTAAAACATTTATGAAATTAGAATGAGTGAGAAACATGTCATGAAATCAATATCAAGAAACTCAGTTGTCCATAACCGGGGACACGGCTAATCGATTAGATTATACACCCTGCAGGGGTTAGTACACTTTACCCATGTGACTTGGCCAGTCCAGCTCGTACCATCACTCTCATTTTGGGTGATGATAGGGAGAAGTCCAAGAAGAGACTGTTCGGGAAGTAGCTCCCCAATCCCGACGCGCACCGGTCCAACCTACCAAAATTCTACATCTCTGGATACGCGGGTTCGAGTTACCACAACCTACTAAGTCCAACCAACCGCCCATTTCATTATTGGCACATGGCTTTACACGTAAGCTACCAAATAAAGAAGCCAATCATTCTCTCTTGATGCCTGGGTGCCTTTCCGCAATAAACCACCAAAATTTATCAATCCCATCACACCCAGGAGATTCATTGATTAAGTTGTTTTTTTGTTTTTGCAAACCAACTCATTTAGAAACAACTTTCAGTGATGTAACCCAGCCCTCGTTCATCATAGAATGGCTAAGCACATCTACCAACAGTGGTTCAACTACAAGGAAGGTCCTACCACATAATAGGACATAGCATAGCGATAGTATCATCCTACACATGCATCTACAAAATACACGACAATGCATAGAAAATAGTAGGACAATATCATAAACAAAATAGCATCTACTTGCCTTGGTTGTAGCGGTCGGAAGAACAATCCACACACGAGCAAGCGTTGCACTCGTCACAATCTACACGATACAATTGCAATCATAAACAAACAATCCACAAGCATATGCAACAAGGATGATGCATGAATGTATGCATGACAAGTGAATTGGTGCTACAGCTGCACCACATAATCCTATTCAATAAAGCTACTGATTGCATGCATGGAAAATAGTTTTAGCGCAAGGAAAACTAATATGCAAAATTTAATACTCAAATCTAGAGCTAGAACCCAATTAATTCACTACCAGTAGTATACTGTTTGTAAAATCTTGGAAAAATTCTACCGCATAGGCATTGCTATTTAGAAACAGTACCAATTGGAATTATTCAAAAATAAATTATAAAACTCCCTGAGTAATTAAAGCACTGCAGAAAGCCACTAGACAGTTTCTGCAGAAGTTTTTACTGTAAGCCTATCCTTTTAATTCACGATGAGATTCCCCTCGTTCTACTGAATCCAGGGACATATTATACGCAATTTTTGGAGTTACAGATCTTTTCCTACGAATTAATTACTCCAAAAAGGCCATTAACTCAATTGATTAAACTGTACTAAATCTTGCTGCAAAAGTGTGAAACAATGGTACAGAAAGATTCTACACGACTTACTGAATCTATACATATTTTATTTGCAATTTTTGGCCCAGCGGATTAATTTCTACGCAATTTACAAGTTTCTACGAAAATCTGCCAATTAAATCGATTAGAGAAAATACCACCAATCAATGCGGTGATCGCACACGGGCCGATCTTGTTGGCGTTAATCGTCGTTTGACTAGTCAGCGCACGCTGACCGTCAACGGCGATCTGGGCCGTTGGATCGCAGTCGGCGGCGAAGCAAGAGGCGGACGGTGCTCACCGACGGCGGCGGCGTCTCTCAGCGGCGGCGGCGACGGGACGGCAGCGGGCGCGGTCTGTGCGGAGAGGAGAGGTGGACGGTGGCGGTAGCGGCGCATGGCGGGCGGCGGCGGTGAGCGGCTTACTGGCGGGCGCGGGTTCCCGGGGCGGCGCGCGGGCGGATCGAGGCGCGCGGCGGGCGTGGGGAGAGAGAGGCGCGCGGGTGGGGTCCGCGCTTATGGGCCCCAGGGTCCTATCCGGATCTGCCCCACCTGTCGTGTCAGTCGGCGGCGGATACTATCCGCCAAGCGGCGCGCCGGGCTGTTGGGTCGGCGTGGCCCAGCAGGCTGGTGCCGTTTTTTTATCCTTTCTTTTCCCTTTTTGCTTTTTAGTAAAACCTCCGTAACTCCTTCATACGAACTCGGAATCAGGCGATTCTTGTTCCTAAATTTTTGTAAAATCGAGGGGAACAACCTAGGGTAAAGGGATGAGTGAAACCACTAGGATACAAGGGTGGAAAACATAAGTCCTAGTAAAACCTCTCGCAGGAGCATTGTAGTAAAATAAAATAGGATTTAGAAAATAGTGTTTTGCCGAATCTTTTCAATCGATGGTTTTGCATGGAAGAGTATGATGCAATGGCATGAATAATATGCAGAACCAAATCTAAAATTTGGGATGTGACATTATGATAGGGGCAATGAGAGCTGAAAGCTAACAAGTACCATAATTTTTGGAAGCTCTTCATGAAACTTGAAATCCCTGATTCCCTTTATAAAGGGCCTTTTTTCCACTATTATATTGAGTCTCCACCTCTTATCCTTAGGGACTAATTAAGAGAGCATAGTTGCCATTCTTAGTTCTATGTGCATTGTCCCAAAACTTACTGATTGATTCATATTGTTGAAATTGCTTCCTCTTGAACTTTTTGTATCTACTCACTCTTATGAACTTTGAAGGTGTCCTATGCATTTATTGCTACTCCATGAGGGACAAGATGTATGCCACTATGTTATGTTTTCTATATGTGAAACAAACAAACGTCTTTCAATGCATTGTTATTCATGAATCTTTGTTTGTATCCTTTCATGTTGCATGCATAGTTACTTTATCTTATTGTTAGAACTTCTTCTTTCATGCTCATGCTTAGAGTAATTTGATCACAGCTTTCAATGCTTGCAAATGGTTTGATCTTGATTTTGATGGTGCATGTCACCTCAAAACTTATCCTTTTTATCACTTACCTACTCGAGGACGAGCATGAGTTAAGCTTGGGGATGCTTGATACGTCGTAAACGTATCCATAATTTTTTATGTTCCAAGCTTGTTTAGTATCCACTTTGCTTTGCTTTGTCTACACTTTGAGGTATTTTTATATGTTTTGTGGGACTAACATATTAACAAGATGCCACAGTGCCAGTTGCCTGTTTTCTGTTGTTTTTGGTTCTAGAAAATTCAGAAAATGAATATTCTCAGAATTGGACGGGACAAAATCCAAAGTCAATATTTCACCAAGGAGAACACGGAGCCAGAAGACGAGACGGAGGAGGGAATCAAGGGGCCCACACCCCTGGCCGCCTGGCCCGCGCCTGGGGGGGAGGGGTGCAGCCGCCTCGGCCTCCCTCTTCGCCTATAAGAAGCCCCCGGTACCTAAACCCTAAGTACCCGGCAATTCTTCCACGAAACAGTCTGTAGACACCGCCACCATCATCCCTAGACCGGGGGAGGGGATCTGAAGCTCTTCCCGGCACCCTGCCGGAGGGTAGAGATCATCCCGGAGGCCTTATTCATCACCATGCCAGCCTCCGGTATGATGCGTGAGTAGTTCCACCTTGGACTACGGGTCCATGTAGTAGCTAGATGGTTGTTTCTCCTCCTTTGTGCTACCATGTTTAGATCTTGTGAGCTCCGTTCATGATCAAGATCATCTATTTGTAATCATGCATGTTGTGTTTGCGGGGATCCGATGGATATTGAGATTACTATGTCCGATTGAATAATGATTCTATCTTATTGATTATATCATGTCTGTGTTGTTTGAGATCTTGCATGCTCTCCGTTTCTAGTAGCTATCTTGGCCAAGTAGATGCTAGTGACTCCAAGAGGGAGTATTTATTCTCGATAGTGGGTTCATGCCTCTATTGAATCTGGGGAAGTGACAAAAATCTCTAAGGTTGTAGATGTTCTGTTGCTACTAGGGAGAAACAACAATATCTTGTTCATGGTACAAGTGTATTGTTTACTTTACACACTTTGCTTAAAGCAGTTATCCGTTGATTGCAACTTAATACCGAAGGGGGTTCGGATGATAACCTGAAGGTGGATTACTAGTCATAGATGCAGTTGTATGGCGGTATATGTATCTTGTTGTAATGTCCAATCGAATCTCATAGGATCATGAATGTCTAGTATTGCATTGTTATGCCTAGCTCTGTCCTGTCAATTGCCCTGCTGTAATTTGTTTACCCAACGTGTTATGTTGTTTAACTTAAGGAGAACACCTCTAATGAACTGTGGACCCCGGTCCAATCTTTACCATTGATACATCTTCCACTGTTACTGTTTACTTTCTGCAAACCACCATCACCTTCCACACCATACAGTTAATCCTTTGTTTTCATCAAACCGGTGAGATTGACAACCTCACTGTTCGTTGGGGAAGAGTCTTGAGTTTGTGTTGTGCAGGTTTCCAAGTTGCTAGCAACACCTTTGGGTCGTTTCCTTCCTCCTACTGGTTCGATAACCTTGGTTTCTTACCGAGGGAAAAACTTATTGTTGTACTCATCATACCTTCCTCTTGGGGTTTCCCAACGAAGATCTAAAGTGATCTGAGCTGCAATCAGAGCCGAGAAAGGAATCACCGTTGTCCTCAAGGCCCGCAGGGTGTCATCGAAGGCTGCCCGGTCACGCTGACGCACTAAGGGGGACCACTGCTGTAAGAAGGCAAGTAAAGAAAAAATAGAGTCAGACGCCCGGGTAGGTAAGATCCTCTCAATCACCATCTTGTTCCGGACATTCCACAGCGTCCAGGCGATGGCCGCAAACACGGGCCAGAAGAGGCAGCGCCCACTTCCAGCCCTATTTGCCTGTGACTGTAGGAACTCCCCAAGTTCCTGCGTCTGCCAGGCTGGTCCCAGTGCCTCCCGAACGAAGCTCCAAAAATGCGTCGTAGAGCAAGAGAACATAATATGGGCGCAGGCCTTCAGTGTCCCTCATAGGGGGCAACGGCCATTGCCGGGGCCATTGCGCTTGGACACCTCTACTCCCGACGGCAAACGGTCGTGGAGCAGCTGCCAGAAGAAAATACGAATACTGAGTGGGAGGGGGGCCTTCCAAAGGGGAGACGTCCATCGCAACTCCGGGCCCTGGAAGAGGGCCCGGTATGCCGAACCCACCGAGAACTCCCCCGACGGAAGCAACCGCCAAGAGGCCGAGTCCGGAGACTCGGACAACATGGCAGGACGGGCCGCCATCAGGTGCTAGAACTCCGCCATCTCAGTCGTATTAAAGGTACGGTGAAACAGGATGCTCCATCGACCCTCACAAAAGACCTCGGCATCCAGGGCCGACGGGGAAACGGAAATGGCGAATAGGACGGGAAACTGAACCCCTAAGGGGACTGGAGAGAGCCATAGATCCATCCAGAACCGTACCCCCTAAACATTTCCAGCGACGAAGGAAATGCCTAATCCAATTAGGTGTTTAATATCCTGGATGGCTATCCAGAATTGAGATCCCTCCCGGCATTCGCATGCTAAGAGCGTCCGGCCCCAGAGGTATTTGGCCTTGATGAGTTGAAGCCAAAGACCCCCGTCATCTCTAAGGATGCGCCAAACCCATTTCAGCATCAAGGCCACGTTAAAGCAACGTGATTCCAGTATACCTATGCCCCTAAGGCACTTGGGGGCGCAAACGTCTGCCCACTTGACCATATGGTACCTCTGGTGGCCGTCCCTCGCTGACCAAAAGAACCTAGACAACTCCTTAGCAAAGTCGGCATGGGTCCCTTCCGGCAGCAGGTACAACCCCATCTGGTACATAGGTAGACTCGAGAGACAAGAGTTAATCAGGACCATCTTTCTACCCTTAGTCGTGAGTCGTACACGCCAGGGTTCAGCTTTTGAGCGAACCCTCGTGACCAGAGGAGCAAGGTCCCTGATCAGTATCCTAGTCTCCCGAATGGGCATCCCCAGGTAGAAATGGGGAAATATGCCAGTATGCAGTTAAGATTGTCAGCAATCCTCTGTCTATCCTCCTCTGAGTACCCAAAAATTATCACTTCTCTCTTGTCAAAATTGATTTTTAGGCTTGACATGGACTCAAAGCAGAGTAGCAGGAATTTAAGGTTGATGACTTCAAGGTTCGATCCCTATAACATGATCATGGTATCATACGCATACTGGATATGGGAGATGCCCCCTCCCGGAATAAGGTGCCCTACCACACCCGAGATGTGGCCAGTGATTTTGGCTCTATCCAAAATCTCTGCAAGGGTATCCACTGCGGCGTTAAACAAGAGGGGAGAGATCGGGTCCCCTTGTCTAACCATGTAGGAGGGAGTAAAGTAGGGGCCAATCTTGCCGTTCATTTTTATCGCCGTCCTCCCGCTCATCACAAATTGCATGATCCAGCAGATCATGCGGTCATCAAATCCCCTTCTTTCCAAAACTAGCCTCAAGAAAACCTAGTCCAAGTGGTCATAGGCTTTATGGAAGTCTAGTTTGAGGAACACGCCCTTCTAACGGCGTGTCTTGACCTCATGAATGATTTCATGAAGAGCAAGGACATCATCATGAATTAGGCGTCCTTTCAGGAAAGCGAACTAGAGAGGGTGTGTGAGTCTCTCCAGAACCGGGGCAAGCCGGAGGGCACCGAACTTCGCAAAGAGCCGCTGGATGACATTGATCACAATGATCGGGCATAATTGACGGATATCGGTGGCCCCACCACCTTGGGGATCAGAGCAATAACACCAAAGTTCAGCCGAGACATCACCAGAGTCTCCGTGTAGAACTCCTGAAAGATCTAAAGGATCACAGGCTGAAGTTCGTCCCAAAAAGTCTGGAAGAAGCTCAGAGGTAGCCCATCAGGACCTAGAGCCGAACCAGTCTGCATGGATTTCAGGGCCGCTGCCACCTCTCCCGAGAGAAAAGTACGGGTGAGTTCCTCGTTCTCCGCAAGGGTGACCAACGCCCCCTCTGACCAAAAGTCCAGAGCAAGGGTGAGACCCGAAGGAGGCGACATCAAGAAGAGATCCTTGTAGAAAGCATAAATACGCGAGGAAAGAGCCTGTGGGGATTCCAACAGAGAATCCCCCTCCCAGAGGTAAGGGATCGAGCACTTCCTCCTCCTACCTTTGGCAATGGCATGGAAGTAGGCCATGTTCGACTCCCCCTGGACAGTCCAGTTCTGGCGACTCTGCTGTCGCTAGAACGCCTCCTCTCCCTTATAGATATCGATAATGGAGGTCTCAAGGGAGTACCTATGGGACCAGGCCTTCGCCGAGATGTCATGCATGTCGGACTCCCGATACAAGGCCTAAATTTCCCGCAGGATGGCGCCCCTTTTGGTCCCTGAGAGCCGCCCCCAAATTGGCCCCCCAGCCCCTCATGAATTGGCGGGATAATTTGGCACAATGATGCCAGATATCCACCGTGGAGAAAACACGAGGGGGTGAGGCAGCAACAAACAGCCACCAGGCCCGAACAGCCTCCACGAATCCCTGCTTCTGGAGCCAGAAGGATTCAAAGTGGAAGAAATTGAGCCGCAGGGTGCGACCCCGACTAGAGGAGAGGAGGAGGGGGAGGGGGTATGGTCAGAACCAATCCACGTGACCGCCTTCAGAGAGCAGAGGGGGAAGGCCACCTCCCAGTCAACGGACACAAAGACACGGTCAAGGACACTACAAACCGGGTCAAGATGCTTATTCGTCCATGTATATCTAGCGCCCATCCACACAATATCGCAGAGAGCAAGATCAGCGACGCAGTCATTAAACATACGCATCCTAGAGAGGTCCACATTCTCCGAGCTCTTGTCGTCAGCGGATCGGATTAGGTTGAAATCACCGGCTACCACCACCGAGATCTCAGTCTGTTCCACTTTCGACTTGAGCTCGAGCAGGAAATCAACGGACCTCCTATGATCCGCAGGGCCATATACAATGATCATCTCCCATTTAAAGCGAGATTGTCTATGGGTGAGAGCCATGCTCACAAAGAATTCCCCGCGGTCCATATCATCAACCTCGAAGGTCTCCTCCTTCACCCCTAGGAGGATCCCCCCGGAGTGGCCATTAGCTGTGAGCCACGATCAGGAGAATTTGCAGCGGCTCGGCCCTTCCAACTCAGCGATGGAGAAATCCTGGCGAATCATCTCCTGAAGGCTGACAATATCTGGCACTTCCAAATGAATATACTCCTTGATTTGACGACGACGGCCTTCGTTCCGAACCCTCGGATGTTCCAAATGATCGCCCGGATGGCCCGTAGGAGGTCCATTAGGGGACCGAGCTGGCACAACAAGCAGGGGGACGGACCGTAGACGCCTTGGGGGGTCTCCCACGTGGCCTACCCAGGGGCAGGTGTAACACCCTCAGAATCGACCCTATGCAAGTTTTAGCGAAACCTGCCAAACCCGCATAGAAACGATTCAAAGGTGCCCACCAGGCACTTTCGTGCGGGTGGAAAACGAAGTAATAACATTACACAACAGTCCTCGATGGGGCCCACAAAACAGATATATATATATATATATATATATATATAACACGACTCCATGCGTCAAGAATACGGATATACAATACAAAGATCCAAATCACCTTGAAAATGATACAGCGTCCGACTACGGACAAGATGCAAATGGGGCTAAGAGCCCTGAAGAATAACCAATGGCGTCCATAACCGCCTGTGCCAAGCCGGAAGGGTAACCCTGCTAACGACGTCGATCTCAAAACCTGCTTAAACAAAAGGGGTGCCAACAAAGGGCAAAGGAAAAGAGAGAGTCGATCGAGGCCAAGACAGCGAGGCTAGAATTCGGCGGTCCTCGCCTACATAGGTATGGTGGACTGAAGCAACTGCGGCAGAATGCACTAAACAACATATAGAGACTCGACACAACTGGAGGCTATCAGAGAGGGGTAAGAAAGACCTATTCGGAACCATCCTGATTCTACCATCAGACAAACCCATCCTGGTGTTTCCCCCTCGATACCAAACGAGGAAGTCAACCGAGGAACTCACATAGTTGGCAGTTTTATTTATTCAGTTATAGTTGCATCAATTACTAGTCAGGTTTAGATAATCATGCTGACAAAGTAAGCAGTGGGCACTTTTAGTTAACCATTCCGTGATAGTTGCGGCACTTACTAGTCAGATACAAATAGCATGAGATATCCCAAAACCCAGCAGTTGTTGGTACTTTTATTTAGCCATTCCGTTATAGTTGCAATACTTACTAGTCAGATACAATGGTCGCAAGCGACAACCCAAACAAGCAAATGTTGGCAGTTTTATTTAGCCATTCCGTTATAGTGAAGCTGATTAATAGTCATTATAAAGTCAAGTTTATAGCACTACTTTAGTTATAGTTGTCTATGATTGAGATACGGTGCTCCAAGTCGTCCATAACCGCGGACACGGCTTTCAGAAAGTTTTACCCTGCAGGGGTGCACAAATAGCAACACACACTCGATCAACCTCGGAAAAACCAAAACAAAACCCAACGAGGCCTTCACGACAAAGCAATCACAAGATTCAGACATATTTCAGGGGGCCACCCCATTGAGTACACCCGCAACGAAGTTAGCTGACTCCGAGACGGACTCAAGGTTTGCGTCAATGGCTGTAAACGACTGGGAACCCAAAACTGGGCTTGTCGATACCGCGAAAACACTCCGCTTTCCTAAACAGTACAGTGTGCTCCTCGCACAATCGTAAATAAGGCAGTAAAGCATGGCATAAGTACAAGATAGTAAATAAAACCTCAAACTAGTTTGTGGCCCCAAGAAATAAGACTGAATCAAGCTCTGGATCAGGGGGGTCCCATAATCCTCCCGGATGTGGATAGCGCGAAAATTCAAGGAACAGGTATCAAGTACTCGGGGTCCTACGGGACACAAGTGGACGGTTAACAACCAAATAACATCTATTGCCCACTTGTGCCTCTGCTTACCTACTTCAATTTTAGTTGTTAAACAGTATTTAAAGTGACCGGTAAGTAAAGCCATGATCATTTCCAACATCAAACATGCGGCATTACTCCAACAACTGTGGTACTGGACAACACGCAACAGCACTTGAGCAAGCGACTACGACACGCAGGTCCAACTATCTACCAATCAACAGGTAATAGGATGTGTCCAAGGCAATATAAGGCTGCATGGGATATCACGGGTACGAAAACTAGAGCAACGCAACACAGATAGCAATAGATCAACAAGAGGGAAATAAATACTATAAAAGTAAGATAGGTAGAAAGGGGGGAGATGCTCGCCTGAAAACATTGCCGAAGGTTCAACCGAAGATCGGGGCGAAGCTCACATCAACTCAACGGCCTTATCCGCGAGGAAGCAAAACACTAGATGAAACACCGGATGCACTATTTAATACTACGGCAAAAGATCGGGCATGATGCATGTATGATGTATGACATGGCAAAGGTGCTATGCAATTAGGCCATATTAAGCGGAACCGGGGTCCCGACAATTAGTTAGATGGTTCCAGTTGTTTATCTACCCTGCAAATTTAAATGTTATTTTAACATGACAACAGATAGCACCGGTTCGCTACACAAATTTAAATGAGGCCAATATGAGACTAGATTTGCCCGCATATGGGCCCCATATTTAATTATGAGGTGAATCGGCATAAGGCCCCCAAACCACATGACAATATGCATGCAAGTATGACAATTCAATATGCATCAATTTGTTATTTCATTTATAAAATAGGGCTCAAGAAAAGGGGTCACACATTAGGGGTCGAAGATCTTGGTCCGGGGGGTTCGGGGTCGGTCTCAGGGTTCAGGGTTCAGGGTTCGACGGGATCGGGATTGGTACGGGAAGGAGGTCTCGTCGCAACCGGGAAGCAGGACTTGGTTGGCGTCGGGGGCGCATCGGGCTCGCCTTGGTCGTTGCCGATCTTATCGTCGATGGCGAACTGGGGTCTTCGGATCCGTGAAGTAGATCTTGTCGCACGGTGTCCGGGGTAGATGATCTTGGCGTATCCGCATCGGCGCTCTTGACGTTCAGGTTCTCGTCTTCGCATCCGGGAAAAGAGGACTTGTCGCACATGTGATCTTCGGGTCCGGGGTCTCAGGTTCGCGGAACGGTCTCGCGATCCGAGTGGGAGTACTTGTCGGTCCTAGGTTCCATGTCGACATCCTCGGTGTCTCGCGGTGAAGCGCTTGCCGTGCTTGTGGCGAGTTTGGCGGTTATCGGGTTCGGCGCCGATGGTCGTTGGAGAACTTGAGGGACATACAGACGGCCCATAGGGACACAAGCCGATCCCCATGGCACACATACACGAGCACACACAGACGCACACACGGGCGAGGGCCCCTGTGGTGACGGTGGCGAGGCGTCAAGGCGAGGCAGTGGCGAGGACGAGCCCGAGCAAGGCGGGCGACGACGGCCGAGGCGACGGGGCAGCGCGTGGGGAGGGAGCCGACGGCCGCAGAGGAGAGGAGGCGGAGGTCCGTGGCGGGCGAGCCGACCGTGGCACGACAGCGGGAGGCCTCGGCGAGGGCTCCCGGCGAGGCGAGGCGGCGGTGGCGATGGAGGGGGCGGCCGCGGCTGCCGGAGCAGGCGGTAGGTGGGGGAGGGGCGAGCTGGTGGCAATGGCCGGAGAGGCCGAGGGGGAGGATGCGGGAGGCTCGGGTGGAGGGCGCCGGGAAGAAGCGAGGCAGGTGAGGTCATGCCACACGGGAGGAGGAGGCGGGCCGGGACGCGCGGTGAGCGGGCAGGGGAGGGAGAGGGGAGGAGGCGTCGGTGGGGAAAGGAGACGGACAGGCTAGGGGTGGGAGAGAGAGGAAGGTGGGCCTGGGGCAGTTGGTGGGGCAGGGGGGACAGGGAGAGAGGTGAGAGGGTCGGCGGGTGGTGGGGACGCCGTGGGGCCAGAGGAGTGGGGCTGTGTGGGGTGGAGAGAGAGAGGGAGGGGGCCAGGGGGTGGGACCAGGTTGGTGGGACCGGGTTGTAAGGGAGAGAGGGTAGGAGTGGGGAGTGTGAGAGAGAGGGGGTAGATGGGGCTGTGGATTGATGATGTGGCAGGTGGGTAGGGATTGGGTCCAGGGGGTGAGGTGGCGGGCTGTGGTTGGAGGGTAGGTTAGGACTAGGTAGGAATAGGTTTAGGGTTTTGGGGCTTTTGTTAGTTTGTAAAATATTTACGGTGTGGTTTTAGTTTAAATCTTTTTAGCAAATAACTTTTAGGCAAATAATTTAACAGATAATTATAAGACTTGTTTTGAAATAAGAGAAAGGTATTTTTAGAAAACAAAAATAGGCTTATTGAAAATAGTTTCAAACACACAAATGCATGATGATGACGATGCAATGCACAAAAACAACGCGATTTTCTAGTAGTGGTTTTGCGGGATGCCACAATTCGACACCACTAACAACGGATCTCGCCCTCGAGATCCGCCTCATGGTACCGAGAGGAAGGCGGCGGTCGGAATCTTCTCGCATCGTGTAGATCTTCGCGACACCACTGACAAGAGTTGTTGTCCGTGATCGTCGAGAGAACACTCCGGGAAACAAAGGCGAAGGTAGAGGTATCAACCAATAAAGCCACCTCTAGCTTCCGGGGAATGAGTGAAATCACATTAATTCACCAATTCAATGTACAAGAGCGAATGATAAGAGTAGTGGTATGGTAGCTACTCCATCCCGCACTCAAACCATTACTCTGCACGCGAATAGGCGGATTATGCAACCAACTCGAATTAGATCAAGATCTCGACAAGCGAGGTTCGAACAAGGAGTGATGCACGCATCGATCGGATCCGCGTAGATAATGTCGTCGCGTCGGAAAACACCGGAAGGCACGGAAAGGCACAAGGAGAAGTCCACGAGACGAAGGATTCCTCGGATAGCATGAAGACCAGATGTAGCAACACCATTACCGAAGGAGGAAGCGAAACCCTGAAGGTACGACGGAACCCAACCACGAGAAATCCTGGACTCGAAGAGAGAGAAGAGAGCGGATTTAAACACTTCGAGATAAGAGGAGAATAGCAGAGGGGTAAGGAGTAAAATCAGACCTAATCAGAACTATCCAACCGATTTTGCAAAAATAGTTTTGACACTCTACTGCGGCCGTTAGCTAGGTTATCCTACAGGCTGGACTTGTGGGGTATCGTAACTGCTGAGCTCTGATACCACTCTGTAACACCCTCAGAATCGACCCTATGCAAGTTTTAGCGAAACCCGCCAAACCCGCATAGAAACGATTCAAAGGTGCCCACCAGGCACTTTCGTGCGGGTGGAAAACGAAGTAATAACATTACACAACAGTCCTCGATGGGGCCCACAGAACAGATATATATATATAACATGACTCCATGAGTCAAGAATACGGATATACAATACAAAGATCCAAACCACCTTGAAAATGATACAGCGTCCGACTACGGACAAGATGCAAATGGGGCTAAGAGCCCTGAAGAATAACCAATGGCGTCCATAACCCTGCCAAGGCCAAGCCGGAAGGGTAACCCTGCTAACGACGTCGATCTCAAAACCTGCTTAAACAAAAGGGGTGCCGACAAAGGGCAAAGGAAAAGAGAGAGCGGTCAGTACTGAGGCCAGTACACGGCGAGGCTAGAATTCAGCGGTCCTCGCCTACATAGGTATGGTGGACTGAAGCAGCAGCGACAGAATGCACTAAACAACATATAGAGACTCGACACAACTGGCGGCTATCAGAGAGGGGTAAGAAAGACCTATTCGGAACCATCCTGATTCTACCATCAAACAAACCCATCCTGGTGTTTCCCCCTCGATACCAAACGAGGAAGTCAACCGAGGAACTCACACAGTTGGCAGTTTTATTTATTCAGTTATAGTTACATCAATTACTAGTCAGGTTTAGATAATCATGCTGATAAAGTAAGCAGTGGGCACTTTTAGTTAACCATTCCGTGATAGTTGCGACACTTACTAGTCAGATACAAATAGCATGAGATATCCCAAAACCCAGCAGTTGTTGGTACTTTTATTTAGCCATTCCGTTATAGTTGCAATACTTACTAGTCAGATACAATGGTCGCAAGCGACAACCCAAACAAGCAAATGTTGGCAGTTTTATTTAGCCATTCCGTTATAGTGAAGCTGATTACTAGTTATTATAAAGTCAAGTTTATAGCACTACTTTAGTTATAGTTGTCTATGATCGAGATACGGTGCTCCAAGTCGTCCATAACCGCGGACACGGCTTTCAGAAAGTTTTACCCTGCAGGGGTGCACAAATAGCAACACACACTCGATCAACCTCGGAAAAACCAAAACAAAACCCAACGAGGCCTTCACGACAAAGCAATCACAAGATTCGACATATTTGGGGGCCACCCATTGAGTACACCATAGCGAAGTTAGCTGACTCGAGACGGACTCAAGGTTTGCGTCAATGGTCAGAACGATCGGGAACCCAAAACTGGGCTTGTCGATACCGCGAAAACACTCCGCTTTCCTAAACAGTACAGTGTGCTCCTCGCACAATCGTAAATAAGGCAGTAAAGCATGGCATAAGTACAGGATAGTAAATAAAACATCAAACTAGTTTGTGGCCCCAAGAAATAAGACTGAATCAAGCTCTGGCTCAGGGGGGTCCCATAATCCTCCCGGATGTGGATAGCACGAAAATTCAAGGAACAGGTATCAAGTACTCGGGGTCCTATGGGACACAAGTGGACGGTTAACAACCAAATAACATCTATTGCCCACTTGTGCCTCTGCTTACCTACTTCAATTTTAGTTGTTAAACAGTATTTAAAGTGACCGATAAGTAAAGCCATGATCATTTCCAACATCAAACATGCGGCATTACTCCAACAAGCGTAGTCGACAACAACAAAGACTTGAGCAAGCGACTACGACACGCAGGTCCAACTATCTACCAATCAACAGGTAATAGGATGTGTCCAAGGCAATATAAGGCTGCACGGGATATCACGGGTACGAAAACTAGAGCAACGCAACACAGATAGCAATAGATCAACAGGAGGGAAATAAATACTATAAAAGTAAGATAGGTAGAAAGGGGGGAGATTCTCGCCTGAAAAACATTGTCGAAGGTTCATCCGAAGATCGGGGCGAAGCTCACATCAACTCAACGTCCTTATCCGCGAAGAAGCAAAACACTAGAATAAACACCGGATGCAATATTTAATACTACGGCAAAAGATCGGGCATGATGCATGTATGATGTATGACATGGCAAAGGTGCGATGCAATTAGGCCATATTAAGCGGAACCGGGGTCCCGACAATTAGTTAGATGGTTCCAGTTGTTTATCTACCCCGCAAATTTAAATGTTATTTTAACATGACAAAAGATAGCACCGGTTCGCTACACAAATTTAAATGGGACCAATATACGACTAGATTTGCCCGCATATGGGCCCCATATTTAATTAGGAGGTGAATCGGCATAAGGCCCCCAAACCACATGACAATATGCATGCAAGTATGACAATTCAATATGCATCAATTTGTTATTTCATTTATAAAATAGGGCTCGAGAAAAGGGGTCACACATTAGGGGTCGAAGATCTTGGTCCGGGGGGTTCAGGGTCGATCTCAGGGTTCAGGGTTCGACGGGATCGGGATTGGTACGGGAAGGAGGTCTCGTCGCAACCAGGAAGCAGGACTTGGTTGGCGTCGGGGGCGCATCGGGCTCGCCTTGGTCGTTGCCGATCTTATCGTCGATGGAGAACTGGGGTCTTCGGATCCGTGAAGTAGATCTTGTCGCACGGTGTCCGGGGTAGATGATCTTGGCGTATCCGCATCGGGGCTCTTGACGTTCAGGTTCTCGTCGCATCCGGAAAGAGGACTTGTCACACATGTGATCTTGGTCCGGGGTCTCGGTTCATGAACGGTCTCGCGATCTGGCGGGAGTACTTGTCGGTCCTAGGTTCCATGTCGACATCCTCGGTGTCTCGCATGAAGCGCTTGCCGTGCTTGTGGCGAGTTTGGCGGTTATCGGGTTCGCCCGATGGTCGTTGGCGAACTTGAGGGACATCCAGACGGCCCATAGGGACACAAGCCGATCCCATGGCACATACACGAGCACACGCACACACACGGAAGGCGAGGGCCACAGGTGACGGTGGCGGGGCGCGGGCGAGGCAGGTGGCGCGAGGACGAGCCCGAGGTGGGCAGGCTGCGCGGGCGCGGCGGCAGACGGCCGGGAGGCGGACGGGGCAGCGTGGGGGGAAGGAGCCGATGGCGCAGAGGGAGAGGAGGCGGAGGTCCGGCGGGCGGCGCCGGCCGAGGCACGACGGCGGAGGCCTCGGGAGGCGGCTCCGGGGGCGAGGCGAGGCGGTGGCGATGGAGGCGGCCGGGCAAGCGGATGGTGGGGAGGGGCGAGCTGGTGGCGGTGGCCGGAGAGGCCGAGGGGAAGGATGCGGGGAGGCGGTCGCCGGCGGTGGAGGGCGCCGGGGAAGAAGCGGGCGAGGCGGGTGAGGTCGCGCGGCCACGGGAGGAGGAGGCGGGGCCGGGGACGCGCGGTGGAGCGGCGGCGGGGAGGGAGAGGGAGGAGGCTGCGGGGGCGTCGGTGGGGAAAGGAGACGGGGCAGCGCGCGCTAGGGGTGGGAGAGAGAGGAAGGTGGGCCTGGGGCGGTTGGTGGGGCAGGGGGGACAGGGAGAGAGGTGAGAGGTTGGGTGGTGGGACGCCTTGGGGCCCAGAGGCTGTGTGGGGGGGAGAGAGAGAGAGGGAGGGGGACCAGGGGGTGGGGCCAGGGCGGTGGGACCGGGTTGTAAGGGAGAGAGGGTAGGAGTGGGGAGTGTGAGAGAGAGGGGGTAGATGGGGCTGTGGATTGATGATGTGGCAGGTGGGTAGGGATTGGGTCCAGGGGTGAGGTGGCGGGCTGTGGTTGGAGGGTAGGTTAGGACTAGGTAGGAATAGGTTTAGGGTTTTGGGGCTTTTGTTAGTTTGTAAAATATTTACGGTGTGGTTTTAGTTTAAATCTTTTTAGCAAATAACTTTTAGGCAAATAATTTGACAGATAATTATAAGACTTGTTTTGAAATAAGAGAAAGGTATTTTTAGAAAAAAAAAATAGGCTTATTGAAAATAGTTTCAAACACACAAATGCATGATGATGACGATGCAATGCACAAAACAACGCGATTTTCTAGTAGTGGTTTTGCGGGATGCCACAGCAGGCCTGTGAGTAACCTCCCGCTCATCAGGTGCAGGAGGGGGATCCTCGCTGGGGCGAAATCCGTGGACCTAGCCTCGACAAGGATCAGGGCGCGTTCCAGCTCCCGGGCAGCAGCGATCGCTCCCGCATACCCCTCCCATGCCTTAATGGCCGCAATTTGCTCAAGCCTGGGTCCCTTATCGCCACGGAAGATAATCCCATAGTCATTAGCAACTTCGCCCAGGTGGGAAAGCGACACCTCAGAGAGAACACATAGTGCAGAGCCAGGAAGACCGGGGTCAGAAGAGACATGAGGTGGGGCAGGAGGTACACGAAGCTCGTCATGAGCCGCGACAATGAGAGGTCCGCTCCTCCACCGCCGGCTCAGGCCCGGACATGCCCGTCCTAGCGTCAGCGAGGCGAACGCTATGGCGGGAGGGGGGGCGGAGGCGGCGGTCTAGGACCCCTGGACCGATGCAGCCTGGAGGTGGCCACCGGAGAGTTAGAGTCGGTGGCGCCAGCCGCCAAGGCAGACAGGTCGGGGGGGGGGTCTGCGGCGAGAGAGTAGCACACCACCCCGGGAGAGCGCGGGGACTGGTCGGAGCAGACCACCAAACCCACGCTCCCCGAGGTCTCTGCCGCCATCGACATCAGTGGGGAGGAAGGGGAACCAGGGACTGGAGAGGGCCCCAGGGCGAGGTTGGAGCCATACTGCGCGATGCCGAGGTCGATGGGCACATGAGGGTCAGGGCGGTAGCAGCGAGGGACGTCCACCGGGGCTAGCTTGGCCGACGCGCTCAGCGATAGGGGCGTCTGTCCAGGAAGAAAGGTCCACCTCCCGAAGCATCGATAGCCACCGAGCGGGACGAGGTGTCCCCGGCGTCCCCTTCGGGGGCAACGGGGGAGGCGGCGACGCATCATGGCCAGCAGTGATTCCGGGTCAGACCCGGAGTCACTATCGTCCGAGCCCCGGGCCCCTGAGCCTCCGCCCCCCGTTCTGGTGCCATCATCAGCGGGAGACAGGGGGTGGGACGGGGGTTGGCCTCAGTGGCGAACTCCTCCTCGAGCTCCACCAAGAGGTCCCTGCCGACCTGGTCGAATAAGAAGCGTGGCAAGGAGACCGGGAAGACGGAGGTGTCCGGACAGAGGAGCCACAGGAGAATCGGGCCATGGCTAGGCTGCGAGCCCACATCCACCTCCTTGAGCTTGCCCACCGTCTGGGACACGAGCGCCACCACCTCTGCTGTCCTGGACTCGGACGGGACTTCGTGCAGGCGCACCCACACCTCCGAGAGTGGCCACCATCTCCTGGGCGACCGAGGATGGCTGGATGGAGACCTTCAGCTGGTGGATCGGGAGCATGAAGGACGTGCCGCATGCACACATGCGCAGGATCGCCACAGACGGGAAGGACACCGCGAACTCGGAGTCTGAGACACGGCAAACCGACCATTCATGACTAGGCAACACCACACTGAGCTCCTCCTGGATCAGGCCCTCTGTCACCTCCATAGCGAGTTGTGGCATCCCGCAAAACCACTACTAGAAAATCGCGTTGTTTTTGTGCATTGCATCGTCATCATCATGCGTTGTTTGTCTGAACTATTTCGAAAAACCTAGTTTTGCTTTGTACAAATACCCCTCCTTATTTCAACGGTAAAACCCCGAGCGTATCGGATATTTTATTTCCCTAAAAGCTTTTTGCAAAGTGGCCTTGTTTTAAAATAAACAACACCAAACAAACACACATTCTAAAACAGCCCCCTCTAAATCCTAGTCCCACCAAATCCTATCCTACCCACCACTCACAGCTCGCCACCTCACCCTCTCACCCTTTTCCTACCCACCTGCCACCTCACCAATCCATCCCTTTTCCCCTCTTTTCTCTCACCCTAGCCCATCCTACCCTCTCTCTCCCTCTCTACCAACCCGACCCCACCCCGCGGCCCCACACGCCCCAGGCCCACCTGCCAGCCGCCCAGCCACCTATCCACCCCGCGGGCCCCGTCCCCTGGCCCCACCCCGGCCAGCCTGGCCACCCCATCCCCCACGCGCCCTGCTGCCCACGCGCCTCTCCCCACCCTCCGGCCCCACCGCCCCACCCCCGGCCCCTCCCCGACGCCACCCTCCTCTCTCTCCCCGCACCCCTCCCTCCTCCTCCCTCTCCCTCCTAGCTCCACCTGCCATCCTCCTCCATGCTCCACCTCGCCTCACGGCCGCCGCCTCCCCCGCCTCGGCCGCATCCTCCTCCCCGCCCCCCCTCAGGCTGCCGCTGGCCCCGTCCGCCGCCAAGCCCCGCCTGCCCGCTGAGCCCGAGGCCACGCCTGCCGCGAGCTCTCCTCCACGCCCTCGCGCCTCCTCCAAGTTCGGCGTCGTCGGTCTTCCTCGACCCCGCGCCGCCGCTGAGTCCCTCCTGCGTCGGCCTCGCATCTTTGTTGCATGCCGCTGCCTCAAAGGACTTGTGTTTTTGGTTTGGTCCGCTCCCGGGTTCCCTGTTTAGCTTCGGCGCGTTCCAGGTATCCGCCACGATGTGGTGTGTTGACGATGTACTACCCTGCTAATCGGTGAAGAATCTTCTCGTGGAAGTGACAAGGAGTGTCACTATAGTTTTGGTGTTGCCTGTGTTGTGGAGGTAGAAGTGTTGCGAAGAGGAACCGATGCAATTCTAGGGGCGAAAATCATCTCGGCCGACAAGACCGATCCGATGCCGCAACCCCGATGATCGTGCTGCCAAGATCAACACCGACAACGGAACCGCGATACCCCAAGGTCTTCTCCCCGGATCTGGTCCCGAGGACCGACCCCGGCGCCCGAAGCCGAGAACCCCGACAAGAACCACGACACGGATACGCCGAGCTCTTCATCTTGGACGTCAAGCACGTCGACAGGAAACCGAAGGACCCCGAACGCCAAGACCGACTTGTTGGCGCGGACCCGACAAGATCTTTGCGACTACAACATCGACACCGAACCAAGCCCTTCCTCGCGGAACGCCAAGATCTACCCCGTTATCTGAGAACGATCCCGGAGTCCGAGAACGTTTCCGTCGAACCCTGAACCCCGAGGCCGGACCCTGGACCCTGTCGAACCCCGAACCCCGGAACCCCAAGTTCGTCGAGACCCTCTAATGTGTGCCCCCCTTTCTCGAACCCTATTTTATAACATAATACGACTTGTTGCATATTAATTGTTCATCTCGCATGCATATTTGTGTGGTTTGGGGTCTTAGGCCGATTCACCTCATAATTAAATATGGGGCCCATATGCGGGCAAATCTAGTCTCATATCGGCCTCATTTAAATTGGTGTAGCGAACCGGTAACTTCTCTTTCCTTGTTATTACAACATTTAATTTGCGGGGTAGATGAATAACATGAACCATTCAATTAACTGTCGGGACCCCGGTTCCGCTTAATATGGCCTAATTGCATCGCGCCTTGCCATGCCATGCATCATATCATAAGCATGCCGATCTTTTGCCGTAGTATTAAATATTGCATCCGGTGTCTATTCTAGTGTTTTGCTTCTTCGCGGATAAGGCCGTTGAGTTGATGCGAGTGTCGACCCGATCTTCGGTTGAACCTTCGGCAATGTTTTCAAAGCAGCATCTTCCCTTTCTACCTATCTTACTTTTCTAGTATTTATTCCCTCCTTGATCTTTTGCTATCGTGCGATGCTCTAGTTTTCGCATCGTGATATCCTTGCAGCCATATATTGCCTTGGACACATCCTATTACCGTTGTTTGGTAGATAGTTGGACCCACGTCGTAGTCGCTGCTCAAGTGTTGCGTGTCGTCAAGTACCACGGGTTGGAGAAGTACCGCATGTGTATTGTTGGAGATGATCATGGCTTTACTTTTCGCTCACTTTAATTCTTGTTTAACAACTAAAATTGAAATAAGTAAGCGAGGCATCGGTGGGTGATAGATAATATCTGGTTTCCGACGCCCACTTGTGTCCCGTTGGACCCCGAGTTCTTGACACTGTTCGAGATCGAGCGCTAACCACAGGTGGGGAGATATGGGCCCCCCATTGATTAGTACCTGATTTCAAAGTATTGTACTGGGGGCCACAAACTAGTTTGAGGTTTTATTTACTATCCTGTACTTATGCCATGCTTTACTGCTTTATTTAAATTGTGCATGATAGCACATCGCTTAGGATCGGGACACGTTTTCGTGGTGTCGACATCCGCCGGATTTTGCTGTCGTTCTGACCGTCTACCAAACCCTAAGTCCGTCTCGAGACCGCCGACTTCGTTCTGGTGTACTTAGTGGGTGGCCCCGTGCTTGCTTTGGTCCGAAAGCGTCATGACTTAGGCCCCGCCGACATACCGATGGGTGTATGTTAACCGATCAAAAAGGGTCAAGTGCTTGTGGATACTTTGGTGCACCGCAGGTTAAATCTTTTCGAGAAGCCGTGTCCGCGGTTATGGACGACTTGGAGCACAGTGCTTGATCATAGACAACTATAACTAAAGTTTACTGTTATAAATTGACTTGTATCCGATATGACTAGTAATCAGCTTCACTACAACGGAATGGCTAAATAAAAGTACCAACAACTGCTGGGTTTTGGGTTATCTCATGCTAATTGTATTTGACTAGTAAGTGACGCAACCACAACGGAATGATCAAATAAAAGTGCCCACTGCTTACTTTATCAGGATGATTATCTATACCTGACTAGTAATTGCTACAATGATAACTGAATAAATAAAACTGCCAACCGTGTGAGTTCCTCGGTTGACTTCCTCGTTTGGTCTCGAGGGGGAAACACGTGATGGGTTTGTTTGATGGTAGCATCGGTTGGTTCGAATAGGTCTTTCTTACCCTCTCGATAACCGCTAGTTGTACGAGTCTCTATAGGTTGTTTAGCGCATCTTTGCCGCCGCTCACCACCATACCTATGTAGGCGAGGACCGCCAATTCTAGCCTCGCCGTACTGGCCTCGATCTTGACGCTCCTCTTTTCCTTTGCCCTTTGTCGGCACCCTTTTGTTTAAGCAGGTTTTGAGATCGACGCCGTTAGCGTGGTTACCCTTCCGGCTTGGCCGGGGTTATGGACGCCATTGGTTATTCTTCAGGGCTCTTAGCCCCATTTGCATCTTGTCCGTAGCTGGACGCACTACCGTTCTCAAGGTGATTTGGATCTTTGTATATTATATTTGTATTCTTGACTCATGGAGTCGTGTTGTATCTATATCTGTTCTGTGGGTCCCATTGAGGACTGTTGTGTAATGTTATTACTTTGTTTTCCACCCGCACGAAAGTGCCTGGTGGGCACCTTTGAATCGTTTCTATGCGGGTTTGGCGAGTTTCGCTAAAACTTGCATAGGGTCGATTCTGAGGGTGTTACAGAGTGGTATCAGAGCTCAGCAGTTGCGATACCCCACAAGTCCAGCCTATAGGATAACCTAGCTAACGGCCGAAGTAGATTGTCAAAACTATTTTTCAAAATCGGTTGGATAGATCTGATTAGGTCTGCTTTTACTCCTTACCCCTCTGCTATTCTCCTCTTACCTCTACGTGTTTTGAATCCGCTCTCCTCTTCCTCTTCGAGTCCAGGATTTCTCGTGGTTGGGTTCCGTCGTACCTTCAGGGTTTCGCTTCCTTCTTTGATAACGGTGTTCTACCATCCGGTGTTCATGCTGCCTGAGGAATCCGTCTACTGTGGTACCATTCTTTGTTCCTTGTTTGTGCCTTCCGGTGTTTTCCGACGCGACGACATCCTCTATGCCAGATCCGATGCAGAGTCTGCATCACTCCGTTGTTCCGAACCTCGCTTGTCGAGATCTTCAGTCTGATTCCGAGAGTTGGTTGCATAATCCGCCTGTTCGTGTGCAGAGTAATGGTTTGAGTGCGGGATGGAGTCGCGACCATACCACTACTCTTATCATTTGCTTTGTATATCGAATGGTGGATCGATGCCAATCTACTCCTTCCATGAAAGTTAGAGGTGGCCTTACCTTTAACTTCGTCCGTTGTTTATCCGGAGTATTCTCTTGACGAACGGGATCAACGACGTCTTGTTGGTGGTGTCGCCGATTTCAATACGAAGAAAGCACCATTGTTAGTGGTGTCGCGAAGATCTACACGAAGCGAGAAGATGCAGATCACTGACCTTCCTTCCGGTACCATGAGGCGGATCTCGAGGGCGAGATCCCTTGTTAGTGGTGTCGAATTGTGGCATCCCGCAAAACCACTACTAGAAAATCGCGTTGTTTTTGTGCATTGCATCGTCATCATCATGTGTTGTTTGTCTGAACTATTTCGAAAAACCTAGTTTTGCTTTGTACAAATACCCCTCCTTATTTCAACGGTAAAACCCCGAGCGTATCGGATATTTTATTTCCCTAAAAGCTTTTTGCAAAGTGGCCTTGTTTTAAAATAAACAACACCAAACAAACACACATTCTAAAACAGCCCCCTCTAAATCCTAGTCCCACCAAATCCTATCCTACCCACCACTCACAGCTCGCCACCTCACCCTCTCACCCTTTTCCTACCCACCTGCCACCTCACCAATCCATCCCTTTTCCCCTCTTTTCTCTCACCCTAGCCCATCCTACCCTCTCTCTCTCCCTCTCTACCAACCCGACCTCACCCGCGGCCCCACACGCCCCAGGCCCACCTGCCAGCCGCCCAACCACCCATCCACCCATGGGCCCTGGCCCACCCGGCCAGCTGCCACCCCATCCCCACGCCTGCGCCCCACGCCTTCTCCCCACCCTCTGGCCCCACAGCCGGCCCCACCCCTGTCGGCCCCTCCCCCGCACGCCACCCTCCTCTCTCCTCCCTCAGCGCACCCCCTCTCCCTCCTCCTCCCTCTCCCTCCCAGGCCGCCACCCGCGTCATCCTCCTCCCGCGGCCTCCACCTCGCCCGCCGGACCCGCCTCTCCCCTCGCCTCGGCCGCATCCTCCTCCCCGCCTCTGCCCGCCTTGCAGGCCGTGGGCCGCCCGCCGCCGCTCGAAGCCCGCCTCGCCCGCTCGAGCCGAGGCCACGCCTGGCGCCGCGAGCTCTCCTCCGGCCCACGTCTCGCGCCCTCCCTCCAAGTTCTGGCCGTCGTCGGTCTTCCTCGACCCCGGCGCCGCCCCGCCTAGAGTCCCTCCCTGCGTCGGCCCTCGCATCTTTGTCGTGCATGCCGTCGCTGCCTCAGCAGGACTTGTGTTTTTGGTTTGGTCCGCTCCCAGGTTCCCTGTTTAGCTTCGATGCGTTTCCCAGTGTATCTGCCGCCGCGATGTGGTGTGTTGACGATGTACTACCCCTGCTAACTGGTGAAGAATCTTCTCAGGGAACTGATAAGGAGTGTCACTATAGTTTTGGTGTTGCCCTGTGTTGTGGAGGTAGAAGTGTTGCGAAGAGGAACCGATGCCAATTCTAGGGGCGACAAAATCATCTCGTCGACAAGACCGATCCGATGCCGCAACCCCGATGATCGTGCTGGCAAGATCAACACCGACAACGGAACCGCGATACCCCAAGGTCTTCTCCCGGATCCGTCCAAGACCGACCCGCTCAAGCCGAGAACCCGACAAGAACCACGACACGGATCGCCGAGTTCTTCATCTTGGACGTCAAACGCCGACAGAAACCGAAGGACCCGAACGCCAAGACCGACTTGTTGGCGGACCGACAAGATCTTCGCGACTACAAGATCGACAACCAAGCCCTTCCTCGCAGCGCCAAGATCTACCCGTTATCGAGAACGATCGAGTCCGAGAACGTTCCGAACCTCAACCGAGGCGGACCACGGACCTGTCGAAACCCGAACCCGGAACCCCAAGTTCGTGAGACCCTCTAATGTGTGCCCCTTTCTGAACCCTATTTTATAACATAATACGACTTGTTGCATATTAATTGTTCATCTCGCATGCATATTTGTGTGGTTTGGGGTCTTAGGCCGATTCACCTCATAATTAAATATGGGGCCCATATGCGGGCAAATCTTGTCTCATATCGGCCTCATTTAAATTGGTGTAGCGAACCGGTAACTTCTCTTGCCTTGTTATTACAACATTTAATTTGCGGGGTAGATGAATAACATGAACCATTCAATTAACTGTCGGGACCCCGGTTCCGCTTAATATGGCCTAATTGCATCGCGCCTTGCCATGCCATGCATCATATCATAAGCATGCCGATCTTTTGCCGTAGTATTAAATATTGCATCCGGTGTTTATTCTAGTGTTTTGCTTCTTCGCGGATAAGGCCGTTGAGTTGATGCGAGTGTCGACCCGATCTTCGGTTGAACCTCGGCAATGTTTTCAGGCGAGCATCTTCCCCCTTTCTACCTATCTTACTTTTCTAGTATTTATTCCCTCCTGTTGATCTTTTGCTATCTGTGTTGCGATGCTCTAGTTTTCGTACCCGTGATATCCCTTGCAGCCATATATTGCCTTGGACACATCCTATTACCTGTTGTTTGGTAGATAGTTGGACCCACGCGTCGTAGTCGCTTGCTCAAGTGTTGTTGCGTGTCGTCAAGTACCACAGTGGTTGGAGAAGTACCGCATGTGTATTGTTGGAGATGATCATGGCTTTACTTTTCGTTCACTTTAATTACTGTTTAACAACTAAAATTGAAATAAGTAAGCAGAGGCATCGGTGGGTGATAGATAATATCTGGTTTCCGACCGCCCACTTGTGTCCCGTAGGACCCCGAGTTCTTGACACCTGTTCCGAGATCGAGCGCGCTAACCACAGGTGGGGAGATATGGGCCCCCACTGGTGGAAACAACCCCATGCGTCCCGGTTGGTAAGCGGCATTAGTCCCAGTTGCCCAACCGGGACGGGGCAATCGGGACTAAAGCCCGAACCTTTAGTCCCGGTTGCCCCACCAACCGGGACAAAAGATCATACACGTGGCAGCTGCACCGCGAGGAGGGCTTTAGTCGGTTCGCACGAACCGACTAATAACCTTCTCTGCGGCAGAGATTTGGTCATTTTCTGCCGCGGAAGAATTCATTTTGCACATTTGTTGTTGCACAGCATTTTCGCCACTTTTTGTGCCGCGGAAGAATTCATTTAGGTTGTTTTATTGTTTATTTAGTGTTTTGCACTTATCAATGAAGGAACCTTATATTACACAAGATCATCATGACAATATTACATTCAATACACGGATCGAGTTCATGCACTACATACAAAAGTATTCCCTTGTCTATACGGATCGAGTTGCTATTTTACAATCCCTATTGTCTATACACAGCGAATAGTACTCCCCTTTGGGTCTAGGACTTCGCATCCAAGAATCCCGCCAATTCCTCTGAATTGCTCAGACGCGATCCTTTGGCGAAGACCGTCCGTGAGACGTTCGATCTGATTTAAAAAGGAGTCATCTATATGAATGAAACTAAACACAATTTGTTTGAAAATAAAACTATAGAAATTGTTTACATACGGAGTTGCTCTAAATTTCTGCCCTTCTCATCGCACGCCCCTGCCGGATGAACTCGCAAACATAGTATCCACAGATTGTTACGGTCCTGTCGGGCACTTCAAGAACATAGTTCAATCAAAATAATAATCAAGCATGATAATAACAGTATCAAAACTAGAATCAAAGAGATGCGGATATAGCTAGTGGTGCTTACATCTAGTGGTTGAAATGTAAGCTCCTCTTTCCAAACACCCTAGCCTTCTTGGTGAACCGTTTCCAAGCGCCGTGCCAAGAAAAGCGAATAAAAGAAGTTATTAAGTACTTGATATCATAAAATTCACGAGCGTTGCCGATATAGTGTCGTAATGATTAGAATTACACTGGAGAAGTATCTGCATGTCCTTCCACGTCTCAAGGGGTTTATGTTTCGAGTCCATGACTAGTACACGCCTTTGTCAAGTTGAATGATTAATGAATATAGTGGAAGCTGCGAATGCATAACTAATCAATTATATACTTAACATCGAGTAAGCGAAATAGAAAGTGTATACAAGACAATAACACTCACTCGAAGTTGTAAGGAAAAAGTATTTCCTTTGGTTTCTTGAAACCTTAACGCTGTACTATATTATCCTCCGTATCCCGGGGGCTTATTTTGAGATTAGCTTCATGAACCCAATATGGGTCAATGAAGCCAATATCATAGATTTGTCCTCTTGCATTCGAGAATCTTCATTCCGCATATTACAAGATGATTATATACATGCAATAAACAAAGTGAGATAGCTGGAGACTAAGTTAATTACGTAATTAGTACTTACGGACAATAGGCACTGATGAGCGATTTGTCCAAGGCGTCTTGATTGAATAATTGAAATAGCTCAACAAATTCAATGGATATCATGTCATCACTTTCTTTCCCATGATGCTTTTTGTAACCCTCAAGACTATCCGATTAGCCCCACACTTGTGGCGTGCATGTACCAGTTATGCAATCTTCGCATTTTGTTGAAAGATTATTTACCTCCTCGGTTTGACGAGAGGTTTGCCGTCTGGTATTTGTATGCTACTTCACTCACGGGAAGAACTCTAATGGGATAAATCTGGCAATACTCATACCTTGAGCAATGCGACTTCTCCGTGACAGCAACTACCGGATCATACGCTCTTCGCCCCATATTTGCTCGACCCACATTGGTTTGAGAAATCACCTTGAGAGGGGCGCAAGTCTGTTTTGCTTGTTCTCAAGTGGGCAACAGATTTCGCTTGCATCGATCTTGCTCTTGAGGCTTTTTGTGCCGCATGTGACTTGAGAATAGAACGCTCATAGTCGATGACAGCTTTGGCTCGGGTTGATGAAGAGTCTTTAGCATTTTCAACACTTTGGCTTTTCTTCTTTGGTCTTTGGGAACTCTGGCTCTTTCGCCGCCTCGACTTAGCTTAAAACGCTGTCGTTTCCGATCAACCCGAGCCGGTCTCCTCTTCAAGATCCATAAGCTCTCTTGGGAGGAACCGTTGGTACTTTTGGAAGAGGCTCTTGTTTACGTTTGGCGATCGCTTCGACGATGGCGTCACGCTTACGCTTTTTATCTGGCGCCCGATGGCTCCCTGGCGATGGCTGCACCGAGCGGGTGAGGCGACGGAGCCGGTGAGGCGAAAGGCGGCTGCCGCAAGCGGCGACCTCGCTGAGACGGGTGAGACGGCGAAGATGGCTTGGCGTGTGATTTGAAGCGATACAATCCTTCGCCATAGTGTGGGAATGACCACGGCGAATCTTTGCAATCGGGCGAGTAGTAGAAAAGGGCAAGGGCGCCAGCCATCTCATGCGGTGCGAGATGAGGGCAAAGACACGAGGTTTTACCAGGTTCGCCCCCGAGGGTAAAGACCTACTCCTGCTAGATTGTATTATGGAGGTGTTACAACAGGCGAACTTCGGCGACTAGGCGAGTTGCTTGGTGTATGAGGGAACGTCTCTACTCACCCCTTAGGGAGGTTTATATAGGCTTACCTCCCTAGGGTTTACATATCTCAACCGATTCGTTACAACTTTGTCAATCGCTTAACTCAGACCGACGCCTATCTACTGCTTGGGCCTTGACCTCGATCGCTGGTACCTGATGGGCTTTGATCCACTGCCGTTCTGCAGCCCACTGCCAGCCCTTGGGCTCGGAACGTCCGAGGATACCCCGGAGGCATATCCCCATCGAGTCCCCGAGGCCGTCGTTGATTAGGCGCGGGTGGCTGCCGGCAGTCGGAGTATACGGCTTCAAGTTGGCATCCGTCGAATCGTCGGCGGGCTCCTGCACGAAGGAAAAAATCCGGCGAACCGAGTTGCGTCTTGGGTGAACCGAACCAACGGGTCGCGGCCTCGGCGAATAACTCAGCGAGCGGGTGGCGGAGGCCGTCGGGCGTGGTCAAACTAGCCGTTAAGGTAACCACGGTAACTTCGGCGTAATCATCGCGGTAACGGCCCCTAATTTGGCGGGCAGCTTCCGCTATATAAGAGGAATGGTAGGCCATCGGAAAGCCAACCCACCATTTCTTCCGTACGCACATCTTCGCTCGTTGATCTCGCGATCGACCGACCCGCAATCCTCAAACCTCCAAGCAAATCCTCAGCCATGGCCCTCCACCGAACCTTGGGTAGATCCAAGTGCACCAGGCGCCGGCCTCCTTCGAGGGCCGGAATCCTGCGGGCCATTGGCGAATCCCATGAGAAACGACCAACCAGCAGAGAGAGTTCATCTGCTTCACTAGTCACCTCGGCGGGTTAGGGTTTCCACTTCTGTTCTTCCGCGCTTCTGCGCCTACTACGGATCCAGCCCTCGGATCTGGGTCCCCATAGTATCGGCAGCTCGCCATCTTTGTGGCGTTCTGCGAGTGCTACTGAGCTGCCGCCCTATTTCCCTTGTGGCAAGATCTGTTCCATGGACGGATCACGGGAGGCGGGCGACAATGCTAGCCGCTGGGAGGCTTAACCTTCCAGCTGAAATCCAAAGCCTCCTTCTTGACTTGATGCCGCCGCCAAAGCAGCGGCCCTGGAAAAATTCTTGGTTTTATGTGACCGAGGCGACCCGGAGGGCGAGGCGGCGATCCCATTACTCGGCCGACCGCTCGAGCCGCCGCAATCTCCGTGTCGCCAAGCTTCCCGACGACCAGCGGATGGTCGTCGACGAGATGCTCCAGACCATTCGCGGTCTGAAGAAGAAGGGGCTCCAGACGGTGAACCTGTACAACTGTTGGCTTGGGCGGCGTCTCGTTCCACTCGCCCAATGCGAGCATTACATGTACCAATACAGGGCGAAGACTCGACGAAGGCCTCGCCGAGTGGAAGCTGGAGGACTACCTCACAGCGAAGAGGATCACCCAGCGATACACGGATGCGCAGGCGGGCCCTCCATACACCACGAAGCGTCCGGCTCCAACGGTAATAATTTGATCTTGTTCGCAGTCGCAGTATATGCAGTCGCGGTAATTCTAACTTTGTTCCATGTTCAACGCAGCTATTTCAAGTAGTGGAAGGGTGGCTACCACCTGCCGAGGACGAGAGCTCCGGGCCATCCGCCCAGGACACAAGCGAGTCGTCTCCCGCCAAGGGTAATGAGGACGATGAGGAATCCAAGAGGAGATCACCCCACTGGTCCGAAGACCCGGGCAACGTCGGTGTGCCACAACTCGAGGCGGGCAGGAGCCTCAAGCGTCATGACGATGACGAGGAACTCCCGGAGACCACCTCGCTCCATCAGGCCACTCCCGCGAAGAAGAAGAAGGAGAAAGAGGCGAGGGCCCCCCTGAGGAGGAGGACGCATCCGAAGAAGATGGCCTCACCGCCGCGCTCAGCGAGCAGCTCCGATGCCCACAGCTCGGCCGGTGACGGGGCGGCCCGGCAACAACCGCTAGATGCACCATCCATGGAGGCACTGGCCTCGATGCCCCGCCCTTAGCCGGTCTCCGGGCTAGGAAGGCTCCGTGGCGACCGCCTCGCAGAGGGGTCCCAGCGTGGCGGTCTCGCCTCGCAAGGAGGCTCCGTTGCAGCAGCTCCTAGCAAGGAAACCTCCGCCAAGCGCCCGGGCGCCAACCGCTACCTCAACATCAAAGAAACCGTCAGTATCCACAGGCCTGGCGCAACTGGGCCCAAGCTCGATCCGGCTTGGCCCCGAGCTGGAAAACCGGCCGCCTTCGCAGGGCTGCGTTTCATTCCTCGCCAAGTGAGTGTACCGACTTTCGCCTTTCTCTCTTAGTATTTTGAATGTTTTTTCTGAATTGTCTCGTCGTGGGACCGGAGTGAAGAAGATGGGCCACCGACGGTGGTCAAGGTGCCTCCGCCACTAGCGAGGAGGACCTTCCGTAAGAGGAAGGTGGGCGAGGTCGCCGCTTCCACGGAAGGCAGCAAGAAGGCCAAGGCGATGACATCGCCATGTCTCGACGACACTCGCGCCGGCTGGGCCGCTGTGGAAGCGACCGCCCACGAAGGAGGCATTTCGTTGCCTAGACCGGAAGAAGCGAGCTTTGGGGCGGTGCTACCTTCCCCGCTTCATGACCAAAGCGGCCACGGCGAGTGAGGCTGCGAACCCGCTCGAGACCGCCGACGCTGAGATTGACCAACGTCGCGGGCACACACCGGCGCTTTGCGTCCGTGGGCGCAGCCTGCAACCTGGCATGCTTGGCGCGGCCATCCGGTACCTCCAGTCCCGAGGATCAGGTCGGTGTTTTGCAGCCTAATTCTTATAGTTACTTGTTTTGTGCGTTCAGTCCCGATGCGCATCGCTAAATCATGGCGGTGGGCCTTGAGTAATTTTCGAGCCGCCAGCCTCGAGTGCGCACCCGCTAAATTGTAGCGGTGGGCAGTGATTTTCGAGCCGCTATCCCGAGTGCGCACCCGCTAAATTGTAGCGGGTGGGCACTGAGTAATTTTCGAGCCGCCAGTCCCCGAGTGCGCACCCGCTAAATTGTAGCGGGTGGGCACTGAGTGATTTTCGTGTGTACTGACTTTGAAACTTTGCAGGGTTTACAACTGGAGTCGGCAGAGCGATTGGCTGCGAAGCAGCGTGCTGAGAAGGAGTTGGGCGCTCTCCAAGAAGTAAACAAGGAGCAATTGCTGCGCAAGGGCGGTGGCTCGCCAGAGCTTGTCCTATTTGGCCGGCGGCGGCGAGATCTGCGTTAAGCACTGCTGAGCAAAGGATCGCCGACCTCGAGCGCGAACTGCGGGAGGCGAAAGAAGAAGCGAGCTCGGCGAACGGGCGAGCTAAGGCCGCCGTTGCTGCCGCGGAAGAAGACCGGAAGGTGTCGGAAGCCCTCATCGTTGGGCTTCGGGATGATAAAACATCGCTTCAAAGCTTCATCACGGGGCTCGCCCGCCTGCTTTCGGTGAGTCGTCTTCCAGTCTTGTAGTTATATTGTTTGTGGTTTCGTGGTGCTCACAACTGTTTCCGCCCTAGCAGGCCATGTGATTGGTAGCCATGAAGAAGCGAGTTCTCTTGATGCGAGGGAGTGCGTGAGCATGCTCGTCGACGGCGACTGTCGGCGACTTGCATCCGCGCCTACCTTCAAGAGATGTCGCCACGGAGGTTATTCGGTGACCTCGTTGAGGTGTGGGAGTACTTGGAGAAGGCGCCCGATCGTGGAGTTCATGGCGGTCGGCGTTTACGTCAGGGGCGTCGGCGGCTCGAGCCAGGACTCGCCCACTTCCCGAAGACTTCGACCTCGACGTGACGGTGGTTATCCTTCATCGTCTGGCGCGGTGGATCTGTCTGAAGTTCTTAAGCTGCAGGAACGTGCCGCCGCGTACTCGGAGCGTGTTTGGGCGGGCGACCTTCTTCCGCATCAGAAGCGGTCGTCGCGCGAGCGACCGAGCCGCATCGCGACTTCAAGGTCGAGCAGCCCTTCCGCGGCGATGGCGGGCGGTGACGACTTATCCATCGAACCGACACCGCATTCATCCGGAAGCGCCGACGCTGGTGCATCATCGTCGAAGCCTGCGAGAATAGTGTTAGTAGCAGTTACCGGTAGGCATATTTTGTAAAGTAAGACAATGCGATATGATTGAATGGAACGTTGTGTTCATTTTGCTATTTGTTTGCGTGTTTTGATTGATTTTGGGTGAGTCCCCGCGTCCGCCTTTGCGGGTTCACCTTAGATATGATGTTTTGTTGTTTATCATGTGTGTTGTTGGTTGAGTCGACTCGCCCGAGCTCGGAGAGCGAGCCGCAAGGCGACTCCCCGAGTGCTCAGATTTACCGTTTTCCCAGACGCGAGCGGGCCGGGTGGCCGAGTCCCCGGCGTGGTACTTGGTAGTTCAAGGCGCGACTCGAGGGTGGTTGAGGACTGAGCGTTGGTGTGAGCGTCACTCTGCCTGGCCCGGTGGGTCGCCGCGGCGAGTCCCGCACGCTCTTTCTTGGCGTTTTCCGATCGAGACGAATCGGTATCGCCCCGGCGTGGTACTTAGCCGTTCGAGTCGCTATGCCGAGGATGCGGAGGACCAGGTCGCTGTGGGAAGCGAGGATGATGTCTTGGTTCAGAAACCAGTCGAGCTAGGCGACTCGATGGGGCTCGGATTGGCGTTTTTCGTGGACGATGCAAGACCTGAAATGACTCTGCTCTTACATCGCACTACTTAGCCGTGCGGTCGCTGTACCAAGGGTTGACTTTATTTTAGCATGACGTTAATTACGAAAGCAGTGGCACAAGGCATGGAGAGTAGAAATTTTGCGAATGCTTTCTTTTATTCATAGCGATCGGAGAGTACATATGTGGGGTTCTAGGTATAGAACTTCCGGAGGAGATTTACATTCCACGGCCGCTTGACGTCGAGTTCACCGTCCCCGTGGACGTCGACGAGGTAGTAGGCGTCGTTGCCGAGTACGCGCCCGATAGCGAACGGGCCTTCCCACGGAGGGGAGAGCTTGTGCATGCCCTTCTTGTCCTGGATCAGGCGTAACACCAAGTCGCCTTCACGGAAGGTGCGGGTTTTCACCGTCGGCTGTGGTAGCGGCGAGCCCTTGGCGATAGATAGCGGTGCGCGATCGGGCGAGGTCGCGGCTTCGTCGAGTTGGTCGAGCCCATCTTGGCGGGCCAGTTCGTTCGCCTCCGTATAGTGGACGATCCGGCGAGTCGTGTTCGAGGTCGGTTGGCATGACTTCGCGTCGTAGACCATGAAGAAGGGGTGAATCCGTCGACCTGACCGAGGTGCGGATTCCCGGATGAGAGGGAAGCTCTTGACCCAGCATCCAGCGGTGCGCTCGAGTGGTACTTGGAGTCGCGGCTTCAGGCCGTGGAGGATGCTTTGGTTGGCTCGTTCCGCTCGGCCGTTGGATTCCGGGTGTGCGACTGATGCAAGGTCGAGCCGGATGTGGTGCTCCTCGCAGAACTCGGCCATTGCTCCCTTGGCGAAGTTTGTGCCGTTGTCCGTGATGATGCTGTTGGGGAAACTGTAGCGGTATATGAGCTCGCGTAGGAACTTAGTGGCAGTCTTCCCGTCGCATTTCCGGACTGGCTTGGCTTCTACCCACTTTGTGAATTTGTCGACGCGACCAGCGTGGGTGTAGCCGAGGGGCCTTCTTGAAGGGCCTACCATGTCCATGCCCCACACGGCGAATGGCCGGTGATGGGGATTGTTTTGGCGCCGAACTTGAACGCGTCGTCTGGTTGGCGTGCCGGCATCCGGCGCATCGCTGGACGATATCGGCAGCGTCGGCATGTCTGCGGGGCCAGAGAAGCCGTGTCGCATGGCTTTGGCGACCAGGGAGCGCGCGGCAGCGTGGTGGCCGCAATCGCCTGAGTGGATGTCATGTAAGATTTTGCGTCCTTCAGCCGGTTGGACGCAGCGTTGGAACACGCTGGTGACGCTGCGCTTGTGTAGCTCGCCGTCGATGATGGTGTAGGACTTGCATCGGCGGCGATCATTCAGCGCTTGTCTCGTCGGGCAGGTTACTGTCTCGGTAAGCGATGTAGGGCTTGGTCCGATGTCGCTCGGTGGCGAAAGTGCGACCAAGGTTGCCTCTGGTTGGAGCGGGACTCCAATGTCGATCTCCTTCGGAGGAGAGACTGATGGCGTGAAGATGGTGTCGAGGAACACGCCGGCAGGTGGTGCGAGTCGAGCTGACCCGATGCGAGAGAGGGCGTCGGCCTCCTCGTTTTTCCTCCTGTCGATCCACTCGACAGAGTAGCCGGTGAAGTGGCCGCCCACCTTGTCCACCTCTTGGCGGTATGTCGCCATGGTAGGGGAGACGGCGTCGCAGTGCGGCGACTTGACCCGCAACGAGGTCGGAGTCTCCGTAGCATCGAAGGCGATTGACGCTCATCTCCTTTGCGGCTCGCATGCCGTGGAGTAGGGCCTCGTATTCGGCCATGTTGTTCGTGCAGGGCGTGAATTCGAGGCGGAGGATGTAGCGGAGCTTGTCGCCTTTTGGTGAGGTCAGCACTATCCCCGCTCCGGCGCCGTCCGCGTTCTTGGACCCGTCAAGCACAGGCTCCGAATGGAGGTGCAGCGGCTTCTCGCTCTTGGGCCTCCTCCCGGCGAGGAAGTCGGCCGGCTGCGACTTAATCGCCTGCGTGGCTCGTAATGTTGTGGACGCCGATCTCGACGGCCCACTTGGCGACCCGCCCGTCGCCTCGCGATTGCGGATGATGTCTTGTAGTGGAGCTGAGACGACCGTGATGGGTGCTCGAAGTAGTGCGGCGCCGCTGAGCTCAAGACCGCGTATACCAGCTTTTGGTATCGTGGGTATCATTGGCGCGACTCGTTAGGACCTCGCTGATGTAGTATACCGGTCACGGACTGGGCGCTTTCTTCCTCCGTCGCTCGACGACCATTACAATGACGACGCTCGGCCGCGCCACACGTAAACCAGCATGGGCTCCTTGTCGACGGGTGCGGCGAGTAGTGGTGCGGCGGTAGCACTTTTGAGGTCGCGAGCGCGTCGCCTCCTTGTCCCATGGAAGGTGGGATTCTTGCATCAGCGGTATAGGGGCATCGCCTTTTTCGTGCCAGCGGGATGAAGCGACCGAGAGCCGCCAGCTCGACGCCGAGCACTTTCGGGTTTGCCGAGGCGATCGTGTCGATCTTCGTGGGTTTGCCTCGATCCTCGTTTGGAGACGTACCCTAGTAATTGCCCGCGGGTACACGAAGGTGCACTTGCCTGGTTGAGCTTTATATTGTACCTCCGCAGTTGGCGAAGGTCTCGAGGTCGGCGAGTAGGTCACCTTGGCGGCGGATTTACGACCACGTCGTCGATGTAGACGTGGATGTTGCGCCAATTTGGCTCATGAGGCATTCTTGCATGCACCGCTGGTAGGTTGCTCCGGCGTTCTTGAGGCCGAAGGTCATGGCGGTGTAGCAGAAGGCTCCGAATGGCGTGATGAACGCCGTCTTCTCCTCGTCCTCGACAGCCATTTTTATCTGGTTATACCCAGAGTAGGCGTCGAGGAAACACAGCGACTCCGAGCCCGCGGTGGAGTCGATTATCTGATCGATCCGCGGAAGGACGAACTGCTCCTTTGGGCGGCTGTTCAGGTTTGTGTAGTCGATACACATTATCCATGTCCGTTCTTCTTCTCGACAGACTGGGTTTGCCAGCCACTTGAGTATTTAATTGGCGGATGAAGCCGGCAGCGGTAAACGCTGCACTTCCTCGGCGATTGCCCGACGGGCGTTCTTCGTTGAATGGCCGTAGCGATCGCTGACTGGTCGCACTTTGGGGTCGGCGTTTAATTTGTGCTCAGCGAGCTCCCTAGGGACACCGGGCATGTCGGAGGGTTTCCATGCGAAGATGTCCTGTTCTCACGGAGGAACTTCGATGCGAGCGCCTTCCTATCTTTGGGCTCATGCCTGTCCCGATCGTCACCGTCTGGGGTCGCTGGGACCAGCTCGACGGTGCGGGTGCGTCGTGGCCTCAAAGGTTGAGGTGTTTGTGCCCTCAGTTGGGCTTCTTGAGTATTGTGGGGTCGTCGTTGTTGACCCCGCTCAGCGGCGAGCTCATCGGCGTGACTAGCTTCCGCGATGACGGGCGTCGGCGAGTTCGGCTCCTTTGGCCTCGCATTCGCGGCCATGTCGGGTCGCCGTTAATGGTGATGACGCCGCACGGCCGGGAGCTTCATCGCGTTATGCAGCGTAATGGGTGCCGCCATGAATTTGGCGAACGCTGGCGCCCCAGACGCAATGGTAAGGGCTGTCGAAGGGCACCAGCAAGACGATCCGCTCGTGCGGAAGTTTGCCGGAGTGCGAAGGTGACGGGTAGCGTGACCTTGCCGATCGGGTACGCCTTCCGACCGGGACGGCGCGTGGAACGTGGTGTGGGTTGTCTCGATCATCGATTGCGGAGCCGCAGTCGCTGGGTGTCGAGGTAGAGGATGTTGATGGAGCTGCCGCCCATCGTAGTCTTGGGAGCCAGTAGTCGCCGACCTTGGGCTTGACCACCAAGGCGACTCGTCCTGGATACTCGATGCGTGGCGAGTGGTCTTGCCGGCTCCAGGTGATGGGCTGCTCCGACCAGTTCAGGAACTGGGGGACGTCTGTCTGGGCCACCGCGTTGACGGCGGCGCGGGCGATGACCTTCTTCTCGCCGTGTTGAAGCCGGTGAAGGTGTGGAGCGAGCGGCTACTTTGCAATTTTTCCGCCATTTGCGGGTCGTTGTCGGTGTCCTCCTGCGTGCCGTGCCTTCTCGATCTCCACGAGGGTGTGGCGTCGGTGGTGTGCGTGGCGGGCTTTCCTTCCCTGCTGTGAAACGCACATGGTTGGTTAAGGAGGGCCGCGGGATCGAACCTTGGCTTGTTCTTGTAGTTCCCGCCGTCGCGTCGTTGCCCTCCGTCGCGGCGGTAGCTCTTGGGGTCGCGTTGTGCGTGCCCAGCATTGGCGACGAAGTCGACTCGCCCATCGTTGCGGCGCTTGCCTGTGAGGCGAGTGCCGCTGTAGCGTAGGTCGGTTCGGCGGCCGCCGTAGCATTAAAAACCCGTGCGTCGTTGCCCTCCGGACTCGTCGTCGACGTCTTGGTTGGGATCTTCCTCGGCGTACCGTTTGGCGATCTCGAGGAGGTCGGGGATGTTGTCGAGTGTGCGGGCGTGTCGCTTGAGCTTGGCGACTAGAGGCTCGTAGCGGCACGAGGTCTTGAAGCAATGGATCGCGGTGTCCGGGTGGATGCCGACCGCGTTGTACCAGAGCTCTTGCCACCGTTGGACCCATTGCTATGGTCGACTCGAGGTCCCTGGACGACTTCCAGGTCCTCGATGGTGGTGGCGCGGTGTAGGAGCACTCAAGTGCCTGACGGCGTCGCATTTCCTCCGAAGTCGACTGTCACGGGGAGCGTGTTGATCCATTGCCTGCACGCCCTCCATCATTAGTGGGAGGTAACGGGCGGCGTAGGTCGATGTGACCCGCGATCCCCATTGCCATGAGGTATGTGTCGAGCCGACCGCGGGTCGTCGAGGAGTCGTATTTTCGATCTCCTTTGGCGCCTTGAAGTTGGGTGGGTACTTTTCGCCTCGGATCATTGGTCCGAAGCACTTGGGCCCTAGTCGATCGGCGATCCATAGGCTCGCCATCGCGCGTAGTTAGGTGTCTTGCAAGTCGTCGGGCTGGCGGCGCCAGTTTTGGTTGTTGATGATGTGAGTGCGGCGTCGATTGGCTCTCCATTAGCGGTGACGAGGTTGGTCGCCGCCTGGGATCGTTGGTGGAGAGTGCCGATTCGGTCGCCGTTGGAGCTGCAGTGGCTCGGCGGGCAATTGAGGTGTTTGCCACCGCTGGGCGGCCGCTTGAGGCCGCCTGCTTCGAGGAGCGCGAGTACACTCGCCTGCGGTCGGCGCCTGCTTTTGCTGTTCTCTGACCTTCGCGAGTAGGGCCCTGACGCATCGATCTGTAAGGCGCCGCCGTCGCCGTGATCTTTGTCGGCGGCTCGGCCTGCCACGAGGTTGTCCATCGGGTGGAGAAACGGTGGAAGGCCGTTCGCATCTCGCTCCCGTGAGGAGACGACTATCCGCGGCTGGTCCTCAGGAGGGTGCGGTTGGGTGGTGGTGGGGCACCCATCGCCGTTGATCTGGCGGTCGGCGCTTCCCCAGGTGGCGCGTTCGCAGATCGGCCGCTGGCTATCGAGCCGGGTCGTTCTCGCTGTCGAAGTTCGTGGCGCCGAACGGTGGGGTTCAGCGTGACTGATCCGCTGCTGGTGGTAGCGTGATGTTCTGCGCTGTCACCGCCGAGGCGAAATTTTTCGCCGCCTGCTCCTTGCATCTTGCCTCCGCCAGTTTCAGCGGAGTTCACCTCCGCCGTGGCGTTAGGAGGGATCGGTGGAGAAAGGGTCCTCCGGCGGATCGGCGGTGGCCATGTATGTCGCGTGGCGGGCGATGGTTCCGTCGTGGAGGTCGGCGGAGTTTTCCGACCCGAGTCAAGTCAAGATCCCGTGATGGAGGGGTCCTCGAAATCTCCCGTTGGAGACCTCGATGGAGCCCAGCGACGAGGCAGCGGTGATGGATCCGGCGAGTGACGCCGGGTCGCCAGTCCGTCGTCGGTGAGGGCCGCGTCTTCCGCGCCGAGTTCTCGACCACGTTGCCGTACGAGTTGTACTCGAGGCGGGCGGTGGATCGTGCGGATCCGCTCGGAGAGCTGATCGGCGTGGCGGCGACGCGGATGCGAGCCGAGTCCTCCGAGGTGATGACGTCGGTGAAGCCGACGAAGAGGCTGATCGTGCCGATGGCGGGATCACGCTAGTGTGACGGGTCGCCGGGACGTAGCTGCTCGGCAAGATCTGGAGCATCTCGCCGATCGCTATCATGCGCGGTGGCGCACCGTCGTTGATGGGCAGATTGGATCTCGCCGAGAACACCGCGACGCCAGGCCCCACGGTGCGCACCGCCGTGGGAATGACCACGGCGATGCTGTCGGCGGTAGTAGAACGAAGGGCAAGGGCGGCCAGCCATCTGCGGTGCGAGATGAGGGCAAAGACACAGGATTTTACCCAGGTTCGGCCCCCCGGAGGGTAAAGACCTACTCCTGCTAGATTGTATTATGGAGGTGTTTACAACGGGCGAACTCGGCGACTAGGTGGCGAGTTGCTTGGGTGTATGAGTGAACGTCTCTACTCACCCCTTAGGGAGGTTTATATAGGCTTACCTCCCCTAGGGTTTACATATCTCAACCGATTCGGTTACAACTTTGTCAATCGTTTAACTCAGACCGACTGGGCCTATCTACTACCTGGGCCTTGACCTCCAGCCTGTACCACTGATGGGCTTTGATCCACTCGCCGTCAGGCCCACTGCCCAGCCTTGGGCCGAAAACGTCCCGAGGATACCCCAGAGGCATATCCCCATCACATAGAATGGTGGCGTTTTTGCGTCCCGACAGTCACATCCCTTCACCAGCGGGGTAGTGAAGATCCAAAACCTCAAAGGTGGGCATGATTTCATCCACGCCGACAACAGCGTAGCCCTCGGAACCGGACGGCGTGGTAAGTTGGTGTGGGTCCAATTGGTAAGGCATAGCCGACCGCCACCTTCATTGATATGTTCACAACTTTGACATGTAGATCGCATGTGTCATCTCTGTGATATCATCCACTGGTAGCCAACAGGAGCCATCGTCGGTGCATCATCGGCATCGCCATTGTCATCACCGGGACCTCGGTGGAAGCCACCTCGCTTTTTCGATTATTCGATAGGCGGTAGCATCGAATGCGGTGTCTTTGCGAGATGGGCGTAGTACTGCTCTTTAAGTGAGTTAATTTCATCTTGTTGTTGCTTTAATCGTTTCTTCAATTAAACGCATTCGCTCTTTCCGACTTTCGCTTCAACCGCCTGTCCTTACTCCTCCGACGGCTTCTATCGGATATTTCTTCCTCTTGAAACCCAGTCCTCCATGATTGGGAGCCTATTGTGCCTCGTGTTCGTCCATCATGTTCCTTATTTCCAAGGGCGAGTGTGAGCTCATCATTCTCTCTATCGGGAATGAAGTCCCCATCTTTAACTTTTTGCTTTTCTCATCCTCTCGATTGGCAAGGGGTCTTCTTTATGTCGTATGGTATATACACCTCCTTCCGAGTCCAACGTGCCCCCATGCCCGTAAAACCAATTCCTTGCACGTTCTACCCAATCGCATCTCTGGGTGATATTTTTATCACGCAGTTCTGCTCAAGTTTCTCCCACTTAGGAATGCCACCAGAGCCACCTTGCCCCATAGTATGGTGATACTTCTTGTTAGCGACATTCACTTATTCTTTTGCGGACATTTCCTTAGCTTTATTCGATGTCTTGTATTCCACAAACTCATCCCAAAATGGTTTTATCTTACAAACGGAGTCTTCTTGAAATCGAGTCTTCTTTCACGACATAGTCAAGGTGCAATCTTTTCTTCCAGTTGGTGAAACATGGGCCATCTTCTTCAAAGCCCACTCCGACCTTAGCCTCCATGGCTCTCCCATGTTGTAAAGGCGTCCTCAACTGGATCCTCCGCATTTGGATCCAGCTCTATCTTCGGTAGTTTGAAATTAACCATGAGCCTCTTCCACGAAATCTTTGGCGTGGTTAGGGACAAATAAACATGTTCCTCTTCATCCGCATTAGCAGGCCTATTCCAATTTCTAATGGTGATCGGGATTAAGTCCCTAACGATTACTCGCATTGTGCCACAAATTTGGTTGCGACAACCGGGAGGCGGTCATCTGCCGTCTGAGAGACATCTTCGATCCTGAACCTCTCATGGTCTTCCAACTTTTGGTTGGGCCTCGCTCATTTCAGGTGATTCCTTGATCCGAGGGCTAAAAAGAAGAAAGATCGTCGTTACTATTTCTATATAGATAGCAGATGATTAATTAATGAATTGATTTATATTACATGCACCTCGGAGCGGTCGTCTTCTCGGTTACACAAGGCATCGCCTTCTCCCTCGCGAAGGCAACACCTTCAACCTCAAACAAGTTGTCTACTCCGTAAAAGAGGATCACCCTCACGGAGTTGTTGAAACGTTGATACGTCTAAATTATCTTCCCACGGATCACACCTTGGATCAACTCTTCCTTTTCTTCGTCGGCGTGTGGATCCATATTTTACGCATAGGTGGAAAACGAATAAGTCAAAGGCTAAAGGAGAATGTTAAGGAGAAACCACGATATATGCACACAATAATAAAATGAAGAGAAACCCTAAACCTAGCTACAAAAGGAAACCGTAGTAGATAGGTAACTCTAGCTAAAATCAATTATCAATATTCCGGAGTTCGAGGGTGTAACCTAGTTCGGAGAAACCTCCGATGCATATGAGAGGAACCCATGCACCTAAGGGTATTAATGATTCCTTATCTAACCACGGATCGGCAATGAATCGGTGCAGGGCTACCCATTGACACCAAGCAATAAGACCAATAATACCAAACTAATTAATAAACCTAATAATACCTAACTAATAATAAACCTAATAATCAAACACCAAAAGAAAGGGAAACAATCAACACATGGCATCGATGCAATGCTCAAGCAAGTAATGATGATATGACAAGTTATTTTGCATTGAATGTAACCCTAAGACATGCTCGACGATTTAATCGGGTTCAGGTGAAAACCCTAACTCGGGGAAACTCCGGAACATATGAGAGGGGTGCATTTGTTCTTCTAATTATACTTGTCATTTAAATTGTTGAACAAAGCATGATTATAGGATAAATAGATAGGTTTCATTTTTGGAATTTAGAAAAACTTTAAACATAAAAAGTGTTTGGATTTGAATAAATAATTCAAAACCATTTTCTGTTTTAAAAAATAATTAATGTAACCATTTAAAATATGAACCATTTACAATTAAAAATGAATTAACTTTTATTTTTTTAATATCAATTTGGAATTTAGAAAAACTTTAAACATAAAAAGTGTTTGGATTTGAATAAATAATTCAAAACCATTTTATGTTTTAAAAAACAATTAATGTAACCATTTAAAATATGAACCATTTACAATTAAAATGAATTAACTTTTATTTTTTAATATCAATTTGGAATTTAGAAAAACTTTAAACATAAAAGTGTTTGGATTTGAATAAATAATCCAAAACCATTTTCTATTTCTAGAAAATAATTAATGTAACCTTTTAAAATGAATTAACTTATATTTTTAATATTAATTTGGAATTTAGAAAAACTTTAAACATAAGAATTGTATGGATTTGAATAAATAATCAAAACCATTTTCTATTTCTAAAAATAATTAATGTAACCTTTTAAAGTTAATTAACTTATATTTTGAATATTAAGTTGGAATTTAGAACTTGCATTGGATCTCTGAAGAAACCACATATTGCGAGTCTAAAATGATTTTTCAAAAATCACAGGCGATAGATCATGTACTGTAGTACAACGGACCCACTTCCTGCCGATTCGAGACATTTGTCCTTTACCAGGATGGACGAAAGGTTTGAGATGTACTTGGGATATAGTCCATGTAAGGTGGTCTAGTATTTTAGTAAAATAGGACGGTAGCATTCGAAACGGCATTTTGGTGGTTACTTCACAAACGACCCGCTTTTTTTTTTAGCTTTCGGAAATGGAAAAGGGCTTTTCCGACAAAAAGGAAAACTTCCTCCTGCAACATTGTTCTCCATACCAATGTCCACACACATGCATAATATGGGCACAACATCACAAACTATGTCGTGATTCAACACATAACATCGGTCATTTGGACCGAAAGCCATGAAACCTCGAACATGATAGGTCATTTTGTGAAGGTTTTTTCGAAACATGATCAATATACCAAGTCTGGTATTTTTCCTTTCAACTATGTAACATAATATGACACCACGCGAAGGATTTTCATTGTTCGGATTTTTTTTGAATTTATTATGCCCGTTTGAATTATTTGAATTTCTAACTATGGTCGAACCGGTGTGCATGAAGATAGGGGACGGGCATTGTTAGAACTTGCATTGGATCTCTGAAGAAACCACATATTGCGAGTCTAAAAATGATTTTTTCAAAAAATCACGGGCGATAGATCATGTACCTGTAGTACAAACCGGACCCACTTCCTGCCGATTCGGCAAACATTTGTCCTTTTTACCAGGGATGGACGAAAAGGTTTGAGATGTACCGGTTGGGATATAGTCCATGTAAGGTGGTCTAGTATTTTAGGAAAATAGGACGGTAGCATTCTGAAACGGCATTTTGGTGGTTACTTCACAACGACACATGCTTTTGCGCTCGGAAAATGGAAAAGGGCTTTTCCGCATGCGAAAAAGGAAAACTTCCTCGCAACATTGTTCTCCATACCAATGCCCACACACATGCATAATATGGGCACAACATCACAAACTATGCCGTGATTCAGCACATAACATCGGTCATTTGGACCGAAAGCCATGAAACCTCGAACATGATAGGTCATTTTGTGAAGGTTTTTGAAACATGATCAATATACCAAGTCTGGTATTTTCCTTTCAACTATGTAACATAATATGACACCACGTGAAGGATTTTCATTGTTCGGATTTTTTTGAATTTATTATGCCCGTTTGAATTATTTGAATTTCTAACTATGGTCGAACGGTGTGCATGAAGATAGGGACGGGCATTGTTAGAACTTGCATTGGATCTCAAGAAACCACATATTGCGAGTCTAAAATGATTTTTCAAAAATCACGGGCGATAGATCATGTACTGTAGTACAAACCGGACCCACTTCCTGCGATTCTACAGACATTTATCCTTTTACCGGGATGGAAAAAGGTTTGAGATGTACCGGTTGGGATATAGTCCATGTAAGGTGGTCTAGTATTTTAGGAAAATAGGAGTAGCATTCTCAAACGGCATTTTGGTGGTTACTTCACAAACGACCCGTTTTTTGCCGGAAAATGGAAAAGGGCTTTTCCGATGCGAAAAAGGAAAACTTCCTCCGCAACATTGTTCTCCATACCAATGTCCACACACATGCATAATATGGGCACAACATCACAAACTATGCCGTGATTCAGACATAACATCGGTCATTTGGACCGAAAGCCATGAAACCTCGAACATGATAGGTAATTTTATGAAGGTTTTTGAAACATGATCATTGTTAAGACACATTTAGTCCGGATGTAGTCACAAACCGACTAAAAATACTTTCCGCCATTTCCCACCTCTTCCCGCCAAGTTTTCCCGCCCTTTCCTTTCTACTAGAGCTTTTAGTCCCGGATGTAGTCACTAACCGGGACTAAAGATATTTCCCGCCATTTCCCAAAGCTTCACGCCAAGTTTTCCCGCCCTTTCCCTCTATATTTAGGGTGATCGTGTCATGGATATCCACACATCCACACCTTCCTCTCTTAGAACAATGGACAACGCCTACTGGGCCATTCTGACCCTCGAGGAGACCGAGGCGCTGTGCGCCTCCAACTACCCTTGTCCACCGGGGTACCGGCCGCCCGCCGGCTGGATGCTGAGTGCTGGAGGGGTTCCTGTCCCTCCTGTCCCTCAAGGTTCCGCACGCCAGGCGGCCATCACAAACCACTTCTACCACGAGCTCACGCCGGAGCAGCGGATGGATCCCTAGTGGGATCCCGACAACTATGACACCTGGAATGCCTTCTTCGCTAATAGGCGGGAAAGGGAGCTCGCCAGGTACGAGGGTGATGGCCCGCCACCGGTGAACCACAACGAAGCCGGCCGTCGTCTGTGGTGGGTGAACCGTACTAGTATCGGAGTGATGCGCTACAGCGCCGGGGGAGACCATCTCGCCACGGTGCCCACGAGTCCACCCGCCACAGGCCCCACATCGTGGCAGCGGCATCGTCTTCCAGGAGACCCCTCTCCCGCCCGCCGTGAATCCGAGGCTGGAATGGCCCCTGGTATATGCCATGGATGGGCTGAGGATCCCCGGAGTGGCAGGTGACGATGACGATGATGATGACGATGAAGACCCTGAAGCTGCGTACTATAGGACTAGGCATGATTATGACTAAAGGGGCGGCTTTAGTCCTGAGTGTTAGCTAGTCCCGGTTTGTCCGGTTTTAATATTAATAAATGTCTTAAGTGTTACCTAATAGAGGAAATGCCTATATAAAGAGAGGGTTCATATTTAGTCCCGATTTGTACGGTTGGGATATAGTCCATGTAAGGTGGTCTAGTATTTTAGGAAAATAGGACGGTAGCATTACGAAACGGCATTTTGGTGGTTACTTCATAACGACCCGTTTTTGCGCTCGGAAAATGGAAAAGGGATTTTCCGATGCGACAAAGAAAACTTCCTCTGCAACATTGTTCTACATACCAATGTCCACACACACATGATCATTGTTCAAGACATTTAGTCCCGGATGTAGTCACAAACCGGGACTAAAGGGATCGGCAGTGGGCCGACAACACTAATAATAGGGGTGAGTGTCGACATTATGTCGCGGCTTGTACCTTGTCCCGGATGGTGTCACCAACCGGGACTAAAGATGAACCTTTAGTCGGTTGGAGACACCAACCGACTAAAGATGAGTCACACTAATAATAGGGGTGATGTCGACATTATGTCGTGAGTGTCGACATTATGCCGAGCTGCTTGTACTATAAATATGCATCCTTGTGAGTCCTCCACCAGTTTGAGGCATCTCCAAGATGGTTTTAGAGAGCAGGACACCACTACGGCCTCGAGGAGATGCCGACGAGCCCAGCCTCCGGCATCTCCGAGAAATGGTCATAGAGGCACTCTAATATGTGAAATTAGTTAGCTCAAGGCGTATTGATCTAGTTAGTAAAGTTACAAGCTGCAAGATGGTTTTCGAGAGCAGGACACCACTGCGGCCAGTTTGGAGATGCGTGAGCCCAGTCCTCGGCATCTCCGAGAAGTCATAGAGGCACTCCTAATATGTGAAATTAGTTAGCTCCGAGGCGTATTGATCTAGTTAGTGAAGTTACAAGCTGCAAGATGGTTTTGAGAGCAGGGACACCACTGCGCCAGTTTGAGGAGATGCCGAGCCCTCCTCGGCATCTCCGAAACTGGTCATAGAGGCACTCCTAATATGTGAAATTAGTTAGCTAGGCGTATTGATCTAGTTAGTGAAGTTACAAGCCGCAAGATGGTTTTCGAGCAGGGACACCACTACGCCAGTTGTGGAGATGCCGACGGAGCCCAGTCCTCCGGCATCTCCGAGAAACTGGTCATAGAGGCACTCCCGGTCCAGCCACAAAATGGGACTAACACTCAAGACATTTATTAATATTAAAAACTGAGACTACAAAACCGGGACTAAAGGCCACAAACCGCGAAAGATATCCTTCGGTCAAGCCACAAACCGCGAAGACATGAACTAGAGTTACATAATATGAGCATGAACTTCTTGGCATATGTCATTCCTTATGACCGCTTCAGACGTAACCATGGAGCATCTTCTTTACTTAACGGAATGCTTGGGTCAGTTTTCACTGTGAAGGGCGGAATTTCATCAAACTTATTATAATCTTCTGACATGTCTGTCTTGCCCTCGATTCCCACGATGTTTCTTTTCCCTGAAAGAACTATGTGACGCTTTGGATCATCATATGATGTATTCGTTTGCATATTTTTTCTTTTTTTCGGTCTGGAGGACATGTCCTTCACATAGAAAACCTGAGACACATCATTGGCTAGGACGAATGGTTCATCTCTATAACCAAGATTGTTGAGATCCACTGTTGTCATTCCGTACAACTGGTCTATCTTTACCCCTTCCCCATTCAGGTTGACCCATTTGCGGCGAAACAAAGGGACCTTAAAAGAGACTCCATAGTCTAGTTCCCATATCTCCTCTATGTAACCATAATATGTGTCCTTTTGTCCATTCTCGTCTATTGCATCAAAGCGGACACCACTATTTTGGTTGGTGCTCTTTTTATCTTGGGCGATCGTGTAGAATGTATTCCCATTTATTTCGTACCCTTGTAAATTCAATACAGTAGAAGATGGTGACGCGGCCAACAAGTATAGCTGATCTCCAACAGTGGTGTCATTCAAGAGATGTGTCCGCATCCAACCACCGACAGACTTCATGTGTTCATCTCAGAATCCATGATTCAGCTTCCCGGTTTTTGAGCGTACAATATTCTTGTGTTCCTCCATATCTGGAGCTGCCAAGGTGGAATTATGTAGAAGCTGTAGTGTGCTTTAGTGAAAGAATCCCGTCCCTACATATCAGTGCTTTCTTTCCCAGCGTGCCTTTCCACTTATTCTTCCCTCATGCCGCGAGTCGAAACACCAATCGGCTTAAGGTCGAATAAAGTCAACACAAAACTCAATGACCTCCTCTGTTCCATATCCCTTGGAGATGCTTCCTTCAGTCTAGCACGGTTATGAACATATTTTTTAAGACTCCCATGAACCTCTCAAAGGGGAACATATTGTGCAGAAATACGGACCGAGAATGGCAATCTCTTCCACTAGATGAACCAGGAGATGCGTCATAATATTGAAGAAGGATGGTCGGAACACCAATTCAAAACTAACAAGACATTGTACCACATCCTACAGAACCTTGGCGAATATCTGGATTGATTACCTTACGAGATATTGCCTTGAGGAATGCACAGCTTCACAATGGGTACTCGAACATTTTCCGGTAGAAGCCCCCTCAATGCAATCGGAAGCAACTGCGTCATAATCACGTGACAGTCATGAGACTTCAGGTTTTGGAACTTTTTCTCTGCCATATTTATTATCCCCTTTATATTAGATGAGAAGCCAGACGGCACCTTGATACTGTAAAGGACTTCAAAAAAGATTTCCTTCTCTGCTTTGGTAAGAGCATAGCTGGCACGACTTAAGTGACGCCCTTTATCCGTCTTGTTATCTGTATGCATGTTCTTTGGGTCTTTCATAATTTGTTGGTCCTCCCGTGCTTCAGGTGTATCTTTTGTCTTCCCATACACGCCTAGGAATCCTAGCAGGTTCACACAGAGATTCTTCGTCACGTGCATCACGTCGATTGAAGAGCGGACACGCAGGACTTTCCAATATGGCAGCTCCCAAAATATAGATTTCTTCTTCCACATGGGTGCGTGTCCAGTAGCGACGTCGTTCGGAACTGATTGACCGCCGGGACCCTTTCCAAAGATTACTTCTATGTCCTTGACCATACCAAATACATCATCACCAGCTGGGAGTTCAGGCTTCTTCCGGTGATCTGCCTCACCTTTGAAATGCTTGCCTTTCTTTCTTACGGGATGATTGGTCGGAAGAAATCGTCGATTCGCTAGGTACACAACCTTCTTGCATTTATGCAAATATGTACCTTCGGTCTTATCTAAACGTGCATGCCTTATATCCTTTGTTTATGCGTCACGAAGGTTACTAAGAGCAGGCCAATCATTGATGGTTACGAATAACAACCCTCGTAGATTAAATGGCTCCTGTTTGTTCTCATCCCACGCACGTACACCTGGTTTGCCCCACAACTGTAAGAGTTCTTCAACTAATGGCCTAAGGTACACATCAATGTCGTTGCCCGGTTGCTTCGGGCCTTGGATGAGCACTGGCATCATAATGAACTTACGCTTCATGCACAACCAAGGAGGCAGGTTGTAGATACATAGAGTCACGGGCCAGTCTTTGTGGATCGCAGCTCTGCTCCCAAAAGGATTCATGCCATCCGATTTTAGACCAAACCATAAGTTCCTTGCCACCTGCAAAGTCCAGGAAGTCTCTCGATTTTTCTCCACTGTGACCCATCGCCAGGGTGTCTCAACTCCCGTCTTTCTTACGGTCTTCTTTGTGCCATCGCAACAACCGGCATGCTCTTTGTTTGAACATGCGTTTCAACCTTGGTATTATAGGAGCATACCACATAACCTTAGCAGAACCCTTCCGGAGGGGCTCTCCCTCAACATCACCGAGGTCATCTCGCGATCTTATACTGCAGCGCTGCATACCGGCATTTATCTAAATTCTCATACTCCTTACCGGTAGAGGATGCGATCATTAATGCATGCATGTATCTTTTGCACATCTAATCCCGAGGACAGAGAGTCTTCTTTGCTTCAGAGGTACTATCGGAAGTTCGTTATGTTTTGGAAACTTGACTTCATTATTTTCAGCATCTTTTCAAATGAGGAGTCGGTTAGACCACACTCGCCTTCCATCGCAACAATTCCGATGTATGCGAGCTTTGTGCTGCCATCTTCACAATTTGGGTACAACAATTTCTTGTGATCTTCTAACATGCCCTCTAACTTCAACTTCTCATTTTCTGTTTCACGGTCGCTTTGCATCGAAATGACCCTACCAAGTTCATCACCGGCTCATCGATGCCCGTTCTTCACCTTTTCCTCTCCATTGTCTTCCATAGCAGTATCACCGTATTCAGAAACATATGATGATAGTTGTTATCATCATCTTCTTCTTCACCATCTTCCATCATAACCCCTCTTTCCCCGTGCTTGGTCCAGCAATTATAGTTGGGCATGAAACCTTTCATAATCAGGTGGCCGCGAATGATTTTCGAGGAAGAGTACTCCTTGTTGTTCCGACATTGAACACATGGACAACGTATAAATCCATTCTCTTTGTTTGCCGTAGCCACATCGATAAATTTATCCACGCTTTGATATACCCGGCTACCCGCCGGTCACCGTACATCCATTCCCGACCGTTCATACGCATCATATAAGTAAGTTTATCAAAAACAGGACATCGTAAATAGTGAAATAACCAATTCACACCGACATGAATTGTATCAATGACCTAGAAAAGATAGGATTGCTAACCTCGATCGAGGAAATAAAGAGGAGAAAGCTCAAGTGCGTCTCGGACACCTTCTATATTTTTGTTCTATGAGAAATTCAACGGATTTTTCACTCAAACATTTCAACAAACACCTTCAATGCATGCATGAGAAAAACTAGCACACACCCTCACACCTTACACCATTCGAAAAAAGCAGTGGAGGCAGGGGCTGGGGCGTTGCATTTATAGAGGCAGGCCTTTAGTCGGTTGGAGCCAGCAACCGGACTAAAGGTGCGTGCCACGCCACGTGGCTGTGGCCAAACCTTTAGTCGGTTGGTGGCTCCAACAGGACGCATGCCCTTACCAACGGGACCCATGCCTGGCCCGTGCCGCTCCAACCGGGACGCGTGCCAGCATTAGTCCCGGTTGGTGGCGCAACCGGGACTAGTGCTCTGAGGGGGCGTGGACGGATGGCCTGTTTTCTACTAGTGCCCCCATTGATTAGTACCTGATTTCAAAGTATTGTACTGGGGGCCACAAACTAGTTTGAGGTTTTATTTACTATCCTGTACTTATGCCATGCTTTACTGCTTTATTTAAATTGTGCGACAGATAGCACCTGTACTGTTTAGGATCGGGACACGTTTTCGCGGTGTCGACAGTCCCAGTTTTGGGATTTGCTGTCGTTCATAGCCGTCTACCCAAACCCTAAGTCCGTCTCGGAGACCGGCCGACTTCGTTGTGGGTGTACTTAGTGGGGTGGCCCGCCATGCTTGCTTTGGGTCTGGAAACGTCATGACTTAGGCCCCGCCGACATACCGATGGGTGTATGTTAACTGATCTGGCAAAAAGGGTCGAAGTGCTTGTGGATACTTTGGTGCACCCCTGCAGGGTTAAATCTTTTCGAGAAGCCGTGTCATGATGGTTATGGACGACTTGGAGCAATTTTGATCATAGACAACTATAACTAAAGTTCTTGTTATAAATTGACTTGTATCCGATATGACTAGTAATCAGCTTCACTACAACGGAATGGCTAAATAAAAGTACCAACAACTGCTGGGTTTTGGGTTATCTCATGCTAATTGTATTTGACTAGTAAGTGACGCAACCACAACGGAATGATCAAATAAAAGTGCCCACTGCTTACTTTATCAGGATGATTATCTATACCTGACTAGTAATTGCTACAATGATAACTGAATAAATAAAACTGTCAACCGTGTGAGTTCCTCGGTTGACTTCCTCGTTTGGTATCGAGGGGAAACACCAGGATGGGTTTGTTTGATGGTAGCATCAGGTTGGTTCCGAATAGGTCTTTCTTACCCCTCTCTGATAACCGCTAGTTGTACCGAGTCTCTATAGGTTGTTTAGCGCATGCTGCCGCTGCCGCTTCAGTCCACCATACCTATGTAGGCGAGGACCGCCGAATTCTAGCCTCGCCGTGTACTGGCCTCAGTACTGACGCTCCTCTTTTTCCTTTGCCCTTTGTCGGCACCCCTTTTGTTTAAGCAGGTTTTGAGATCGGCGCCGTTAGCAGGGTTACCCTTCCGGCTTGGCCTGGGCAGGGTTATGGACGCCATTGGTTATTCTTCAGGGCTCTTAGCCCCATTTGCATCTTGTCCGTAGCTGGACGCACTATCGTTCTCAAGGTGATTTGGATCTTTGTATATTATATTTGTATTCTTGACTCATGGAGTCGTGTTGTATCTATATCTGTTCTGTGGGTCCCATCGAGGACTGTTGTGTAATGTTATTACTTTGTTTTCCACCCGCACGAAAGTGCCTGGTGGGCACCTTTGAATCGTTTCTATGCGGGTTTGGCGAGTTTCGCTAAAACTTGCATAGGGTCGATTCTGAGGGTGTTACACGAGTGGTGGGTCCTGAGCCGGGAGGATCTTCACCATGGAAAGGGTCTCCGGGAGGGTCATCGGCACTCCACCCATGTCGATGAAGTAGAAGCCACCATTCATCCCGTGTCCGTCGTACTCCAGGGTCTCCATGCAACGCAGGATGGCAGCAGCCGACAGGGAGCCGCCCTCCATCTCTAGGCGCGCCCACGGATCGGCGCCCAACACAGCGATGGCAGGATCAGCCGAGGCCGAAGGTCCCCGCAGACGCATCAGTCAGGCCCTTCTTCTTATTATTGCTCTTTCTGTTCTTCTTCTTGGGCACCACCACGTCACCACGCTCGCCATCACGACGAGCCACCACACCCGCATCCTCGGCCAGTTGGGCTAGCGCCCGATCCGCACGCCAGGGACCCGCTTCAGCCCGTCCTGGTCCAAGGCGGGACGCCTCCAGCGACTCCCGGGCCTGCAGGGCCTCTACCTGAAGCCTCTCTTCCCGAGCAACCTCCTGTGGCAGCGGGGGAGAGCGCCTCGGGTCCTCTAGGCGACGCCGTGTGCGAGGGTGGATTGTGAGGGGCGGCGGTGCGTCTAGTAACGTAGAGGTGGCGGGGATCGACGACCCGGGTGGCGGTACGCCCCTAGCTGGCCGCGTGTAGGGGGTGGCGGTGTGGCTGGTCAGGGGATGGGGTGCGGTGAGGCGGGGGGAGGCGCGATGAGGGGAGGATCCGCGGGCCACCGCCCGGCGATAACGCAGGCGGCGCCATGAGTCCCTCGGTACGACCACGCAGGTAGCGGCAGTGAACATGAGGCAGGGAAGGGAGGGACATGAGCGGCGGCGGACAGTGAACATGACCGGTCGGTGCCCGTGCCTAGGGTTTGACCCCGAGCGAACTGGGCCGCAAACGGTCCAGTGGGCCATTGCCCCGTCCCGGAGGAGGCGCCCGCGCGGTAGCTAGGAGGTGGGGCCGGTCGAAGTTGGGCCAACCGGACCAGGCTACCAGCAGGCTGGGGCCCACAAGCGGTGCGGTAGGTCAGTCCTTCTGCGGCCCCTTCCAAGCCCACTATGTTCCGCCTAGGCCCCGCCCCACTCCACCCAGCCCCTGCTGCCGCGCCGGGAGCCCTCCCCGCCGGCGAGACCGCTGTGAAGCAGCCCGCGCCAACGGGAGGAACTCCCCCAGGGAGGGAAGGAGCAGAGGGGAGGCACACCGCGGCGTAGGGACCCCACACTCCCCGTCTGAAAGCTCGCCGGTAGCCCGCACGCCGAAGGTCGTCCTCGTCGCCGGTACGTCGGCCGCCACCGCATCCTCCTCTTCCACGTCTCCCCACGCCAACCCGTGCATGTCCGCCAGCTCGGCGACCCGTTCCGGCGGCAACGACTGGGCCGGGGAGGGGGGGGGGGGTTCGCAGCCGGAGACGAGGAGGGCAAGGTCTCCGCCGGTGGAGGAGAGCGGCAACCGACCCGCACCGCGTGGGCAGGAAAAGAGAGGGAGGCTCTCTGCCACACAAATTCGTCGCGCCGGCGGTCCCGAGCGTCGACGACCACGTCGGCCTTGTTGAGGAGAACTAGCCGCCCCTTGGCCGGCCGAAGGATGACCATAGCCGCCGACCAGCCAGGACGGCAGCCGGCGAAGATGGAGGCCGAGGATGCGCGCCAGCGCAGAGGGGGGCTTCCGCGCCGCGCCATGGGGGCGGACGCCATAACGGCCAAGACGCCGCCGGCGACATCAAATTTCAAACGGCATCGGGCGCGGAGCGCTGGTTCGTAGTCCTGTTTGGATTCATGATCGATCACTATATACTCTCTACATCGTGTCTTACTCTTACACGACATGCAGTTTTCTTTATGGGATACACGACACGAGATTGATCTCAAGGCTTATACTCCATACGAAACCACAGAAATTCCTGGAAAAAGAAACGGCGCTCTTCTTCTTCTCGATTACAGATCAATGGAGGTGGCCGCCGAAGACCGTATCAGCCATCTTCCTGACTGCTTGCTGGGCAGCATCGTCTCCCTCCTCCCAATCAAGGACGCAGCCCGCACCATGCAACTCTCCCGCCGTTGGCAACGCATCTGGCCGTCGCTGCCGCTCGACCTCGACCTCTACGCCCGCGACTCTGTTATCCCCTCCAACGGCAGGTCCATCTCGCGCATACTTTCCTCCCACCGCGCCGGGGCGCCTATCCGGCGCTTCCAAGCAAGCACCCGTGCTGACGGGACAACCGCCGCCTGGCTACAAACCCTAGCGCAAAGGCGGATCGACGGGCGCCTCGACTTGATATTCGCCTTCGACGGCGCGCGCCCGATGCTTTCCCTTGACCTAATGGCCGCGTGGGCGTGGCGTCTCCGGTGTCTGAATCTCACAAGGTGCCGCCTCGTCGACCCTCATCCTCGCGCGCCTTTGGCCATGAATCACCTGCAAAGCTTGACACTGTCTGACGTGAAGATCTCCGAGACATCACTGCACCGTGTGATCGCCGGTTGCCCGGCCCTGCGGCTGCTGCGCTTCTTTGAGTCCATGACCTCCGCCGCCTCGTCCCCCGGTCACCTACGCTAGCTCACCTGTATCTCGTGAATCCGCGCACCCCACTGGACGAGATCTCCTTCAGGGACGCGCCCAATGTTGATACTATTGTGCTCGTCAACGTCAATCTGTGGCGGCTTTATCCCAGCATCATCTCCGAAGCTACACTGCCCTCTAAGCTCGCGAGGTTCCAGCTCACGCTTCCGATGCTGGACTTGCCATGCTTTGCCGTCATGCCTAGGAGCTCCATACCCATGGTAACCGTCCTCGTTCTCAGCATGAAGCTCAGTGAGGGCGACGAAATGAGCAAGGCTGCTGGCATGTTGAGCCTATTCCCATCGCTGCAGCACCTTCGCATCTGGTGCCTCAACTTCGGTTCCAAGGATAAGCTGGGTGCGTCTGGTGGATCTTGGCAACCGGCAGAAGAAGCAGCTGATACAATTATCTGCCTACGTCAGCATCTCAAACATGTGAAATTGCTAGGGTATTATGGCACTAGAGAGCAGCAGTTTGCAAAGTTTCTTATGGCTGGAGCCAAAGTTCTTACGGACATGCTGATTGTCCATGCTCCTAAGTGGAGCTATCAGAGTATTAGCAAGCAGAGAGACTTGATATGTTCACAGGGTAAAGGCTCGTCCGAAGCTCAAGTCAACTTTATGAAGAGCAACATCGTAGAAATCACCCAAAGACAAATTGACACCATGCGCCAAGTTCGTTTTATTTGAAAACTTTCACAAGGGCCGTGACCAATTCATGGTATGGAAAGATGTATCCGGCAGTGTGTTAAATATGTACTAGTCCCTCTATTCCAAAATATAAGATTTTATCATTGAAATACTAACCCTCTCGTTTAGGGTTTCTCTGCTCCGGCGGCTCCCACGTCGCCCGTGAGCGTCTGGTAGTTGAATCGAGTCTGCCCGGGCTCTCCCGTGGTGTTCCTTCGTCTGTTCCTGTTCGAGTGGAACCTGGTCCTCTGTAGTTGGCTTGCCCAGAGAAACAGATCGTACTAGGGTTTCTGATGACTGAAAATTTTGAGGCTGCATCGTCTGGCTCGGCCATGGCGGGGAAAGAGGATGAGATTGGGGATCTACTTAGCCATCTAAAGCTGAATGAGGATGAACTTGATGATGTCATGATTGGAGTGGAGGACGCCAAGACCTACCAGGACGACGCCCGCTGGTTGGCGATTGGGAGAGTCCTCACATCACATAGATTCAGCGCGGAGGCGCTGTTTGAGAAGATGAAAAGCATCTGGAACCTTTCGCGTGATCCAATCTGTCGCGAAGCGGGTGAAAATCTATTCATCTTTCAGATGCACTGCCTTGGAGACTGGAAGAAGGTCGTTCATCAGGGTCCATGGACGTTTCGCGGCTTTGGTCTCCTTGTGGAGGATTACGATGGTCTGAGCGCACCCGAGAATTTCGTCTTCAATGGTATGCATGTCTGGGCTCAGATCCATGGGATACCGAAACTATACCGGAAGTCGGAGGTTGTGGATAATCTTGCTCGCAAGCTGGGGAAAGTAAAGGAAGTGCAACTGGCTCCAAAACTGTTCTTCGAAGGTAATTACGTGCGTATCCGCGTCCGAATAAATACGGAAAAGGCTCTGATGAGGTTTGTCTCCCTCACTATTCCAGAGGGAAAGCAAAGGCTCATGGTTAAATATGAGAAACTCCCTTTCTTTTGTAAGAGATGCGGGCTCCTAGGGCACGACCATGAGGAGTGTGGAGATGGTGTTTGGGATGATAAACAGCTACAGTTTGGCACTTGGATGCTGGCAATAAGGCGTACCAATATACCGACCCAGACCACTCGAGGCTTCACCCCAAGAACTCCAATGCGAGGGGGATTCGCTGGAAGGGTGGTGAGCTCTGGTACTTCCAAGAAAAGATCATCTGAAGAGGCAGCTTTGGACAAAGAGGTGGACCTTGATGACACAGGCACCAGCCCGATGAAAACGTCAAGTGCAGAGCTAGGAGCTGAAGAATCGGTTGATGTTACTACCAAGGATGGGGTGAGTAGGAAGCTTGTCATGGATGCCTCAATGGAGGCTACCGATTCTGAGGAACTAAGAGTGCAATCTACGGGATCAACCCAGGTGGAAAGGATCCCTCCACCACCTACGTTGTATGTTGATCCACGCGAAAGAACAAAGCTAAGGAGAACTGAGGACAACCTAAACCTTTTTAGAAAATCGGCGGCCTCAATGGGGAGGACAGCGCCCAATGACGACTAAGCTGGAACAATCGTGGGATGGGGCAACTCATGACTGTTCAAGAACTCGTATATCTTGTACAGACATACAGGCCAGTCTAGTCTTCCTTTGAGACTAGATGAGCAAGGAACGTGTGGAGAACCTCATTCAGGCTTGGTATGAAAGAGTGTTTTCGTTAAAGGAGAATGTAAAGGCGGCCTTGCTATATATTGGAATGAAGATGTTCGTGGATCTATTATCTTCAAGAAACATCATATTGATACTCATATAAGTGGTGGTCCCTTTGACCATATGTCGAGGGGAACTTTTGTTTATGGCGAGCCCAAGGCGAGTGAGCGTCATCATATGTGGACCAAATTACGTCAGATAAAAATCAGTTCTGATAAGCCCTGGTTGATGATGGGGGATTTTAATGAAGCAATGTGGCAGGAGGAACATTTTCCCCAAACTGTCAGGTCGAAACTCTTGATGATGGACTTTAGGGAGGTGCTGTCTCATTGCGATCTACATGATATTGGCTTCATTGGCACCCCCTGGACTTTTGACAATAAGCAGAAGGGAGATCGCAATGTTAAGGTTAGGCTAGACAGAGTTGCTTCGTCCCCGACTTGGTCGGCCATGTTTCCTGACCATAGGCTTCGCCATATTGTCTCAACTAGATTGGATCATTGTCCTATTCTGTTATTGGCTGATCAATCTGCAAACAATGGACAAGGTGCTTCTGTTTGGCGGTACGAGGTAGTATGGGAACGAGAACCGTCACTGGCTGCTACAGTAGAGGAGGCCTGGGCTAGGAGGATTCCGGAGACTGACCTTGGTGATGTTGCTTCCTCCCTTAATTCGGTGATGGATAATCTTTATAGATGGAAAAGAACTCATTTTAAATCAGTTCCAAAAGAACTTGAAAGGAAGCGTGCGGATCTGGAAGCTGCATGTCTGCTGACCGACGACGCTAGTGTCGCCTACTGCACGGGTTTGGAAAAGGAAATCGATGAGTTGCTATACAGAGAGGAAATATTATGGATGCAGCGGTGTCGGGTTGCCTGGTTAAGCGAAGGTGATCGTAACACGAAGTATTTCCATAGGCGGGCTTCCTGGCGTCGCCGAAAGAATAGGATTCGACGTTTGAAGCGAGATGATGGCTCCTGGACGTCGGACTCCGGGGAGATGGGCAACTTAGCCACTGATTTTTTCCAATCCCTATATACGAAGGAAGAGATCACCAATCCGAGCATCATCATTGACTGCATCCAGGCTTGTGTGGGAGAGGATATAAACGAGAATCTATGTATGGAGTTCTTGGAAAAGGAGATTAGTGACGCTTTGTTTCAAATCGGACCTTTAAAAGCCCTGGGACCGGATGGCTTCCCGACACATTTTTTACAGCGGAACTGGGACCTTTTAAGAGATGAAGTTGTGCAAGCAGTCAAGCGTTTCTTTGCTACGGGTGTGATGCCGGAAGGGGTAAATCATACTGTCATTGTCTTAATTCCGAAAAGAAACGATCCTGAGGAGCTCAAGGATTTTAGGCCTATAAGTTTATGTAACGTCATTTTTAAAGTGGTCTCCAAATGCCTTGTCAACAGGCTTCGACCAGTGCTCCAGGATATTATTGCTCCCACCCAAAGTGCGTTTATCCCTGGACGCCTTATTACGGATAATGCACTGATGGCTTTCGAATGCATTCATTCTATACAAACGGGCTCGGCAGCTCGTAGGAATTTCTGTGCGTACAAGCTAGACATGGCCAAAGCGTATGACCGCGTTGATTGGAGGTTTCTTGAAGAGGTTTTAGCGAAGTTGGGCTTTCACAGTCAATGCATTCAGTGGGTAATGGTGTGTGTTACCACTGTGCGATACTCTATTCGCTTTAATGGAAAATTGTTGGACCTCTTCACTCCTTCTCGGGGCATTCGCCAAGGTGATCCACTTTCACCGTACCTTTTCCTATTTGTTGCTGACGGTTTATCGTGTCTAATTCGGCTGGAGATTGAAAATCTATCCCTACGTGAGCTTTACATATGTCGGAAGGCCCCTGGTATTTCTCATCTTTTGTTCGCGGATGACAGCCTACTATTTTTTGAGGGATCGGTGGAGCAAGCAACAGTGATAAAATCCATCCTGGATAATTATGAGCTAGGTACTGCTCAACTTGTCAGCTTAGGCAAATGCTCAATAATGTTTGGAGACCAAGTCTCGGCAGCTGTGCAAGATGAGATGAAAAATATTCTCAAGTACGAGACCCACTATTTTGAAGAAAAATATTTAGGCCTGCCGGTACCAGAAGTAAGATTAAATAAGGGAAAGTTCAAAACAACGAGAGGGAAATTTTCTAAGCATGCGAGCGACTGGTGCGAAAAATATATGTCGTCGGGTGCAAAGGAAATCTTAATCAAGTCTGTCCTCCAGGAGATTTCCACATATGCTATGGGGGTCTTCAAATTTCCGTTGGGACTGGTCGATGAACTGGAGCAGATTATCCGGAACTTTTGGTGGGGTGATGAGATGAACAAGAACAAAAATGCACTGGTTATCTTGGGAGAAACTGACACGGCCAAAAGCACAGGGCGGAACGGGTTTCAGAGATCTGCGCGTGTTTAACCAGGCGCTTTTAGCACGCTTGGCGCTGCGCCTCTGAAGTCTGTGCGCGAGACTCCTGAAAGCTCGCTATTATCCAGTCGGGAATTTAATTGACACTGCTTTTATTAAAAACCAGTTGCATACTTGGCAGGGCCTGGTCTTTGGTTTAGAGCTAGTGAAGAAGGGGGTGATATGGAGAATTGGTACAGGCTCGATGGTTAAAATTTTCCGAGATAATTGGCTTCCTCGCCCGGGTGCCCTGAAAGTCCATGGTAAGAGGGGATCATCTCGGCTAAAATGGGTTTCCAACCTTATTGATCAGGAGAATCGCTCCTGGAAAGAAGATGTGATACGAGAGTGTTGTTGGCCCTATGATGTGGATACTATCTTGAGCATCAAACTCGCGGCTCGGGTCACGATGACTTTTTGGCTTAGAGCGGCGAAAAAATGGAATTTTCAGTGTGCGGTCTGCATACCGCATTGGCATGCAGGAAACACTAGGGAGGTTGAGTCAGGGACAGCCAAGCAATGCACCTACGGGCGATCGGAAGGTATGGGATCTGGTGCGGAAGGCTCGGGTGCCACAAAAGATGCGAATCTTTTCTTGGCGGACAACAACGGAGTCCCTTGGTGTTCTCGCCAGCTTGCACCGAAGGATCAACTCAGTGAATCCAATATGCTCCATCTGTGGGCAAGAAGAAGAAGACACACACCATAAACTAGTGCGCTGTACTCTTGCAAGGGAGCTGCGAGATGGGCTGCGAGCTCACCGGACCCTCCCTTCAGAGAACACCTTCTGGCCCTCGGGCAAAGACTGGCTCCTCCATGTACTTGACAGTGCTCATGCGGACTCTCGGCCACTAATCATCTACCTTCTTTGGCGGGTCTGGCACCATCGGAATAATATCATTCATGGCGACGGAAAGGCTTCTATCAATGCGTCTGTAAATTTTCTGGTGAACTATCATAGCACCTTTGCAAGGCTCGGCTCAGGTAACAAGGACACATCTCAACTCCTATCGCTATGGATAGTTCCTCCTGAGGGTGTGATTAAGGAAAATGTTGACGCTGGGTGGGATGCGTGTAACACCCTCAGAATCGAACCTATGCAAGTTTGAGCAAAATTCGCCAAACCCGCATAGAAGCGATTCAAAGGTGCCCACCAGGCACTTTCGTGCGGGTGGAAAACGAAGTAATAACATTACACAACAGTCCTCGATGGGACCCACAGAACAGATATATATAACAGCGACTCGAGGAGTCAAGAATACAGATATAATATACAAAGATCCAAATCACCTTGAAAACGATAGAGCGTCCAGCTACGGACAAGATGCAAATGGGGCTAAGAGCCCTGAAGAATAACCAATGGCGTCCATAACCACCTGTGCCAAGCCGGAAGGGTAACCACGCTAACGACGTCGATCTCAAAACCTGCTTAAACAAAAGGGTGCCGACAAAGGGCAAAGGAAAAAGAAGGAGCTGCACGAGGCCAAGACACGGCGAGGCTAGAATTCGGTCCTCGCCTACATAGGTATGGTGGATCAAGCGGCAGCATGCACTAAACAACCTATAGAGACTCGATACAACTGGCGGCAATCAGAGAGGGGTAAGAAAGACCTATTCGGATCCAACCTGATACTATCATCAAACAAACCCATCCTGGCGTTTCCCCCTCGAGACCGTCGAGGAAGTTAACCGAGGAACTCACACCGTTGGCAGTTTTACTTATTCAGTTATAGTTGCGGCACTTTACTAGTCAGATTTAGATAATCGTCCTGATAAAGTAAGCAGTGGGCACTTTTAGTTCACCATTCCGTTATAGTTGCATCGATTACTAATCAGATACAGGTAGCATGAGATAAACCCAGAACCCAGCAGTGTTGGTACTTTTATTCAGCCATTTTGTTGTAGTTGCATTACTTACTAGTCAGGTACAATGGTCGCAAGCGACACACAAAACAAGCAATTGTGGGCAGTATTATTTAGTCATTCCATTATAGTGGAGCTGATTACTAGTCATTATAAGTCAAATTTATAGCAATAAACTTTAGTTATGCTTGTCTATGATCGAGATACTGTGCTCCAAGTCGTCCATATCCGCGGACACGGCTTTCAGAAAGTTTTACCCGGCCGGGGTGCACCAATAGCAACACACGCTCGATCAACCTCGGAAAAACCAAATCAAAACCCAACGAGGCTTTCACGACTGAACAATCACAGGATTCAGAAATATTTCAGGGGGCCACCCCTTAAGTAGATTCCGCAACGAAGCTAGCTGACTCCGAGACGGCCTCAAGGTTTGGGTGGACGGCGGTAAACGACTGGGAACCCGAAAGTGTGGCTGGGCTTGTCGATACCGCGTAAACGTGTCCCGATCCTAAACAGTACAGTGTGCTCCTCGCACAATTTAAATACATAAGTAGCATGGCATAAGTACAGGATCGTAAATAAAACCTCAAACTAGTTTGTGGCCCCAAGAAATAAGACTGAATCAAGCTCTGGCTCAGGGGGGGCCCATATACCTCCCGGATGTGGATAGCGCGATAAATCAAGGAACAGGTATCAAGTACTCGGGGTCCTACGGGACACAAGTGGGCTCGAAACCAAATATTTTCTATCACCCACCGATGCCTCTGCTTATTTCAATTTTAGTTGTTAAACAGAAATTGAAGTGACGATAAGTAAAACTATGATCATCTCCAGCATCAACATGCGGCAATACATCAGCAACTGTGGCATATGACGACACACATCAGCACTTGAGCAAGCAACTACGACGCGCAAGTCCAACTATCTACCAAACAACAGGTAATAGGGTGTGGCCAAGGCAATATAGGGCTGCACGGTATATCACAGGTACGGAAACTAAAGCATCGCAACACAGATAGCAATAGATCAACAGGAGGGAATAAATACTATGAAAGTAAGATAGGTAGAAAGGGGGAGATGCTCGCCTGAAAACATTGTCGAAGGTTCAACCGAAGAACGGGGCGAAGCTCACATCAACTCAACGGCCTTATCCGCGAAGAAGCAAAACACTAGAAGAAACACCGGATGCACTATTTAATACATGGCAGAAGATCGGCATGATGCATGCATGATGGATGGCATGGCAAGGTGCGATGCAATTAGGTCAAGATTAAGCGGAACCGGGGTCCCGACAATTAGTTAGGTGGTTCATGTTGTTTATCTACCCCGCATAAATGTTGTTTTACATGGTAGAAGATAGCACCGGGTTCGCTACACAAATTTAAATGAGGCCAATATAAGGCTAGATTTGCCCGCATATGGGCCCCATATTTAATTATTAGGTGAATCGGCATAAGGCCCCCAAACCACTAAAGATGCATGCGAGTATGAACAATTTAATATGCGACAAGTAATATTATTATGAAAATATAGGTCACGGAAAAGAGGGTCACACTTTGGGGTTCGGACGATCTTGGGCTCCGAGGGGTTCGGGGTTGGTCTCAGGGTTCAGGTTCGGTTAAACATCGGGATCGGATACAAGATGGAGAACTTGTCGTGCCGTGACGGAGAACTTGGCTTCCAACGGTCGATCTTGTCGCTGACGACGAACTTGAGTGGATCGGGTACCGGGGTCTTAGGATCCGTGAAGTAGATCTTGTTGCACAGTGTCCGGGTAGGCGATATCGCTTGGTCCGCTCGATTGTCGGTGTCGGACTTGGGTCTCGGTGCCGGGAGATCTTGTTGGGGTACTTGTTCCTGGTGATGTTCTTGTCGTTTGTGAAAGAGGAGCTTCAAGTCACTAGCCCCGGTAGAAGTACTTGGCGTCCGAGTTCGGTCTCAGCAGTCTTCGGGTCCGGTTGAAGATCTTGGCGTCCGGTGGGATCGGGCTTCGGGTTCTAGGTCAGAGGACTTGACATCCAGGAAGGAGACCGTGTCGATCTGGTGCCATCACCTCCGGGCCTCCTGTTGGGGTTCTTGTCGTCCCTCTTAGAAAGGCGAACTTGGATCCACGTTGGTAAATTCGAGTGAGGCGTGCCTCGTGCGCTTCAAGGCAGATCAGCACCGGAAGAGGCTTCACGAGTATGCAGACACAAAGTAGGGTGTGCCCCAAATGGAACAAACACAACACCTGCATACACGCACGCCCAACATAGCACGGAACAGGTTCGAGAGGAGAGCTTGGCGTGGCGAAGCCTCCAGCAGCGTTGTGGTTCCATGCAGGTGGCGGGCGACGGGACGGAGGTCGGCCGGAAGCTAGCAGCGGAGGCGAGGGAGCCTAGGAGAACAGAGGCAACGCATGGGGGCCCGAGCTCTAGCCGTCGCGAGCTTGCGGCTCGGCATGCCGGCAACGAGGCCTTGCCGACGCAGGAGGAGGCCGGCGACGGGCGGACAGAGAGGCGAGGTGGGGTCGCCGGGGCGACGATGGCCAGGGGAGGCGGCGGATAGCGAAGAGGGCGAGCCGGCGAGAGGCAGACGCGGGAGGAGGGGGCCAGCGCCGGTGCAGAGGCGGGCGGCCGGAACTTGGCGGCGGTGGCGACCCGTCGGAGAGACCGGCGGTGGAGGGCGCGCGTCGGGAGGCGAGAGCAGGTTGGTGGGGAGGCCACGGCCTTGGCGATTGGTGGCGAGGTGGCGGGCGGGAGGAGGCGGCGCGAGGAGGAAGGTCGCGGTGCTCGGGACGCTGGGGCCGAGGCGGAGGGGGCGGCCAGAGCGGGCGCTCACCGGAGAGCCAAGCGGGCGACGAGCGCGCCGGCGAGTTCGGGCGGCTGGGGAACCGGCAGGAGGCGGGCGCAGAGGCTCGCGGGACGGAGGAGGCCCGTCGACCGGCGCTGGAGCTCGGGGCCGGACGCAGACGCTGGGGAGAGGGAGGTGCTGGCGGGGAGAGAGGTTGAAGCGGCAGCCGACAGCGGGCTGAGGCCAACGGGCGGGGCACGGGGAAGGAAGAAAGAGAGATAGGGGACGGCGGGCCAGGCGGTGGGTCCCATGGAGGAGAGGATCAGGCGGACTGTCCCATGGCAGCACGGGCACGAAGGAAAACAGCAGGTGGGGGCGGGGAAGGACGGTTTGGTGGCTACGATTGGTGGGGGGTGGGCCCGCGGGGTGGAGCACGAGGCAGGTGTGCTGTGGGGTGGCCGCATGTGCGGCAGGTGGGCCGGCTGCGGGTGTGAGCTGGGTGGCAGGGGGAGAGAGGAGGGGAGAGAGGAGGGGAGAGAGGAGAGAGAGGAGAGAGAGACCAAGTGGCAGGCTAGGAGTGGCTAGGAAAGAGGGGAGAGATGAGGTGGCGTATGGGGATTGGTGGGAGTGATGTGGAGGCTGGGGTGGGTAGATTAGGTGTAGGTAGAAAAGGTTTTAGGGAGGGACCGATTTAATTTCTGGGGTGGTCGTTCGGGTCATTCGACCCGTTCGACTGCCCCGCTAAAAATAATTAAACATTTTTAATGTTTTAAACGGGGCTTTTGCAACCGATGCTAGACAAAATAAAATAATCCGGACAAGCCCGGGTTTTGCGTTTGAATAAAGATGAGGCGTTTAGAAAACAAAGTAGGGTTTTCTGCAAATAGTTTTGTACAATCAGATGCAAGATGATGACGATGCTCAAATGCAATGTGGCATGATGATATGAGCAGGCGGTCATGATGATGCAATGCACAAAAACAACGCTATTTTCTAGTAGTGGTTTTGCGGGATGCCACAATTCGACACCACTAACAAAGGATCTCGCCCTCGAGATCCGCCTCATGGTACCGGAATGAAGGTCGGCGATCTGATCCTTCGTGCTTCGTGTAGATCCTCGCGACACCACTAACGAGGGATCGTTGTCCGAGATCGTCGAGAGAACTCTCCGGAGCAAAAAGGTCGAAGGTAGAGGTATCCACAAATAAAGCCACCTCTAACTTCCGTGAACGGAGTAAAATTGCTGGATCCACTAATTCGATGTACAAGAGCGAATTATAAGAGTAGTGGTATGGTAGCTACTCCATCCCGCACTCGAACCATTACTCTGCACACAAATAGGCGGATTATGCAACCAACTCTCGGAATCAGACTGAAGATCTCGACAAGCGAGGTTCGGAACAAAGGGGTGATGCAGACTCTGCATCGGATCTGGCGTAGAGGATGTCGTCGCGTCGGAAAACACCGGAATGCACAACAAGGAACAAAGAATGGTACCACCGTAGACGGATTCCTCAGGCAGCTTGAACACCGGATGTAGCAACACCGTTATCAGAGGAGGAAGCGAAACCCTGAAGGTACGACGGAAACCCAACCACGAGAATTCCTGGACTCGAAGAAAGAGAAGAGAGCGGATTCAAAACACGTCGAGATAAGGGGAGAATAGCAAAGGGGTAAGAAGTAAAATCAGACCTAATCAGAACGATCCAACCGATTTTTAAAAATAGTTTTGACACTCTACTTCGGCCGTTAGCTAGGTTATCCTACAGGCTGGACTTGTGGGGTATCGCAACTGCTGAGCTCTGATACCACTCTGTAACACCCTCAGAATCGAACCTATGCAAGTTTGAGCAAAATTCGCCAAACCCGCATAGAAGCGATTCAAAGGTGCCCACCAGGCACTTTCGTGCGGGTGGAAAACGAAGTAATAACATTACACAACAGTCCTCGATGGGACCCACATAACAGATATATATAACAGCGACTCGAAGAGTCAAGAGTACAGATATAATATAGAAAGATCCAAATCACCTTGAAAACGATAGAGCGTCCGGCTACGGACAAGATGCAAATGGGGCTAAGAGCCCTGAAGAATAACCAATGGCGTCCATAACCCCTGTGCCAAGCCGGAAGGGTAACCCCGCTGACGTCGATCTCAAAACCTGCTTAAACAAAAGGTGCCGACAAAGGGCAAAGGAAAAGAAGGAGCGTCGATCGAGGCCAAGACAGCGAGGCTAGAATTCGCGGTCATCGCCTACATAGGTATGGTGGATCAAGCGTGGCAAAGATGCACTAAACAACCTATAGAGACTCGATACAACTGGCGGCAATCAGAGAGGGGTAAGAAAGACCTATTCGGATCCAACCTGATACTATCATCAAACAAACCCATCCTGGCGTTTCCCCCTCGAGACCGTCGAGGAAGTTAACCGAGGAACTCACACCGTTGGCAGTTTTACTTATTCAGTTATAGTTGCGGCACTTTACTAGTCAGATTTAGATAATCGTCCTGATAAAGTAAGCAGTGGGCACTTTTAGTTCACCATTCCGTTATAGTTGCATCGATTACTAATCAGATACAGGTAGCATGAGATAAACCCAGAACCCAAAGCGGTTGGTACTTTTATTCAGCCATTTTGTTGTAGTTGCATTACTTACTAGTCAGTACAATGTCGCAAGCGACACACAAAACAAGCAATTGTGGGCGGTATTATTTAGTCATTCCATTATAGTGGAGCTGATTACTAGTCATTATAAGTCAAATTTATAGCAATAAACTTTAGTTATGCTTGTCTATGATCGAGATCATGCTCCAAGTCGTCCATATCCGCGACACGGCTTTCGAAAGTTTTACCCGCCGGGTGCACCAATAGCAACACACGCTCGATCAACCTCGAAAACCAAATCAAAACCCAACGAGGCTTTCACGACCGAACAATCACAGGATTCAGAAATATTTAGGGGCCACCCTTAAGTAGATTCCGCAACGAAGCTAGCCGACTCGAGACGGCCTCAAGGTTTGGGTGACGCAGAACGATCGGGAACCCGAAAGTGTGGCTGGGCTTGTCGATACAGCGTAAACGTGTCCCGATCCTAAACAAGACAAAGGTGCTCCTCGCACAATTTAAATACGTAAAGTAGCATGGCATAAGTACAGATCGTAAATAAAACCTCAAACTAGTTTGTGGCCCCAAGAAATAAGACTGAATCAAGCAAGCTCGCTGGGGGTCCCATATACCTCCCGGATGTGGATAGCGATAAATCAAGGAACAAGTATCAAGTACTCGGGTCTTACGGACACAAGTGGGCTCGAAACCAAATATTTTCTATCACCCACCGATGCCTCGCTTATTTCAATTTTAGTTGTTAAACAGAAATTGAAGTGACGATAAGTAAAACTATGATCATCTCCGGCATCAACATGCGGCAATACATCAAGAATCGTGGCATATGACGACACACATCAAGACTTGAGCAAGCAACTACGACGCAAGTCCAACTATCTACCAAACAACGTGTAATAGGGTGTGGCCAAGGCAATATAGGGCTGCACGGTATATCACGGAAACTAAAGCATCGCAACACGTATAGCAATAGATCAACAGGAGGGAATAAATACTATGAAAGTAAGATAGGTAGAAAGGGGGAGATGCTCGCCTGAAAACATTGTCGAAGGTTCAACCGAAGAACGGGGCGAAGCTCACATCAACTCAACGGCCTTATCCGCGAAGAAGCAAAACACTAGAAGAAACACCGGATGCACTATTTAATACATGGCAGAAGATCGGCATGATGCATGCATGATGGATGGCATGGCAAGGTGCGATGCAATTAGGTCAAGATTAAGCGGAACCGGGGTCCCGACAATTAGTTAGGTGGTTCATGTTGTTTATCTACCCCGCAATTTAAATGTTGTTTTACATGGTAGAAGATAGCACCGGGTTCGCTACACAAATTTAAATGAGGCCAATATAAGGCTAGATTTGCCCGCATATGGGCCCCATATTTAATTATTAGGTGAATCGGCATAAGGCCCCCAAACCACTAAAGATGCATGCGAGTATGAACAATTTAATATGCGACAAGTAATATTATTATGAAAATATAGGTCACGGAAAAGAGGGTCACACTTTGGGGTTCGACGATCTTGGGCCCGAGGGGTTCGGGTTGGTCTCGGGGTTCGTGGTTCGACGAAACATCGGGATCGGATACAAGATGGAGAACTTGTCGTGCCGTGACGGAGAACTTGGCTTCTAACGGTCGATCTTGTCGCTGACGACGAACTTGAGTGGATCGGGTACCGGGGTCTTAGGATCCGTGAAGTAGATCTTGTTGCACAGTGTCCGGGTAGGCGATATCGTCGGTTCCGGCTTCGATTGTCGGTGTCGGACTTGGGTCTCGGTGCCGGGAGATCTTGTTGGGGTACTTGTTCCTGGTGATGTTCTTGTCGTTTGTGAAAGAGGAGCTTCGAGTCACTAGCCCCGGTAGAAGTACTTGGCGTCGAGTTCGGTCTCGGTCTTGGTCCGGTTGAAGATCTTGGCGTCCGGTGGGATCGGGCTTCGGGTTCTAGGTCAGAGGACTTGACATCCAGGAAGGAGACCTTGTCGATCTGGTGCCATCACCTCCGGGCCTCCTGTTGGGGTTCTTGTCGTCCCTCTTTTAGACAGTGGCGAACTTGGATCCACGTTGGTAAATTCGAGTGAGGCGTGCCTCGTGCGCTTCAAGGCAGATCAGCACCGGAAGAGGCTTCACGAGTATGCAGACACAAAGTAGGGTGTGCCCCAAATGGCACAAACACAACACCTGCATACACGCACGCCCAACAGAGCACGCCGGGAACAGGGTTCAGAGAGGAGAGCTTGGCGTGGCAGAAGCCTCCCGCGGCGACAGCGGTGGTTCCGCAGGGTGCTGGCGACGGCCGAGGACGGAGGGTCGGCGGCGGAAGCTAGCAGGAGGCGAGGAGCCTAGGGGAGGCAGGGAGAACAGAGGCAACGCATGGGGGCCCGAGCTCTAGCCGTCGCGAGCTTGCGGCTCGGCATGCCGGCAACGAGGCCTTGCCGACGCAGGAGGAGGCCGGCGACGGGCGGACAGAGAGGCGAGGTGGGGGGTCGGCGGCTGGGTGAGGCGGCGAAGAGGGCGAGCCGGGCGAGAGGCGACGCTGGGAGGAGGGGGCACGCCTTGAGGCGGGCGGCCGGAACTTGGCGGCGGTGGCGACCCGTCGGAGAGACCGGCGGTGGAGGGCGCGCGTCGGGAGGCGAGAGCAGGTTGGTGGGGAGTCCACGGCCTTGGCGATTGGTGGCGAGGTGGCGGACGAAGGGCGGGGAGGGAGGCGCACGCGGCGGCCGAGGAGGAAGGTCGCGGTGGCTCCGGGGACGCGTGGGGCCGAGGCGAGGAGGGGGGCGCGCCGGCGCAGGAGCGGGGCGCGGCTCACCGGAGGGCGGAAGCGGGCAGACGGAGCAGGCGCCGGCGAGGTTCGGGCGGTCTGCGGGGGAACCGGTGACGAGGAGGCGGGGCGCAGAGGCTCGCGGGACGGAGGAGGCCCGTCGGCCGGCGCTGGAGCTCGGGGCCGGACGCAGACGCTGGGGAGAGGGAGGTGCTGGCGGGGACAGAGGTTGAAGCGGCAGCCGACAGCGGGCTGAGGCCAACGGGCGGGGCGCGGGGAAGGAAGAAAGAGAGATAGGGGACGGCGGGCCAGGCGGTGGGTCCCGCGGGAGGGAGAGGATCCCGAGGCGGGACTGTCCCGCGGCAGCGCGCCCACGGGCGGGAAAACAGCAGGTGGGGGCGGGGAAGGACGGTTTGGTGGCTGCGATTGGTGGGGGGTGGGCCCGCGGGGTGGAGCACGAGGCAGGTGTGCTGTGGGGTGGCCGCATGTGCGGCAGGTGGGCCGGCTGCGGGTGTGAGCTGGGTGGCAGGGGGAGAGAGGAGGGGAGAGAGGAGAGAGAGAGGAGAGAGAGGCCAAGTGGCAGGCTAGGAGTGGCTAGGAAAGAGGGGAGAGATGAGGTGGCGTATGGGGATTGGTGGGGGTGATGTGGAGGCTGGGGTGGGTAGATTAGGTGTAGGTAGAAAAGGTTTTAGGGAGGGACCGATTTAAATTTCTGGGGTGGTCGTTCGGGTCATTCGGCCCGTTCGACTGCCCCGCTAAAAATAATTAAACATTTTTAATGTTTTAAACGGGGCTTTTGCAGCCGATGCTAGACAAAATAAAATAATCCGGACAAGCCCGGGTTTTGCGTTTGAATAAAGATGAGGCGTTTAGAAAACAAAGTAGGGTTTTCTGCAAATAGTTTTGTACAATCAGATGCAAGATGATGACGATGCTCAAATGCAATGTGGCATGATGATATGAGCAGGCGGTCATGATGATGCAATGCACAAAAACAACGCGATTTTCTAGTAGTGGTTTTGCGGGATGCCACAATGCGGCATCCAAGAAAGGAGGTATTGGTATCGTCATCCGTGACCATCAAGGACGAACAATTCTCTCGGAGTGGAAATTTCTACCCCTCTATGGTAGTGCAGAAGAAGCTGAGGTTCTTGCTTGCCTTGAAGGTCTTCGTCATCTCATTAATTTGAGACGATGGCCTGCTACGTTGGAATCCGATTGCTTCTATGCTGTCCAAGCACTCTCTTCAAGGGAGGATGACCTCTCTGCGAGCTGGCCAGTGATCCTTGAGGCGAGGGAGCTCTTAAAAATCCATCGGGATATATCTGTTGTTAAAGTGGACCGTGTGAGCAATGTATTTGCTCATGTTTTAGCCTAGCTAGGAAAATCCGGCCTGTCGGATATTTCTCGTGATTCAGCTCCGGACTGTGTTCGGGACTTGATCACTCTTGACTGTAAGAACACTATGTAACAAACTCAGGGCGACAGGTTTCTTACGCACTCTTTTCCCTACCAGGGTACCTAAGGGGACTGGAGGGTTTTTAATGAGGCGGCGCGTCTGCTCATTTTATGTGATCTTACTTAAAAAAAAGTTTTAACTTTGTGAAACGAATAAATCTAGACATTTTTTAGTATCTAAATTCAGAGTGAAATTACACACTAAAAAAGACTAGATACATTGTTTCACAAAAGCCAAAACATCTTATATTATGAAATTGAGGGAGTAGTTATTAGATACATAAATTTTAGAGTGCATTTTACTATCTTTGTGAAGAGATCAAGCTTACTACCTTCGTCCGCAAATAAGTGTACTTATAACTTTTGTCTAAGTCAAATTTTATTAAATGTGACGAACTTTATAGATAAATATAGTAATATATATTACATCAAATTGATATATTATAAAACTAAATTTGAAAATGGATCTAGTGGCACCAATGTAGTGTCATAAATATTGCTATGTTTCCCTTATTAAGTTTGACTTAGAATTAACAGTAGCGTGTGGCCGTACGATGTGAAGCAATCTGGTCATAAGATTAACAAACTTTTTCCGGTTTTTATGCTTCCATAATACTATATTCATAGGACGGGGCTTGCCCGCGACACGGCAATGCACCCATCCGTGCGCCACGGCCGTTGATTGCGAGTTATTATATTTCCTACAAAAAATAAAGTAAAATACAGGTTTTTATACTATTAAATCAAGAAATTAGGCTATAAAAATACAAGGGAAGGTAGATTAATAAGTTTTATAACGAATCTATGGATCAAAACCTATCAAAACGCTTTCAAACCTCATTGATCTAAAACACGAAATTGGGGTTATTTTTGAAAAAAAATGAATTTATGGGGAAAATACCTAATTAAAGAGAAATATGTGGCAACTAAAGGCTCCGATACCATATGATAGGGGTTATCCTTGAAGGGTGACCCGATGTTCACGGATCTCATGGTCAGTTTGTGGGGGAAAGCATGGACAAATGAGAGGTAGTGGAAACGAACACACACCATGCGAAGAACACGATGAACACACTCAAAAACAACACGATGCACGGCCTATTGCTCCTGCCAGCAGCTGCCGGTCTGATAGAATCCTTATAAGGAAGATCGGTCAACGTGCTTCCCGTCAATCTCAACCGGAGAGGGAATAACATCTTGAAGAGGGTCTTGACAACTTCACCTAGAAACAACTCAAAGGTGGAGGTCTTGTACAACTTGGATACCATCAAGGCAAAGTCCAAAGAGGTGGTGATGATAGGCTCCCCTGATAAGGGAGGGAAGACATGACTAGAAGTATCCAATCTAGGGTTTCTAGTCTATCATCTATGTCTTTAAGGTTACAATAGGCCAGGGGTGGGGGCTCTATATATAGTCCAACCGCTTAAACAAGGATAGTTTGGGCATAAACATGAGTTTTAGACGAATTGGGTGTTAGAGCATCTCTAGCATACCCCATATCCTTCCGGTCCTTAATACGTGAATAAGGGCCGAGAAAAAACGTGTTTTCCCCTCCGCGAGGGCTGGGGCGAAATAGACGCATATTATGTGCAATCCGTCAAAGCAAATATTCTGTTTTGATTCCAGCTTCGCTTTGTCGTCTCATACTCACGCTCTCTCCTCCCGCTGAGGTTCGGTCCATCCCCACCCTCACACTCTCTCCTCCCCACTACCATGAAGAGGTCTAACCTAAAATTTTACGAGGTTGTGATGTTTTCACACTATGTCATCCTCGTACCCCTGCGCGTGATGCTTCTGGCAGGCATCGAGCTCAGCTACGCCGGTGTGCCCGTGGTGCCGCTCTTGCGCGGCAACGAATTGTCGATGCAGATCAAGAAGCGCCGTCGCCAGCTGTCGGAGCATAAGAAGGAAATGGCCCGGTACTCACCCACGAGCATGTATTGGCCAAATCATTTCAAGAAGGAACGAAAGGTGGAGCTTTCCCTGTACGTCATTCATGGGTGGCGGGTCCACCGGGATATCTACAACCACGAAGGGAGAGAGCGATTCTGGGCCGTTCGTGGCCCCATAATCTGCACCGTCATCAAGACGGCGCACCACGAAGAGTTCTTGAGGAGGGCAAATGATGAGTGGAATTTGTTGGAGATATGCCCTAGAGGCAATAATAAAAGTGGTTATTATTATATCTTTGTGTTTATGATAAATGTTTACATTCATGCTATAATAGTATTAACCGGAAACATTAATACTTGTGTGATTTGTAAACTAAATTAGAGTCCCTGGTAAAGCATCTTTATAATACTAGCTTGTTGGTTAATAGATGATCGTGGTTTCTTGATCATGAACATTGAGATGTTATTAACAACAAGATCATATCATTAGGAGAATGGTATGATGGACATACTCATATAGATAACTGTAGCATTAAGATCAAGTCATTTCAATAGTTCATTTGCTATAAGCTTTCTGATACATAGTAACCTAATTCCTTCGACCATGAGATCATGCTAATCACCATCACCGGAAGGATGCTTTGATGACATCAAACACCACACGTAACTGGGTGGCCATAAAGGTGGCACTGAGTGTTCGGAAAGTATATGTTGAGGCACATGGATCAAGAGTGAGATTTGTCCATCCATATGACGGATAGATATACTCTGGGCCCTCTCGGTGGAATGTCATCCAATTGGCTTGCAGGCATGTGACTGGCTCACAAGGGATCACATATCACGGGAACAAGAAAAGAGTACTTATCGGTAACGAGGTTGAACTAGGTATGCAGAGATACCGACGATCAAACCTCGGATAAGTAAACTACAGCAAGACAAAGAGAAATTGGTATCGTATGTGAGTGATTCATTCGATCGCAAAGTAATCGTTGAAATATGTGGGAGCCATATGAATTTCCAGATTCCTCTATTGGTTATTGATCGGAGAAGTGTCTCGGTCATGTCCGCATAATTCATGAACCGTAGGGAGACACACTTAAGGATTCGATGTTGTTTAGTAGATATGGAATGTAAGTAGGGATACCGAATGTTGTTTGGAGTCGGATGGGATCCGAGATATCACGAGGAGATCCGGAATGGTCCGAAGAATAAGATTCATATAAGGAAAGTCCGATTCCGGAGTTCGGGAATGATTTCGATGTTTTCATCGGAGAGGTTGTAGAAGATTCTAGAAGGTTCACCGGACCGAAAGGGGAATGGTCCATGAATATGTCATGGGCAAGTGGAATGATTGGATCATATCCTAGGTCACTTGGTTTGGGCATTTGCAAAAGAGAATTAAAGCTCTAAATTGAAATTCAAACGGGAGGTTTGAAAAGTCAAACTGGAACAAAGGTTTCCTAGTGGAAGAAGGAAAGAGTCCTTCCTTCAATCCAACTTAGGTTTGGGTCTGGATTCAAACTCTCCCTTCCCAAGGCTGCCCCCCTCTCATAAATAGAGGGGGAGGGCTGCCCCAAACAACACAAGAGTTAGCCCACCCGTGCGCCGCCGCCTAGCCGCCACTGCCAGCCACGCCGCCGCCTCATCGCCTTCGCCCTAGCCGCCGCCGAGACCTCCTCCTCCTCCCGACCTTCTAAACCTAGATCGCCGGAAAACCCTAGATCCACCATAACTCACACCGGCTTAACGAAGCCCTGCGAGATCTTCCCTCTACTTCCGACACCACGCAGCCGTGCTGCCGGAATTGCGAGGGGAGAACTACAACCTCTGCTGCCTGCTGGAACAAGGGAGAGGAAGGTCTTCATCGAGTACCGAACGTGTGACCGACTGCGGAAGCGCTGCCAGAATGCAGTGCCGGAAGGATCGTCTACACGATATTGAGATCGGCAAGAGTACGACTACATCACCCACGAGAATCTGCTCTCGTTAACCGCTTTGGAATCTTCGAGGGTGAGTACTCTAATCAACTCGTTGCTACAATCTAGTAGATATATCTTTGGCTTGTTTGTGTGCATGCGGTAGAATTTTTTGTTTTCCATGCTACGAACCCCTACAGAGTTTATATACACTTTTATAGAAGTATTTTATGCATATCAAACACCCATCTTATGCTTTATCTAGCTGCAGTTATGCCAAATATGCATGGTTTCTGTTATTCATTCATTTTCATACGAGCTTTGCATATTTATTAGTTTAGGTAGAATTTTATCCCTCTTCCTTGTATTTGACATGTGTGTAGGTGTTGATAATGATTATGGATAAAACAAAGGCAAAGGGAACAAAGAGAGCATAGTATGGAGGAGCTGCAGGGACCAGACTTAGCCATTTGAGAGGTTGGAAATGTGAATTTTTCCACTTTCTCAAAATGAAGATCCAATACCATGGGGTTGTATCCTTCATCAAGACGAATCCAACGATCCTAAGAACATCCAAAACGGAGTTTGTATAAAAAAATGGCGATCAAAACACTGCGGAACCCGAAGGTTTAACGACCAACTATACGGTGGGAGCAAAAATTCCGGCCGTATAGCTCCCCCTAAAAGCTTCAGAACCTTTCCTAAGTCATATGACGGTATTGGGGCAACCCTAGGACACCCCGAAGTCCTATATAAAGGAGTAAGGAGTCAAGTGAGAGAGAGGAGGAAGCCATAATACACCATAGCCCTCCAGGGGCGTAGCCCTGCCACCACCGCCACCCATCCGATATCCACGGCGGCGGAGCTCTGCCTCAACCACACCTCCGAGATCTATATCTCCCTCAACACCATCACCATCAAGGCATCCAAGCAAGAAGAAGAGGAGGAGAAGGACGGCATCACCACCACCACGCATCGATCTCCATCTCCATCATCATCTCCATCTCTTGTGTTTAGTAATTGTTAGATTGAACACGGTTGTGACATTATTATATATTTATATATGTTTTGATGTTCATCCATGTGTGAGTGATTGATTCAATTCTAGGTCGAGGTATGATCTAGTGCGCTAAGTTAGAATTTATTGTGATCTAAGATGAGTTTATGTGATTCTTTGTTCCGGAAGTGCCTTTTTGCCTTGCGGTGACGCGCGAGAATCATGCATAGTGCACACAGAGTGACAACCCGGTAATCAAATGAGGAACGTTTATTTGTCTGAGGAATCTCTTATAGATCACACATATATTTTCCTATCTAGTACTAGTGAGACCGAAGCCTAGAAGCCCTCTCTCATCCCATTCAATCCTATAGCTACAATATCTTTAATTAAGTTCATATTACTGTTTAATTTCCATCTTAGTTTATTTTGTTCTTAAAAGTTCTTTGTTATTAGATACTTTAAACCTCTATCAATTATCGTTGTTCTAGTAACTTATAGAATAGGCTATTTTCAAACCACGGTTGGGGTTTGAAACATGGCCGCATTGACAACATGGTTACGGGTCGTGTTGTTTCCGTTCGTCGATCTCCCATCAGGACAAACTCTTAAATATTTCTTGCTACAAGCACGACAATAACCCTGTTATTGGTGCAGGAATCCAGTCATCAACAAACAATGCCAGGATCATTGTGATTGATTCCGATGAGAGGCGAACGACGATGCAGAGGAGGAGTAGGGACAGGCAGAGAACCCAATCGATGGCAAAGATAGTGGAAGCAACATAGTGGATTAGGGTTACTTTAAGCCTTCATTAATACTATGTATGGTAGATTATTCTTGTAATCAATGGAGTAGAGAAGCTTATTTATTATCCATGGCAACTGTCTTGGACGCGAGCCAGATCTCTGTTGCGTGGCAACCTCGGTCAGAATGTGGGTTGGGAACAGGGCGACGGACGACGACGGCGGCCTACTGCGCGGGAGCAATTGGCCTGGCGCGGCCTGAATCGAGGACGGCGCACGGTGGCGGCGGCAGTTGGCAGGGGAAGGAGGGGAACGAGCTGAAATGTCCCTCCTACCAAGGGTTTCTAGCGATAAGGGTCGGCATCAGGTCAGAGGAGAAACCCATGTATCTATGGGCCGAAAGGTGTTTTCTCGGCCTCCTTAAAAAACTAGACTTCTCTCTCCGTCTCCCGAGGTGTGGCCAGTAAGCAGAACACTGGATGACATGGTCGCACTACATTTACGTCTAAGATGAAGACTCATAGGCAGAAGGACTGATGACATTGTCTAAACTCATCGCGGGTAGAGCGAAAACATGAGCTATATATAAAATTATGCCATGCTATAGATACTGGTAAGCAGATAATGGGGGAACTAATTTGAACTAATAGTGAGTCGGTAAGTAATAAACAATTCTTTTGTGAACATGCGATTTCCGCAAATTCATATTCCGCACAGCTTACACGAAGGACTAGACACGTCTGCACCAGGTAATGCGTGTCGGTCGCATTTTGAGACACGCATACACACTTAATCATTTCTCACGTTGTTCAGTCTTATGCACGTTTACGAAAGCATTCTAGTAGAACTCTAAAACGAAGGTCGTATCCTGGACATGAATACACACTTAACATTGTCCCACGCGTGTTTACGAAAGCATTCTAGTATAACTCTAAGACAAAGTCAACATCGTCATCATAGGGCACAGACGACAAACATAATGTTCATGGCTCCTCTTATCCGTTTGATCCCGACCACGACTCTGTTTAAATAACTCGTCTTATCCCTTAAAGATCGAGCACGACTCCGTTTAAAAATACCTTAAAAGTTCAATCCGAGCATGACTCACATCGAAATGAATACACATCGGAAAAAACGTCTAAACGACATACACATTAAAAAACACTAAAGATAAGTGCAAGGAATATAACCATACAAATAAGGAGAAGAAATAAAGAGCTACAACCGAACAACCCATACAACAGTCGTTTTGAACGTCTCTAATATCAAACACGGGTTTTTACTGATTTTTCTATAGCTGAAGCAAAGTAAAGACACATATGCATACATCTAAGGAGTCGTAAAGGTGACACAAAGAAATAAGTACATAGATAAAATACATAGTATACGACAAACATGGAAAAAATGATGCACTAATTATTAATATTTTTTTACAATAGATGCGATAAAAGTACCGTAGAGATCTCGTCCCATTTTTTCATTGTCATACAACTGCTTTACATTCCTGGCCACAGGTACAACACAAACTACTACACACTCTACGTCTCTACTATTACAACACAATCAGTACACCCTATGGCTACAGTTATAACATATCACGGTACATGCATTCAGGTGTGCTTATATACTCTAAATCATCCTCTCCTGAAGCAGCCGCAAAGGGCATAGAGGTCGACCAGGAGAGCGCGAGGGCAGACCGTTCTGGAGAGGCGCGACGCTACCGAGAACACATAGCCGAGGAAATGGTCGTAGAAAAACAAAAGCAAACAAAACAGAGTAAAAGGAAAACCAAGCACTATAAAAGAAAATAAAACTACAACAAAAGGCAAAATAACGCCCGCCAGATCTCTGGATCGCTAGTACGACGGAGGAGAGATCTGGTAGAGCAGCGGCCCGCCGCCACGCAGTATGTATGTATAGTACGCAGCAGAAGGAGAGGAAGGCCGAACGGCTGAAATCCGACAATGAACGATGGCAAGCAAAAAGCAACGGTAGAGGTTATTTATAGTCCGGGCGTCGTTTGGAAAACCCGTATATAGAAAGATAAGCACGTTATCGGCGCGAGAACCCGCGGATGTCTACGATGTACGCTGCTAGTTCGGTTATGAACAAGAGCCATAGTACGACCCGCCGCGACAACCCGCGTACTTCTATGATCTATGCACCCGTCTATGAACAGGATCCACAACACGATTTGGTCACGACAACCCGCGGACATCACCGGTCTACTTTGCCATCTGGGCGGTCCGATCGTGAGAACCCGCATAGTCTACCACGTACGTTGATAGACGATATGGGTTTAGGTCGACACGTTGGCTACGGACGATCCCATGTCCACGCTAAACTGTGGATGGCATGAGCTTACGGTGTCACGGCGGCTAAAGACGCCCCCCATGCCTTCGATAAACCGCGGACTGCATGGGCTTACGACACCACGTCATCTCTAGACGGGACCCACGACAACGAGATATCGTGGACGACATGGACCTACGACGTCACGTACGCTTACAATGGCCCCACGACCGTGAAAAATGCGGCCTTCACGAGCCTACAACGCCACATCGTCTCCACACGGTTCCCGCCACGGGGCGGATGCGTGTCGCGGCCAATACGCCTTCCATAGAGCGAAACTCTGCCCACATACGCTGATTGCGGGCCCATATGGGTCCGTTTCAGAATGCGGGCCCATGGCTTTATATGGAAGCGGGCCAGGTGGGAGGGTAGTCTATGAATTTTAGCATTTCTAAGTGTACATCGGCAGGAGCCAGAGTCTATGAATGAGTTTGTTTCAATGTGAGACTCACCCGTTAGTGACCTAGATCATGATTCAGAGTCAAAAAGGGACGCGAAAGTGCACCGGATGCGGGATTATAGTAAATTTTTGGGCCCGGGGATGTTTTTAGCACTTGATAGTCAATATCCCATGGCTAAAACAATCGGGACAACTTGGATAGCGGTTTGAGCCGAGAGAATCTAGCGCTATTATTCAATCTGATTTAAAAGTCAAAGATCCGGCCACTTTTTCCGAATAAAACCATAAAGCGGCGATTATTTTAAGGTTTCAAAACAGTTAAGGGGTTACTTTAAGGTTTCAAAAGAGTTAAGGGGTTAGAGCATCTCCACTCGCCTACCTAGGACGCCGATCCACCGAATTTATGACCGGACGCCGAAAATCGGCCCAGTCGCGTACCCAGGGACCTGTTTTCGTCCGGGTTTGGGCCAACTTTGCTCCGGACTCCCAGGCCATTCCCAGGATCCCAGGTACTCCCTGGAAACGCCGGAGACAACGAAAATGGGCGTGGGCCAGCTCTGTCGGCGAGATAGTCCCATTCCCCCCACTCCACTCGCCCAGATTGCGGCGAAGAGATCCTAGTGCCTCTGTCGCCATGACTTCGGCGTCGGAGCTCCTCCACGCCAAGACATGCCCACGCCTCTAGATATGCTCGCCGTAGTTGTCGCCCACTCCGCCATCGCTTTCGCCGCCCGAACTTCGCCGTAGCTCTGCTTTGCTGCGTGCTCCCACCACCACGCTGGCCAAGTGTTCGGCATTTGGCCTGTTCGGCCATGGATTCCGATGACGACGAGATACTCGCCATGGACTCTGACGACGAGGAGATACTCGCCGTATTGTTGGAGGAGGAGAGCGCCGAGGTCACCGAAGATGCAGAGCACATGGAGATCATCGCCTCGCTCGCCCAGTTGTACCTGCAGATGGCGAAGTCGAAGCGCGGTGGTTCAACGCCGGGTCGCTGTAAGTGCAAGACGAGGCAAAGGATAGAGGGCTACTGCTTTTTGTATGCTGACTACCTCGACGAGCCGCTCCATGGAGAGGACGTGTTTCGACGCTGTTTCAGGATGAGCCGGAAGCTCTTCCTCAACATGATCATTGAGGATGAAAGGAAGGATCCACTGAGTTTGCTCGAGCAGAACGAGCCATACTACAGATAGGGTCCTCTTGCCAAGCCTGATCATCAGGTGCCTCTAACCTGGGCTGCATTCATCGCCATGAGTCGGGAGATCCGAGATCCGGCGGTGCATCAACAGCTGCAGGATGATCTTGTTGAGCACCTATGGATACGCAGGGGCAACACGTAGATGACGAGGATGAACTGGCCGAACTTAGCCGAAATATGTTGTATTTTCACTGCAGGCTGAACTATGTTTACATTTACACCGAACTATGTTTAAAATTTTGCCGAACTTTGGCCGTAAAATGTTCTATATTCATGGTATGTCGAATTATGCCAAAATCTGGACGAACTTGAGCCAAATTTGAGCGGAAATGGGCGTCCCGGGAACTCGGGCTGGGCACGCGAGAGGGAAACTCGGTGTATCTAGGCCGAAAACTTGTTTCGTCCGGCCGAAGTTTGGTGCGAATTTCGTCCTAGGTTCGCCGAACGGTGGAGATGCTCTTCCTAGAGATGCTTTTAGTAGTTATATAAAAAGAGAGATGCTTTTAGTTGGGCCACAACAGCACGTCGAGGTCTCCGCCAAGGCAGCTCAATTCTTCTTCAGTTCGTTGCCGTGATGTGTAAGGGCAAGTGACGGCTATACATCCTGGCCAGCCACTCTTACCAGCATGATAAAAAAAGTGACTTCAAAGTAAAATCGCCGTCCGAAAGAACTGACATTCATACTTACAACAGTTGTGTGCCATCAAGATTCGTGCCGATCGGTACTATTCCTGTGTACAGTATATCTCATCAAGTCATGCTGTCATGCAAGTAAGTACTTCTTCTGTTTGCAATTTCTGTACCCGTTTCACAAAATCTGCATTCATTCAGCGGACAGAAGTACAGGAGTGCGTGCACTTGACAAGAATGCCAAGCCTTGCAGATCACGTGCCCATGGAACATTCATATCAGCACATTTTGTACCAACCTGAGCAGTGCAAGCAGATTCATGTGTTCCAGTTTGATCCTTAGCATATATTGCTCCTAGAACCCCACAGCTACATGATACTTCTGCAGCCTGTAGGGAAATATGATAAAACCTTCGGTACCAGAAGGCACAGATACTTCAAACTTCAGAGTAAATATAGTTCAAGCCCCATCAATGTATTTCACTGTATGGTGAAAAATTAATACAGTTTCATCTACATTTCTCGAACTAAGCAAAGTTGCCCTTTTGTTCTTGCAAATCTTATCAAGTAGTATTAAAACAACACAACTGTAACTAACCAGAGGTTAAAGGTGGAACAAGAAGGTATAGATATACTGCACAACACTTTTTGTACACCTCAAAACACTGCAGCATAAAAATTGCTAGCAAATTCAGGCAAATAACCTGAAGAAATGAAGTCTTAGACGAACTTGAGGCAATAGCTAGCTGCACATAGCACATCCCAGGTCTCAAAATGGGCGGGCCAGCACATAGAACATCTCAGACAAACTGTCCTCCAAGAACCCTTTCCCTGCCCTCACACATAAAAGAACAAAATTTCTTTTTCTGTTGGAACAAAGAAGGAATTAAGATTTATTGGTTCTTGCCCCCAATTTCAATATCGAAGGCACTTTGGAAGAGGAACCAGTAATCTGTTAAAATCAAAGTCACAAGAGAAGCAAAATCACATGGAAGGTAAACAACTACGTACTAAATCTGTTCCATAATGTAAAACATTTTAGCAAACTAATTTAATTTGTCAAAACGTTCTGGAGGTAGTAGTAACAAACAAGTGTGTTCAGGGGAAGAACAAATCATTGTACAACTCTTATTATGAATGGTATTAACCCCCTATTCCTTTGATTAGTATGCAAAACAGAAAGGACAACGCCCTGATACTTTCTTCCCTACAACAACAATAGAATCAGAATCCAAAGCTAATGCATATCGTCACAGATTCAAGAAAACAACACAGCACCCATGCATAGAACATATCAGAATCTGGTTTGTTCTTCACGGCTCACTCACGCCCTGGCATGGAAGGATCCACCCACCGCCGTGCGCGCGCGCGCCCGCGATCACGGTGACTGCTGGCGCCTGGGACCCCTGCCGTGGTGGTGGATGGGGTCGGGCCCGGTGGGCACCTCCCGCTCCTCCTCCTCGCCCAACCCGGTCGTGCTCACGTCCTCCTCCGCGTCCTGCGCGCACCGGAAAACCCCATGAATTCGAGAACACGTCAAGAAAACCACGAAAGGCGCCGCCTTTTCTTCGTCTCCGGGCCGTAGCATGGCGGCCCGGGCGCCGTCCTTCACCGCGTACGTACCTTGGTAAAATCCGGCTTCTCCTGCAGGTCCTGCGGGGTGTACATGGCCGCCATCTGGACCCGTTGCAATGCCGCCGCTGCTGCACCGGCCGGCGAGGAGGGGAACAAACGAAAGCGTCAGGAGCGCAGGAGATGGAGATGTCGGGCGGCGCGAGAACCAGATGGTGGCCTCGTGGCAGGGGGGTCAAAGCTACGCAAGGACGGACGACGTACCTCTCCGGGAAGACGACGAGGCGGCGGGCGGCAAGCAGGCCAGGAAGACGGCGACGGCGAGCACCGCGACGACGCAGCGCGACCTGGCGGCGGCGGCGGCATGAGCCATCCAATCCGAGCCTTTGCTCTCGGGCGCCGGCTCCTCTGCTAGCGAACGGCGCGGCCACGGAAGGAGCGCAAAAGAATGACGGAGCCCTCTTTTTTTCCGTTGTGATCTTCTCTCCGTCCAAACACGCCGCAGCGGCGAGTTCTCTTGCGGCTTGAGTGGTGCTTCCACCGTACGGTCTCACGTGCTCGGGGACACGTGGCTGGCATCCGCGCGGTCTGATCGGCCCGAGCGGCAGGGGAGGCTCTGGCCGCGCCGCGACCGCCGTTACGTGGGCCCATGCGGCAGGGAAAGAAGGCACCGTGGGTCCCACCGGGTGCGCCCGGGGATTCCGCTTTGGCCTTCTTGGCGGCGTGGGCGTCGCGTCCGTCCCGTTGGTGACGTCAGGACAGCTGGTGAGTGTTGTTGCTGAGCGAGCAGGTGATCGTCAGGCCAGGAGGGTATTTACAGCCTTGCCACTGGTCGTCTGCCTTTTCTCTTTTTCCTTGGATGCTATAGCATGACCGGAAGTGGGTCTAAAATTTAAACTTCAAAATATCTTCAACCATTTTGAGCTTAGGGTTTACTACGGAGCAGATCTGGGAAAATTTGTCCAGTTATAGATCAGCCTTGGAAATCTTGGTCCATGCAGATCAAGTATTCTTGTTGAACAATTGCTACTATTGCAATTTATTTCCTTTTTTTACTTGGAACACAGATATTCATTAATTTTGAGAAATGCCACAGGGCTAAGTATGCATTTATGCATAAAATTAAAATTCGTGATATATCTAGTGACAAATCTAGTATCATAAATTTGATCTTTCAATTTTTTTAGATAATCAACCTTATAAATGTTTTTATCGATACACTAAAAAGATTTACATCATGGATCGAGGTAGTACTAGCTTTCCACGTCTAGTTTTTATGTGGACAAACTACAAACAAGTGTTCTAAATTTCTGTTTGTTGTGGATATTCTTGTTCTCATGTTAGTCTTTGGTGTATATAGTAAATGATGCATATCATAGGTTTATAAAAGGCTTAGTGTTAGTTGTTGTTGTCGATTGTGCAAGGTTAGGAGGGGCGTATTGAGCTCCTACATCCTCCCTTAAGTATGCGGGAAGGCCTCATTGCCTGAAGCGGACACCAAGTCAAACGAGGTGTTTCCAAAAAAAAAAGATGAATCAGGGTGGTAAGATCACCGTACCAAAAAGGGGTGACAACAACAACCTATTGCAGGCAAAACTTTGATTTTTTGGCATCAACCTTGACAAGTTTTGGCAACAACAACCAAACACGAAGCCATTCATTGCTCTAGATAATGCAGTAGTCAAACACCAGATAATGGAGCAATCCGTAATAAAACCGGTGACCTCTATACTGATGACACCGTTATTTTTATATCCCTCCCCCCACAAACAAAAGCGAGACTTTGATTTTTTTGGCATCAACCTTGACAAGTTTCGAAGAGGTCACCAATCTTGTTACAAATTACTCCAAGAGCCAAGTGACTCCCATTAGATGCAAAGGTATAGATCTTGAAAACATTCTCCAAGCCTTTCCCACTGGCTGAGTCAACTTCCCAATGAAGTATCTTGGTTTACCTTGACAGTCACACGCCTAAAGTGAATCTATTTTCAACCTCTTGAAGATAAGGTGGCCACCAAGCTCTCATCTTGGCTTGGGAAGCACGTCACCATGGCGAGTCTACCCTTGTGAAGGCAGTCCTCACTAGCATAGTAATTTATTACATCACTGTCCTCGATGTTACTTTGGGTGTGCTCATGAAAATTGATAGCATAAAACATGCCTTTCTTTGGACGTCTTATGAGAAAGTCACTAGTGGGTAGTGTAAAGTTAATTGGGAAATGGTTTGCAAACCTAAAGACTAGGGTTGTAAAGCGGCACCTGATCCGTCCCGCTTTGTAGGCAAAGTTTGTTAGTCTAGTTCAAAAAATTCAACAAACTTAGTCTAGTTTGAACTAAATTTTGCTTTCCTGGGCTTATGCCGGTTGACGCTTGCAACCCTACCAAATACAAAGGTGAACTTAGGATCCTTAACCTCAATAAGTTTGCCTCGACACTCTGGTTGAGGTGGCTTTGGCAAGAATGCAGTCGTGGACCTAGGACTTTCTTGAAGCCTGGGTAGACATGCCTATGATGCCATTTTTTAAGGAAAAAATGCTATAGAACCTAGTGTAATACAAGACGTCGCGCGGTCGGGAAGCCCGGGTGGATGCCCGGGCAACATGGAAGGTGGATCCGCCTGTGCAAGAATGGAAAGCTGAAAATAAGGCTTGGGTTGGTCTTGGAAACCCTTGCTCTCGGGAAGATTAAGATCTCTTCATGGTGGCGAATCCTGTGACTATTGGAAACGGGAATAAGGCTCTTTTTTGAGAAGAATCATGGCTACATGGATCAAGCAAGCAGGACATCACCCCCTCATCTTTGAGCTCTCTAAAAGGAAAAAATGCACCGTTGCCAAAGATCTTGACAATGAATTTTGGGTTTCTCAAATAAAAATGCAAGATGGTTTATCCATTGATCATCTACTCCAATTCTACAAGCTATGGGAGATGCTTCAACTTATTCACCTTGAAGAGGTCCTAGACTCTATTTCTTGGAAGCTTACAAATAAAGAATGCTACAAGGAAAATTTGCCTACAACATGCAATTTTTAGGCCCCACAGGCTCCCTCATGCCAAAGTTAGTGTGGAGGCCTTGGGCTCCACCGAAGAAATTGTTTGCATGGTTGATTATCCAAAATAGAGTGTGGTCGGTGGATAGAATTAAGAAGAGAGGGTGGCAAAATTGTGGGTTATGCAACGCTTTGTAATCAAGTCCAAGAATCAGCCAAGCACCTAAAGTTCCAATGTCGCTTCACCACTAGAGTATGGTCCAATTTGGTTTCTTGGCTTGGGCTTAAAGGCATTGACCCAAGGGAGTAACACGATATTGGCTCCATCAAGGAATGGTGGATGGATATTCACAAGCTTGGAGAAATGAGAAAAGCCATGGCCTCTCTTGCAATGTTGGTTGCATGGGAGGTTTGGAAAGAAAGGAATGCTCGTGTCTTCCATGACCAAGTTGTTGGGGATATGCTATATGGGTATCCTCATAGCATGTCACTTATCCGGATAACCCGGGTGGCCCGCAGTTGGTAGCACGGCCTATGGCCTGCTGGGCGGCCCAGTTAGATGGATCCAGAGAGAGGCCCATGCCGGATAAAGGAAGGCTACAGTGGAGTCACCAGCGTACTCGGAGCCTTGGAGTGCAAGGTACACAAGACTAGTAATAGACGGTGTAGGACTCTGTGACCTGTCCGGCTAGGACTTTTCCCTATAACCCTAGGACCTGGCGACTATATAAGTCGGGCCTACGAGAGCCTTTAGGGCATCGATTCATACAACCTCGCACAACGAAACCAATCCCTGTAACTCGGCGTATTGCCCTTATAGTGATTTATAACAGGAGTAGGATTCCGCCACCGTTGTGGGATCTGAACCTAGGTAAGCTGTGTTACCTCGCCACAACCGTCCGCCTTACCCCACGTCTCTAAACACGCACTGTGAGGACCCCTCCATGGCGTACTCGTCGGCAATACCACGACAGTTGGCGCCCACCATGGGGCAAGAGGCGCTTCAGGCTCTTCAGCGGGCGAGGACCAAGATCTTCGCGGGAATAGGCGAAACCGTAGCCATCGGTCATGTTCTCTTCTCCGGCAACATTCCGATCGTCCCTCCTGACGAGTTCTGGATCCCGGTGAAGACGAACCCTACGCGGTGTTCGATCGTTCCTATCGGAGACATCTACCTCTTCATCAGCGAAACCGACTCGGGCACTAGTTCCCTGGGAGTCGGAGGAGCATCAAGGCCCGCACGGACCGCCTACGGGCAGGACACGTTCGCGAAAGGATCGATGTCAGATCTCTCTTTGGAGTTTGCCGGCAAAGATCAGAAAAACTCAAGGCCCGCACGGACCGCCTACGGGCAGGATACGTTCGCGGAAGGATCAAAGTCAGATCTCCCTTCGAAGTTCGCCGGCAAAGATCGAAAAAATTCAAGGCCCACCCAAACCGCCCCTGTGCAGGACATAAAGGTGGAAGATCACTGCAAATCCTCGGCCGCTTCGCAAGGCCCGACAGAGATCCAAGTTCGTCGGCGTGGTTACCATCTTCGATCTGGCACGCTGCGTTCAGAGAGAAGGCAAAAAACCCCGCAATTACCTGGCCAGGTGGCTCCGTATACGAGCCGATCTGGCCCACTACCCTGATGATATTTGTATCACTTCGTGAAGGACTAGACCGTGGCATGCTTCTCCGACATTCTTTAAGACGGAAGCAGGCAACAGGATGCCTTACCCTCGAAGAGATGGTGAGCACCGTCAACAACTACGCGGAAGCTGACGCGGCAGCCCAGATGGAGCTTGCGCTTAGGGACGGAGAACCTCCGATTTAGCAACCGCCACCACCACCTCCCGTCGTCATCGTCGCAGCAGCACCACCACCTCCAGTCATCGTCGCAGCCGCTGCACCTCCACCGCCCGTCATCGAGGAAGTCCTGGCACCCTCCGACTCTGTCATTGACGCACTTTATGCTGATTTCAGTGCAGATTCAGAGGAGATAGATTTCAGTCCAGAAGAGCTAGACTCCGCCATGCAGGAGATGGAGGAGGAGTACTCGCATGACGAACAATCCAACAATGCCCTCACGTCCCGAGGGGTGTTCGTCACCATTGGGACGGCGATGGATGAAGATCAACCCGGACGAGCTCCGCCTACAACGCTGGAAAAGGGGAAGGGGCCACTTATTGCTACTGACGATGATCGCGCAAAGGTCATGCCTCCTCCGCCTAACCCAGTGCAGCAGCCACAGGAACTCGGCACCGGCCCGAGCAACAACAACACCGCAAACTTGCTTCCTCCAGCATCTACGTTTGTAGCAGCCCAAGTTACTCCAGCTGATAGAGTGATGTACGGAAATCTCCTCGCCGAGCCACTAATCGTTGCTCACATCCGGAACGTGACCCAGCTTGACGAGAAGCGCCAGCAGCTGCTAGAGGAAGCGCATGCCATCACGGAGCAAGGAGCTAAGCTAGATCAAGATCTGGTCAACGCGCATAAGTCTATAGAGAAAGCTAGAGCAATGGAGGCCGAGTACAAGACTTTACTGCAGAAGCAGAAGACTAAGAAAGCTCCGTCTCGCGTCATCAACGATCCTGGTGTACGGTGCAACCTAGGATGGGATCCCTCGAAGCCGGCACAAGCCAAGCCATACATTGACATTGAAGGCAAGCAGGTGATGCCCACCCCACTCCTTAACCTCTCCGTCGCCAAGACCCTTCTGGAGCAGGATAGATCACCCCAGGCAGTGGAGCAGGTCTATGACCTAGTGGCCAAGGAGGTGAAGCAGTATGAAAAGGCCACCTCTCAGAGGCTTGAGTCTGACCCATCTCTCTGCCAATCCAGCCAATACAAGCCGCCAAGGGACAGATCTCCTCTTGATGTCGGGTCCCAGACGGGTTCATCAGAACGAAGACGGAGGGATGCGCGCAACAGGAAGGATGTTATCCCCATATCCTCCGACCACGGAGAAAAGGCCCGACCTCGTCACCCATCGCCACCGCCCCGGTCCCCCGACATCGCTAAGATTACAAGTCTCACCATCGTACGAATATGCCTCCACCAAAGCAGTGCGGCATCGTCATCCGCGACAACACGGACTAGACCTGTCATGACGGAGAGTGCAACCAAGGACATAAGAGCAGGTCACGCCATGACCCTCCGCGTCCGACAAGCAATCGTGATAGGCGTGAGGCGTCGCAGTAGGGTAACAGCATGAAGGCTAACCCACCGCCACCTCCGCCTCCGTCACCACCAAGCAGTCACCATGGCGGAGGAGGCCCGCGTCGTTCACGCAGCCCATCCCCTGTTGACAAGAAGAAGAACCCGGAGCCATACGATGCACGTTCGCGGATCGATAAGGTCCACGAGGCCCGGGAAGGACCATACCTGGGACCATGTTGCTTTGGACATGAAATACGGTCCGCAACTTACCCCAAAGGTTTCCATATTGACAAGACCATCAAACCCTATGACGGCACCGCCAAGCCAGCCACATGGTTGCAGGACTACGGCAACGCGGTGGAGATTGCCGGAGGCAACCCCAACATCGTAGTCAAGTACCTCCCATAAATGTTGGCGGGCACGACCCGTCAATGGATCGACGACTTGCCGGAGAAATCTATCTACAACTGGTTAGACATGCAAGAAGCGTTCACCAAGAACTTTGAGGGTACTTACAAGCGTCCCTGCACTATGGGCGATCTACAGCGGTGCGTGCAAGAGAAATACGAGACATCTCGCGCCTACCTCTCTCACTGGCTGGGCATGAAGAATTCCTGCGCAGGAGTGCACGCCCAGACCGCCATGGCCGACTTCATCGACGGGTTGGAAAGAGGCACATTGCTCTGACATAAGCTGAAGCGCTTGCAGGACAATCACCAGCTTGACTTAAATCAGATGATTCAGTTGGCTAGTGAGTTCGCAGCTGCCGACGACGATGCTCGCGGCTCCTTGCCGGCAACGGCCGTTCCAACTCAAGCTCGTAGGAATAGCAGTACAAAGCGGAAAACCGCTCCAGAAGAAAAGCAATCTACCGACATGGTCGGTATGACTTTTGCAGGACGAGGTGATGGCGGACAACGTGGCCGAGGAAGGGGAGCTGGCCATGGGCAGCAATGAGGCAGTGAAACAACCTCGGCGCCGCTCCACGCTCCCTAAACCTACGAGGAGTACCACGACATGCCGTGCCTCATACACCTTGACGTCAACGGCAAAGCCACCCATACCAATCGACACTACAAGTTCGTCAACGACCTCAAGGAAGACCCAGAGTCCGGCTACAAGCGAAGTTGGAAGAACAGACCGCGAGGCAAGGGAAAGGGGAAGAAGAAGGAGGAGTCCAAGGATTCAAGTGACATGGACGAAGACGTTGACTGTCACATCCCAAGATTTTCCAAATCTTGTAATGTGGAAAATAAATAAACAAAATAAAAGATTGTTGAATTTTAGGGTGAAAAGAAACTTTTGTTTCTAAAATACAAACTTAAAATCCCATCTTGAACAAAATTTAATTAAAGTTTGAATTCAACAAAATCCAAATCAAGAGAAATGCATTCCTCTTAAAATGCATCTGGAAATTTAAACACTTGGAAAATAAATCCAATCCCTAAAGCCTAATGGAATAAAATAATTTCCAAGTTATCCCCAAGCCTATGGATTTGATCCATATAAAAATTTGTCAACAAACATTTACAAAAGATCAAGAAAAACAAATAGAAATATTATAATACCATAGAAATTGGTTTCACTTAATTTGGAGCCATGGATAAAATCTTATGAACTTAATAAGATAAGGAAAAGTAATTTCCAAAGCTGATAAAGCACCTATCTAAGAATCCATACCAAATGATGAGAAAATGATCCTAAGGATATTCAAAAGGATAAATAAATATCAAATAAAATTTTACAAATTGGAATCACCAAGTTTGGATCTATAAATAAAAAGATATGAATTTTATAAGATGAAGAAAGAAATATTAAATAAGAAATATTTAAAGACCAAATTAAATCTTGGCCAAATCCATAAATAAGTGGAATGATTATAATCCAAATCCAAATAAAATATTGGATAAAGAATTTCCAAAATAAAATAAAATGGCTTGAACTAAATCCTATTGGAATAAAGACAAATCCAATTTTAAATGATTAATAAATCATATTAAAAAACTTTTCCAAATAATTCAAGATGAATTATTTGACACCCAAGTAATCAAATAAAAACCTACTGAAAAGATTTGGAAGGTTTTAGAAATTCAAATGGAGTTTGAAAATATTATGAAATCTTAATTGATTTAAAACAAGGGCCTAATTAAATAATTAAAAGACCCCCAAAAGAATAAAAGAATTATTCAAAAATTGACTTCAGATTATAGAACTAATCAATATTTAAACCTACACAAATTGTGTTTGAGGTTTGAAATCAAATTGAGGTTTGAATTAATTAAACAAAACCAAAACAGATTAATAGAAATGGAAAATGGGAAAACAGCCAGATCAAAAAAATGGAAACAAACCAAGCCCAGCCCAACTAGCCCACTAAGGCCCAGCAGCCCACCTATCCCTCTCTCCCCAAAGCGTTTTTCCTCACCGCAGACAGAACCCGCGAGGACACTAACCGATGGACCCCACTCTCTCTCACTCGCTGCCAAACGGACCCCACCGCCAGGTCATCATCTTCTTCACCCCGCGTTGAACACGCCTGGCAGTTTCTGCCGTTGATTTGCTCGGATGAATTCGCGTAAATGGCGCAATTAATCCTCCCCCTGACCACGCCTTCTTAATCGCCAGCATTCCCTCTCTTTTCCCTCCATCGCCACGCCCTCCTCGCCACCAGGCTGCACAAATTTCTCTCCCGAACCCCACTATCTCCGACGGCTTTCCCGGCCGATTCCGGCATCCCCTCGCTGCACCTCGCCCCCTCGACCACACACACGTGCTCCACGTACCCTGGCGCACCTCCCAATGGCCTCAGCTCGGCCGCGCTCGCCCCAGAGCGTCGGCAAGGACGATCACTGCCCGCCGCCGCCGTCTGCTTCCACTCCGGCGACACTTCCCTAGTTGGTAACGACCGCCCCTCTCTTTATCTTTCACGCACGCATCCTCGCCACGTCTTTGTGCATCTAATCATACCCCCTCTCCCTTTGGCATGGACTGAAGCCTCGCCACCGTCTCCGACAGAAGCAACCACCGCCAGAGAGAACTCCGGCGAAGAATTCCGACTACACCCATGCGCCCCTTCGACCAAAGAGAGCAGGTTAAGCATCCTCGTGCCACAGCGATCTCGGTGAGCTACCCCTCTACCCCCTTGCTTCATATTTCGCTAGCTCCGCCGCCTTCAGACCACGCCGTCGCCAGCCACCGTCGCTTGCGTCGCCAGTTCTTGACCAGCTGCTGTGCATCGTCGGATTTAGATCGTAAGGCGTAAATAGAGTCACTTAAGCGAAAGGGTAAGTAGCGATCTGTGCCGCACGATCCACTTTAGATCTAATGGCTGTTGTCTGTCGATCCAACCGAACCGTTACCGACAAATAATAAGCAGCCACGTGGCCCAGAGATGATTTAAAATAGAAATTGTGTTCTATTAGATGTTCAATTTTGTAAAATCCATAACTTTCAAACCACACGTCCAAATTTTTCAAATTTTATATCAATGGATTCATCAAAACAAGTACTTTCTGACCATGCACTTTGTTTAGTAAAATGCTTCTATTAAATTGATTGTTTTTGCAGAAACTTGTGTATGCATGTTTAGAATATAAAAATTGTTCTAAAGTGATTTTTGAGATGAAATCTTTGGAAAATGGTTTGTTTTGAACTTACTGACCATATAAATCAATTTGTGGTTTCAAAAATATATTTGGTGAAGCAAAAGAATGCATCTTTGATTTAAAAACATTTCTAGACAAATAAAAATATTGATTATGGTTTAAAAATTATTTTGGAGGAAAACCTTTGAGAAATGTCTTGATTTAAACTCTCTGACCCCAAACACCAAGTTTTAGAATTAGAAATGTATTTGGTGAACCATATAAAAAATTGCTGCTTTGCTAAAGGCATTTTCAACCACATGAAATAATGATTTGGTTTAAAAATGGTTTATAGGTAAAATCTTTTGCAAATGGTTTTGCCACTTTATAAAATGACCATTAGGGGTTTTCAAATGTTTATGACCCATTAGAAACCACTTTTACAAATAAAACAATCTTTTGCATGTTTGCATGCATTGTTTTGTTTCTATCATTTTATGTGATGAATTGCTTGAATGGTAGATTGAAATATTGCTTGCTTGATTGAATTGTAGTGATTTGAAGTGTGTGAACACTGCAAAGATCAAGGAGTGAACCTATATTCTCTACCAAAAAGGCAAGTGATGCTTCATACTATTGTCCCATTATTTTCACTATGCATTAGTGATATTTCTAAGTAGGACTTGCATGGAATTTTGCTAAGTGTAAACTATGCCATGGGAAATCCTAGTAGATGAAACCTTAGTAGAATTATCCTAAGTTAAGATTCCTACTACTATCATGCTTAGCTTAGCTAGTAGAAAACACAGTTGGAATATATATTCATGCTATGGAATATTTCTAAGTCTGTGGACTTGTGTTTTGTTTAATAAAACAACTAAGTGAATGAATCACCTGGTGGAATGGAAGGAATGGTTTGTGTTGAGTGGTTCACAAGGCCCATTTCTATGGTTTACCTTGTGTATCTCACTTGTGGATGGCCACCCAGGAACAAAGAGATTTGAGATGTCAAATGTTGAGAAGCTTCAAGTGCAACCACTTGGCATTATGGGCTCTGCCTGGATCATATAGGTTGCAATAACTTAGCCAAATGGACAGTTGGTGGTAGGGGATGATAGGTTGGAACACGTCCATTCTGGTCTAAGGGAAGGCTTCTGAAAGATCTTGTCTTGGTGAAACCAAGTCATGTGGGAAAAGTGCACAACCTCTGCAGATGAAAGAATCTAAGTACTTAGCCATGTCCCTGGTATTGGACAACTTGAGCATCAAGACATGGAAGCTATCAAGAATATCCTCATCCCAATTTCTAAGTTAAAAACTTGTGGTTGAACAAGGGTTGAAGGATCACCAATTTCTATTGGGAGATGCCTTGGGTGATTTTGTCAAAGCAAAAACTTAGTGTTTTCAAATGATAAGGAAAATATATTTTTAGCAATGCAAGCCTAAGCTCCACTTATCCAAAAGCATATAGATGATAGACTCCACTATACCACCATAGTATCACTTGCCAATACAATTCAAATGTATTGACCCTTGTGGCTGTAACTTATTATGTTGCAGGTTTGTTTGATGTTAGTGAAGTTTGTTGAATAGGATTACAAGTCTACAACCAACATGTCTGCCTGTGGCACTTTGAAGATGAAGGACCCCATGCTATTGTTATATTCTGCTGCATTGTAATGAGATAGCCAAATGAGCTATGTAAGATGTAATAAATTATGTTATTCCTGGTTATAAAGTTGTATTATGACCTTTGTTTCTTGATATTACATCTTAACTGTGGATTCTAGCTATTGATCCAGGGACTAGCATTGTAAACACAGGGATCTCTACCTTATTAAAGGTTGGGAACCTTACATTGACCCCAAGAACGCCGCCAAGAGCGACGACAAGGGCAAGAACCCCTTCGCGAAGAAGGCTCCAGTCTACCACACTTTCCTTGGCACCCCCACCGTCCGACAACAGAAGACCTCTCTGAGGATCCTGATGGCCACTCTCCCCCCAGTTCCCCAGTACCTGCGCTGGTCGGAGGTTCCAATAACTTGGGACAGGACGGACCACCCAGACCTTATACCTACGGAGAACCAGTACGCCATGGTCATCAACCCCTTGATTGACGGCGTGGAGTTCACCAAGTGTATGGTGGATAGTGGAAGCAACATCAACATCATGTACCTGGATACACTGCAGAAGATGAACTTGACGGAGGCAAACCTAAGGCGGACCAACACCATCTTCCACGGCGTAGTTCCTGGTCAGGAGGCTCGGTCCCTTGGGTGCATTAAACTTCAGGTTGCCTTTGGAGATGTTAACAATTACCGCCAAGAGCGCATGACCTTCGAGGTGGTCCCCTTCAAGAGCGTGTACCACGTCATATTCGGCCGCGACATATTCCACACGTTCATGGCCAAACCATGCTTCGTCTACAACAAACTCAAGATACCCGGACCGAACGGTGTCATCATCGTATCCGGAGGCTTTACCAAGGCAAGGGACTACGAGATCAATGAAGCAGCCATTGCAGAAGCTGTCCTCTACAGCGAAGAATTCAAAGAGATCTAGAGCAAGGTCCATGACTCAGAGATGCCCGCGTCGAAGAAACAGATCTTCGACTTTGCTCCTACGTTCAAGGCCGCCATCGAGACCAAGCCGGTGGAACTTGTGGTAGGCGATGCCTCCAAGGTCACCACCATTGGGATGAACCTGGATCCCAAATAGGAAAGCACGCTCGTCGAGTTCCTCTGTGAGAATAGGGACATCTTTGCCTGGCAACCTGCCGACATGAAAGGTGTACCTAGGGAACTTTCCGGGCACAGCTTAAACATTGATCCAAAATGCAAACCAGTGAAACAACCTCTACGACGCTTTGGAGATGAGAAGAGACGCGCCATTGGCAAAGAGATAGCTAGGTTACTTAAGGCTGGATTTATCCGAGAAGTCATTCACACCAAATGGGTGGCCAATCCTGTACTTGTCCCCAAAAAGGGAACCAATGAACTAAGAATGTGCGTTGATTACACCGGCTTGAACAAAGCATGTCCCAAAGATCTGTTTTCTTTGCCTCGCATTGACCAAGTCATTGAATCGACGGCTGGCTCAGAGCTTTTGTGTTTTCTCGATGCATACTCGGGATACCACCAGATAAAGATGAGGAAATCGGACCAATTGGCCACTTCGTTCACTACCCCATACGACACGTTTTGCTATGTTACGATGCCCTTTGGGCTGAAAAACGCAGGTGCCACGTACCAGCGGACAATGCAACGTTGCCTCCACGACCAAATTGGCCGGAACGTTCACGCCTATGTGGACGATATTGCGGTGATGTCTAAAAAGTCAAACTACTTAATCTCTGACTTAAAAGAAACCTTTGATAATCTCCGAAAATACAACATGATGCTTAACCCTAAGAAGTGCGTCTTCGGGGTTCCAGCCGGCAAATTGTTGGGTTTCATCGTTTCCCAGCGTGGAATCAAGGTCAACCCGGAGAAAATCAAGGCCACCTTAAGCATAAACCGTCCGACATGCCTAAAGTGTATTCAACGACTAACAGGTTGTGTTGCAGCAGTTAGTCGGTTCGTCAGCCGACTTGGAGAGAAGGCTCTGCTGCTGTACAAGTTGCTAAAGAAGGCGGAAAAATTCACGTGGACGGACGAAGCAGATGCAACATTGAAGCAGCTCAAGGAGATTCTTTCCTCAGCTCCGATCCTTGCAGCACCCGAGCCTGGAGAGCCCCTGTTAATTTACATGGCGGCAACCGGGTAATCAGCATCGTCGTCGTGGTAGGCGAAGGAACCAGGCTATGAGCACGGAGTTCAAAGACCAGTTTACTATGTGAGCGAGTTCTTGTGAGTCAAGCGTTACCGCACTACCGAAGATAGCTTATGGAGTATTCCTTGCTTCTCGGAAGCTGAGGCATTACTTTCAGGAGCACCCAATCACAGTGGTGAGCAAGACTCCACTGTCCGACATTCAACAACAGCGACTCCATGGGAAGGGTCGTGAAGTGGAGCATTGAGCTTGCCGCCTTCGAGATCACCTACAAGAGACGCGACGCTATCAAATCACAAGCCTTGGCGGATTTTGTTGCAGATTGGACGGAGATGCGGATGCTCCGTTGCGGAACCAGTCTCGAGTGATGCACTTTGACGGATCAAAGTTGCTCAACGTCTCAGGGTCTAGTGTATTGCTACAGTCACCAACAGGCAACAAGCTACACTACGTTCTACAGATCCACTTCGAGGCTACAAACAACATGGCGGAGTATGAAGCATAGTTCTTGTGGAGATTCGACTTGTTGCCCGATGGTGGATGGCACCTGGAATGTGCGGAACCCTATGATGGCGGCATATCGAGACGAAGTGGTCGAGATAGCCAAGAGCTTCTTGGGCTACGAAGTTAAGTATGTACCTAGGGAGAAAAACGAGGCGGCTGATCTGCTATCTAAGCTTGGATCAGGGCGCAAGCAAATTCCGCCAGGAGTTTTCCTAGAGCATTTGCGCACACCATCCGTGAAGGGAGCCGACATCGACAACCCGGATAGAGCTGACTCTTTCGTCAACATGGTGACAAAGGTCCCTCCGGCTTGGACAAAACCGTTAATGGAATATCTCGAACACGAAACTTTGCCCGTCGACAAAGTCGAAAGACGACAAATAGTACGACAAGCAAAGGGTTATACCATAATCAATGGACAACTCTACAAAAGGAGCACTACTGGTGTATACCTAAAGTGTGTTTCCCAGCTAGAAGGTATGGAAATCCTACGCGAAATCCATCTCGGAGATTGCGGGCATCACACCGGTCCTCGATCTTTGGTCGTGAAAGCCTTCCGGCAAGGATTCTACTGGCTGACCGCAAAGGCGGACGCCGACAAGCTGGTTAAGACATGCATGGGATGCCAGTATTATGCCCGACAACCACATGTTCTACTGAAGAATTGCGAACAATACCAATAACTTGGCCTTTTGCAGTCTGGGGCTAGACATGGTGGGACCGTTACAGACGGCACCTTGTGGGTTTACGCATCTGCTTGTAGCAGTTGATAAATTCACTAAATGGATAGAAGCTAAACCCATTAGAAAGCTTGATGGGGCAACTGCCCTAAGGTTTGTCCGAGATCTAGTGGTGAGATTTGGTCTCCCACACAACATTATCACCGAGAACAACAGCAATTTGTCACTCGGAGAAGTGGAGGCTTATTGTTGGGAGAAAGTCATCCGACTTGACCTTGCTTCTGTGGCACACCCACAATCCAATGGTCAAGTTGAGCGAGCCAATGGATTAATTCTGCAGGGAATCAAGCCACATATTGAGGCACCGCTACATAGAGCAGCTGGAGCCTAGGCGGAAGAATTACCATCTGTGTTGTGGAGTTTACGAACTACATCCAACATATCTACCGACTACACCCCTTACTTCATGGTACATGGAGCAGAATCCATCCTGCCTTCCGACATACTTCACGATGCACCAAGAGTTGCCGCCTACGACGAAGATGACGCTGAAGAATCCAAACGCCTAGATGTGGACCTTCTCGAGGAGGAGCGCGTTTTGGCATGCCAAAGAGCCACCATCTATCAGCAGAAGCTATGCAGCTACCATAATCGCCGCGTTCGGCATCGCTCTTTTAAAGAGGGGGATTTGGTGCTCCGACTTAAGCAGAAGAAGTCATACAAATTATCCCCGCCATGGGAAGGACCGTTCATCATAAGCAAGGCGCTACTCAATGGGTCTTACTACCTTGTTGACAATAGTGAACTAAAGGATAGACCCAACGAGGATCATAAGCGTAAGCGACGTGACCCGGATGATGGCTACCCGGAGCTTGATCGGCCATGCAACATAGCACATCTACGTCCTTTTTACACCTAGCATTTTTTTTCTAATCGTGTATCTCTTATATGATCAATGAAATAAAGCTCTCTGGTTCACTCATATTTATGAGTCTTTTACCTCCTTTAGTGTTTATTTTTGGATCATGTAAAACCTTTATGCACAAGTTTTGCAATTGCACTTGTGAAAATTCCTCCTACGGGCGTTAGCTTAAGTTTTCTGGTCTACACGTTCTTTGTCGTTTTTATGTGGATTCTGGAGTAGTGACTTTTGGCACTTATTGTCGGTGATTTTGTGCTCAGGTTATTGACGGTGCCATTGGACATCATCACTTGAGCGCATGGTTCCGACAATGAGTCTTCCGACTCACGAAAAGTCAAGCATAAGAACCAAAGTAATGGATAAGCCAACACTTGCTTAAAAAATATATACATGCTGGAAACTAGTTCTTAAGAAACAGGAAATAACAACCATTGTTTTCCGCCTTAAGTTACATCAATAAGTTTTTTCCACTTATGCACCAAAGGTGAAACAAACATTACAAGGTTGTTTTTCATTCCTTTGGCGCAGGAGACTTAGAAGCAGCATCATCGACAGCAGGAGAGTCACCCTTGGTGTCGGCGGTATGAAGAGACTCGGAGGAGCTTTGGTTGCCGCCATCGATGGTGTTCATCGGCACAAAATGTTGATGTTGACCAACTCGGCAACCCTGGTGTCATAACCCGCGAGTGACGACAAGATGGCTTCATAGTTAATCTCTTTGCCATCATCGTCAACGTCGGGGATACCAGAGGTCAACGTGTCAATGTCGGCACCTTTGTAGTGTGCCTTCACCATTGACATCGCCATCCTTGCGCCAGCCCGTGCACATGAAGCTTTCCAGCTTGTGATACGCGCGGGGGCTCAGCACAGAATCTCCGAGTACTTCGCCACGGAGTCTAATGCCTTGATGTTTATCTGGAGGGGCTTGGCAATATCTTTGTCTTGCGTGATGGCGGTTTTGATGAAGTTACCGGCAAGAACCATGCATTCCTTGGCTAGAGGAGGCGATCGGGTTAAACCCATAGGAGCTGCAAACTCCGACAAGGAGCGCATGAGTTCAACAATTCAAAGTATCCAGACTACAGAAATGCAAGGCAGAGAAAACTTACTGAAGATGCTGGCCTCAGCTTGCCATAGGGTGTCCGCCAAGGATTGTTTCTCTTGTTTGAGGAGCTGGTACGCCTTGCTATGGCGTTGATTCTGCTCATCGGCAGCTTGCTTATGATCTTTTAAGATCGCAATCTCCTCCTTCAAGCGATTGATTTCCTCGAAATGAGTCTTGCAAGGCCTTCATTGACTCCTCATGCATTTTCAGCATGTCTTCTCTCTCTTTCTTAAGGATCTTGTTCTCGCTATCCAACTGCTGAATGTGCTTGGATTGCTCGACAATGTCCTTAGCCTTGGCAAGATGTCCTGCAAGTCGGATAAAGCAAAGTACATAGTGAGTACTCGGAGAATAAAAGCACAAAACCAAGATGGAATGCGCAAAAAGAAAACAGACTCTTATTTTTGATGATTTGTTCCTTCAAGATGGCAGTTTTACCGTTTTCGGCTTCAAGATCTGCGCGCATCTTCTGGTACTTGTCATTGGCCATGCCCCTCCGAGCATTCTCGTTCTGTGGAAAAAATGACAAAGTTAAAACGTTGATTTGGTCTGCTTTGGAGCACCTAGCCGGAAATTTTCCACCTAGATGCTCGGGGGCTACAACGGGAGTTTTTGACTTAACAATATACTTAGTTTATCTTTAAGCATCTAGTCAGAACTAATTCAGTTACAATTAGAAGCTTGGGGGCTACAGTATAAAAGTTTTTAAACTCAGACATATGCTTAGCTTTCTTTAAGCATCTAGTCGGAACTAATTCAGTTGCAACTAGAAGCTTGGGGGCTACAGTACTGAAATTTATAAACACTGCGTATGCTACTCTTAAAGCATCTAGTCAGAATAATTCATTCCATCGAAATGCTTGGGGCTACAGTGAGATGTTTTCTAGCTTAGTCACTCTTAGAGCATCTAGACGCAAAAGCCTATGGTTTTCCATCTACATCCTCGGGGGCTATAGTGGGATACTCATATGAAATGCAAAAGGCAAATAAAACTTACAAGTGTAATGATCTTGAGGTTTGTAGCGCTCTCGGCCAGCAGCTTGCCAAAGGAGATGTTGTTTCCTCGCAAGATTTCTGCTTGTCGGAGTAGCTCCTCAAGACCACACGTCAGAGATGTCGATGCTGCTCTAGGAACCAGAGTTGTGCTACTCGGCGTATGTGCCGGGTAGACTATCTTTGGGAACTCAAAGGGTTTCTGGGGAGCAAGGGCACCGCCTTCGGCAGAAGTACCAACTTCCACCACCGCCTTGCTGCCACCGATGGCATCCTTAGACGGAGCCATTTGTTGGGAGGTACTTTCTTGTGTCGCCGTCGCCGACGATCGCAACCTCGGAGAAGCACTGAGTCCACTTCCATGGCGGAAGGGCGGATGCCTCCTTAGCTTGTGAGCTTGTCAAGCACGAGGGCTTTACGGCAGGAGTGGCAGGGGAGATGGTGGGAGAGGCATCGCGATGCAGCATGTCTTTGATATTTGGACAAGCCCCCAAAGTTTTGGAGGTCTTCTTGAGGCTGGTCGTGGCTTTCTTCCTGAAATGTGCAAAATGCATAAGTACAGGAACAAGATAGATAAACCCATAGGAGCTGCAAACTCCGACAAGGAGCGCATGAGTTCAACAATTCAAAGTATCCAGACTACAGAAATCCAAGGCAGAGAAAACTTTCATCGAAGATGTCGGGCTTGCCATAGGGTGTCCGCCAAGGATTGTTTCTCTTGTTTGAGGAGCTGGTACGCCTTGCTATGGCGTTGATTCTGCTCATCGGCAGCTTGCTTCTGATCTTTTAAGATCGCAATCTCCTCCTTCAAGCGATTGATTTCCTCAGCAGCGGAGTCTTGCAAGGCCTTCATTGACTCCTCATGCATTTTCAGCATGTCTTCTCTCTCTTTCTTAAGGATCTTGTTCTCGCTATCCAACTGCTGAATGTGCTTGGATTGCTCGACAATGTCCTTAGCCTTGGCAAGATGTCCTGCAAGTCGGATAAAGCAAAGTACATAGTGAGTACTCGGAGAATAAAAGCACAAAACCAAGATGGAATGCGCAAAAAGAAAACAGACTCTTATTTTTGATGATCTGCTCCTTCAAGATGGCGTTTTACTGCTTCGGCTTCAAGATCTGCAAGATCTTCCGGGTACTTGTCATTGGCCATGCCCTCCGAGCATTCTCACGTGGAAAAAATGACAAAGTTAAAACGTTGATTTGTTTGCTTTGGAGCACCTAGTGAAATTTTCCACCTAGATGCTCGGGGCTACAACGGAGTTTTGACTTAACAATATACTTAGTTTATCTTTAAGCATCTAGTCAGAACTAATTCGGTTACAATTAGAAGCTTGGGGGCTACAGTATAAAGGTTTTTAAACTCAGACATATGCTTAGCTTTCTTTAAGCATCTAGTCGGAACTAATTCAGTTGCAACTAGAAGCTTGGGGGCTACAGTACTGAAATTTATAAACACTGCGTATGCTACTCTTAAAGCATCTAGTCAGAATAATTCATTCCATCGAAATGCTTGGGGCTACAGTGATATGTTTTCTAGCTTAGTCACTCTTAGAGCATCTAGACGCAAAAGCCTATGGTTTTCCATCTACATCCTCGGGGGCTATAGTGGGATACTCATATGAAATGCAAAAGGCAAATAAAACTTACAAGTGTAATGATCTTGAGGTTTGTAGCGCTCTCGGCCAGCAGCTTGCCAAAGGAGATGTTGTTTCCTCGCAAGATTTCTGCTTGTCGGAGTAGCTCCTCAAGACCACACGTCGGAGATGTCGATGCTGCTCTAGGAACCAGAGTTGTGCTACTCGGCGTATGTGCCGGGTATACTATCTTTGGGAACTCAAAGGGTTTCTGGGGAGCAAGGGCACCGCCTTCGGAAGAAGTACCAACTTCCACCACCGCCTTGCCGCCACCGATGGCATCCTTAGACGGAGCCATTTGTTGGGAGGTACTTTCTTGTGTCGCCTGCTCGCCGACGACTGCAACCTCGGTAGAAGCACCTGAGTCCACTTCCATGGCGGAAGGGCCAGATGCCTCCTTAGCTTGTGAGCTTGTCGGGGCAGACGAGGGCTTTACGGCAGGAGTGGCAGGGGAGATGGTGGGAGAGGCGTCGCGATGCAGCATGTCTTTGATATTTGGACAAGCCCCCAAAGTTTTGGAGGTCTTCTTGAGGCTGGTCGTGGCTTTCTTCCTGAAACGTGCAAAATGCATAAGTATAGGAACAAGATAGATAAATAGACAATGTCGGAGAATGAGAAGCTTACACAAGTGGGGGTGCTTTAGCAAAGGGGATCCCGGTAATTCTTCTTTTTTCTGCCTCCAGGACGGCGGTAGTATTTTTGGAGGCTCCACCCTCCGTCTTCTTCTTCTTGCCTCCGTCGGCAACGTCAGAGGTGGAGCTCTTCCGCTTTCACGCCAACGGAACCTCGTCGTCGGACACGACCATGACTTCCTTCATCTTTGGATCATAGATTTGGGCAGCCAGGTTGCCCTCCTCTAGATCGCTAAGCTGTTAAGTAAGAAATCACAGTGTTAGATGACATTTGCAAGACGGAAGAACTGGAGTATATGTCATATATAGAAAATAAATACCTACCTTTGGGCACTTGCCATCTACGAACATGTCGTAGGTGATGGTGAAGCCACGCTTCTTATCCTTCACCTTGACGATGTCCTTAAGGCGGAGCTTGACGGAGTCGCTCGAGAAATTGTCCATGGAGATGCGGAGACTATCCTTCACACCGGTATACTGCATGAGCCAAGCTTGTCAGCAGAGGTTGGATTCGCCTAATGAACCAGCACATGGCTAGGTCCAAGCCGGTCAAACCCGTTTCTACGAACCATTCGATCCGCCTTATGGCGCGCGAAGCGTCGAGGTCGGAGGGAAGAGAGGCCTAGGATCTCCATGACGAGGCTTCAGCGGCGGCTCCGTCAACAAAGTCTGGGTACATAACTTGTCGGCCAGCCAGAGGGATGTCTGGCCGTAGTAACGCTCTGCCAATTTTTGCAGGACTCATGGCCGACGATGTCAGGGAACCGCCGGCCAGGTCGAATCTTGAATCTTATGGTGCCGCAGTTCCTAAGTTCTTCTTTGCTATGTCCGGCTTCATGTTTGACGGTGAAGAAGTATACAAAGAGGTCTAACCTAGGCCTTATCCCTAAGTATACCTCGTAAAGTGCCGCGTAGTTGCTAAGCACTAAGATACTATTGGGGGAAAGGTTCTGGGGTTGGACTCTGTAATGATTCAAGACGGAGAGGAAGAAGTTGGAGATGGGCAAGGAAATGCCGCGTACCAGTTGGGCTTTGAGGTACACCTTTTCTCCGGCTTGGGGAGAAGGTGTCACCTCGCTAGCCGGTGCCGCCCGCCAGGCGAGCCCCTCCGTCGCAGGAAGGTTGCCTTCAGCGATCATCTCTTGGATATCATGGTCTGTGATATCTGAGCCGCACCAGTCGCCCTTGTGCGAGTCTGGCTCCTCCTCCAACAGCTCTAGCGCCGCTAGATTAAGGTCGCCGCCGGCGGACTCGATAACCGCCGATGCGGGGATAACTAGGCCCTCTGGAGGCATGACAATGGAGCTCGCCGGCTTCGCCGTGGCTTCGCTCGACGCCGCCATAGTTGGAGAAGCGCTATAGCTGGCCATGGAGTGAGGCTAGGTGTGACTGGTGCAGATTGGAGGCTAGGGTTTTTTCGCAACTTGGACGCAGAGAGCTCGAAGGGGCGTGCACTGGAGGAAGAAGATGACGATGCGAGGAGAATGAGGTAAAAGGTGAAAATTCCACCGCGGTTACTATTTATCATCTCCAAGCGTCAAGATTCGTGCAGCTTGATCGGACGGTTGCCGCGTAGACGACGTGTTCGCGAATGTGCGCAGAAATTTCGCCACGTCTCCATCCGTCTCCGCCAACGGTTCGTATCGCTCGCGCGGGAAAATCGAACATGACTGCATTCTCTACATGTGTGAGTTACGAGGCGTCGCTGAACTAAGCCTACGTCGTCCTAGCTAACATGGGCAGATGAGCCGTCACATCGAAGATTCTGACATAGATGGATCCAATCCGGCTACGGAAGAGTACGATGGAAGATTTAGCGTTTCTCCGACTTACAAGTTGAAGACGGAGAAAACTTTGCAGAGTTCTTTGGGAGGACTACAAGATATTGCTTGACGATTTGCCGACATCCAACTAGACGGAACATTCATATCAAGAGGCAAGACGACGCAAGATCTCGGAGTTCTCCGGGGGCTACTGTTGGGGATATGCTATATGTGTATCCTCATAGCATGTCACTTATCCGGATAACCCGGGTGGACCATAGTTGGTAGTACGGCCTATGGCCTGCTGGGCGGCCTAGTTAGATGGATCCAGAAGGGAGGCCCATGCCGGATAAAGGAAGGCTAAGGTGGAGCACCAGCATACCCGTAGCCTTGGAGTGCAAGGTACACAAGACTAGTAATAGATGGTGTAGGACTCTGTGACCTGTCCGGCTAGGACTTTCCCCTATAACCCTTGGACCTGGCGATATATAAGTCGGACCTACGGGAGCCTTTTGGGCATCGATTCATACAACCTCGCACAGCGAAACCAATCCCTGTAACTCGGTGTATGGCCCTTATAGTGATTTATAGCAGGAGTACGATTCCGCCACCATTGTGGGATCTGAACCTGGGTAAGCTGTGTTACCTCGTACCCGTCAACCGTCCGCCTTATCCCACGTCTCTAAACACGCACTGTGAGGACCCCTCCATGGAGTACTCATCGGCAATACCACGACACAAGTTTCTACAATGACCATGCTTGTTACTAAAATTAAAGGGGAGATAAATATTTGGTGCCTTTCTGGGGCAAAGGACTAACGTAATATAACGTCGCGAGGGTAGTTGTTCTTTGTTTGTTTTCCTCTTAGCCAAGAGATGGTTTGTAAGACCTCTAAAACCTCTTTGTCATTAAATATAAAAGGGAAATTTGTTGGCTTATTTCAAAAAAATCTTTATTTCAGGTCTGGATCTACCCGAGTCTTATAGGACGTCCACTCGTTTGGTGTTCCCAGGCTGAAATCCGGTGCTAAATGGAGTCGGATGGATGTAAATTTTGGCCTGGGAACGGCTAGGTTCCCACTCGCGTACCCAAGCATGGTTCCCAGCCAAGGCAAAATCAGCGACTTTTTGCTCGAATTCGGCTCAAATTCACACTGTTCGGTATAAATATGTATACATATCAATGTGCAGTATAGTTTGGCATGAAATTAAACACAACAAAGTTCGGCATAGTTCGCCATAGACTGAAATACAACATAGTTCGACCTAGTTTAGCCAGATCATGTTCAATATCTATGTGTTGCCCTTGTGTATCCATATGTGCTCAACTAGATCATCCAGCAGCTGTTGATGTACTGCCGGGTCTCGGATCTCCTGACGCATGGAGATAAAGGCATCCCACGATTTCGAGAACTTGTGACCAGGCTCTACAAGAGGCCCTTGTCTGTAGTATGGCTCTTCCTGCTCGACCAAATCCACTACATGCTTCCGCTCATCCTCAATGATCATGATGTGCAAGGTCACACAATAGTTCATCACTTACCACATATGATCTTTTGATCAGGTCATAGCAGGTAACCGGGCAACTGCAAATCTATGTTGGAGCACACCAAATGCCTGCTCCACGTCCTTCCTGCAAACTTCCTGTTCCTTGGCAAACTGAGGATGCTTGGGGAGTATCGGGCTTGAGATAGTTTTCACAAATGTTAGACATCTTGGATAGATGCCATATGCAAAATAGTATACCTTGTTGTAGTGGTGACCATTGATCTCAAAGTCCACAGGGGGGCCATGACCCTCAACAAGCTTAGCAAAGAGATTTAAGGACTGGAGGTCGTTGATGTCATTGTTCGATCCTGCCATGCCAAAGAAGGGGTGCCAAATCCAAAGATCATGTGTAGTAACTGACTCAAGTATCACAGTCCAACCTCCTTTGTGGCCTTTGTAAATTAACTACCAAGAAAATGGACGGTTCTTCCAGTGCCAATGCATGTAGTCGATGCTTCCAAGCATCCTAGGAAATCCTCTACTTTCATTGATTGTGAGGAACCAAGCAGTGTCTTCAGCATTGAGTGTTTGTAACACCCTCAGAATCGGACCTATGCAAGTTTGAGCAAAATTCGCCAAACCCGCATAGAAACGATTCAAAGGTGCCCACCAGGCACTTTCGTGCGGGTGGAAAACGAAGTAATAGCATTACACAACAGTCCTCGATGGGACCCACAGAACAGATATATATATAACGGCGACTCCATGAGTCAAGAATACAAATATAATATACAAGATCCAAATCACCTTGAAAACGGTAGAGCGTCCGACTACGGACAAGAAGCAAATGGGGCTAAGAGCCCTGAAGAATAACCAATGGCGTCCATAACCCCGCCCAGCCAAGCCGGAAGGGTAACCTCGCTAACGACGCCGATCTCAACCTGCTTAAACAAAAGGTGCCGACAAAGGGCAAAGGAAAAGAAGGAGCGCCAAGATCGAGGCCAAGACACTCGAGGCTAGAATTCGCGTCCTCGCCACATAGGTATGGTGGATCAAGCGCAGCGCAAAGATGCACTAAACAACCTATAGAGACTCGATACAACCGGCGGTTATCGAGGGGGTAAGAATGACCTATTCGGATCCAACCTCGATACTATCATCAAACAAACCCATCTGGCGTTTCCCCTCGAGACCATCGAGAAGTCAACCGAGGAACTCACACAGTTGGCGTTTATTTAATTAGTTATAGTTATGCACTTTACTAGACAGGTTTAGATAATCGTCGATAAAATAAACAAGTGGCACTTTTAGTTAACCATTCCGTGATAGTGGCAACACTTACTAGTCGATACATTTATCTTGAGATAACCCAAAACCCAAAGTAGTTGGTACTTTTATTCAGCCATTCCGCTAGTTGCAAGATTTACTAGTCAGTACAATTGTCGCAAGCGACATCCAACAAGCAATTGTGGCAGTATTAATTAGCCATTCCATTATAGTGAAGCTGATTACTAGTCATTATAAGTCAAATTTATAGCAGTAAACTTTAGTTATGCTTGTCTATGATCGAGATATCGGCTCCAAGTCGTCCATATCCGCGGACACGGCTTTCGAAAGTTTTACCCGCCGGGTGCACCAATAGCAACACACGCCGATCAACCTCGAAAACCAAATCAAAACCCAACGAGGCTTTCACGACTGAACAATCACAGGATTCAGAAATATTTCAGGGGGCCACCCCTTAAGTAGAATCCGCAACAAAGCCAGCTGACTCCGAGACGGACTTAAGGTTTGGGTAGACGGCTGTGAACGACTGGGAACCCGAAAGTGTGGCTGGGCTTGTCGACACCGCGGAATCGTGTCCCGATCCTAAATAAAGATCAAGGTGCTCCTCGCACAATTTAAATACGTAAAGTGGCATGGCACAAGCAGGATAGTAAATAAAACCTCAAACTAGTTTGTGGCCCCAAGAAATAAGAATGAATCAAGCTCGCCTGGGGGTCCCATATACCTCCCGGATGTGGATAGCGATAAAACAAGGAACATGTATCAAGTACTCGGGTCTTACGGGACACAAGTGGGCGCTCGAAACCAAATATTTTCTATCACCCACCGATGCCTCTCGCTTATTCAATTTTAGTTGTTAAACAGAAATTAAAGTGAATGATAAGTAAAACTAGAATCATCTCCAACATCAACATGCGGCAATACATCAGAAACTGTGGCATATGACGACACACATCAGCACCTGAGCAAGCAACTACGACGCGCAAGTCCAACTATCTAACAAACAACAGGTAATAGGGTGTGTCCGAGGCAATATAGGGCTGCACGGTATATCACAGGTACGGAAACTAAATCATCGCAACACAGATAGCAATAGATCAACAGGAGGGGAATAAATACTATAAAAGTAAGATAGGTAGAAAGGGGGAGATGCTCACCTGAAAACATTGTCGAAGGTTTTTCTCGAAGATCGGGGCGAAGCTCACATCAACTCAACGTCCTTATCCGTGAAGAAGCAAAGCACTAGAAGAAACACCGGATGCACTATTTAAGATTACGGCAGAAGATCGGCATGATGCATGTATGATGAATGACATGGCAAAGATGCGATGCAATTAGGCCATATTAAGCGGAACCGGGGTCCCGACAATTATATATATGGTTCAAGTTATTTAGAAACCCCGCATTTTAAATGTTGTTTTAGCATGATAGAAGATAGCACCGGGTTCGCTACACCAATTTAAATGAGGCCAATATGAGACTAGATTTGCCCGCATATGGGCCCCATATTTAATTATTAGGTGAATCGGCATAAGGCCCCAAACCACAGATATGCATGCGAGTATGACAATCCAATATGCAAAAAGTTGTTATTATGTTATAAAATAGGGTTCTCGGATAAGGGTCACACTTTAGGGTTCTCGACGATCTTGGGGTTCCGGGTTCGGTTCGAGGTCCGTGGTCCGTCTCGGTCCGTGGTTCGACGGGTTCGACGAGGTTCGACGAAGCGTTTCGGACCGGGTCGTTCGATATCGGGGGTAGATCTTGTCGCTGGTATTCGTGGAAGGCACCTTGTAGTCCGTGTCGGGCGCATCGGGTCCGCTCATGGTCGGTGTTGATCTTGCCGCTGAGGATCTGGTCGGGCTCGCGCCATCGAGTCGGTCTGACGTCCGGGGTTCACGGGGTTTAGCCCGTGTCGAAGGCCTTGGCGCTTCTCGCTCACGCCGGCAGATGACGATCTCGAGGTCTCGAGTTCTGGTTCGTGTCGGACGATCTTGGCGCGCACCGTTCGGGGTCTCGGCGTCCGGTCTCGATCTCATGCCGATGATCTTGGCATCCGTGTCCGGGTTCTGACGTACCATGACGAAGTACTTGTTCGTCCAGATTTTGTGGGAGGCGTGGTACTTGCACAACTTGGTGTTCCTCACCGCACACAGCACGATTGGAGATGACGAGGCGGCGTGTCGTGCAGGGCTCGGGGTGGAGGGTCGCTGGGAGGTGGGGCAGAGGCCGCTGGGCTCGGAGCTGCAGGGCGACGCCGTTGCGAGGCAGAGGTGGCGGGACGACGAGGATCGGGCCCGGGCGGCGCGGAGGAGGCGGAGCCCGGCCGGAGGCGAGGCGGCTCGCGCGAGGTGCGTGTGAGGCCGGCGGCGAGGGGCGGTGGCCACGGCGGCGGCTGAGGCGGGCCGGAGGCGAGGAAGGGGCAGACGACGCGCGGCCGGCCGAGGTGCGCAGGGGCGGGGCGAGGCAGAGGTTGAGGACCGGGCGCGGGCAGACGAGGGAGGCGGCGCTGGGCGGGCGGCGGGCTTGGCGCCGGCGGCGCGGGCCGGCGGACGGGAGGCACGGAGGCGAGGAGGGAGGCACGGAGGCGGACGGCGGCTGTGGAGATGCACACGGGCTCGAAGTTGGGCGGGCGGAGCAAGGCTCGGGCGGCGGAGAGGGTGCTGTGGTGGCAAGCGGCGTGGATGCGCTGGGGACTGAGGGCGCGGGCGGCCAGAGAGGGTGGAAGCGAGCGCACGGAGGCCGGAGGGAGCGGCACTAGCGGCGAGGCGAGGAGGGTCTGCAGAGGCGACGGAGGAGAGGAGCGGCCGGGCGGGGCGGTGAGTGGCGGAGGCTCCGGTGGGCGGCGATGCGAGCTGGAGAGGGCGACACGAGGTCGGGGTCGCTATGGGCGGCCGGGCCAGGGCCACATGGGCGCGGGTGGAGGAGCGCGGCTCGACGAAGCAGAGGGGGCAGGGAAGACGGGGACGCGAGGTGGGAGGAGAGAGGGGCGGTGGCGCGCGGCGTGGTGCCTGGGAGGTTGTCGGGGTGGTGGCTGAAGGAAGGAGAGGAACAGGGGAGGGGCGAGCGGTGCGGGTGGGGCGCGGTAGGTGGGCCCAGGGCTGGTGCGGTCCACGCGGAAAAGGTGGGAGCGGGGAGTGGACTGGGTCCTGGGGAGGGGCTGACGGGTGGGTCCCGTGGGAACGGCGGGTGAGAGGTCAGGTGTGGGCAGCAGGTGTGGCGGGTGTGTCGGCGGGTGAGGCAGGGGAGTTGGGAGTGAGAGAGGGAGAGGAGAGGGCTGGTTGGATGGTGCTGATGTGGCGGGTTGTGAGTGGGTAAGGGAGAGGGAGGAGATGAGGTGTCAGCATACTACTGGTGGGGGTGAGGTGGCTGGGAAGGGTGGGTAGAGGAATAGGTAGCTTTAGGATTAGAGGGGGCGGCAGGGTGGACCGATTTTAAAACAGGGGTGGTCGTTCGGGTCTACTCGGCCCGTTCGACTGCCCCACTAAAAATAACATAACATCTTATTTAATTAGCAATTCATTTTGTAACTAGTTTTTGGACAAACAAAAATATTCCGGAAGCAACCGGGGTTTAATTTGAAATTAGAAGGAGGGCTAGTTTCGGAAAACCATAGTCTTTCGCAACATAGTTTCAGGAAAAAAATTAATATGCATGATGATGTAATGATGATGCAATGCACAAATTCAACGCGATTTTCTAGTAGTGGTTTTATGGATGCCACACCGACACCACTAACAAGGGATCTCGCCCTCGAGATCCGCCTCTTGGTACCGGAAGGGAGGTCGGCGATCTGCATCTTCCCGCTTCGTGTAGATCCTCGCGACACCACTAACAAGAGATCGTTGTCCGTGATCGTCGCGAGAACACTCCGGATACAAAGGACGGGCGAGGTATCAACAAATAAAGCCACCTCTAACTTCCGGTGAAAGGGGAACCGATGATTCTCGCCCACTTCAATGTACAAAAGCGAATAGAAAGGGTAGTCGGCATGGGGCCAATCCATCACGCACCCAAACTATTACTCGCACACTCAAAGGAAAAAGAGTACAACCATTCTCTAATTAGATCAAGATCTCGACAAGCGAGGTTCGAATAAAGGGGATGCGCATCAGATCGGATCCGCGAGGATATCGTCGCGTCGGAAAACACCGGAAGGCACAAACAAGGAACAAAGAATGGTAGCACCGTAGACGGATTTCTCAAGCAGCATGAACAACGGATGGCAGAACACCGTTATCCAAGAGGAAGCGAAACCCTGAAGGTACGACGGAAACCAACCTCGAGAAATCCTGGACTCGAAGAAAAGATAAGAGAGCAGGTTCAAAACACGTCGAGATAAGAGGGGAACAACAGAGGGGTAAGGAGTAAAATCAGACCTAATCAGAACTATCCAACCGGTTTTGCAAAAATAGTTTTGACACTCTACTTCGGCCGTTAGCTAGGTTATCCTACAGGCTGGACTTGTGGGGTATCGCAACTGCTGAGCTCTGATACCACTCAGAACACCTCAGATCGGACCTATGCAAGTTTGAGCAAAATTCGCCAAACCCGCATAGAAACGATTCAAAGGTGCCCACCAGGCACTTTCGTGCGGGTGGAAAACGAAGTAATAGCATTACACAACAGTCCTCGATGGGACCCACAAAACAGATATATATATAACGACGACTCCATGAGTCAAGAATACAAATATAATATACAAGATCCAAATCACCTTGAAAACGGTAGAGCGTCCGACTACGGACAAGAAGCAAATGGGGCTAAGAGCCCTGAAGAATAACCAATGGCGTCCATAACCCTGCCAAGCCGGAAGGGTAACCCCGCTAACGACGCCGATCTCAACCTGCTTAAACAAAAGGTGCCGACAAAGGGCAAAGGAAAAGAAGGAGCGCCAAGATCGAGTCCAAAGACACTATGAGGCTAGAATTCGCGGTCCTCGCCACATAGGTATGGTGGATCAAGCGGCAAAAGATGCACTAAACAACCTATAGAGACTCGATACAACTGGCGGTTATCAGAGGGGGTAAGAATGACCTATTCGGATCCAACCTGATACTATCATCAAACAAACCCATCCTGGCGTTTCCCCCTCGAGACCAGTCGAGGAAGTCAACCGAGGAACTCACACAGTTGGCAGTTTTATTTAATTAGTTATAGTTGCGGCACTTTACTAGACAGGTTTAGATAATCGTCCTGATAAAATAAACAGTGGGCACTTTTAGTTAACCATTCCGTGATAGTGGCAACACTTACTAGTCAGATACATTTATCTTGAGATAACCCAAAAACCCAGCAGTAGTTGGTACTTTTATTCAGCCATTCCGCTAGAAGTTGCAAGATTTACTAGTCAGTACAATTGTCGCAAGCGACAACCAACAAGCAATTGTGGGCAGTATTAATTAGCCATTCCATTATAGTGAAGCTGATTACTAGTCATTATAAGTCAAATTTATAGCAGAACTTTAGTTATGCTTGTCTATGATCGAGATATCAGGCTCCAAGTCGCCCATATCCGCGGACACGGCTTTAAAGTTTTACCCGCCGGTGCACCAATAGCAACACACGCCGATCAACCTCGAAAACCAAATCAAAACCCAACGAGGCTTTCACGACCGAACAATCACAGATTCAGAAATATTTTAGGGGCCACCCTAAGTAGAATCAACGAAGACAAATGACTAGACGGACTTAAGGTTTGGGTAGACGGCTGTGAACGACTGGGAACCCGAAAGTGTGGCTGGGCTTGTCGACACCACGGAATCGTGTCCCGATCCTAAACAGTACAGTGTGCTCCTCGCACAATTTAAATACAGAAAGTGGCATGGCACAAGTACAGGATAGTAAATAAAACCTCAAACTAGTTTGTGGCCCCAAGAAATAAGAATGAATCAAGCTCTGGCTCAGGGGGGTCCCATATACCTCCCGGATGTGGATAGCGCGATAAAACAAGGAACATGTATCAAGTACTCGGGGTCTTACGGGACACAAGTGCTCGAAACCAAATATTTTCTATCACCCACCGATGCCTCGCTTATTCAATTTTAGTTGTTAAACAGAAATTAAAGTGAATGATAAGTAAACTAGAATCATCTCCAACATCAACATGCGGCAATACATCAAGAATCGTGGCATATGACACACATCAGCACTTGAGCAAGCAACTACGACGCGCAAGTCCAACTATCTACAAAACAACAGGTAATAGGGTGTGTCCAAGGCAATATAGGGCTGCACGGTATATCACAGGTACGGAAACTAAAGCATCGCAACACAGATAGCAATAGATCAACAGGAGGGGAATAAATACTATAAAAGTAAGATAGGTAGAAAGGGGGAGATGCTCGCCTGAAAACATTGTCGAAGGTTTTTCCCGAAGATCGGGGCGAAGCTCACATCAACTCAACGGCCTTATCCGTGAAGAAGCAAAGCACTAGAAGAAACACCGGATGCACTATTTAAGATTACGGCAGAAGATCGGCATGATGCATGTATGATGAATGACATGGCAAAGATGCGATGCAATTAGGCCATATTAAGCGGAACCGGGGCCCCGACAATTATATATATGGTTCAAGTTATTTAGAAACCCCGCATTTTAAATGTTGTTTTAGCATGATAGAAGATAGCACCGGGTTCGCTACACCAATTTAAATGAGGCCAATATGAGACTAGATTTGCCCGCATATGGGCCCCATATTTAATTATTAGGTGAATCGGCATAAGGCCCCAAACCACAGATATGCATGCGAGTATGACAATCCAATATGCAACAAGTTGTTATTATGTTATAAAATAGGGTTCTCGGATAAGGGTCACACTTTAGGGTTCTTGACGATCTTGGGGTTCCGGGGTTCGGGGTTCGACAGGGTCCAGGGTCCGGTCTCGGGGTCCAGTGTTCGACGGGTTCGACGAGGTTCGACGGAAGCGTTCTCGGACTCCGGGGTCGTTCTCGGATATCGGGGGGGGGGTAGATCTTGTCGCTTGGTATTCGTGAAGCAGACCTTGTAGTCCGGTGCCGGGGGCGCATCGGGTCCGTCATGGTCGGTGTTGATCTTGCCGTTGCGAGGATCTGGTTGGGCTCGCGCCATCGAGTCGGTCTTGACGTCTGGGGGTTCGTCGGGGTTTAGCGTTCCGTGTCGAAGGCCTTGGCGTTTCCTGTTCACGCGGCAGATGACGATCTCGAGGTCTCGGAGCAGTTCTGGTTCGGTGTCGGACGATCTTGGCGCGGCACCGTGTTCGGGGTCTCGGCGTCCGGGGTCTCGATCTCATGCCGATGATCTTGGCATCCGTGTCCGGGGTTCTTGACGTACCATGACGAAGTACTTGTTCGTCCGTATTTTGTGGGAGGCGTGGTACTTGCACAACTTGGTGTTCCTCACTCGCACACACAGGCACGATTGGAGACAGACGAGGCGGGGCCGGCGGTGCCAGGCAGGGCTCGGGGTGGAGGGTCGCTGGGAGGTGGGGCAGAGGCCGCTGGGCTCGGAGCTGCAGGGCGACGCCGTTGCGAGGCAGAGGTGGCGGGACGACGAGGATCGGGCCCGGGCGGCGCGGAGGAGGCGGAGCTCCGAGGCGCAGGTGGCTCATGAGGTGGTGAGGCCGGGCCAGGGGCGGTGGCCACGGGCGGCCGAGGCGGGCCGAGGCGAGGAAGGGGGCGACGACGCTGGCCGAGGCGCAGGGGCGGGGCAAGGAGGTTGAGGACGGGCGGGCGGCGCTGGCAGACGAGGGGAGGCGGCAAGGCTGGCGGGCTTGGCGCCATGGCGGCACCGGGCGCGACGGGGAGGCGGAGCGAGGAGGGAGGCACGGCGGTGGACGGTGCAGCTCGGGTGGAGATGCACGGCGAAGCTTAAGCGGCATGAGCAGCGGTTCCTGGGCGGAGGCGAGGGTGCTGTGGCGGCAAGCGGCGGTGGATGCGTCCAGGGGGGGACCGGAGGGGCGCGGGCGGCCGGAGAGGGTGGAGGCGAGCACGCGGAGGCCGGAGGGAGCGGCACTAGCGGCGAGGCGAGAGGGTCCAGAGGCGGAGGAGAGGCGGCGGGGGCGGTGAGTGGAGGCTCCGGTGGGCGAGCTGGAGAGGGCGACGGCGAGGTCGGGGTCATGGGCGGGGCGGCCGGCCCGGTGAGGCTTGGCGGCTCGGCAAGCAGAGGGCAGGAAGATGGGGACGCGAGTGGGAGGAGAGAGGGGTGGCGCGGCGTGGTGCCCGGGAGGTTGTCTGGGTGGTGGTGAAGGAGAGGAACAGGAGGGCGAGAAGGGCGGGCGCGCGGTAGGTGGGCCCAGGGCTGGTGGGGTCCACGCGGAAAAGGTGGGAGCGGGAGTGGTGGGGAGGGGAGGCCGACGGTGGTCCGTGGGAACCAGCGGTGAGAGGCTGTGTGGCAGCGTGTGTGTCTTGTGGCCTGGTGTGTGTCAGGTGAGGCAGGGGAGTTGGGAGTGAGAGAGGGAGAGGAGAGGGCTGGTTGGATGGTGCCGATGTGGCGGGTTGTGAGTGGGTAAGGAGAGGGAGGAGATGAGGTGTCGATACCACCGGTGGGGTGAGGTGGTGGGAAGGGTGGGTAGAGGAATAGGTAGCTTTAGGATTAGAGGGGCGGGGTGGACCGATTTAAACAGGGTGGTCGTCGGGTCTACTCGCTGCTCGACTGCCCCACTAAAAATAACATAACATCTTATTTAATTAGCAATTCATTTTGTAACTAGTTTTTGGACAAACAAAAATATTCCGGAAGCAACCGGGGTTTAATTTGAAATTAGAAGGAGGGCTAGTTTCGGAAAACCATAGTCTTTCGCAACATAGTTTCAGGAAAAAAATTAATATGCATGATGATGTAATGATGATGCAATGCACAAATTCAACGCGATTTTCTAGTAGTGGTTTTGCGGGATGCCACAGTGTTCTCAAGTATTGTGGCCCAAACACTGCAATCACTACCCTATAGAACCTGTACAAGCAATCGATGGTGGTGGACTTGGCCATGCGGAGATAGTTATCGGCACTATCACCCATAGCTTTGTATGCAAGAAACCTCATCTCCACTGTGCACTTCTGCGGTGAGGAAAACCCTACCATGCTGGTGTAGTCCTTATTGCACACTAAGTAGGGGGTCGAACGCCCAGATGGCATGCACGATCTCGAGAAAGAGTTTTCGGCTCATCCTGAAACATCGCCGAAACACGACCTCTTCGTGTGGCGGCTCGTCGGTGAAGTAGTAGACATATAACATGCAGTATCCCTCCATCCTCTACCTTTTCCCTTCCGGCAATCCTTCTCCGAGCCTCCATGCTTCAACGTCGCGGTCTGCTGATGAGCCACAAGTATAGGGGGTGTATCGTAGTACTTTCGATAAATAGGAGTGTCGATCTCAATGAGGAGCAGAAGGTGTTGACTAGTGGTTTGGATCAGGAAATCTTTGTAAATACTTAGCAAACGGATTTTTAGGTTTTTTGATAAAGCAAGAAAATAAAGTGCAAGTAAATAAAGGAAGCAAATAATTGCAGCAAGTGGCCCAATCCTTTCTTACCAAAGGACAAGCCGGTTGTAATACTTATGGGGACCAAACGTTCTCGAGGACACATGGGAATAATGTCAAGTGCTTTCGTTTCATATAGTTGATTAACCTTCTTTAGTTTGATAAGTGTTGTGTGGGTGAACCTGTGCTAATGTACCGACCTTACTTGGACTAATACATACTTGTGATTAAACCCCTTTGCATGTATCCGCAACTAGAAGAAAGTAATTAAGATAAAATATCTAACCACAGCTTTAAACTCTGAGATCCTACACTCCCTTGTGCAAAGGTTTCCTAACGGGGGTTCACGTTCCTGTCACTCCGGCAGCCCCATGATTAGTAGCCAAATACACAATGCATTCCCCTAGGCCCATAAATGGTGAAGTATCATGTAGTCGACATTCACATGACACCACTAGAAAAATATCACCACAACTTAAATATTAAACCACTCAATAATACCTCAACACGATTCCACTACTAGACTTCTCCCATGTCCTCAAGAACTAAATGTGTTGGGCCACGCGGAGATAAAACAAAAAATTTCCTCTAACGTGGTGATCCCAGGATCCAGCTGAGGTAGAAGGCCACGAGGTTTACCACTAGACACGCAGTTGCGGATTACTGATGTAGCGCGTCAGTTGATGCAGTGCAGTCCTTCGCGATCCGATCGTCCTGGTGCTGATCGTACAACACCTATGCTGGTATCCACACGTACAAGGAGGAGCACCGGCGATGAACTGCTAGGTTCGGTATGACGGCAGGACTGCTGTGGAGCTAGGGTTTCCAACACATGGAATGACCTAACCGAACAACGATTCACCCTTCTGGGTTACTGTGCTCCACTATATATAGGGAGCGAACGTGGGATCCACTCTCATGTCCCATTCACTAAAGCCCATATAACACTAGTCACCGTGAGTCTGACTCGCTAACTCAGTCCTAATCCGGCTCGAGTCCAACCCGGCCAGATTTCCGGCTTGGGTTCTACCCGGACTGATTTTCGGCTTGGGACCAACCCGGACTTGCTCCCGCTCTTAAGTATGTGACCCGGCAGGCTCATGGCTACTCGGACACGATTGGAGTCCGACTCGCAATCGATTAGTCGGCAGCGACTCCTAGCAGAACGTGCCGACTCCCAAGTACCAAAGAGTCATGATGACTTGCCTTTCCAATGCGACTTGCGTCCGAGTCCCTTTTGCCTCACGATATACCTTGTCAGACTATAGGCGAATAATTTTCATCCCTTAAATAGTCCGACTCTCTTCTCGATCTGAGATAAGTGATTCACCTAACTAACTCTTAGTCGACTGCCTCGGTTAACACTTAACTGAGTCGTGCATGGCCATGCTTTCCGAATCATATCTTCCGAGAGGGCCCAGAGAATATCTCTCCGAGTGGAGGGGCAATATCCCATCTTGGTTATTCACATCATGCAGCTTGATTCTCAACGACCAACTCGCTTTATAAGCGCCATTCGGATCAGCGCTTAATGTAACCTAAGTCGGTGATCCTCAACTCGGATTATGCAATAACCTCAGGTCTAAGGATTACATTGATTGAGATATACAAATGACAACTTGTTCGTTGTACCTCAATATGGGTCAATCCGACTCGCTAAACTCTTTAGCCGAATCTGTGTAAGTCGGAATGGCATCTCCATGCCCATGACAAGTGGAACCGAGTCATCAAGCCGGCTTTCGCATTGGTCTAAGTTGTGTGTCCAGCACAACCTCGATGACCAAGGATATTTAGTACAAACAACATGAATGCATAGTTCCCACAACTGAATCACATATTCAATGATACACATCAGATGTTTATACAAGGACGACTTTATATCTTTATGAATACAATGGGAAATCTCATCATACATGATTGCCTCTAGGGAATATTCCCAACAGTCTCCCACTTGCACTAGAGTCAATCTTCCGACATCACATGTCTAAGCATCTAATGCCCATGGCTCTCAGGTGCGCCTCATGCTTTGGCTGGGGTAATGGCTTTGTCAACGGATCCGCAATATTTGCATCCGTCTGTACCTTGCATAACTTGATATCACCCTGATCCACGAACTTGCAGTCCTAATCAGGTGGTACCGCATGAGTATGTGCTTGTTCTTCTGGTGTTGTCTAGGTTCCTTGGCTTGTGCAATAGCACCATTGTTGTCACAATACACGTCTAACGGATTGGACGAGCCCTGAACCACACCAAGATCCATGAGGAAATTCCTCATCCAAACAACTTCCTTTGCTGCCTCCGAAGCGGCAATATACTCAGCCTCTGTTGTAGATGCAGACACAGTCTCTTGCTTGGAACTCTTCCAGCTCACAACACCTCCGTTTATAATAAACACGTATCCGGATTGTGAACGAGAATCATCAGAGTCGGTAAGATAACTCGCGTCCGTGTAACCCTTTACACTGAGTTCATCTTCACCACCATAAACCAAAAACATAACCTTAGTCCTTCTCAAGTACTTTAGGATATTTTTAGCCGCTGTCTAGTGGATTTCTCCAGGATCAGCCTGGTATCTTCTCACAACACTTAGAGCATAGGAAACATCCAGCCTAGTACAAATCATGGCATACATGATGGATCCGACTGCAGAAGCATACGAAATCGCACTCATCCGACTTCACTCATCAGTTGTCGAAGGACACTGAGTCTTGCTAAGTTTTACACCATGGGACATCAGTAAGAACCCCTTCTTAGATGATTCCATGTTGAACTTCTTCAACACTTTGTCCAAATAAGTACTCTGACTCAATCCAATGAGCCGCCTTGATCTATCTCTATAGATCCGGATTCCGAGGATGTATGTTGCCTCACCCAAGTCTTTCATTGAGAAACTCCTTTCCAATGATTCCTTGGTTTCTTGCAACATCTAGACATCATTTCCAATCAATAATATGTCATCCACATATAAGATTAGAAAGTTTACTTTGCTCCCACTAAAATTCTTGTATAAACAAGAATCATGATCACTCTTGATGAAGCCAAACGATTTGATTACCTCATCAAAGCGAATATTCCAACTAAGATGCTTGCTTCAACCCATAAATGGATTTCTAAAGTTTACATACTTTGTCAGAATTAGCCGGATCGACAAAACCCTCGAGCTATATCATATACACGTCCACGGTTAAATTTCCGTTAAGGAAAGCCGTTTTGACATCCATCTGCCATATCTCATAGTCGAAATAGGCTGCTATAGCTAACATGATCCGAACTGATTTAAGCATCGCTACGGGCGAGAAAGTCTCGTCGTAATCAACTCCTTGAACTTGTCGAAACCCCTTCGCGACAAGACGTTCTTTATAGACGGAAACATTTCCATCCATATCAGTTTTCTTCTTAAATACCCATTTGCACTCGACGGGTCTTGCACCGTCTGGCAGATCATACAAGTTCCAAACTTGATTTTAATCCATGGACTTTAACTCGGATCTCATGGCTCCAAGCCATGACTCGGAATCAGATCCCACCATCGCTTCCGAATAATTTGCCGGCTCATCACTGTCTAACAGTAACACATCACGAACACTTTGTAATCTTGCCGATCTTCGTAGTATAGGTGCTGCAGCCGGCTCAGCTACCACGACCGGCTCAACCTCCAAGGTTTTTGCCGACTCGCTACTAGCCAGTTGCTCTCGAATTTCTTCAAGCTACACTATGCTCCCACTGACTCCCTGACTAAGAAACTCTTTCTCAAGGAAGACACCGTTTCGAGCGACAAACACTTTGCCCTCTTCTCGGTTGTAGAAGTAGTAACCCAAGGTTTCCCTCGGATACCCCACGAAAATACACTTATCTGACTTGGCCGTGAGCTTGTCCGACTGAAGTCGCTTGACAAATGCTTCACAACCCCAAATCTTAAGAAAAGACAAACTCGGCTTTTTGCCTGTCCACATCTCATGCAGTGTCTTCTCTATCGATTTTGATGGTACTCTGTTTAGTGTGAACACCGCTGTTTCTAGACAATAACCCCAAAATGATAAAGGCAGATCTGTCCGACTCATCATTGATCGTACCATGTCCAACAAGGTCTGATTCTGCCTTTCCAAAACACCGTTCCTTTGCGGCGTTCCTGGCGGAGTAAGTTGAGGAACTATTCCACAACTTTTCAGATGGTCATCAAACTCATGGCTCATGTACTCGCCTCCTCGGTCCGACCGAAGAAACTTTATTTTCTTGCTGAGTTGATTCTGTGCTTCATTCTGGAATTCTTTGAACTTTTCAAAGGCTTCCAACTTATGTTTCATCAAGTAGATATATCCATACCTACTCAAATCATCAGTGAAGGTAATGAAGTACTCATAACCACCCCTGGCTGTTGTGCTCATTGGTCCACATACATCACTATGTACTAGTCCCAATAAGTCGGACACCCTTTCGCAACTCTTTGCAAAAGGTGTCTTGGTCATTTTGCCGAGTAGGAAAGATTCGCATGTCTCGAACGACTCCAAGTCGAACGAAGTTAGGAGTCCATCAACATGGAGCTTCTTCATGCATTTCCAACTTATATGACCAAGCCGACAGTGCCAAAAGTAAGTCATATTCAGATCATTTGGTTTCAACCTTTTAACATTTATGTTATAAACCGACTCACCGTCAAGGTTCAAAATAAATAACCCATCCTGGACGGGTGCAAAGCCGTGAAACATATCATTCAAATACAAAGAACAACCATTATTCTTGATATTCGACTCATAGCCTTGGCTCATCAAACATGAAGCAGAAATAATGTTTTGATTGAGCACTGGAACATAATAACAATTATTCAGTTCCATAATGAATCCGGAAGGTAAATGAAGCTGCATCGTGCCGACTTCCAACACAGCAACTCTTGCTTTGTTGCCGACTCGAATATCAACCTCGCCTCTTGCTACGCTCCTAGTTCTTACCAGTCCCTGCAAAGAGTTGCAGATGTGAATAACTGATCCGGTATCATATACCCAAGAACTATTAGGTGCATCAACAAGATATATGTCTATAACATTGCAAACAAGTGTACCTGAGTCGGAAGTCATACCTCCACTCTTGGCTTTGTCGGCCATGTACTTGCTGCAGTTCCTCTTCCAGTGGCCATCCGCCTTGCAGTAGAAGCAAGTGGATCCGGCTGAAGGAGATGGCTTAGTCCCTGAGGAAGCGCTTGGGATCGGGTCCTGAGCCTGCTTTACTCCCGACTTAGCCTTCTTCTTAGTTCAAGAACTCTTCTTGAACTTAGCCTTATTCTGTACCATCAACACTTGACTGGTGCCCTTCTTGAGATCCGCCTCTGCCTGCTTGAGCATCCCGTGCAATTCAGTGAGCTTCTTATCCATACCATGCATGTGGTAGTTCGAAATGAACTGCCCATATGCACTAGGAAGAGAGTTCAGAATTATATCCATAGCGAACTCTTCGCTAATGGGGTAGCCAAGCCTCTCCAGAGACTGCACGTAACCAACCATCTTGATTACATGTGGACTCAATTGATCACCATCCTTAATCTTGCAACTCAGCAAAGCCTGAGAGACTTGATACCTCTCAGTCTTCGCCTGAGCCTGGAACATGCTTTTGAGGATTTCGATCATATCGTAGGCCTCAACATTCTCGAATTGCTTTTGCAAGTCCGGTTCCATGTGAGCAAGCATAAGAGAGCTAATATCCGTGGACTCATCCTTAGCCCGATGGTAGGCATTGGTGGCAGCGACAGTCGCATTCTCATTCGGCTCATCTGGAAGTGGGTTGTCTAGGACATGGTCCTTCTTTTCTTGTTTGAGAACAATTCTCAGATTTCGATACCAGTTGGTAAAATTAGTGTCGTTCAGTTTATATTTCTCAAGGATAGTTCTCAATGCAAAACCGGATATCTAAGAGTGACTGCTACTTGGTTCCATGATCTATAACAGAAATATGCAAAACACTTAAGACATGTATTCATAAAAGAGCAAGCATATTAAACATTTTAATATTTTATGCTCCCACTAGAACCAACACCCCTCCGATGGTTACTTAGTGATTCAGGACCCTAAATAAGCAAGTCGGCTAGTGATCTTTAGCATCACCGCTAGCCGCCAAGTGATCTAGGTAGACAACTCCTTGTCAATCGTATCTATACGACTCCTGTTAGACGGGTGGCATCACATGCCCTAGCTCCCGTCCGACTTTTCCCCGAGCCCCACAACCGTTGTGATAGACCCGTATAGCTTACCGAGTGTTTCCGCAGTAAGAGTCCGACTCGAACCCACCTAGTCGGAAAGAATTGGTAGCACCTCAATTTTATGAGCCCACTACCAAAAATGTCTGACTTGTGATGGTGCAAACACTGTCGAGAAAACCGAGTAGACCTTCTTTTGAGGGATTAAATTTTACCGACTATCTAATAGAGGTAAAACAGAGACATAACAATAACACAAAATAAAGCAATTATAATGTGAAATGGTATGGCCCTCTTCATGGCGATCTCCATCTCCACAAAGCCTGTAATCCGACTCGTGCCAACTCTTGTCACTTGCCGTCTTACTCCATGTCGGCAACATGTACATCGCCTTGCATGCCATCCGGATTCTCCAAATAGCTACACTAGCTTAGTAAAGTAAATTATATAGAGAATCCAACACGCAGGTCATTATACAATAAAATGACAGCATCTAGGCTCCAGCCGGCTGACAAACCCGTGATTCGCAGATCACGTATGGATTACACACATACATCACATGCACATGAACCATACCATTCACAACTTCCTGCAAAAACAAGTTATGCATAGATACAATATCTACCGGCGTTGTGAAACTCGCAACGACATCTAAGGCCACGACAGGGCAAGCCGCTTGTCACCCGATGGAGGAAGCCGACCGGTAGGGGTATGTCATTCCACGACCTCAGCAGTATGATCACGGAAATCATATCTACCATTCCCCAAGTACAGTTGACCCAATCAACCTCGTACAAAACCGATCTATCTCATAGATCGACCACCAAACAACATATAGATCTCATCTACAATAAGATATCACATATGCGCGATCTCGAGCCTAAAACCAGAAGCTTTCGCTCTGATACCACTGTTGGGCCATGCGGAGATAAAACAAAAAAATTCTGCTAAGGTGGTGATCCCAAGATCCAGCTGAGGTAGAAGGCCACGAGGTTTACCACTAGACGCCAGCTATGGATTATCGATGAAGCACGCCGTTGATGCAAGGTGCCCTTTGCGATCCGATCGTCCTGGTGCTGATCGTACAACACCTCTGCTGGTATCCAAACGTACAAGGAGGAGCACCGGCGACGAACTGCTAGGTTCAGTACGATGGCAGGACTGCTGTGGAGCTAGGGTTTCCAACACATGGAATGACCTAACCGAACAATGATTCACCCTTCTGGGTTACTATGATCCACTATATATAGGGAGTGAACGTGGGCTCCACTCTCGTGGACCATTCACTAAATCCCATATAACACTAGTCACGGCGAGTCCGACTCGCTGACTCAGTCCTAATCTGGCTCGATGTAGCACCCCAGTTTTACTTAATCAATATTATGGTTTGTTTTGTGTATCATGAGCATCATCATTTAAATTGTGCATTGGAGAAATAAATCAAACCCTACAAACATTAGCTTTTCCCTCTCTTTCTATTTGTAAATATATTCAAAGAGGTTTTGAATTTTGAAAAGTATCAAAAATTTATGGGTCCCAAACTGTCTAAAGGGGTCCCACAGTATTTTACATATTTGATAAAACCCTCTGGTATTTTAAAATAGTTCAAAACAGATTTGGAAATTCAATTACAAAATAGAAATCAAAAACATAAAATGGAAAAGATTCTGATAAAAAAAACTGGAGCCTGCAACCCAGCTAACCAGACCGGCCCAATATCTCTCCTCTCCTCCCTGCCGCCCACCCGCGCAGCAGCCAGCCCAACACGGCCCACTCGGCCTAGTACCCCTTCGACGTTCCTCACCTTTCTTCTTCCTCGGGCGAAGGACGAGCGAAGCAGCTCGCTGTCCTGCGCCGATGCCGTCGTCTTGCCGCCGTGCCGTGATGCGTGTTGCCGCCCTGGAGACGTGGATAAGACCCCTGCGGTGCCCTGCCTCTTCCTTATCCTCTTCCTTCCCTGCTGGAGCTCTCTACCTCATTCCCCACCTCTGGCCGAAACCTAGCCCCACAGTTGCTCACCGGCGCTGCCGTTCCCGACCGCTCTATCCCGAGCCGTGGCTATCGTTGAGACCTCCATGGTGGACTCGTTATTCCTACCAAGCAGAGCAAGCCGAGGTGGCCCCAGATGCCCCAATCGCCACCTCCTTCCCCGACTCCGGCCGTCGCCATCGATTCCGGCACCCCACACCCTCCTGACCGCACAGTCGCAACCCTGGTGAGCTGCTGGTCCTCGTGGACCCTCTCTCTCGCCCCCTCTCGCTCTGGTTCCTCCTCCTCGTCGACCACCTGCCACCACCGCCGCACACTGTCACCGTGCTTCCCTCTCCGGTGACCTTTTCGAGGCGGCTCCGCTACTCTTCGGATCACCTCAACCTCCTCTCTCTAACGCGCGCACGCGCCCTAGATCGCCCCTTAATGCCGTCACGTGCCGCCGTCTGGCCCGTTGGCTGGCGTGCCCGCGTGGCTTGACAACATGGCACCGCCCAAGATGTCACCGCAGCAGCTATCATCGCTGGTGAAAACACCAACGGCCCTGTCCCACTTTGCTCACGTGGCTGCCTATGTGGCACAGGGCCCATCAGTCAGTTGCTGTGGGTATAGTTTGGCTGGGTATAAAAAGTCTAACTAGTTGTCTAATAATTTCAGAAAAGGTTTAATATTTTCAGAAATTGTTTTGAATATTGAAATTCAATAACTTTTAATCCGTAAGTCAGAAAAATACAAATAATATATCAAAATGTTCAGAAAAATGAGAACTATCTATCTATGCTATAATCATGCATTGTTCAACAACTTAAATGACAAGTATAATTAGAAGAACATAGTAACCCCTTTCATATGATCCGGAGTTTACCCAAGTTAGGGTTTGCGCCCCTCGAAACCCCGATTAAGTTGTCGATCATGCTTTAGGGTTACTTTTCAATACAATTCAACTTGTCATATCATCATACTTGCTTGAGCATTGAATCGATGCCATGTGTTGATTGTTTCCCCCTCTCTTTCTGGTGTTTGGTTCTTCGCGGTAGGATACGATATCATGATCGAGATCGAAGCCCGAGGACAACACCATCGAAGATTGACGAACAATACTTGACCAACTATGACCAAGTGAAGTACAAGATTCTCGAAGATCTGCTTATTGGTTATCATCAGGCAAAGGCAAGCATAGCCCCACCATGATATAATCCTATGTTTTCGAAAGCATTTCAATTCCTGCCATGATGCATACGATTCTACTGTGGTCTTTTATCGATAGATAGAGTATCCTATCTGTTGCATACTCCCTTTGAGATTATATTACCTGATCCAATGCTCCTAGAATAACTAGGTTTGGCTTGTGTGCACTGCTAGAGCTTATATCTGTGTCTGCTTAGCCATGCATAGCTGTTGAGTCTGGTCCATCCAGCTGATGTATCAGATGCAGGAGAACATGATGAGATGATATCAGAGGTGATATGAGTTAAACATGCTAAGGCTTGTATGGGAGGCCACAGTGGGATGTGGTTTTTCTAGTCCCATGCTCGCCACCACTAGGAACTGAGTTCTTGCCTTTGGAACCGAGACGAGCGTACAACCACACGGGGCTTGGGAACCCCTCGCCTGATTAACTTGCCTAGTAGATTCCATGAGTCACATAGTTCGGGCGTTCCATTCGACATACACATAAAAACCTTTCGAAAGATTTGCCGGGTGAAAGAGGTGCATTCATAACAGGTAGGGAAGCGTGAACCTAGTTGCTTGGGGTTGATGGCGCCCCTGGTAAACCAACCCCGCCTCACATCTTTAAGTATCGGCTTCGGGATTTGCCCCATAACGGCGGAACCATACTTATTGCGTGACTCATGGTCTCGGCGAAAGCAAGGTAAAGGTCGTGGCTAACCACCCTCTGCTAGCCTTCCAAGGAAGAGGGCTAATAGCTTGGCATTAAGAGTCGTTTTGTACGTGTGGGTAAAGTTGTACACCCCTGCAGGGTTAAATCTTTTCGAAAAGCCATGTTCACAGTTATGAACGCTTGGTGACCAGATTCTAAGATCATAGAGAACATGAACCTAATCCTAAAACTTGGCAACTAATGTTTGTTGGATGCTTCCTCATGGGTACGAGGGGGTGATCGTAGTTTCAGATGATGATGATTTGGTGGATATCAAAAGATAATGATCAATATTTCAGAGATGTCGCTCTCTTATCCCCTTTTAAAATACTCTGAATAGACGAGATTCTTCTCTCTCTTATTTTATAAACAAAAGATGGCTTTATGCAAAATAACTCCACCAGCTAGAAGTCTTGCGGAGTACACCCTGTACTCATCCTTGCTTTGTTGATACTTTTGGCAGAGTAAGTGTTCCCTGAAGACCTGTTTGGTGCTACATCAACATCGACGAGTAGCTTGGGGTTCCCGGCCGGCAGCCTGGAATCTATGGGCTGGGACGTCATCGTTATGCTTCAGGCCTCTTAGGACATTTGTTAAGTTTGCTATACTTAATAGCATAATTTGCCTTCCGTTGTTTGGTGTTCATGGTCAGTGACCTCTGCTTGTAATAATTTGGTTCTCTGCTCAAATATGAGCTTGCTGTAATAATTTTTGTGTCGTAGGGTCACTGTCATGTTACCGATTCTTCACTGGATATTCTCGAGCTCAAGGCTAAGCTTATTTCAAACAGAGGTCTGGGATTTGTTTAGCCCTAATCCCGGGGGTGTCACAGTTCTTGGTATCAGAGCAGTACCGACCGTAGGAAAACCTTGCTATTGGTCGATGTTGAGTCTAGTGTTGGTGAAAACTATTTTACAACTGAAAAGTATTTGCGACAATTGTAGTATGCTTCTTTTACTCCTTATCCAGTTTTGCTCTAACTCTGGGTTATCTTATCTGGTGTTGATTTTGGAAAAGTTTTGATATTTCTTCCTGTCCTTTAAAACTTAGGTGCCTTCTTGGCATGTCGTTTCTAAGCCAGTTGACCTAGTGTTGAGTTCTCTAGAGTTGTGTGTGTTGTGAATTCCTTGTTTCCCTTTGCTCTTATTCATCTGAGAGATTCCTTTCTATCATAATCTCTCTATCCTTTGGACCCACAATATCATATTGTTTGATCTACATAGTTCTGTTCTAGGCTTCGAGGTTTCCTTTCGCCTTGTCCGCCTCCTTTTTGTTCGTTTGGGTACTTCAGAAGTCGTATCTGCTTCTTGGAAGTTACCTCGTGAACACTATCTTGCAGTGTACCCTGTGTCACTCAAGTAGTAGTTAGTCTTATCTTTGGGTTTTAACCCTTGGACTTGAACTTAAGATCCCCGATTGTGCTGGATTCTGGTGTTGTGAATTTTGTACATGAAGCTGACCTTTAACTCAAGATCCATCCCTTTGACCCATGTTGTTAATGTTCACACACTACCTCAGGATGGCTGGTACTACAACTCTAGCCTTCAAGCTTGTGGTCTTTGTCGTGATTGAATTGTACAACTAAGGACTTCCCCTACCACATGCTATGGCAGATGTTCTTTAATGGAACCAAATAGATCACGACAAGAGTACTTCTCGGGAGTCTCGCAGCTATACTCGTGACTCTGCCACACTCTACCCCTTCTTTGCATTGGTTTTCGGAAGGTTGTTTACTGATGCATCCACATCTTGGGATTCCATTCTGAGCATGTTCTTTTCCCCTTGTTGTTTTCCGACCTTTGTCTACCAGTTGGTAGCTAAGTAGTAATGTGCATCGGTGTCTTCCGATGTAAGATACTCTTGTGGTCCGTCCAGACAAACCATTTTGGAATGTCTAGGAGAAACAAGCTCCAAGATTCTCGTCATATCTAGGACCAGTCAAGTGTTGTAACCGCATTACGATGAATTGATTAGATTCTGTCTGATCTACCTTAAAGTATCACACTCTTTTATACTAAGAGGTCGTGTTAAGTTTCATGACCCCTTAATGAAGTGATGCTCTTACACATATTTACCCACCCTTCCTCGAGCTTTCGCGCTCGTGAGTGATGCATGTGTGTAATGATGTGGCCATATGAGATTCTTAGCAATTATTATTGTTTTGAACTTCAAGGACATTTGTGTCATTCTTAGCATGATTGGTTAATCCTACCACTAAGTGAAGTTTGACTATGCTACCAAGTCCGCTATTCCGGTACACTCTCTTCGGTCAAAGAGTTAGGTTTATGCCGATGCTATAAGACTATGTCTCCTTGCCTTACAAAGCAAGTTTCCTCTCGAACTAAGTGACATATCGGTGGTTCGTGATATTCTAGATGTCTACTAGAAGTATCGCCATGTTGCCACATGACCGCGTTGTCAAGTTCTTGAGCAAGCAAGTTCTCTGAACCGCACCTTTCTCTAAGGATTCGTAGCTGGATACCCTTGAACTAGTTGGTTGAGCTTAAACAACAACTTGGAGAGTTGTAAGACAAAAGTTTATCTGACTCATTTCTTTCTTAAAGGGATGTCTAGTTTTGTTTGTGATGAAGAAAGATATTATCTCCTTAGTGGATATATTATCCCCCCCACATCTTTGATTTGATTTGTGTTATCGTCAAAATCAAACTTAGTTCCAAGGATTATCTCGATCATGTTTCCTCATGTGATGTTTCACTTGAGTACATCTTCATGTCCTTTGGTCTGACCAGTATTTTTGTCTTGTTCACGCACCATACGAGTCCATCTTCTTGGATTGTGTTGACAAGTTTGTTGTTGAACCCATCAATGACATTATTATCTTCTCCATGCTAGACAAGATTCATATGGAACAATTGACATTAATGTTGGAAACTTTCGAGAACCATCTTCGAGTCATCTCGATGTATGTGTTCTGGATGTTAGAAGTGATCTTCTCTGGTTCACATGCAATCATCGAAAGATGTCGTCGTGGATTCGAGTAGTGTTAAATCGGTTACTTAAGGAGACATGTGTGTTTTGTTGTTAGCACCTTATGTGTGTGCAGTTGTCTCTCAACAAGTTGTAATACATGGGTCTAGCAGTCTAGCTCATATTCTGGAGCATGACACTGTAGTCCATATCTTGAGAATCTAGTAACTTTACCTTTGCGGTAAATGTTGCAAATGTTCTATTCGGACATGCTGAGTCTGAAGTATTATTCCACCTACCCAAAGTTGAATCTCAAGCAGCAATGATGGTTGGTTTTCCTCAAGGTTTTGACATAGGTCTCATTGCAAGTCTGACAGGATTGATGTAATGGTTGACACAAACTTAGCCGGAAAGACCTCTTGTCATATTCTCTTGAATCAGCAATAACAACCACTCTTCATGAGGCTTCTTCTATAATTAATTATGGGAGCTGTGCTTATGGTTTCCTTGAATCCGAAGTCCGACCTTTACTTGGTGTCTGATTTCTCGAACATCAAGGATAACCTTTAAAGTAGCGTTGCTAAATGTCTCTCGGTCGATCCTCCAGACCCTTTTACGTTGGCAAGAGTTTTGTTGTGCCAAGTAATTGAAGTCTGAGAATGAAGTTTGTTTCTTCTCGTGTCATCAGGAATCTTCTTACCTATTCATCTTAGTGGTGCAAAGTGATGTCATGATCTTTGGCAAAGATTTTGATAAACCTAGATGAATGAAGAGTTTCTTTCGTCTTTCAGCCATGTTTCAAGAGTGAATATGATTTTGGTAATCAAAAGTTTCTCTTGTTACATGTTTCCTTGTGGCTCCTATGAGTCCTCTTCACCAAAACACCTTTCTGTCTTGGCCTTCTGTTGAATGAAAGAGTGAACCTTCTGTGTCAAAAGTAGTTCAATAGCTTGGTTTTGTTGATCCATATCTCTGTAACCTAGAATCTCTACTTAAGCCATTTAGTAGAGCTTCCCTATAGAAGTCTGTGTTGTGATCTTTCTGTTGGAAGCTTTCTTCTTCAGAAGCTTCAAAACCTCCTGTAAGTTCCATGGTCTCAATCCTTATGAAGACCAATTATCTAACAACTTGAAACCATCTGCTCTTGTTTCCTTCTTTACCTTGATGTGTTTCATGACGTCACCTCAGAGTTGTTTCTAAACACTCCATCCATGAGTTGACCATGAGATACTCTATGTGTAGTTTGGTGCGTTTCCCTCTTATCCTTAGAAGTGGCCCTATTTTTTCTCTCTCTGTCTCTCTTCCTACCTTTGGAATCTCAGGTCGAGATTCTCGTAAGGGGGATGGAGCTGTAGCACCCCAGTTTTACTTAATCAATATTATGGTTTGTTTTGTGCATCATGAGCATCATCATTTAAATTGTGCATTGGATAAATAAATCAAACCCTACAAACCATAGCTTTTCCCTCTCTTTCTATTTGTAAATATATTCAAAGAGGTTTTGAATTTTGAAAAGTATCAAAAATTTATGGGTCCCAAACTGTCTAAAGGGGTCCCACAGTATTTTACATATTTGATAAAACCCTCTGGTATTTTAAAATAGTTCAAAACAGATTTGGAAATTCAATTACAAAATAGAAATCAAAAACAGAAAACGGAAAAGATTCTGATAAAAAAAACTGGAGCCTGCAACCCAGCTAACCAGGCCGGCGCAATATCTCTCCTCTCCTCCCTGCCGCCCACCCACGCAGCAGCCAGCCCAACACGGCCCTCTCGGCCTAGTACCCCTTCAACATTCCTCACCTTTCTTCTCCTCGGCGAAGGATGGAGCAAGCTGACGCTGTCTCATCTGTCGCCGCCTTGTCATGGCCACTGATGCGTGTTGCCGCCTTGGAGACGTGGATAAGACCCCTGCGGTGTCCTGCCTCTTCCTTATCCTCTTCCTTCCCCGCTGGAGCTCTCTCCCTCATTCCCCACCTCTGGCTGAAACCTAGCCCCACAGTTGCTCACCGGCGTTGCCGTTCCCGACTGCCCTATCCCGAGCCGTGGCTATCGTTGAGACAACCATTGTTATACCCCTCCTTTATAAAGGATAGGATCCCTGTGATTGCAATGCTAGTCCCTGGATCAATGCTAGCATCCACAGTTTAAGATGAAGTACACAGATACAAAGGTCGTTTATTACATTCATTCCAGAGATAAAACATAGTCTTTTACAACTCAGGGCCATAGGCCTAGTACAAGAGTTTTTAGGAATAAGTAAATAAACACAAGTCTTCATCTTCATGTGCCACAGGCAAACATGTTGAGTGTAGAATCATGACTCCTAATCATCATCGGAGTAACCTGCAACATCACAAGTTACAGCCACAGAGGGTCAATACTTTGGAATAGTATTGGCAAGTGATACCTTAGTATATTATAAGTGGACTACAATACTACATGCTTTTTGGCTAGTGTAGCTTGGCTTGCTTTGCTTTAACATAAGTTTTTCCTATTAGTTGAAATCACTAAGTTTTCTTTGTCAAAACATTCCCAAGGAAACCACCAATAGACATTGGGGTCCTTCACCCTTGTTCACCCACAAATTTTTACTTAGAAGTTGGAGTGATGAGATTCTTGTAGCTTCCATGTCTTGATGCTCAAAATGTCCATTTCCTTGGACAAGGCTAAGTACTTAGGTTTTCCATCCGCAGAGGTTGTGCACTTTCCCCACTGACTTGGTTTCCCAAGAGACCTTTCAAGCCTTTCCTTAGTCAAATGGACGCTCCATCCTATCATCCCATCTACCACCAACTGTCAATTGACTAAGTTCTAGCTACCTATATGATCAAGGCAGAGCCCATATTGCCAAGTGGTTGCACCGTAAGCTTTCTCAACACTTGGCCTCCAAATCCTTGTGCCTGGGTGGCATTCCACAAGTGAGATACACAACCCAAGTCCATGGCCTTGTGTAACCACTCAACATAACCCATACTTTCCATTCCACCCAGGAGGTTCATTTGACTTAGTGGTTTTATTAAGAAAGTATAAGTCTCATGACTTAGAAGTATTTTCTTCATTGAAAGTGTAGTTTTTCACCAACCCTTGTTTTGCTATAAGCTAGGCTAAGCAAAGTATGGCAACTTATCTTAGGGATAATTCCTTAGTAATTCTACTGGACTACATAGGATTTCCCACCTTTTTCATTAGACAAAATATTATGCAATAATATAATAAAATATCTAATGCTAGTTCAAAACATAGGACAAATATATTCATGCAAATATCACTTGCCTTGGAAGTGTGGGGAGTAGCACTCTTCACAATCACAATCACAATCAAAATCTACACAAGAAATCAAAACATACAATTACACACATTTAAATACAACCAAAAATAATATGAATGCATGCATGCATGCAAGAATTTACCATGTGTTAAATTTTGAAAATTCTACCAAGTGTGTGTTCATGACTACTGAAGCATAACATGTCACAAGTTTGTCCAATAAACCTATTTGGCCATAACAAAATTTTATAAAGATATTTCTATATCTAAAATAGCCCTAAACTTGTTCCACAAATAAAACATTTTTAACTGTTACTATATGCTAAAAAAATTGTATATTCTGATAGGCCTTGTTTCACTGAATCCAACGATATAAAGTTTGCAAAAATCCAACGTGTCATTTGAAAGTTATAAGCATTTGAAGTTTGAATCAAATTCAGGTTTTAAATTCTGTTTTTAATCTAAACCTTGCCGCGTCACAAGCATTATCGGGCTGCATCGGTTAAGACCGGATCACCCTTCCGAGCCGTTGGATCTAACTAACGCTTGCTGCTCAGATCTGTCCATACCCTTCGATAAGTGAAGTGTTTCTACGTGAGATTCAGATCTAACGGCTAATATTCTTCTAACCAAAACGAGCGGCTGGCTGTGACAAAGTGCAAGGCGTCACCAAGGGCGATGTGCGTTCTAGGTCACCCGAGAAGGGAGGTGATGCTTACAGAACCGTAGAAGGCTGCCGATGCTCAAGGTGGCGTGGCTTGGGAAGGCGCACGGTTCGCCGGATTTCTCGCGGAGTTCGCGAACGCTCGCCTCGGGCATTGTCGACGTTGGCGAGGTTCCTCGCGCTAAGTCAAAATAGGGTCTTGTCGGCGCAAAACGGAAGTGGATCTGTATGTGTCGAGGTCAAGGCGGTGGTTACTACGGGCGAGGTCGCCGGAGTTCTTGCAGGAGACGGTGGCGGCAGTCGACGCTGCCACGCTTAGGGTCATGCGAAGGCAAACGGAGAGTGTCAAGATGTCAGGGTTCCTGAACAAGATAGCGTGAACGAGACGGGGAAACTCGAGACTCACCGGATTCGCCGCGCAGCCGTCGGAGACTGGTTGCAGAGCAGAGAGCAATGCGCCAGCAAGGCTTGGGGTTTTGGGGAAAAGAGAGGGGACAGAGGGGTTTCTTATAGCCTGGTCGCGAGCGAGAATCACTCTGCCAATAACTCGAATTGATGCCGCAAATCAAAACCAGAAACGCCCGCGTTGATTTGGGGATGAATGAGTCGTGCGGGTGGAGACGACAACAAGGTTGGCCCGCTTGTCAGCGATACGCGCAGGATTTCGGTGGGGTCGGGCTGTCAGCGTCTGTTTGCTTGCGCTCGCGCGTGAGAGGAGAAAAAGAAGTCCCCGGGTGGGCTTGCTGGGCTTGTTTGGCTCCTGGGCCAGATCCTGGCCGCGTGGCCCTTTTCTATTCAGATGTTCTTTTCTTTTTCTATTTCCATTTTCTGGTATGAATTTTTGGTATGAATTCAAATCCTTTTGAAATCAAACTGCCTTGGAAATTTTTGTAGGGTTTTGTGGATTCAAAACAGTCACAAAACTAGGTGGTTACATTGCAAAGCTTGGTCCAGCTTGGTTTCAATAATAATTAGGGATTTGTTCCTGTTTGCAAACATTTGAAAAGGATTTAGGAATTTACTTTTAAATTTGAAATCTTTGGGGTTTAAAAGTTTCACCTAAACTTTCCATCAATGAAGGCAAGCATTCAAGTATTAAACATTCAAACTTCAACAGGATGATGTTTATTTGGGACAATCTGACCACATGAAATCATAACTCATATTCCATCTCTAAGTGATTTTTGAGAAAAACCCTAAATGAAGGAATGATGCAAAGTGATATGAATGAGTTTTGAAGCTATGATTTTTGGGATGTTACAACCATGGTGGACTCGTTCTTCCTACCAAGTGGAGCAAGACGAGGTGGCCCTAGATGCACCAATCGCCACCTCCTTCCCCGACTATGGCCGTCGTCGTCGATTCCGGCCACCCCACGCCCTCCCGACCGCACAGTCGCAACCCTGGTTAGCTGCTGGTCCTCGTGGACCCTCTCTCTCGCCCCCTCTTGCTCTGGTTCCTCCTCCTCGTCGACCACCTGCCACCACCGCCGCACACCATCGTCGTGCTTCCCTCTCTGGTGACCTTTTCGAGGAGGCGCCGCTACTCTTTGGCTCGCCTCAACCTCCTCTCTCTAATGCGCGTGCGCACGCCCCCTAGATCGCCCCTTAACGCCATCCCGCCGTCCTGCCGGTGGCATGCGTGGCTTGCTAACGGCACCGGGCCAAGTAGTCGACAATGACTAGCTACTTCCCTGGTGAAAAAACACCCCAACGCCCCCCTGTCCCACTTTGCTCACGTGGCTGCCTATGTTGCACGGGGCCCATCAGTCAGTTGCTGTGGGTATAGTTTGGCTGGGTATAAAAAGTCTAACTAGTTGTCTAATAATTTCAGAAAAGGTTTAATATTTTCAGAAATTGTTTTGAATATTGAAATTCAATAACTTTTAATCCGTAAGTCAGAAAAATACAAACAATATATCAAAATGTTCAGAAAAATGAGAACTATCTATCTATGCTATAATCATGCATTGTTCAACAACTTAAATGACAAGTATAATTAGAAGAACATAGTAACCCCTTTCATATGATCTGGAGTTTCCAAGAGTTAGGGTTTGCGCCCCTTGGAACCCCAATTAAGTTGTCGAGCATGCTTTAGGGTTACTTTTCAATACAATTCAACTTGTCATATCATCATACTTGCTTGAGCATTGCATCGATGCCATGTGTTGATTGTTTCCCCCTCTCTTTCTGGTGTTTGGTTCTTCGTGGTAGGATACGATATCGAGATCGAGATCGAAGACCGAGGACAACACCATCGAAGATCGACGAACAATACTTGACCAACTATGACCAAGGCAAGTACAAGATTCCGGAAGATCTGCTTATTGGTTATCAACAGGCAAAGGCAAGCATAGCCCCACCATGATATAATCCTATGTTTTCGAAAGCATTTCAATTCCTTCCATGATGCATACGATTCTACTGTGGTCTTTTATCGATAGATAGAGTATCATATCTATTGCATACTCCCTTTGAGCTTATATTACCTGATCCAATGCTCCTAGCATAACTAGGTTTGGCTTGTGTGCACTGCTGGAGCTTATATCTGTGTCTGCTTAGCCATGCATAGTCATGAGTCTGTCCATCCAAATTGATGTATCAGATGCAGGAGAACATGATGAGATGATATCAGAGGTGATATGAGTTAAACATGCTAAGGCTTGTATGGGAGGCCACGGTGGGTTGTGGTTTTTCTAGTCCCATGCTCACCACCACTAGGAACTGAGTTCTTGCCTTTGAAACCAAGACGAGCGTACATCCACACGGGGCTTGGGAACCCCTCGCCTGATTAACTTGCCTAGTAGATTCCATGTGTTACATAGTTCGGGCGTTCCATTCGACATACGCATAAAAACCTTTCGAAAGATTTGCCGGGTGAAAGAGGTGCATTCATAACAGGTAGGGAAGCATGGACCGGGTTGCTTGGGGTTGATGGCGCCCTTGGTAAACCAACCCCGCCTCATATCTTTAAGTACCGGCTTCGGGATTTGACCCGTTACGGCGGAACCATACTTATTGCGTGACTCATGGTCTCGGCGAAAGCAAGGTAAAGGTCGTGGCTAACCACCCTCTGCCAGCCTTCCAAGGAAGAGGGCTAATAGCTTGGCATTAAGAGTCGCTTTAATGTGGGTAAAGTTGTACACCCCTGCAGGGTTAAATCTTTTCGAAAAGCCATATCACGGTTATGAACGCTTGGTGACCAGATTCTAAGATCATAGAGAACATGAACCTAATCGTAAAACTTGGCAACTAATGTTTGTTGGATGCTTCCTCATGGGTACGAGGGGGTGATCCTAGTTTCAGATGATGATGATTCGGTGGATATCAAAAGATGATGATCAATATTTCAGAGATGTCGCTCTCTTATCCCCTTTTAAAATACTCTGAATAGACGAGCTTCTTATCTCTCTTATTTTATAAACAAAAGATGGCTTTATGCAAAACAACTCCACCAGCCAGAAGTCTTGCAGAGTACACCCTGTACTCATCCTTGCTTTGTTGATACTTTTGGCAGAGTAAGTGTTCTCTAAAGACCAGTTTGGTGCTACATCGACATCGACGAGTAGCTTGGGGTTCCCGGCCGGCAGCATGGAATCTATGGGCTGGGACGTCATCGTTATGCTTCAGGCCTCTTAGGACATTTGTTAAGTTTTCTATACTTAATAGCATAATTTTCCTTCCGTTGTTTGGTATTCGTGGTCAGTGACCTCTGCTTGTAATAATTTGGTTCTCTGCTCAGATACGAGCTTGCTGTAATAATTTTTGTGTTGTAAGGTCACTCCCGTGTTACCGATTCTTCACTGGATATTCTCGATCTCAAGGTTAAGCTTATTTCAGACGGAGGTCTGGGATTTGTTTAGCCTTGATCCCAGGGGTTTCACACTCGAGTCCAACCCGGCCAGATTTTTGGCTTGGGTTCTACCCGGACTGATTTCCGGCTTGGGTCCAACCCGGACTTGCTCCCGCTCTTAAGTCTGTGACCCGGAAGGCACATGGCTACTCGGACACGATTGGAGTCCGACTGTCGTGGTGGTGGCACGGCAGATGCCATGGGTAGGCTAAAGTATGGGGCCAATGGATGCTAGTGGGATCTGGGGAGGGAAGATGTAGTTGATTCTACACACAAAAGACTAAAGCAAAGATCTTTATTTCTCCTTACTTGGGCTACAAGTGCTCCTTGAGCTGTATACAAGGAGGAAAGAAGAACTTCACCAGCCTAACGGTACTAGAAAATGAGTCGATCCCTTCTTCAGGGTCCAAGCCTCCCCTTATAAAGGAGAGCCTTGGGTTCCTTTAGGGCTGATGTGGCAAGCATATTCGGGGAATATGCTTGTCCCAATATAGTAGTTCGACGCCTTCCTTTCCTCGTGCCCTAACGGGCAAGGTTCGAGGGCCCTCGCACGCCCGGGCCTGTGGACTGCCTCCGTGACCTCTTCGCCTCTCACGCTCTGCGCTTTGTCCGTAGCTAGGGTTTGACTTCAGCCTTCTCCTTCCTGCAAGCTTTGTATCATCCGCCCCGCCTCCGTAGTTCGCCCTTCATCCGCATTTAAGATTACTTCTAACCCACCCGACTTACTTACGGCGTATCTCCGGGTAATGTCTTGCCATTACTATGAGGGTCCTGCCCTTTCCTATCTCGGCCGACCTCTACATGATTCGGCCGGCTCAGACCGTAACTCGGAAACTAGACGGGGAACACCCTTTCGTCTCTCCCCGTCTTTACCCTATCTGGGGTTATCTCCCCAACATTAGTCCTCGAAGCTGGTATGGCCCCGCCGATTACCTCGGCCGGGTCGTATCAGTTTCACGACACATGTCCTATATCGTTTCCGAGTTATTCCTTGCTTGTTCGAGGTATTGTCGTATCTTCTCGTGTACGCCTCGTCCTACGTGTCATCCCCATCATTACTTCTCTAGTTTTTGTTCCTCACAAGATGCATCGACGTGCTACGCATATCGCGGCTCGTCATGCCGCGCCGCGCCGCCTCGCGCTTGCTGCTGGGGATCGTGATCTTCTCTGCTACCGTGTGGCCCTTGGTGTGGTTACGCTCAACGACGTGCGGTCATGCCGCGCACACGATCTACGCTACCAACCGCCACACCCACTATCCCACTACCTTGCTTGCGGCTAGGTTATAAAGTGGGGCGTGACGCTGGAGGATTCACTTTCCCCTTTTCGTTCCCCGAAAGACATGACCGTGTACTCATACAGGCCATAGCGGGTGGTGAAAGCTGTTTTAGGAACATCTTCCTTGCGAATCTTGATTTGGTGATAACCACTCCTCAAGTCCAGCTTAGAGAACACCACGCCCAGCCTAGTCGATCAAGAGATCATTAATCCGGAAGGGATATTTGTTCTTGATGGTTTTAGCATTGAGAGCCCGATAGTCAACACAAAGTCTATCAAGATTGTCACGCTTTTTCACAAAGATTGTTGGGCTACCCCAAGAAGAAGTAATCGTGTTGAATGAAACCTAACTTCTCTTGTTCATCAAGTTGACGCTTGAGTTCACCAACTCAAGGACCCATTTTATAAGGCCGCTTGAGATAGGAGCCGCCCTTCAAGCTCAATTACAAACTCAACCTCACGATCCGGAGGCATACCCGCAACTCTTCAGAAAGACATCCGAACTCACAGACACCGAACACTCTGAATAGCTTCCATAGCATCATCATTCAGAGCCAAAGAGAAAAGTCGATAGCAGGAGTCGACTTGGAGAAAAGACTATATGGCCTTCAGAATCTTGAGAAACCGAGCGCTCAGACAATCAATCACAGCTGCATTTGTCAACCAATCCATGCCCAAGATGACATCAATGTCGAATTGCCTGCAACAATTAAGGATGCCGAGAACGAAGAGCCACCAATCTCAATTTGATTGCCATGGCTGATTTTAGCAAATGCCATTGTTGCTCCAGAGAAAGGACCATTAACCGCTTAAGGAGAGGATCCATAGCTAACTCATTCTCATTTGCAAACTTGTGAGAAACAAAAGAATGCGATGCACCAATCAAACAAAACTCGTGGACCGAGTTAACGGAAAGCATACCCATCACAACCTGTGTGCATGCTCACTTGAGCGGCGTTGACACAGCTTGGAACGATCAATGAGACCCGGCTTGGTGTTGATGTTGAGAGCCCGGTGGTGGTACGAACCAAAGGAGAGCTTGCCGCAGATCTTGAGGGTGGAGGAAGAGCTTTGTTTTTCAACGGACAGCCTTCAGATGCCTGTGGTCTCCACACGTGAAGCAAGCACCAGTGGACGTGGAGCAACGAGCTGTGGACTCCGCCAGCGCCTCCGTGTTAGTGGTGGTTGTAGCCCCTGGGAGCAAAGTGATGAAGTTTGGTGGCCTTGACGCGTAGCTTGCAGTGTCTTGGTGGAGCCGGAGCGACGGTGGGGTGTTAGGAACCCGTACACGCCGCTTAGAAGGAGATGACATAGTCAAGAGCTTGGTGCATCACGGTTGTGTTTCTTTGACTCCTCAAACACTTGCCTACTTGCTTCCTCTGCAGAGCTGTGTCAAGTTCCAAAAGATGTCGGCCTTGCATGTGTGATTGCATATTTAATCGATGCATTGAGCCCTTGCTCAACCTCGCTTCTTCTTGTCATCGATATCTCATCGCCACCATAACGAGAAAGGTTCATGAAGTTCTGATATAGGTGTTGACATTATCGCTTCCCCGCTGAGGTTGAGAAAAGCTTCCTTCATCCTCTCCATGACAATTTCATAGATATCGCTTTTGAACACCCCGTGAACCGCTCCCAAGTAGGTCAAACCAAAGCGCTTTGCCTTCGTAATTCTCCCACCGTAGAGATGCATCTCCTTCGTAAGGTGAGTAGCACACTTTACCCACTCTTGATCGTGAACATCGCAGCCTCGAGTAGCCTTGACATCTCACGCAACCAATCATCCGCATCCAAAGGGTCGATCGTAAACATCAAATTGGCGGGGTTGAACTGTGAAGCTTTTGATGTCTCCTCGCTTGGGAGGTGGAGGTAGTGGAGCAAACTCATTCCTCCAACACTTTCTCAAAGCGCTGGTTCTGCTGCATTGCTGCCAAGGCATTGGCGATGTTGATGTCACGGATCCCAAATCGTGGTATGTCCTCATCGAACCAGTGGTGGAGCCATCCTCTGATTGATATAAAACACAAGTCAGTCCTATAATGGAGAATAATAATAATCCAAAATAGTACCAAGATGGAATTACTCAAGATTAAAGGATACAATTTACTAAGATGATATTAAAATATCAACAAAGTTCAAAGCACCTAGAAGATATTAAGCATATCGCATAATCGAAAAGGAGTGTGTACATAGATATATCAAAGAAAATTTTCCACAAATTTCGGCATTAAAATACCAATAGATGCGCCAAATTACTTAACGAATCAAGATTAGTGACTCTACCAATTCAATATACAAAAGCGAATGATAAGAGTAGTGGTATGGTCGCGACTCCATACCGCACTTAAATCATTACTCCGCACATGAATAAGTGGAACACCTATCTTAACCCCTTCTTCTCACGTTGAACCTAAAGATTGGTAACTACGGAAACGAACACCCCAAACAAGATAACGTCGGGTAACAAAGAGTAAGACAGATCGCGGCGGTATACAACGAATCAGATAGATCGCGTCGGTTTGCAAAAGCCTGTCGGTATGGAATAAGGCTGATTAGATAACAACTTGGATGCAACAGATAGACAAGGAATTACACACACACACACACACACAAATACACAACCTATGGTACTACGGAAGCCCAGAACACGTGAATCCTAGTTTGAATTTTTAAGAAGAGGATCGAAAACGTTACACTTCCTTACCAGAAAAGGGTGGGTGGTAAGAAGAAAAGTGGAAGCAGTCCTACTCTCACGCTTTGTTTTTCCTAGTATACATAACTACCAAAATATTTGCTAGATCGACAACGATCGTTTGGAGACCACGAAGGGCGGATGGCTCGATACCAATTGTAACTTCGGTGAATTACGCCCTAGATACAAGCTCGATGAGCGGAAATGGTTGAAATAGTACGATGGGGCCCAAAACCACTCACGGGTAGACCTTTCGCCGTCCCAACCATTTCCAAATATCGGGACAAGTACGGCAGCGTAATCGGCAAAGAAGGGATCAACTACATACACAAATGAGTATGTATGCAAGCCACCATACAATAGTACATCGAGCCATTCCATCTAAAAAGAAAGGAATATAGCAACGCCATACGGCAAGATTCAAATGACCTAGATAGATATAATAGTTTAGGATATTTCCTCATACATCACACATCGAGTATCGCGGAAGCGGCAAACAAGATCCGAGTACGGATAAGAAGCAAATCGGCATAAGATGCCCGTAAATAAGCACATCCCGCCTACGATCTCACGGATCCTCGCTCTAATCTCTACACCGAACAATCGTTGCCCACATCATCAGCCTCCTCCACCCAAAGATCCGCCTTGCGAGTGTACCTGCTCATCCGAACCAATAATTTATCGTGGTGAGACCCTAGGGTACTCAAGAAGTCTTTATGCCTCTAAAGGGGACACAACCTGGGGTGACGCAATTGCAGCGAAAGATAAACCCTAACAGTTCTATAGATAATCGCTAACCATCCGCCTAACCAAAGATAGACGGATGTCCGTGAATTAAAGACAGCAGTTATAACAGTAATATCATCAGATCCATCCTCCTCCTCGCTTACCAACGAGGAAGTGGACGAACAACCCCCATCCGTTGGCAATTTTATTAACCATTCCATGAGTGTTGCACTATTTACTAATCAGTTACTTAGTCAAGTTAAAAGCGGTACTTTAGTTATGTTTGTCTATGATCGAGAAACTGTGCTCCAAGTCGTCCATAACCGCGGACACGGCTTTGAAGTTTTACCGCAGGGTGCACAAATAGCAACACACACTCGATCAACCTCGAAAACCAAATCAAAACCCAACGAGGCCTTCACGACAAAGCAATCACAGATTCAGAAATATTTCGTGGGCCACCCCATAAGCTACCCGCAACGAAGTTAGTGACTCAGACGGACTCAAGGTTTGCGCCAATGGTCAGAATGACCGGGAACCCAAATGGATCGGGCTTGTCGATACCGCGAAACACTCCTCTTACCTAACAGTACAAAGCTGCTCGCACAATCGTAAATAAATCAGTAAAGCATGGCATAAGTACAAGATAGTAAAAAACCTCAAACTAGTTTGTGGCCCCAAGGAATAAGATCGAATCAAGCTCGCTCGGGGTCCCATAAGCCTCCTGATGTGGATAGCGAATAATCAAGGAACAGGTTTCAAGTACTGGGTCCTACGGGACACAAGTGAGCGGAAAACCAAATAGCAGATATTGCTCACCGTGCCACTTTCATTAGTTATCCCATTACTACTCAGGTTAAGTTGTTTAGGTACCTCGTTATCCATCAGACACTCACATACCCTACACATGCTGTTCTACGACTCGCATGGCTCAAACAACTCCTGTAGTAATGGCTCATGGGATGGAGGAACAAGCTTGGTGGGGTTGAAAAGTAAAGGCTATGCAATACTTGGGATTCAGTTTAATGCAATCGCAACTCAATGATGCAAGAATAAGATAGAGTCAATAGGTACTGTATGTATGCAAGCATGTGATAGTGCTTGCCTGGCAACTCAGTTGAAGCGAGAGAAGGATCTGGGTAGTGCTCCTGGTTCTCTTGATATATCCCCTGCTCAGTGTCTATTCGAAGAAGAACCAAACAAACAAGGGCCAACATAAATAAAGTGCACAAGCATAGGAATAAATGCGTCAAGCTAACAATCATGCCATGATGAATTATGCACAAGTTGCATGGCAATAATGTAGCATGGCATGGGTGTGGTGTGGAATACAAGAATAAATCATTTTATTGAGTTTTGGCCACAATTTATTGTCATATTAGTTGCTGTATACTATATATTTATATGATGCATGCTGCAATTTAAGTCATGGATAGCGTAAACAGAAAGGTCTCGTCGAGCTGATCATTTTAGACATATCATTTGTCAAATTTGGAGTTATAAAACAAAAGTTATTAATTAATTAAGGTGAAGGGCATTTTATTGTAATTTAATTCAACTTGAAATTTAAAGTGTGCAAATAATATTTTGAATGGCATATTTGAAATCCTCACATTTTTCTGATTCAAAAACATATATTATTTGTATTATTTGGAATTATGAATTTAATTTTATTTTAAAGTCAAAATTAGTCAAATTAAGTCAAAGTCAAAGGGTTAACTATTTTAAATCAATTCTGAAAATATATGATTAAAGATTTGAATTGATATTCAAAAATAAAACATATTTCATATTAAGTTTGAATTCAGATTCCAATCCATTTGAAAGTTATGAATTCATTTTGATTTAAACAGATTTGAAATCGATTTTGAATTTGAAAAGATTTTGAATTTGGAAAAAGAACAGCTCCTGGACTTTTGGTACTGCTGTAACCTACCCCAGCCAAGGATGTGGGGACGGCACGACCGGGTTGACACGCCAGAAGCTTTTACACCGGCTCAAGCTAGACATAAATGACAAAGTGGCAGTGGAGCCACGACGCACGCCGCCAATGGGCGTGACACGTGCGATCCAGAGGGCTGGGTTGAGACTAAAAGTCGAGGGGCTATTTTGCAAAACGAGCAGGGCGGCTGACGGTGGGGCTAGGGGGACCGCGGGTTTAGGCGGGAATTTCTGCAGGGGTCTAAGCGCAAAACAAGCGGGCCGCCGCTGCTGCCGCCGGTCACGCGGGCAAGGTGGATCTGGCCGGTGTTTTGAACGACGATGGCGACGCACCTAGAGAGATTTAGACGATGATGCCAAAACAAAAGGTGGAGGGCCATCCGCTACAACTCGCTCGGAGCTAGCGCTGAGAAGGTCAGCACAAGGGCACGGGCGAGATCTGAGAGGCGTAACGACAATCGATGTACCGCCGCCGCCAGAGCGCTGCGACAAGGCCAGCGCTCGCCGAAGGCGGCGGGGCTACGGCGCTCGAGAGGGGAGAGGACCTTGTCTGGGGGGTAGAGGGTCTCACCAGCAGCTTGACAGCGTGGTCGTCGACGCTGAGGTGGAAGGGATCTGGCGGCGGGCTCACGACGGGGAGCTTCAGATTCCTTCGGCCATGGCGACAGCGACGGCGCTCTGTGGCCTTCCAATCGCTCCCTCTGGTGCTATCCGCCGAAGGAGATGCAGGGGAACTCGTCGGTGCTCCTGGGGGCCTTGGAGAGCAACAGGTCGCGCAGATCGAGATCAAGGCCGAGGTAGCTAGGGTTTTAGCGAGGTGGTGGCTATGGCCATCTGGTAGAGGAAGGAGGGAGGAAGGTGGGGTGCTTGGGGCTCCTGGTCTCGACCTGAGAGGTACTGGGGAGGTTGGGGATAAGGAAGGAGAGGGGAGAAGGGAGGGGTGCCACCTTTATGCAAAAAGGGAGAAAGGGGGGGCCTCGGTTTTGGCTAGGGTTTGGAGAGAAGAGGGACCAGGGGAAAAGCACATGGGAGGGGGTGGTCAGGTGGGACCGAGCTAGGTGGGAGAGAGAGGGCCGAGAGAGAGAGGGAGGACTAGGGTTAGATGGGGAACTAGGGTTAGCTAGAGAGGGGATGGCTCGGGTTAGGGTTAGATGGGGGTATGGTGATTAGGGGGTAGGTTTAGGGAGAAGATTATGAGAGAGGGGGTTAGAGAGAGGGGGTAGGGTTTAGCTAAGTTTGATTATTTGGTTGACCAAAACAATTGATCTCACCCCCTTTTTGATAAATCCCAAACAACACCAAAACAAAAATAGAGGTAAAGGGGTAGATGGTGCCCATATTGCATGTGCCATGCAAGGCATCCATAATGCATGTAGGCAAGAAATGGAGCATGCATGGGTGGAGGTGAAAAGAGAGGGAGGTGATGAAAGAGAGATATAGATGGAGATGATCCACTCCAAGACTCAAATAGAACCAAAAGATGACCAAGGTTGGTGATGGTTGCATGGGACATGCATTACATTTAATGCACTCCCTAAGAGATTGGTGCAAGCTTGCATGGGCCATGCATAAGCATTAAATGCCATGTTTCAATCTTGTGAAAACAAAACAATTATTCAGGGCATTCATACATATGCATTCCAGAAATATGTAACAAGCCAAGCAAAAGGATTTAGAATTGGATCCATCCAACCCACATGAGCTAGAAATAAAATCCAAAGAAAATTACAAGCTCATAGGTTATGGTATGGTGGAAGTGTAAGGTGGTGACAAAGAAAAAGGTGGTGGAATGGAATAAAAGATATGCCCCCAACTCAACTTGGGCATTTAACAATATATCAAGAACCAAATACAATATCAAGAGGCAAATACAAATAATAATGCATATGAGATAAGAACCAAAACACAAGGGTTTGTATGATGCTCAAATTGCAAGGTGGCATGATGACATGAGCATGTTATGATGATGATGAATTATATGTAGGAAGTGGCCATTGTATTACTAGATCCAGTAGCATTACAAATGTTAGACAATTGGGATGCTACAGCATCATTGTGCAATGCTTTGCTCACGACGAATGGTCCTTCCCACGGAGGTGATAGCTTGTGCATGCCGGCCGTACGTTGCACCAGTCGGAGAACTAAATCCCCTTCTTTGAATACTCTTGGATTTACCTTTTTGCTGTGATAGCATCGCAAGTTCTGCTGATAAATAGCTGATCTTGATAGCGCCAGCTCTCTGGCTTGTTCTAACAAGTCGACAGTATCTTGCTGAGCTATTTCGTTTACCTCTGAGGTTGTATACTGAGTAACCCTTGGCGAGTCATGTATTATGTCGACTGGAAGCACGGCCTCTGCCCCGTATACCAGAAAGAATGGTGTATAACCTGTTGATCTATTCGGAGTAGTCCTGAGGCTCCATAATACGGCTGGGAGTTCCTCAATCCAACATCCTGCCGACCTTTGCAGTGGTTCAACAAGTCGTGGTTTTATTCCTGACAATACTAGTCTGTTAGACGTTTCCACTTGCCCATTAGATTCTGGGTGAGCCATAGAGGCAACATCTAATCTTATGTGTTTCTCTCTACAAAACCTAGCGAAGGCTCCTTCTGCAAAGTTTGTGCCGTTATCTGTAATAACACTGTGCGGATACCCATATCTTAAAATAATATCCTTGAGGAATTTCACTGCTGTGGGCCCATCGCATCTTTTTATTGGTTTCACTTCAATCCATTTTGTGAACTTGTCCACCATGACCAATATGTGGGTCATTCCCCCTCGGGCTGGCTTAAATGGTCCCACCATATCTAAGACCCACACAGAAAATGGCCAAGTGATGGGTATTGTTTTTAACTCGGCCGATGGCATATGTATTTTGGTTGCATATCTCTGACAACCATTGCATTTTTCAACCAACTCTTTGGCTTCTTTCAACGTCATTAATAAAATCCATGCCCGAATGCTTTGGCTACCAAGGCACGAGATGAGGCATGGTGTCCACATTCTCCTTGATGTATATCTAGGAGGATCTCTGCCTTCCGAACTCACACACTTTTGCAATACGCTTGTGACGCTTATTTTATATAGCTCATTGTTTATGATTGTATAAGCTTTTGCTCTCCTTACAGTTTGTCTTGCTAATACTTCATTGTTCGGAAACATCGCGTATTTAAGGTAAGAGAATATGGGTTGCGCCCATAGCGGTGTGACTTTTTCTGGTGTGGTCTCACTGTCTATTTCCATGTTTTCTGCCAACATACCTACCTTGGCCTTCTCCATAATTGTGCTTACTTCTGCTGTCCTTCTCTTGGGGGGTTCCGAGTTGCTGGTCTACTTCCATCGGCGCATTATCTTCTGCTGAATTTGCCGGAATAAAGATAGATTCGGATTCTGGTGATGGGATTATTGATGGTTTCCTGAGGTGTTCCAGGGCAATACCGGGGGAATTGACTGCCGGGTTGATCCTAGTTTTGACAACGTGTCTGCGGCATCATTTTCTGCCCGAGGTATGTGGTGAAATTCACATCCTTCAAAGTATCCACTGATCTTTTGCACATGAAATCTGTATAAAGCCATATTAGCATCTAATGCATCCCAATTGCCTGAGACTTGCTGTACTACTAGATCCGAGTCCCCATAGCATAAGATTCGCCGTATGCCATTCTCTTTTGCTACTTTAAATCCATGGACCAGTGCTTCATATTCGGCTACGTTGTTGGATGCGGCAAAATGTATTTGTAACACATACTTCAGCTGATCTCTTTTAGGCGAGGTTAACACTATTCCTACCCCCAAACCATTTCTTAGTTTGGAACCATCGAAATGCATCGTCCAATAATTTGAGTCTGGTAACGGTGGCTCATACTGCACTTCGGCCCAGTCTACGAAGAAGTCGGCGACCGCTTGAGATTGATTGCATCTCTCCTATCAAATTGTGGAGCGTACGGTGACAACTCGATTGCCCTTTTTCTATTCGGCCACTTGCATCTTTGTTGCTCAATATGTCGGCTATGGGAGCTTCACAGATCACTTTGATGGGATGCTCTTCGAAGTAATGTTTAAGCTTTTTTGCCGACATGTACACTCCATAAGCCATCTTCTGATAATGTGGGTAATTCTGCTTTGAAGTGGATAACACCTCGCTTAAATAATACACCGGCCTCTATACCGACTTGTCATCTTCAAGTCGTTCCACTACGACTACAACACTCACTACTCTGTTGGTAGCCGCTATATAGAGTAACATAGGCTCTTTTGATAATGGAGAAGCCAAAATGGGTGCTGTGACCAACATCTTTTTCAACTCATGAAATGCACTGTCTGCTTGTGGAGTCCAAACGAATTTATCTGATTTCTTCATCAGCTGATAGAGTGGTAGCGCCTTCTCTCCCAGCCGACATACAAACCGGCTGAGCGAGGCTAGACATCTCGTGAATTTTTGTACATCATTTAGACACCTTGGCAACTCCATTCTTTCTACTGCCTTTATATTTGTTGGGTTGGCCTCTATACCTCGTCTAGATACAAGAAAACCGAGTAATTTTCCTGCCGGCACGCCAAATGTGCATTTTTCCGGATTAAGCTTCATTCAGAACCTTCTCAGGTTCGCGAAAGTCTACCGTATATCATCCAGTAACGTTTTGCTTTCCTTGGTTTTGATGACCACGTCATCTACATATACTTGTACATTTTTTCCTATTTGATCGTGTAGACATTTTTGCATGCATCTCTGATACGTTGCTCCTGCGTTTCGCAGGCCGAATGGCATTGTGAGAGAGCAATAAGCCCCGTACGGGGTAATAAACGCAGTATTTATTTGATCGGCCGGATTTAACGATCCGTGAAACCGAATACGCTACTCACAAATGACAATAACTCACAACCAGCTGTCGAATCAATGACTTGGTCTATTCTAGGTAATGGAAAAGGATCTTTGGACACGCCTTGTTCAAGTTCGTAATCGATACACATTCGCCATACAATGGCTACATTCGGATCATCTTTCTTCTTTTCTACTAGCACCGGATTCGACAACCAATCTGGATACAGCACCTCCATGATGAACCCGGCCGCGAGGAGCCGAGCTATTTCATCCCCTATTATTTTTCTCATGTCTTGGCGAAGTGGAGAGGTTGCTTCACCGGCCTTGCTCCCGGCCTCACATTCAAAGAGTGCTCACCAACTCCTCGGAACACCTTGCATCCCGAGTTGACCATGCAAATATGTCCCGATTCTCACGGGAAGTTGGTGAGCTCGCTTTCCTATTTAGCATCTAGGCCTGCACCAATAGTAACAAAGACGCCCGAATTGCTCATCTATCGAAACTTCTTCGCTTCTTTAGTCCGAAAGGAGACACCGCCATGGATTGGCTAGTTCCGCATATTCACCGTGTGCCTAAGCGAGGGCTGCTACCTCTGAATCCTTCTTTTTTCTCTTGCTATAACCAATGATTCGCCAAATTTGACCCTACAAGAACACTCCATTGACTTCTTGTAATCCCCTGCTACTGTTATCACTCCTTGTGGTCCGGGTAGCTTCATTTTCAGATAACTTATATGATAGCTGCCCATGAATTTGGCCAACGCTGGCCGTCCGAGTAAAGCATGATAACAACTCTCTAGATCCACCACCTCAAACTCTAAGTTTTCTGCTCTGCAGTTATCTCTTGTCCCGAATAACACATCCACTCGGACCTTACCAATGGGTTCACATGAAAGCCCTGGCACTATCCCATGGAAAGTGGTCCTCGTGGATTGCAACATGTTCTGCGATATTCCGAGTTTATGCATGGTATCTTTGTACATGATGTTGATACTGCTTCCATTGTCAATGAGTACTTTTGAGAATTTCACATTGATGCTTGGTCCAACGAATGTCGGATCCAACACGAGTGCATATGATCTGGGATTCGGCATTACCTTGGGGTGATCCTTTATGCTCCAAGTTACCTCCTGATCTGACCAAGGCACATATCTTGGTACTGCAGGCATAACTGCATTTACTTCCATATGTCGGCACTGCACACTCTGATTGTCTTGCTGTTCCGTTGTGAACACGCAATAAGACTGATGATGTTCTCTGTAATCATTGCGTCCAGTATTCGCTGGATTTGTCCTTCCATCCTGGACTTGGTTCATCACTTGATGTACCGCATCTCTCCGATCCGAGTTATCATACCTCGGGGGAGGGGGTGGTAACATCAGTTGCTAGGCATTTTCTCCAGTCAACTGTGGTTGATGCTGCTGATGTACTTGATGGGGTGCCTGTATACCTACGGGGTTTCCCATTGCATTTTTCATCCATGCACATTGGCGGGTCGTATGGTTGGCTGGTCTGGATGGGTTTGACATGTGAAATTTGCACAGCTGACCTAACATAGATTTGAACGTGTACTTCGGCCTCTCCTGCCACTGTTTCTTTTGTTCTGGGGTCCACTGTCTTTTTCCTTCATTTCTTGGTGTCCACTGTTGAGGACCATTCTTTTGCCGTTGAGTCGCTCCGTGACTCGGCGGATCTTGCGCTACCGCCGCCACTTGGGCCGAATTATATCTATAATCCGGCCTTTCCTCTCTTCTTCCTCTCGAAATCATACCGGATGACCCGGCCAAATCTCTTGCATAATGGTCCTGTTGCTCCCGAAGATCCGCCGACATTAATTCTGGTTGCGTTGGGTCTCCTAATGCGTAGGAGTCCGCTATTCTGATAGTTTCTGCCAATGTGGTTGGCATATCTCTTTGTAGACGTTGCCACAATACGCTGGCATAACGGCATCCTTGTGCGAACCAAGCTATTGCTTGCGATTCTATAACTCCTTCACATGAGTTTCTCAGGTTACACCATCGAGTTAAAAAATCTCTATCTGTTTCATTCGGCCTCTGCTTGCACATGGCTAACTGTTGTGGCATGTTTGGCCTCTTGTATGTGCTGGTAAAGTTGCTGACAAACATTTCTTCAAAATCCAACCAACAGTTGATACTACCCGCTGGTAGATTATTCAGCCACACCCTAGCTGGTCCTTCTAGCATTTGTGGGACATACTGTACTTCCCATCGTAAGTTTCCACCCGCTATTTTCACAGCAGTGGCATAGTCAATCAACCAGTCTTGTGGTTTGGTACTCCCATTATATGTTTTCGTGCCTCTTGCTAGCTGAAAGTTCGGCACAGTTGGTTCGCCCATGATCCGTGGTCCAAAGCATGTCGGACCTGGTGGACCCTGTTCTTCCAACAACTCGGACCGGTATAGCCGGTCCAGCTTCACTCTTGCATCATTTGATGGCAAATCTCTATACAGAACTCTGTCTTGTGTTCCATAGTGGTTATTTCCGCCATGGATCGCATATTCCATCTCGGAATAACCATCATTGTATCTTTCATTAACTTGATTGTGGCGAGCTGGCCTCGTTTCTCTTTCCTGCCGGGGTTCATGCCTTGGTTGCGGGTTGGGTGGCAGTTCTCTCCTTACTTCGACCGGGGTATTGTTCTCATGATTGCCTCTTCCGGGTTCTCTTCTGCCGAGATCTCCATTGCCTCGTCTTCCGCCGTCTTTCATAATACGACCGGGGTTCCTCTCCCCACTGTTACCTCGGCTTCCATTGCATCTGTTCTCATTTGCCTTTCCGGCCATTGCCGGATCATATGGAACAATTTGCTTGTTTCTCTTTCCTGAGGTTACTGCTTTGTCCCTCCGTGCATTATTTCCGGGTGAAGATGCTGCTGCCACGGATAAGGCAGGTGCTGCTCCTGCCGAGTGAACCATTCGCGAGGCCCTCGGCCTCGCCAGGTCTGCCCTGAGCATTTCTTCGTTTTGCTGGTTCGCGATGCGCACCAGCTCGTTCACTCTTTCTTGATGTTTCTGCCGGGCTTCGCCGGTCAACCCCTCTAACTCCAATGAAATGCGTCTTCATAGGATACCCTAAGGAAACTATTGGGTATACCTTCTATCACAGAACCGAAGGAAAAGTGTTTGTCGCAAAGAATGGTTCCTTTCTTGAGAAGGAGTTTCTCTCGAAAGAAGTGAGTGGGAGGAAAGTAGAGCTAGACGAGGTTATTGAACCTTCTCTTGAATTGGAGAGTAGCGCAACACCTGAAATTGTTCCAAAGGTCACCGCACTAACGATAGAGGAAGCTAATGACAAGGATCATGAAGCTTTGACGATGTCGCTATCGAACGCCGCAGTCGACAAGGTCGCGTGCCCCTCCGAGTGGTACTAAGAACCTGTCTTGACTGTCTTGTTAGTAGAAGAAAGTGAACCTACGAACTATGAGGAAGCGATGATGAGCCCAGACTGAGAAATGGTGGAAGCCATGAACCAATTGGGATCCATGAGCGAAAACCAAGTATGGACTTTGGTGGACCCTCCTAGCGACGAAAGGCCGTTGAGTGCAAATGGATCTTCAAGAAGAAACGGACACGGATGGTAATGTTACCGTCTATAAAGTACTCGGCTTGTCGCGAAGGTTTTCGACAAGTTCAAGGTTGACTACGATGAGACTTTCTCTCCGTGGCGATGTTTAAGTCCATTCGGATTTTATTAGCAATTGTTGCGTTTCATGATTATGAAATATGACAGATGGATGTCAAGATCTGCTCCTCAATGGCAACATTGATGAAGAGTTGTATATGATGCAACCAAGGTTTTGTCGATCCTAAGGATGCCGATAAAGTATGCAATCTTGAGCATTCCATTTATGGACTCAAGCAAGCATCTCGGAGTTGGAACCTGCTTTGATCAAGTGATCAAGAGCTTTGGATTTGTTCCAAATTGCTATGAAGCTTGTATCTACAAGAAAGTGAGTGGGAGCTCAGTGACATTTCTGGTACTATATGTGGATGACATATTGATTATTGGAAATGACATTAACATGCTTAACGATGTGAAGAGTTATTTGAACAAGTGTTTTTCAATGAAAGACCTAGGTGAAGCTGCTTATATATTGGGCATCAAAATCTATAGAGATAGACAAAGACACCTGATAGCTTTAAGCCAGAGTACATACCTAGACAAAGTTCTGAAAAGGTTCAGAATGGATAAGGCAAAGAAAGGTTCGGCCTATGTTGTCGTGTAAGATATTGAGCAAGGCTCAGGTCCACTACGGTAAATGATAGGAAGCTATGAGCAAAGTGCCTTATGCCTCGGCCATAGGTTCTATCATGTATGACATGTCGTGTACTAGACCGATGTGTCCAATGCTCTTAGTTTGACGAGAAGATATCAAAGTGATCCAGAGTGGAACATCGACAGCCGTGAAGAACATCCTAAAGTACCTAAATAGGACTAAATAAATGTTCTTAGTCTATGGGGTGATGAACATCTCGTCAGAAAAGGTTACGTCGACGCTAGTTTTGACACCGACAAGGATGATTCTAAATCTCGAACAGTGATACGTGTATATTTTGAATGGAGGAGCTGTGAGTCGAGAAGCAAGCAAAGCGTGATCGTGGGATCTACAAGAGAAGCGGAATACATGGCTGCCGCAGGTTGCCAAGTGAAGGAGTTTGGATCAGAACTTCATCATCGAGCTTGGTGGTTCCAAGTGCATTGGAACCACGGAGATATTGTGTGACAACATCGCGCCATAGCACTTGCTAAGGAACCAAGATATCATCCAAAGACCAAGCATATCAAACGCAAGTTTCATATAATCCGAGATTATATAGCGATGGAGATCAAGATTAGCAAAGTACATAGATCCGAATGTCGCAGATCCATTGACTAAACCTCTTCCGTGTAAATATGATCAAAGACCTCGCCATGGGTGTGAGATTGTTGCCAAATGTAAACTAGATTATTGACTCTAGTGCAAGTGGGAGACTGTTGGAATTATTCCCTAGAGGCAATAATAAAGATGTTATTATTATAATTCTTGTTCATGATAATGTTTATATTCCATGCTAGAATTGTATTAAGCGGAAACTTTAATAATTGTGTGGGTTGTGAACAACACCATTTCCCTAGTACGCCTCTATGGACTAGATCATTGATCAATGATGGTTAAGGTTTCCTAACCATAGACATGAGTTGTCAATTGATAATGAGATCATATCATTGGGAGAATGATGTGATGGACAGACCCAAACTAAGCGAAGCAATTAGATCGTGTCATCGTGTTTGTCTTTGCGAAGCTTTTCTTATGTCAAATATTGTATTCCTTAGACCATGAGATAATACAACTCGGTATCTAAGAAAGCTTTGAGGTCATCAAACGTCATCCTATGAGAGGGTGATCATAAAGGTGTCTCGTGTGATCGGAAAGTATCTGTTGGGTTGTATGTATCGAGATGGGATTTGTCCCTCCCAAGTCGGAGAGATATACTTTGGGCCCACTCGGTAATCGATATCAACACCGCTTGCAAGCATGTGGTTAAGGAGTTAATCACATAGTGATATCGGATTACGGAACGAGTAAAGTACTTGCTGTGAACGAGATTGAACTAGGTATGACGGTACCGACGATCGAATCTCGGGCGAGTAAAATATTGCGAGACGAAGGGAATATATATATGGGATTGATTGAATCCTGGCATCGTGGTTCATCCGATATGATCATCGATGAATGTGTGGGAGTCAATATGGGTTTCCAGACCCCGTTGTTGATTATTGATATGATCATCGATGAACGTGTCTCGACGCTAGGATAGATTGGATAATTGGTTTATGATTTTTTGTTCAGAGCCTCGGATGGGATCCGGGACATCACGAGAGGTTCCGGAGTGGTCCGGAGAATAAGATTCATATAAGGCAGTGCAGTTTTTGGAGTTCGGAATTGTTCCGGGTTAATCGGTATTGTACCGGAAGCTTCTAGAACCTTCCGGAAGGGGACCAACATGGACACACCTTCCGGGAGGGGGCATGGGCCTATGAGGGAGTACCATGGCCAGATTGGGCACACAAGGCCCCATAGGGCCCAGCCGGCCAAGAGGGTTTTAAACTCGAGATAGAGCTTCTAGAAGGGGGGTTTCCTTGCCCCCCACTCCTTCTCCTTGGGGCCGCCGGTTTGGGCTTGGGGGAGGGGCTAGGGCTGCGCCCACCCCTCTATATATAGATGGATAGGGGCGCACCACCCCCACACACCTTCCCCTCCAACCCTAGCCGCCGCCTCCTCTCTCCCTCCCGATCGCTGTGAAGCCTGCCGCAGAAATTCACAACCATATACACCACGCCATGTTGTAGATCCAATCCGCCTCTCCACCATACTTGCTGGTCCGAGGAAGGAGGAGACGAGGTGCGTGTGTGCATCTCACGGAGGCATCGCCACTTGTGGTGCTAGATCGGATCGGATCGCGAGGAGGAGAAGCGAGTACGACTACATCACCCACGCTCCGGACGAACGCTCACTGCGGTAATCTTCAAGGGTATGAAGATCTAATCCAATCTCTCTCGTTGTTTGCATCTCCTAGATTATATCTTGGCTTTCCCTCTGTTCGCATCCGTAGAAAATTTTGATTTACTATGCCGCGAAACCCTTCAAGAACAATTGACAAATCATAATTTTTCAAGCAAAGCTTTTGTAAAGAAGTTTATAACTAAGAAGTAAAAGAAAGGCCCTTCGTAGAGGGAAGCAAGGATTTCAAGTTCATAAAGAGCTTTCTAAAGATTATGGTACTTACTAGCTTTGAGATCTCGTTACCCATATCATAAGCATCTTGAGGTGATTAAGGTTAAAGTGAACAAAGATGGAGTATATGCTTGACAAAATATAAGTTTGCAATCTCATGTCCCTTGAGTACGAGGGCCGCTCCTCATGCTACTCAACTTTAGTTACTAGTAAGTTCTTGTCATAGTAATTACATGTGTATCATAGAGAACCTCCAACGGGGTACCCCTTGCCCCATGATACACGAGCTATCCCATATAAAAATGATAAGGCAAGCAGACAATGAGCATCTCAGCAATCTTCTTATTTACCATGGGAAAATGGTGCTTGATGCGTGCACCCAGTGTTGACGTGGGACGCTTCGTTGGAAACCCCAAGAGCAAGGTGTGATGAGCACAGCAGCAAGTTTCCCTCAGTAGATACCGAGGTTATCGAACCAGAAGGAGGAAGGAAACGTCTCAAAGGTGTTGCAAGCAACGTGGAAACCTGCACAACACAAACTCAAGACTTTGCCCCAACGAATCAGTGAGGTTATCAAGCTCACCGGTTTATCAGAACAAAGGATTAACCATGGTGTGGAAGGTGATGAATGGTTTGCAGCAAGTAAACAGTGGAAGATGTATCAATGGTAAAGATTGGACCAGGGTCCATAGTTCACTACAGGTGCTATCCTTAGATAAACAACATGGCATGAAGGGTAAACAAATTACAGGATGGCAATTGATAGGAACTGAGCAAGGCATAACAATGCAATACTAGACAAAAAGATCCTATGAGATTCGATTGTGTAATACAACAATATACATAGACCGCCATCCAACTGCATCTATGACTAGTAGTCAACCTTCGGGTTATCATCCTAACCCCCTCCAGTATTAAGTTGCAAGCAACAGACAACTGCTTTAAGCAAAGTGTGTAAGGTAAACAATCCACTTGTTCCATGAACAAGAGACCATTGTTTTCTCCCTAGTGTCAACAGCACATCTACAACCGAAGAGAATTCTATCACTTCCCTTGGAAACTAGAGGCATGAACCCACTATCGAGCATAAATACCCCCTCTTGGAGTCACTAGCAACTACTTAGCCAAGATAGCTACTAACAACGGAGAGCATGCAAGATCACAAACAACACAGACATGATAGTATCAAATATACAAAACCATTAATCAATCTAACATAGTAATCTCAATATCCATCGGATCCCCGCAAACACAACATGCATGATTACAAATAGATTAGATCTTGATCATGAAGGGAGCTCACAAGATCTATACATGAAAGCACAAGAAGGAGATACAACCATCTAGCTACTACATGGACCCATAGTCCAAGGTGGAACTACTCACGCATCATACCGGAGAAGAAGGCCTCCGGGATGATCTCCACTCTGGCAGGGTGCCGGGAAGAACTTCAGATCCCCCCGATCTAGGGACGATGGTGGCAGTGGCTACAGAAGGTTTCGTGGAGTTTTGATCAGGTGCCTAGGGTTTCTGCATCGGGGGCTTCTTATAGGCGAAGATGCGAGGCTGGGAGGCGGCCAGGGGCCCTACACCGTGCCCAGCCATGGGGTGGGCCCACCCACGCCTAGGGGGGTGCGGCCCTGGTTCGCCTCTCCATATCATTAGAGGTCATTCTTGGCACAAAAAGCAAACAAAAAGGATATGGATAGGTCATTACTGAAGTAATAACTTCCAAGACTCAAGGAAACTCTTGGGTTATCTCCCAACAAGTACTTTTGTTTAACGCCTTTAAGTTAGGCACAAGAATCAAGAAATCAAGTATTTTCAAATGAGGAAGCATTAACATCAAACCTTGCTTTCAAAGGAGGAGAAAAAAGCAACTTCTCTCTCCTCATAGGGAAGTGTTCAATAACTTTATTGAATGGGAATTGATATTTAATGGTGCCTTCTTTCATATCAATGATGGCACCAACAGTTCTATGAAAAGGTCTTCCGAAATTAATAGGACAAGAAGCATTGTATTCAACATCCAAAACATAGAAATCAACAGGGACATAAGCATTGTTAACCATAATGAGAACATTATTAATACTCCCCATGAGTTTAATCTTAGCATTATCATCAAGTGGAACATCCCAATAACAATCTTGCAAAGGTGGCAAATCAAGCATTTCATAAATCTTCCTAGGCATAATAGAGACACTAGAACCAAGATCACATGCAGCTTTGAGATCAAAGTCATTCGCTTGCACATTAATAATGGGTTCCCAACTATCTTCTACTTTCCTAGGAATAGAAGCTTTGTGTTTTAGCTTCTCTTCCTTAATCTTAACAAGAGCATCTGTAATGTGTTTAGTGAAAGCAACATGCATATCACTAGCATTAGGACTTCTAGCAAGTTTTTGCAAGAACAGAATCACTTCAGAAATATTGCAACCATCTATATCAAAATCAAACTTATCATCACTAGTAGTAGACTCATTAGGCTTATGCATTGTAGGAGGAGGAATAGGGACTTATTTTGGTTTAGTGGTATCCATTCTAGTGATGGTGAACACACTATTGTTTCTATCAATTTCAGCTTCCCTTTCCCACTTAGCATGAAGCTGAGCTAATAGTCTAACATTTTCATCAATAGTAACTTGTATGGCATGAGTAGCAGCAAAGGTACTTTCCATGGTTTCAGGTTTAGCACTCATTTTATTAATCAAGGAGGACTGTGCTTCAGACAAAAAGGAAATATTCTTCTCAACACTCAAAATTTTTGACTGTAAACTATAAATTTCTCTATTTAGATTCTCAAGCTGATGACTAATGTTTTTCAAGATAACAGATTGTTCTTCCATAGTTTTAGTGAATATCTTTTTTTGCTCATACTGCATCTGCATAAAGTTTTTAGTGGATCTTTCAACTTCTAGAATCATATCTTCACTAGGCATTCCAGATCTACCATGGTAAGCATTTCCATTATTAGGAGGATAAGGCATATAGTTGTTACCACCAAAATTACTCCTATAGGCATTGTTGTTCAAATTTTTGTTTCTAATGAAGTTCACATCAACTTGCTCTTCTTGATCAACCAAAGAGGCTAAGGGAACATTATTTGGATCTAAAGGAGACTTCCCATTAACTAGCATATCCATAATAACATCAATCTTATCGCTCAAAGAGGAGGTTTCTTCAACAGAATTTACCTTCTTACCATGTGGAGCTCTCTCAGTGTGCCATTCAGAGTAATTAACCATCATATTATCAAGGATATTTTTTGCAGCACCCAAAGTGATGCCCATAATGGTACCTCCAGCAGCTGAATCCAACGGGTTTCTTGAAGAGAAGTTCAAAACTGCTTAAAAAATCTGGATAATCATCCAAGCAGTGAGTCCATGAGTGGGATAATTCTTAACCAAAGATTTCATTCTTTCCCAAGCTAGAGCAACATGTTCATTATCAAGTTGTTTAAAATTCATAATGTCAATTCTCATAGATATAATCTTAGCAGGAGTGTAGTACTTTCCAATCAAAGCATCTTTGCACTTAGTCCAAGAATCAATACTATTTCTAGGCAAGGATAACAACCATTCTTTAGATTTCCCTCTCAAGGAGAAAGGAAACAGCTTGAGCTTAATAATATCTCCATATACATCCTTATACTTTTGCATCTCACAAATTTCAACAAAGTTATTGAGATGGACAGCAGCATCATCAGAAATAGCACCAGAGAATTTCTCTCTCATCACAAGATTCAACAAAGCAGGCTTAATTTCATAAAAGGTAGCATCAGGAGCAGGTGGAGCAATGGGAGTGCTAAGGAAATCATTGTTGTTTGTGCTAGTGAAGTCACACAACTTGGTGTTCTCAGTAGAGTTCATTTTGGCAAAGGTGGGCAAGCCAAAAACAGTAGCAGCAGCTAGAGCAGGAACTAATTTTTTTGTGGTTTTGATAAGAGAAAGCAAACCAAACTAAAATAATTTTTTTTGGAGTTTTTGATAAAAAGAGGCAAACAAAACCGAGCAAAAGAAACTAAGCAAACTAAAAACAAAGTAAAGAGAAAGGTTGAGGAGGACTCCCCTTGTGAAGACGTCCTTAGACTCCCCGGCAATGGCGCCAGAAATCTTTGATGCGTGCACCCAGTGTTGACATGGGATGCTAAGTTAGAAATCCCAAGAGCAAGGTGTGATGAGCACATCAGCAAGTTTCCATCGGTAGAGATCGAGGTTATCGAACCAAAAGGAGGAAGGAAATGTCTCAAAGGTGTTGCAAGCAACGTGGAAACCTGCACAACACAAACTCAAGACTTTGCCCCAATGAATTAGTGAGGTTTTCAAGATCATCGGTTTGCTGTAAGAAAGGATTAACTGTATGGTGTGGAAGGTGATGAATGGTTTGCAACAAGTAAACAGTGGAAGATGTATCAATGGTAAAGATTGGACCGGAGTCCATATTTCACTAGAGTTGCTCTCCTTAGATAAACAACATGGCATGAACGGTAAACAAATTACAGCAAGGCAATTGATAGGAACTGAGCAAGGCATAATAATGCAATACTAGACAAAAAGATGCTATGAGATTCGATTGGGCAATACAACAATATACATAGACCGCCATCCAACTGCATCTATGACTAGTAGTCCACCTTTAGGTTATCATCCGACCCCCTCCATTATTAAGTTGCAAGCAACAGACAACTGCTTTAAGAAAAGTGTGTAAGGTAAACAATACACTTGTTCCATGAACAAGAGACTGCTGTTTTCTCCCTAGTAGCAACAACACATCTACAACCAAAGAGATTGTTGTCACTTCCCTTGGAAACTAGAGGCATGAACCCACTATCGAGCATAAATACCCCCTCTTGGAGTCACTAGCAACTACTTGGCCAAGATAGATACTAACAACGGAGAGCATGCAAGATCACAAACAACATAGACATGATAGTACCAAATAGACAAAACCATTAATCAATCTGACATAGTAATCTCAATATCTATCGGATCCTCGCAAACACAACATGCATGATTACAAATATATTAGATCTTGATCATGAACGGAGCTCACAAGATATATACATGAAAGCACAAGGAGGAGATACAACCATCTAGCTACTACATGGACCCGTAGTCTAAGGTGGAACTACTCACGCTTCATACCGGAGAAGAAGGCCTCCGGGATGATCTCCCCTCTGGCAGGGTGCCGGGAAAAACTTCAGATCCCCCCGATCTAGGGACGATGGTGGCGGCGGCTACAGAAGGTTTCATGGAGTTTTGGTTTTGGCGAAGAGGCGAGGCAGGGGGCCGCAAGGGGGACACTGCGGTGACCCAGCATACCACTGAATGTGTAGTACACTATAGTCGTTAACATGACATCTACAGAACACCGTTTCGTAAATATCACATCCCTCAGAGTGGTACGACAGAAACATTGCGGGTCCATATTACAAATGTACACACATTATTATTATTACAATACCGGAAGTTCAAGACTTCCAAAAGATCCAACTTATAAACCAAAATATAAACTATTCAGCGGAATTTAAAAGTAGCAACTCCGTCTAGGAGTTGAGCTCAACAACTTATTCTATAGAGTTCATGCTGCTCGGCTCCGTTAGTTACTACTAACTAGGTACTTAGTTGGATTAATTCTCATTGACACCATAGCGGATCTCGTAATCCACTCCTTCAACTCCTCCGGATAGATCAGGTTCCTCGTAGAACACATCTTGTTGGCATTCAACTGCATACATTGGCACGTCTTCGGGATCCTCAGAGTCTAATCAAGGGATCAAAGGAAAGAATGAGTAACAGCGTTACCCAACAAGTTCATTATATGCAAGGTGGGAAGTTTGATCCTCTAACTACCTCCTCGGATTATAAATCATCGGCATTATGCAGTTTTTGTAAATCTTTCTTCAAATATTGATTTTATTCCGAAAAACTATGACAATCAGCCTTCATAGGTTGACTAGAATTTTCATGGAGTTCCTTTCCTTCCACGTTCGTAGCTCCTTCCCAGAACAGGGAGTAACAAGTTACAGTTCTTACACTCTGCAGAGGTGCGTTACTTTACCCATGAGAGATCAACTCCTTGTTGCACAACCGGGCGTACTTTCCCGTCCACAATTCCATGATGTGGGGCCCAGTAGTTGGTCCAAGCCAATCACTGCCCCCTTCTTGACCCTGCATGCCTACTTGGTGTACACCATGCCCACATAATGAATTACGACAATGGTTTGTACAAACCGTTAGATGCCAGAACTATCATGGGACGATGAGGGTTCCCACCCATATGCTGCATATCCTCTACGAATTACCAATTAAAATGCATTCTACGAGGATAACAGCCATGACCTGCACATCCAGCTTCATGCGAGAGGAAGAAGATACAACTGACTTCTCTGTCCCATTCCAAATCTCATGGCTAACGTGTAATATATGGCGCTAGAATCACTGATGTCAGGGGTTATTAAGTCCCTACGTGATCATCATTGTTGCAAATAGAACCCTAAGTTCAATTCCTCATTATATCACCACTTAGGATGATATCTATGATTTCTTTATTTATGAAAATAATATTTTCTTTCTTTTATAACATATATGATAACACATAATTTTGCAAATACTTTGATAAATACTCTTCAAAGGACATGAGAAAGTGATGAACTTGCCTTGTGATGGCAAGGTAGTGAAGTCTGATGCTCGCACTGGACCTTGAGCTTCTAGTTCTACAAAAACATCATTATTGCTTGGTAAGGACAATATTTAAAGAAGCAAAATGATTATGCAAGTAATGTAATGCATTATTTAATTCTATATGCATTTTTCCTATATAAGGTGCCTTTTAATAAAGCATTTATAAATATTATTTTTTATATTTATTGCATATATTGAATTATTTTATTTTATTTCCTTTTTTACTTGACTTTCATTGATTTAATAATTCTTTTAGGAATTATTAATTATACATTAAAATTTATTATTAAATATTTATTTAGTATTTTTCGAAAATACTATAATATTAATATATAATGAAAGTGATTTTTATTTATTTTTATCATCTTTCAATAATTTTGTAAAATTCCATAATGAATATATAAATTACAAAATTCTTATAAAAATTTAAATGTCCAAAATTTTATATCTTATTTTATTTGGATAGAGTGGATTATTGTGAATCCAAAAATATTTTATTTATAATTTTTGGACCTTTATTTTATTTTCTAGAATTTTATTGAGGTCATGGGCATTTTGGTCTTTTCCACTTGATTAAAACAGTTTTTAAAACAACTTGGGTTGGCCTTTTGGGATTATTGGGCTAGTGTGGCCCAATAGGGCAAGGTTAAAATACCACCCCGAGGGGTTTGGGCCCACCTAGCCCATTCTCTTTGCCTCCTCCTCGTTCTCACCTCTCCTCTTCCCCGACCTTGCGGGTGCTGGTGCCGCCGCTGGCGATGGCCGCCGTTGAGGTTTCCCCTGGCCGCTGCCGTGGTGCAGGGCGAGGTTTGCGACTATGCTTGTTCGTCTAGTCCAACTCGATTTGCCTCCGGAGTTTCCTCGTGGTCAGATTCACCCTGTTCCCGAACCCTAGGGTTAGGGGAAAGGTGTTGTCGCCACCGCCGTGGTCCTGTCTGCGGTGGTGTGCTGGGCTCGTGTCTTTGTGGCCGCTGGTGGTGGTGCAGGCGCTCCTGGGTGCTCCTGTGTCATGGTCGTCGGCCAATCTGCTTCCTCTTCGATTCGTCAGCGAGGACCTCGGGTAAGTTGCTTCTGTGGTTCTTGTTCATGCTACTACCATGAATCTCTCTATGTGTATCTAGTGGCTTCTCATTCCTAGTGACTATGTGCTGATTAGGGTTCATCTCCTAATTAGGGTTCTTGTTCTGATTAGGGTTCATAACCCCCTGTTGATCATATCCATGATGCTTTTAGATCTAGTGATGATCATACTTGAGCATGAAGAATGATTGTTTGCTGTGGTTAATGATTTGTAGTGGCTTTGATCATGCTAGTTGCTTGTTAGATTTATTCTAGTGGTGATTCACTATGATCCCATGCTAGTATTTCTATGGAATCCCTGATTGGATTATGTTGTTGATCTGAGAATTTACTCTACTGTCATAATGCTTGTCCTGACAGTAGTTTCTCTCAGTAGTTGCTTACTACAATTATAATGGTAGGCTTGTACGAGATTATACACACCGAATCAAATCATTACATGTAATGATTTTTCTGTGGATGCATAGATGCATATGATATTGATTCCTGACACTTGGCTTCAGGAAAATGATATTTATTGGTTGTCCCTTTTATCTGTGGAAACCAAGCAAAGATTGGTTTTAGTTCATTTAGAACATGTCCTTGTGATACCATTATGATCTGGCACACAAGTGATTGAGTTTTATTTCTGGGCTTAGCTTGACAATGCTTGTGATTAATACTGGCAAGATAAAATGAATGCTTTTCCTAATTCTCCTGCCTATGATGTTGGTCTGAGGCTCTAGGATTTTAATTCCTAGTTAGTTGAGCAATAGTTTGTTTGAAACTTGTAAGATTAGAGGTGCTACTCTCTCTGGGAGATGTGCCCTGATCTGATAAGATCAAATGAAAAATGATTTGAGTTGCATAAATTAACACTAAACTCTGTGATGCTGATCTGAGAGATTAGTGCTTGTGGCTGAGCTTGATTTCTAATCTTTATACTTGAAATCTCTAGGAAATATTCACCTCTCGTGGGTGATTATTGAGAGATCACTTCATAAAGCAACACATGCTTCTGTTCATATACTATGAATGAATGATGTGATGGTTTTATGAGGCTCACCACAAAATTTGATGTTGGTGTGGTAGATTGATGATGATGATCTTGATCTTGATCTGGTTTTGCTGGGCTCCTGAGCTTGCTCTTGAGCTTGCTTGCTCCTCCTAGATCCTGGGCTTTATCTTGTTGTCCACCTGATTCATCCCCCTCCTTATGTCACCATCCTGGCGATGTTTCGTTGATCTTGGTTGGTTTGGTTTGGCTGCTGTTCTTGGTTTAGCTGCTGTCTACACTAGCTGTGCTTGTGTGTTGTGTAGTGGAGAGATGCACTGATGTGCTCCTCCACGGTCGTGTTGTGGTTTTGTGAGATTGAGTTGCTTTGTGAGCTCGACAGCACACCATCTGCATGCTGGTGTGTGTCCAGCTTGTGTGCCTGCTATGCACTTATGGATATGTTCAGAATTTTTGAACTTACCATTACCAGATTACTTTCACGTGGCTGGTGAATTGGTCCCTCTTGGCTGTCATTTGACTTCTGGCTTCGAATTTATGAAAGATGAAATCTTTCATATTGGTGAAACTTGCCCCTTTATAACATTTCTCAATGATGAATTTGTCAAGTGCATTTCACTGACATAACTGAGAGAAATATACTAACACTAATCTTATTTTGTTTCTATTTAGTCTTTGTTTTGCAGGTACCAAGATAAAGATGAAGATGTAGTGTAGATTTAGATATAGGATAGTTAGTAGATATACAAATGTAATCTTCTTATTCTTTTGTAATTTTTCTTTGTTTTGCAGGTACCAAGATAAAGATGAAGATGTAGTGTAGATTTAGATATAGGATAGTTAGTAGATATACAAATGTAATCTTCTTATTCTTTTGTAATTTTTCTTTTATTATTCTTGTAATCTTTATTTTATTTAATTGTAATAAAGATTATATTATTATTAATAAAGAATATTCTAATTCTTTATTATTTTGTAAATTGTGAAGTTTGGAATGACTTTAGTAGATTACATTCTTTGTAACTTGTTTATGTATTAATAATATGAAATGAATTTCATATTCAATATTGTTTTTGGATAAGATTTAAGTTATAATACTTATCTCTTAATTAATTTAAGATTCAAATCTTATATCTAAATCATTTAAATTATTATTCAAACACTTAAGTTTTAAAATTCAAACTCATTTCAAAACACACATAATTCCTTTAAGATCATATCAAAGTTTATAGCAATCCTCCTTTAAGTCTAAACCTAATCTCAAAGTAAGAAAGAAACATTGATCACTCAAGGTTTTATTTGGCGAAAATTTTACCCACATTTTCACAAATGAATGCATGCAACAATTCATATTCCTAAATCTACCCTTCGTTAGGTTCTTAAATGCTCTCAACATGTCTTCTAGTATTTGATTTGTTCTTTCAGTTTGACCTCCTGTCTTAGGATGATATGCCATGCTGAAATCTAACTTTGAACCAAGTGCCTCATTGTCATGGTATTGCCGACGAGTACGCCATGGAGGGGTCCTCACAGTGCGTGTTTAGAGACGTGGTGTAAGGCGGACGGTTGACGGGTACGAGGTAACACAACTTACCCAGGTTCAGATCCCACAACGGTGGTGGAATCCTACTCCTGCTATAAATCACTATAAGGGCAATACGTCGAGTTACAGAGATAGGTTCGCTATGCGAGGTTGTATGAATCGATGCTTGATCGTCTGGTATTGTGTCCTAAAGGCTCCCATAGCACCGACTTATATAGTCGCCAGGTCCTAGGGTTACAGGGAAAAGTCCTAGCCGGACAGGTTACAGAGTCCTACACCATCTATTACTAGTCTTGTGTATCTTGCACTCCAAGGCTCAAGGCATGGTGACTCCACCGTAGCCTTCCTTTATCCGCATGGGCCTCCCTTCGATCCATCTAATCGGCCCAAGAGCCATAGGCCATGATACTGACTATGGGCCACCCGGGTTATCCGGATAAGTAACATGCTATGAGGATACCCATATAGCATATCCCCAACAGTAGCCCCCGGAGAACTCCGAGATCTTGCGCCGTCTTGCCTCTTTAGATGAATGCTCCGTCTAGTTGGATGTTGGCAAATCGTCAAGCAATATCTTGTAGTCCTCCCAAAGAACCCTGCAAAGCTTTCTCCGTCTTCAACTTGTAAGCCGGAGAAATGCTGAATCTTCCATCGTACTCTTCCGTAGTCGGATTGGATCCATCTATGTCAGAATCTTTGATGTGACGACTCATCTACCCATGTCAGCTAGGATGACGTAGGCTTAGGTTAGCGACGCCTCGTAACTCACACATGCAGAGAACACAATCATATCCTATTTTCCCGTGCGAGCGATACGAACCGTTGGCGGCGACGGTTGGAGACGTTGCGAAATTTCTGCGCACGTTCGCGAACACGTCGCCTACGCGACAACCGTCCGATCAAGCTGCACGAATCTTGACGCCGAGGATGATAAATACTAATCATGAGGAAATTTCCACTTTTTACCTCATTCTTCTCGCATCATCTTCTTCCTCCAGCCACGCCCCTTCGAGCTCTCCGCTTCCAACTCGCGAGAAAACCCTAGCTTCCAATCTGCACCAGTCACATCCATCCTCACTCCATGGCCAGCAGCAGCACCTCTCCCTCCATGGCGGGGTCGAGCAAAGTCACGGCAAAGCCGGCGGGCTCCATTGTCGTGCCTCCAGAGGGCCTAGTCATCCCCACATCAGCGGTTATCGAGTCCACCGGCGGTGACCTTAATCTGGCGGCGCTAGAGCCGTTGGAGGATGATCCAGACTCGCACAAGGGTGACTCGTGTGACTCAGATATCACCGACCGTGATATCCAGGAGATGATCGCTGAAGGTTAGCTTCCTGCGACGGAGGGGCTCGCCTGGTGGGCGGCGCCGGCCAGCTAGGGGACACCTTCTCCCCAAGCCGGAGAAAAAGTGTACCTCAAAGCCCAACTGGTACGCGGCGTCTCCCTGCCCATCTCCAACTTCTTACTCTCCGTCTTGAACCACTATAGGGTCCAGCCCCAGAACCTTTCCCCCAATAGTATCTTCGTGCTTAGCAACTACGCGGCACTTTGTGAGGGATACTTAGGGATAAAGCCTAGGTTAGACCTTTTTGTATACTTTTTCACCGTTAAACGTGAAGCCGGAAATAGCAAGGAAGAGCTTAGGAACTGTGGCACCATAAGCTTCAAGATTCGACCTGGCCGGCGGTTCCTCGACATCGTCGGCCACGAGTCCTGCAAGAATTGGCAACAGACGTACTTTTATGGCCCAGACATCCCGTTGTCTGGCCGACAAGTCACGTACCCGGACTTCGTTGACGGATCCGCCGCTGAAGCCTCGTCATGGAGATCCCATACCTCCCTTCCCTCCAACATTGAAGCCTCTCACGCCATAAGGCGGATAGAGTGGTTTGTAGAGACGGGTTTGACCGGCTTGGACCTAGCCATGTGCTAGTTCATCAGGCGAATCCAACCTCTGCAGCACCGCGCGAAGCTCATGCACGAGTATACCAACGACCGAAGGGATAGTCTCCACATCTCCGTGGACAACTTCTCGAGCGACTCCGTCAAGCTCCGCCTTAAGGACATCGTCAAGGTGAAGGATAAGAAGAGCGGCTTCACCATCACCTACGACATGTTCGTAGACGGCAAGTGCCCAAAGGTAGGTTTTTATTTTCCGTGTACGACATATACTCCATCTCTTCCGTCTTGCAAATATCATCTTATCTTAACACGGTGATTTCTTACTTAACAGCTTAGCGACATAGACGAGATGAGCATGGCTCCTCAAATCTATGATCCAAAGATGAAGGAAGTCACGGTCGTGTCCGATGACGAAGCTCCGTTGGCACGGAAATGGAAGAGCTCCACCTCTGACGCCGCCGACGGAGGCAAGAAGAAGAAGACGAAGGGTGGAGCCTCCAAAAACACTACCGCCGCCCTGGAGGCGGAAAAGAGAAGAACCACCGGGATCCCCTTTGCCAAAGCACCCCCACTAGTGTAAGCTTCTCATTCTCCGACATTGTCTATTTATCTGTCTTGCTCTTGTACTTATGCATTTTGCACGTTTCAGGAAGAAATCCACGACCAGCCTCAAGAAGACCACCAAAACTTTGGGGGCTTCTCGAAATATCAAACACATGCTGCATCGCGACGCCTCCCCCGCCATCGCCCCTACTACTCCTGTCGTCAAGCCCTCGTCTGCCCCGACAAGCTCACAAGCTAAGGAGGCATCAGGCCCTTCCGCCATGGAAGTGGATTCTGGCGCCTCTACTGAACTTGCTGTTGTCGGCGATCAGGCAACGCAGGAGAGCACCGCTCAACAAATGGCTGAAGCTCCGGCTAAGGATGCCATCGGTGGCGGCAAGGCGGAGGTGGAAGCTGGTACTTCTGCCGTTGGCGGCGCCCCCGCATCCTAGAAAACCATAGTCTATCCGAATATAGTCTATCTGGTACTTACACCGGGTAGCACTGCTTTGGTTCCCGGTGCGGCGCCGACATCTCTGACGTGCGGTCTAGAGGAGCTCTGCTGGCAAGCAGAAATCTTGCAAGGAAATAGCGAATCCTTTGCCAAGCTGCTGGCCGAGAGTGCTACGAACCTCAAGATCATAGCACTTGTAAGTTTTATTTGCCTTTTGCTTTTCACATGAGTATCCCACTGTAGCCCCCGAGGATGTAGACGGAAAACCATAGGTTTTGCATCTATATGCTCTAAGAGTGACTAAGTTAGAAAACCTCTCACTGTAGCCCCCAAGCATTTAGATGGAATGAACTATTCCGACTAGATGCTTTAAGAGTAGCATACGCAGTGTTTATAAATTTCAATACTGTAGCCCCCAAGCCTCTAGTTGTAACTGAATTAGTTCCGACTAGATGCTTAAAGAAAAGCTAAGCAGATATCCGAGTTAAAAACTTTATACTGTAGCCCCCAAGCTTCTAGTTGTAACTGAATTAGTTCCGACTAGATGCTTAAAGAAAAGCTAAGCATATTGTTAAGTCAAAAATTCTCGCTGTAGCCCCCGAGCGTCTAGGTGAAAAATTTCCAACTAGATGCTCCAAAGCAGACTAAACAACGTTTGACTTTGTCCCTTTTTCCACAGAATGAGAATTCTCGGAGGGGTATGGCCAATGACAAGTACCAGAAGATGCGTGCAGATCTAGAAGCTGAAAAGGGTAAAAATGCCTTCTTGAAGGAACAGATCACCAAGAGCAAGAGTCTGTTTTCTAATGCGCATTCCGACTTGGTTTTGTGCCCACATTCTCCGAGTACTCACTGTGTACTTTTATTTCTCCGACATGCAGAAACCATCGCCAAGGCCAAGAATATTGTCGAGTAATCCAACCACATTCAAGAGCTGGATAGCGAGAAAAAAATTCTTAAGCAGGAGAGGAAGGAGATGCTGAAGATGCATGAGGAATCTATGAAAGCCTTGCAGGACTCCGCCACTAAGGAAATGAACCGCTTGAAGGAGGAGATCACGATCTTAAAAGATCAGAAGTGAGCTGCTGATGAGCAGAATCACCGCCATGGTGAGGTGTACAAGCTCCTCCAACAAGAGAAACAATCCTTGGCGGACACCCTCTGGCAAGCCGAGGCCAACATCTTCAGGAAGTTTTCTCCGCCTTGGATTTCTGTAGTCTGGATACTTTGAATCGTTGAACTCATGCGCTCCTTGTCGGAATTTTTAGCTCCAATGGGTTTAACCCGATCACCTCCTCCGGAGAAGGAATGCATGGTTCTTGCCGGCAACTTCATCAACATCGCCATCACCCAAGCCAAGGAGATTGCCAAGCCCCTCCAGATAAACATCAAGGCATCGGACTCCGTGGCGAAGTACTCGGATATTTTGCGCCGATCCCCTGAGCGTATCACAAGCTGGAAAGCTTCATGTGCACGGGCTGGCTCAAGGATGGCGCTGTCAATGGTGAAGGCGCACTACGAAGGTGCCAACATCGACACGGTGACCTCTGGTATCCCCGACATCGACGATGACGGCAAAGAGATTGATCATAAAGCCATCTTGTCGTCACTCGCGGGCTATGACACCAGAGTTGCCGAGTTGGTGGACATTGACGTCTTCGTGCCCATGAACATCATCGACAACGACAACCAAGATTCCTCCGAGTCCCACCACAGTGCCTACGTTGAGGGTGATTCTCCGGCTGGTGACGATGCTGCCTCCAAGTCTCCTGCGCCAAAGGAATAAAAACAATTTTGTAATATTTGTTACACCTTTGGTGTATGTGCAAAAAAAACTTGTTGATGTAACTTAAGGCGGAAAACAATGGTTGTTTATTTCCTGCTACTTAAGAACTAGTTTCCAGCATGTATATATTTTTAAGCAAGTGCTGGCTTATTTCCTGCTTAAGAACTAGTTTCCAGCATGTATATATTTTTTAAACAATGGTTGTTTATTTCCTGCTGCTTAAGAACTAGTTTCCAGCATGGTTGTTAACTTTTCGTGAGTCGGAAGACTCGTTGTCGGAACCATGCGCTTAGGTGATGATGCCCAATGGCACCGTCAATAACCTAAGCATAAAATCGCCGACAATAAGTGACGAAAGTCACTACTCCAGAATCCACATAAAAACAACAAAGAACGTGTAGACCTGAAAACTTAAGCTAACGCCCGTAGGCGGAATTTTCACAAGTGCAAACGCAAAGCTTGTGCATAAAGGTTTTACATGATCCAAAAATGAACACTAAAGGAGGTAAAAGACTCAGAAATATGAGTGATCCAGAGAGCTTTATTTCATTGATCATATAAGAGGTACACAATTAGATAAAAAATTCTAAGTGTAGAAAGGACATAGCTGTGCTATGTTCCATGGCCGATCAAGCTCCGGGTAGTCATCATCTGGGTCACGTCGCTTATGCTTATGATCCTCGTTGGGTCTATCCTTTAGTTCACGATTGTCAACAAGGTAGTAAGACCCATTGAGTAGCGCCTTCCTTATGATGAATGGTCCTTCTCATGGCGGGAATAATTTGTGTGACTTCTTCTGCTTAAGTCGGAGCACCAAACCCCCCTCTTTAAACGAGCGATGCCGAACGCGGTGACTATGGTAGATGCGTAGCTTCTGCTGGTAGATGGCGGATCTTTGGCATGCCAAAACGCACTCCTCCTCGAGAAGGTCCACATCTAGGCGTCTGGATTCTTCAGCGTCATCTTCGTCGTAGGCGGCAACTCTTGGTGCATCGTGAAGTATGTCGGAAGGCAGGATGGCTTCTACTCCATATACCATGAATTAAGGGGTGTAGCCGGTGGATCTGTTGGGTGTAGTTCGTAAACTCCACAGCACAGATGGCAATTCTTTCGCCCAGGCTCCAGCTGCTCTATGTAGCGGTGCCTCAAGACGTGGCTTGATTCCCTGCAGAATTAATCCGTTGGCTCACTCAACCTGACTGTTGGACTGTGGATGTGCCACAGAAGCAAGATCAAGTCGGATGCCTTTCTCCCAACAATAATCCTCCACTTCTCCGAGTGACAAATTGATGCCGTTGTCGGTGATAATGCTATGTGGGAGACCAAATCTCACCACTAGATCTCGGACAAACCTGAGGGCAGTTGCCCCATCAAGATTTCTAATGGGTTTAGCTTCTATCCATTTAGTGAATTTATCAACTGCTACAAGCAGATGCGTAAACCCACAGGGTGCCGTCTTTAACGGTCCTACCATGTCTATCCCCCAGACTGCAAATGGCCAAGTTATTGGTATTGTTTGCAATTCTTCAGCAGGAACATGTGGTTGTCGGGCATAATACTGGCATCCCATGCATGTCCCAACCAGCTTGTCGGCGTCCGCCTTCGCGGTCAGCCAGTAGAATCCTTGCCGGAAGGCTTTCGCGACCAACGATCGGGGAGCAGCGTGATGCCCGCAATCTCCGAGATGGATTTCGCGTAGGATTTCCATACCTTCTAGCTGGGAAACACACTTCATGTATACACCATTAGTGCTCCTTTTGTATAGTTGCCCATTGATTATGGTATAACCCTTTGCTCGTCGTACTATTTGCCGTCTTTCGACTTCATCGTCGGGCAAAGTTCCGTGTTTGAGATATTCCATGAACGGTTTTGTCCAAGCCGGAGGGACCTTAGTCACCATGTTGACGAAAGAGTCAGCTCTATCCGGGTTGTTGATGTCGGCGCCCTTCACAGATGGTGTGCGCAGTGCTCTAGGAAAACTCCTGGCGAAATTTGCTTGCGCCCTGATCCAAGCTTAGACAGCAGATCAGCCGCCTCGTTTTGTTCCCTATGTACATACTTGACTTCGTAGCCTAAGAAGCTCTTGGCTATCTCGTCCACTTCGTCTCGATATGCCGCCATCATAGGGTTCCGCGCATTCCAGGTGCCAGCCACCTGTTGGGCAACCAAGTCGGAATCTCCACAGCAAACTATGCGCTTGATGCCAATATCCTTGGCTACACGCATTCCGTGAATAAGTGCTTCATACTCCGCCATGTTGTTTGTAGCCTCGAAGTGGATCTGCAGAACGTAGTGTAGCTTGTCTCCTGTTGGTGACTATAGCAATACACCAGCCCCTGAGTCGTTGAGCAGCTTTGATCCGTCAAAGTGCATCACCCAGTACTTCGGCTCTGGAAACGGAGTAGCATCTGGCATCTCCGTCCAATCTGCAACAAAATCCGCCAAGGCTTGTGACTTGATAGCGTCGCGTCTCTTGTACGTGATCTCGAAGGCAGCAAGTTCAATGCCCCACTTTGCGACCCTTCCTGTAGCGTCGCTGTTATTGATAATGTCGGACAGTGGAGTCTTGCTCACCACTGTAATTTGGTGCTCCTGAAAGTAATGCCTCAGCTTCCGAGAAGCAAGGAATACTCCATAAGCTATATTTTGGTAGTGCGGGTAACGCTGCTTGGACTCCGTCAAGACCTCGCTCACATAGTAAACTGGTCGTTGAACTCCGTGCTCATAGCCTGGTTCCTTCCGCTCTACCACGACGACGATGCTGAAAACCCGGTTGGTTGTCGCCATGTAAATTAACAGGGGCTCTCTAGGCTCGGGTGCCGCAAGGATGGGCGCTGAGGAAAGAATATCCTTGAGATGCTTCAATGCTCCATCTGCTTCGTCCCTCCACGTGAATTTGTCCGCATTTCTTCAGCAACTTGTACAGCGGCAGAGCCTTCTCTCCAAGTCGGCTGACGAACCGACTAACTGCTGCAACACAACCTATTAGTCGTTGAATGTCCTTTAGGCATGTCGGACGGTTTATGTTTAAGATGTCCTTGATTTTCTCCGGGTTGACCTCGATTCCACATTGGGAAACGATGAAACCCAACAATTTGCCGGCTGGAACCCCGAAGACGCACTTCTTAGGGTTAAGCATCATGTTGTATTTTTGGAGATTATCAAAGGTTTCTTTCAAGTCGGAGATTAAGTCATTTGACTTTTTAGACATCACCGCGGTATCGTCCACATAAGCGTGAACGTTCCGACCAATTTGGTCGTGGAGGCAACATTGCATTGTCCGTTGGTACGTAGCACCTGCGTTTTTCAGCCCAAAAGGCATCGTGACATACCAAAACATGTCGTATGGGGTAGTGAACAAAGTGGCCAATTGGTCCGACTTCCTCATCTTAATCTGGTGGTATCCTGAGTATGCATCGAGAAAAGACAAAAGCTCCGAGCCATCCGTCGAGTCAATGACTTGGTCAATGCGAGGCAAAGCAAACGGATCTTTGGGACATGCTTTGTTCAAGACGGTGTAATCAACGCACATTCTTAATTCATTGGTTCCCTTTTTGGGGACAAGTACAGGATTGGCCACCCATTGGGTGTGAAGGACTTCTCGGATAAATCTAGCCTTAAGTAACATAGCTATCTCTTTGCCAATGGCGCGTCTCTTCTCATCTCCAAAGCGCCGTAGAGGTTGTTTCACTGGTTTACATTTTGGATCAATGTTTAAGCTGTGCTCGGCAAGTTCCCTAGGTACACCTTTCATGTCGGCAGGTTGCCAGGCAAAGATTTCCCTATTCTCACGGAGGAACTCGACGAGCGCGCTTTCCTATTTGGGATCCAGATTCGTCCCAATGGCGGTGACCTTGGAGGCATCGCCTACCACAAGTTCCACCGGCTTGGTCTCGATGGCGGCCTTGAACGCAGGAGCGGAGTCGAAGATCTGTTTCTTCGACGCGGGCATCTCTGAGTCATCGACCTTTCTCTAGATCTCTTTGAATTCTTTGCTGTAGAGGACAGCTTTTGCAATGGCTGCTTCATTGATCTCGTAGTCCCTTGCCTTGGTAAAGCTTCCAGATACGATGATGACACCGTTCGGTCCGGGTATCTTGAGTTTGTTGTAGACGAATCATGGCTTGGCCATGAACGTGTGGAATATGTCGCGGCCGAATATGATGTGGTATACGCTCTTGAAGGGGACCACCTCGAAGGTCATGTGCTCTTGGCGGTAATTGTTAACATCGCCAAAGGCAACCTGAAGTGTAATGCACCCAAGGGACCGAGCCTCCCGACCAGGAACTACGTCGTGGAAGATGGTGTTAGTCCGCCTTAGGTTTGCCTCTGTCAAGTTCATCTTCTGCAGTGTATCCAGGTACATGATGTTGATGCTGCTTCCACTATCCACCATACACTTGGTGAACTCCACGTCGTCAATCAATGGGTTGATAACCATGGCGTACTGGTTCTCCATGGGTATAAGGTCTGGGTGGTCCGTCCTGTCCCAAGTTATTGGAACCTCCGACCAGCGCAGGTACTGGGGAACTGGGGGGAGAGTGGCCATCAGGATCCTCAGAGAGGTCTTCTGTTGTTGGACGGTGGGGGTGCCAAGGAAAGTGTGGTAGACTGGAGCCTTATTTGCGAAGGGGTTCTTGCCCTTGTCGTCGTTCTTGGCGGCGTGCTTGGGGTCAACGTCTTCGTCCATGTCACTCGAATCCTTGGATTCCTCCTCCTTCTTCTTCCCCTTGCCCTTGCCTCGCGGTCTGTTCATCCGACTTCACTTGTAGCCAGACTCCGGGTCTTCCTTGAGGTCGTTGACAAACTTGCAGTGTCGATTGGTATGGGTGGCCTTGCCGTTGGCATCGAGGTGTACGAGGCATGGCATATCGCGGTACTCCTCGTAGGTTAGGGGAACGCGGAGAGGCGCCGAGGTTGTTTCACTGCCTCGCTGCTGCCCACGGCCAGCTCCCCTTCCTCGGCCACGTTGCCCGCCATCACCTCGTCCTGCAAAAGTCATAGCGACCATGTCGGTAGACTGCTTTTCTTTTGGACCGGTTTTCCGCTTTGTACTGCTGTTCCTCCAAGCTTGAGTGGGAACAGATGTTGCCAGCAATGAGCCACGAGCATCATCGTTGGCAGCTGCAAACTCACTAGCCAACTGAATCATTTGATTCAAGTCAAGCTGGTGATTGTCCTGCAAGCGCTTCAGCTTATGTTGGAGAAATGTGCCTCTTTCCAATCCGTCGATGAAGGCGGCCATGGCTGTCTGAGCGTGTACTCCTGCGCAGGAATTCTTCATGTCCAGCCAGCGAGAGAGGTAGGCGCGAGATGTCTCGTCTTTCTCTTACACGCACCGCTGTAGATCGCTCACAGTGCAGGGACGTTTGTATGTACCCTCAAAGTTCTTGGTGAACGCTTCTTGCATGTCCAACCAGTTGTAGATGGATTTCTCCGGCAAGTCGTCGATCCATTGACCGGCTGTGCCTGCCAACATTAATGGGAGGTACTTGACGGCGATGTTGGGGTTACCTCCGGCAATCTCCACCGCGTTGCCATAGTCCTGCAACCATGTGTCTGGCTTGGCGGTGCCATCATAGGGCTTGTTGGTCTTGTCAATCCGGAAACCTTTGGGGTAAGTTGTGGACCGTATTGCAGGTCCAAAGCAACGTGGTCCCAGATATGGTCCTTCCCGGGCCTCGTGGATATTATCGATCCGCGATCGTGCGTCGTATGGCTCTGGGTTCTTCTTCTTGTCAACAGGGGATGGGCTGCGTGAACGACGCGGGCCTCCTCCGCCATGGTGACTGCTTGGCGGTGACAGAGGCGGAGGTGGCGGTGGGTTAGCCTTCTTGCTGTTACCCTCCTGCGATGCCTCACGCCTGTCACGGTTGCTTGCCGGATGCGGAGGGTCATGGCGTGACCTGCTCTTGTGTCCTTGGTTGCGCTCTCCATCATGACGGGTATGCTCCGCATTATCGCGGATGACGATGCCGCACTGCTTTGGTGGGGGCATATCCGCATGATGGTGAGTCTTGTAATCTTCACGATGTTGGGGGATCGGGGCGGTGGAGATGGGCGGAGAGGTCGGGCCTTTTCTCTGTGGTCGGAGGATATGGGGATAGCATCCTTCCTGTTGCGTGCATCCCTCCGTCTTCGTTCTGATGAACCCGTCTGGGACCCGACATCAAGAGGAGATATGTCCCTTGGCGGCTTGTACTGGCTAGATTGGCAGAGCGCTGGGTTAGACTCAAGCCTCTGAGAGGTGGCCTTTTCCTGCTGCTTTACCGCTTTGGCCACTAGGTCGTAGACCTGTTCCACTACCCCAGGCGATCTATCCTGCTCCAGAAAGGTTTTAGCGACGGCGAGGTTAAGGAGTGGGGTGGGCATCACCTGCTTGCCTTCACTGTCAATGTATGGCTTGGCCTGTGCCGGCTTCGAGGGAGCCCATCCTAGGTTGCGCCATACACCAGGATCGTTGATGACGCGAGCCGAAGCTTTCTTAGCCTTCTGCTGCTGCAGTAAAGTCTTATACTCAGCCTCCATTGCTCTAGCTTTCTCTATGGACTTCTGCGCGTTGACCAGATCTCGATCTAGCTTAGCGCCTTGCTCCGCGATGGCCTATGCGTCCTCCAACAGCTGCTGGTGCTTCTCGTCAAGCTAGGTCATGTTCTGGATATGAGCAATGGTTAGTGGCTCGACGAGGAGATTGCCGTACATCACTCTATCAGCTGGAGTAACTTGGGCTGTTGCAGACATAGATGCTGGAGGCGGCAAGTTTGCGGTGTTGTTATTGCTCGGGCCGGTGCCGAGTTCCGGTGGCTGCTGCACTGGGTTAGGCGGAGGATGCATGACTTTTGCGCGATCATCATCGGCAGCAATAAGTGGCCCCTTCCCCTTTTCTAGTGGCATAGGCGGAGCTCGTCCGGGTTGATCTTCATCCATCGCCGTCCCAATGGTAACGAACACCCCTCGAGATGTGACGGCGTTTTTGGCTTGCTCGTCGCACGAGTACTCCCCCTCCATCTCCTGCATAGCGAAGTCTAGCTCTTCTGGACGGAAGTCTATCTCCTCTGAATCTGCACTGAAATCAGCATAAAGCACGTGAATGACAGAGTCGGAGGGTGCCAGGACTTCCTCGATGACAGGCGGTGGAGGTGCAACGGCCTCGACAATGACTGGAGGTGGTGGTGCTGCAGCGACGATGGCGACGGGAGGCGGTGGCGGCGGTTGCTGAATCGGAGGTTCTCCGTCTCTGTGCGCAATCTCCATCTGGGCTGCTGCGTCAGCTTCCGCGTAGTTATTGACGGTGCTCACCATCTCTTCGAGGGTAAGGCGTCATGTTGCCTGCTGCCGTCTTAAAGAATGTCGGAGAAGCGTGCCACGATCCAGTCCTTCCACGAAGTGATACAAAGCGTTATCATCGGGGTAGTGGGCTAGATCGGCTCGTATATGGAGCCACCTGGCCAGGTAATTGCGGGGGTTTTCGCCTTCTCTCTGAACGTAGAGCGCCAGATCGAAGATGGTAACCACGCCGACGAACTTGGATCTCTGCCTTCGGACGCGCTTGCGGGCCGGCGGTTGCGATGATCTTCCACCTTTATGTCCTGCACAGGGGCAGTTTGGGTGGGCCTTGAATTTTTCCGATCTTTGCCGGCAAACTCCAAGGAGAGATCCGACATCGATCCTTCCGCAAACGTATCCTGCCCATAGGCGGTCCGCGCAGGCCTTGATGCTTTCCGATCTTTGCCGGCAAACTTCGAAGAGAGATCCGACATCGATCCTTCCGCAAACGTATCCTGCCCGTAGGCGGCCCGTATCCTCCCAGGGAACTAGTGCCCGAGTCGGTTTCGCCGATGAAGAGGTGGATGTCTCCGATAGGAACGATTGAACACCTCCGATCCAGAACTCGTCAGGAGGGATGATCGGAACGTTGTCGGAGAAGAGAACACGGCCGATGGCTACAGTTTTGCCAATTCCCGCGAAGATCTTGGTCCTCTCCCGCTGAAGAGCCTGAAGCGCCTCTTGCCCCACGGTGGGCGCCAACTGTCGTGGTATTGCCGATGAGTACGTCATGGAGGGGTCCTCACAGTGCGTGTTTAGAGACGTGGGGTAAGGCAGACGGTTGACGGGTACGAGGTAACACAGCTTACCCAGGTTCAGATCCCACAACGGTGGCGGAATCCTACTCCTGCTATAAATCACTATAAGGGCAATACGCCGAGTTATAGAGATAGGTTCGCCAGGTCCTAGGGTTACAGGGAAAAGTCCTACACCGTCTATTACTAGTCTTGTGTATCTTGCACTCCAAGGCTCCGGGTACGCTGGTGACTCCACCATAGCCTTCCTTTATCCGGCATGGGCCTCCCTTCTGGATCCATCTAACTGGGCCGCCCAGCAGGCCATAGGCCATGCTACCGACTATGGGCCACCTGGGTTATCCGGATAAGTGACATGCTATGAGGATACCCATATAGCATATCCCCAACACTCATGCAATTGCTTCCAAAATGCTGAAGTAAAAACTGATCCCCTATCAGTTACGATCTTTTTGGGTACTCCATGCTTACTTACTATCTCTTTGACATATACTTCAACTAACTTCTCGGCATTATCCTTTTGATTCACTGGAATAAAATGTGCACTCTTAGTGAGTCTGTCCACAATTACCCATATCATATCCTTCCTTTTTGGTGTCATAGGTAATCCTGTGATGAAGTCCATACCTATTTCCTCCCACTTCCATTCAGGAATTTCTAAGGGTTGTAATGGTCCTGCTGGACTTTGATGTTCAGCTTTCACCCTTTGACAAGTATGGCATTCAGATACATATTTATCAATATCTATTTTCATGTTATTCCACCAGAATTGTTCTTTCAAATCCATATACATATTAGTACTCCCTGGATGTATAGAATATGGTGTATCATGTGCTTCTTTGAGTATGACATTTCTGATCTCAGTCACATCTGGAACACATAGACAATCTTGGAACCATAAAGACCCATCATCTCCAAGGCGATAAACTGATTTTTGCCCTTGAGATATCCTCCGAATTTCCTCAGCAATAAAAGGATCTTCTTCTTGATGTCTAAAAATTTCTTGCTTAAGATCATTGTCCTGCTCTGCAACTACCTGCATAGTAGCTAATCCTCCAAGAACCTATGTTCTGATGAATTGAACTTCTAATCTTTCCAGGTCCATTTGTAACTCTTTTGGTAGCTCCCTAATGCTAGGCTGAATATCTGCACTCTTTCTGCTTAAAGCATTTGCTACCACATTTGCCTTCCCTGGGGTGTAATTGATTGTTAAATCATAATCCTTGATTAATTCCAACCAAAGCTTCTGTCTCATATTCAATTCCTTTTGAGTGACAAAATATTTGAGACTTTTATGGTCAGTGTATAACTCACATTTGGCTCCATAAAGAAAATGCCTCCATCCTTTCAAAGGCAAAAACTATCCGCTAACTCTGAATCATGAGTTGGATAGTTGACTGCATGTGGTTTCAATTGCCTTGAACCATAAGCAATTACTTTCCGATCTTGAATTAATACACAACCCAGACCTTCTTTAGATGCATCACAGTATACGATGAAGTCCTTCCCTGTTTCAGGAACTGCTAAGATTGGAGCTGTGGTTAATCTAGTCTTCAACTCTTGGAAACTTGCTTCACATTTCTCATCCCAATTGAATGGTGTATTCTTCCTTAATAATTTGGTCATTGGTCCGGCTATTTTGGAGAAACCTTCAATGAATCTCCGATAATAACCAGCCATTCCTAGGAAACCTCGAATTTGTTTCACATTGGTCGGTGCAGTACATTCTAGTACCGACTGAACTTTAGATGGATTCACAGCAATCCCATCCTTACTGATCACATGACCGAGGAATTCTACCTCATCTAGCCAAAACTCACACTTACAGAACTTAGCATAAAGCTTATGTTCTCTTAAAGTTTGCAATGCTATTCTCAAATGGTCAGCATGCTCTTCCTTATCCTTGGAATATATCAGAATATCATCAATAAAAACGATGAAAAACGTGTCCAAATATGGCATGAAAATCTTGTTCATCAGATTCATGAATATTGTCGGTGCATTTGTCAAACCAAATGGTACTACCAGATACTCATGGTGTCCATATCTTGAGACAAATGTTGTTTTTGGAACATCTTCCGGCTTGATTTTGATTTGATGGTATCCAGATCTTAAATCGATCTTTGAAAATACTCCAGCTCCTTTCACTTGATCAAACAAATCTTGAATTCTCGGTAAAGGATACTTATTCTTGATAGTCACGTTGTTCTGATTTCTATAATCACCACACATCCGTCTTCCACCATCTCTTTTATCTACAAAGATTACTAGTGTTCCCCATGGGGATACACTTTCCTGTATAAATCCTTTTCTCGCTAACTCATCAATTTGCTCCTTGAGTTCTTTCAACTCCTTGGGTCCCATTTTATATGGTGCTTGAGCTATTGGTCTTTGTACAGTATTAAGTCAATGGTGAACTCTATCTCCGGTCCGTGGCATTCCGGTAACTCTGTTGGAAAAACATCTTGGAATTCATTAACTATAGTAATATCTTCTAATTTAACTTCTTTCATTGAATTCAACCGCAGATCCACCATGATATGACCGTGTTTATCCTTGGTAAACTATCCTTGCTCCACTTGGATTTTTGATTGACAGTTTCTCCTCACAATTAATCTGAGCTCTGTTCCACCATCCAATCCATCCACAACACTCATGCAATTCCTTCAAAGGAATCACATAAAGGTCTGAAATATTGACAACCACAGATCGAGATAACCTGATCTTGTTTTATGTGGCGTACAATCACATTCCCTCATGCCGTAACTACGGTCATAGGACTTTCTAATGTTGCCCTTCTAATCCCGAACTTATCACAAAATTCTTCAAAAATGAATGAAGTAGTTGCACCAGTATCAAATAGAACCTTTGTTAGATCCCTCCTTTGTAAAGGAAAGGATCCCTGTGATTGCAATGCTAGTCCCTGGATCAATGCTAGCATCCACAGTTTAAGATGAAGTACACAGATACAAAGGTCGTTTATTACATTCATTCCAGAGATAAAACATATTTTTTACAACTCAGGGCCAAAGGCCTAATACAAGAGTTTATGGAATAAGTAAATAAACACAAGTCCTCATCTTCATGTGCCACAGGCAAGCATGTTGAGTGTAGACTCATGACTCCTACTCATCATCGGAGTAACCTGCAACATCACAAGTTATAGCCACAGTGGGTCAATACTTTGGAATAGTATTGGCAAGTGATACCTTAGTAAATTTTAAGTGTACTATATTACTATATGCATTTTGGCTAAGTGTAGCTTGGCTTGCTTTGCTTGAAAATAGGTTTTCCCTATTAGTTGAAATTGCTAAGTTTTTCTTTGTCAAAAAAAACTTTCCCAAGAAACCACCAATAGACATTGGGGTCCTTCACCCTTGTTCACCCAAAAGTTTTACTTAGAAGTTGGAGTGATGAGATTCTTGTAGCTTCCATGTCTTGATTCTCAAATTGTCCATTACCATGGACTTGGCTAAGTACTTAGATTTTCCATCTGCAGAGGTTGTGCACTTTCCCCACCAGACTTGGTTTACCAAGACAGGACCTTTCAGAAGCCTTTCCTTAGTCAAATGGACGCGTTCCAACCTATCATCCCACTACCACCAACTGTCCAAATGACTAAGTTCTAGCAACCTATATGATCAAGGCAGAGCCCATATTGCCAAGTGGTTGCACTGTAAGCTTTCTCAACACTTGGCCTCCAAATCCCTTTGTGCCTGGGTGCCATACCACAAGTGAGATACACAAGACAAGTCCATGGCCTTGTGTAACCACTCAACCAAAAACCACCATTCAAGTCCCATTCCACCCAGGATGTTTATTGACTTAGTTGTTTTATTAAGAAAAGCATGAGTCCCAAAGGACTTAGAATTATTTCACCATAGCATGTGCATACTTTACCAACCCTTGTTTTCTACTAGCTAGGCTAAGCATGGCATAGTAACTTAACTTAGGAAAGTTCCCTAGCAATTCTACAATTCTACACTACATAGGATTTCACAACATAGTATTTGGCAAAAGTAGCATGCAAGACTTAGAAAAAATAATTCTAATGCTTATTCAAAATAAAGGGTGGAAATATCATGAAGTATCACTTGCCTTGGTAATGGGGAGAGTAGCACTCTTCACAATGACAGTCACTAGCAAAATCTACACAAAATTTGTAGCACACAATTACACACAATTATATACAATCAAAAATATGAATGCATGCATGCAAGAATTTACTAATTGATGATTTTGAAAACCCTACCAAGAAAGTTCTTGATACAGAAACATAACAAGTCACAAAGTTTGCCAATCAAACTTATTTGGCACTAATACAAATTACTAAACAAAATCTATACTCAAAATAGCCTTAAACATGTTTCTGTATAAAAGGTCATTTTAATAGTTACTATTTGTTAAACACATTGGATATTCAGAAAGGTCTTGACTCACTGAATACAACGGTATAAAGTTTGCAAAATTCCAACATGGGAATCAAAAGTTATAGCTAATTGAAAATTTGATCCAAATCTGATTTTGAATTCTGTTTTTGAACTAACCCTAGACACGCGTCGCGTTATAATCTGATGCATCGGTTCACCGGATCACCCTCCTGCCGTTGGATCTAACTAACGCTATGTGGCTCAGATCTGTCCATACCCTTCGTTAAGTGAACTGTTTCTCGCCAGGATCCAGATCCGACGGCTACAATCTATTAACCGTAAACGGGCGGCGCTGACCGGGCGGCTGGCGTCGACTACGGTGGCGCCTAGGTCGTCCGGGAAGCAAGAAGGCGCTTACCAGGACCGCGGTGGCGTCCGAGGCTCGAGGTGGCTGGTTTGTCCGGGCGCAGACACGGTGATGATTGCTCGTCGGAGTAGACAGACGTCGGACGCCGATCGTCGTCGTTAGCAAGGTTGTCGATCACTAGGAGGCAAACAAAGGCGTGGTCGATGCGGGAGATCATGGAGGAGATGTGTGTGAAGGAGAAAGCTTGGGCGTCCGGACTTACCACCGGAGGTCGTCGGAGTTGAAACCAAGACGGTGGCGGCTACCGTCGACGCGTTGCCGGAGCTACGGTTCATGCGGAGGCAAATGGGTGTGTCAAGAGGTGCGCAGAGACTCACCGAACAAGATAGCATGAATGAGAGGCGAGGGAGCTCGGAACTCACGAATTCGCCGCCACGGAACAGCCAATGGCGAAGTCGCGGTCGTGGGCAGCCTGGCGTGAAGGCAAAATTGATTGGGGGAAAATGGTCGCGAGGAGGGGGAGATCTTATAGCCCGAGGCTCGACAGGAAACGCTCGTCGCATCAATGCTAATTAAGCTCGCAGTATCAGTGCTGCAACGGCCAGGGGAGGAGATCATGCGTGGAACTAGGGGGAAGAAGAAGACAACGTGGACGGGGCCCGCTGGTCGGTGAAATAGACAGAGGGGCGTGCCGCTGTCGGTGATCAAGGAGGCGCTGTGAGAGAAGAAAGAAAATGCCCAGGTGGGCTTGTTGGGCTTGATTCGTTCTGGGCTAGATCCTGGCCTTGACCTTTTCTTTTGTTTACTCCTTTTCCTTTTCTATTTCGATTTTCTGAATAGGTTTTTCAAATGGTTTCAAGTTCAATTTGAATTCAAATATTTCTGAGGTTTTGTAGTGGTGAATTGGTCTCAGAAATAGGTCAAAACCCATGGGGTTACTTTGTATAGGCTGGTTCAAGCTTGGATTTAAAACAATCAGAGACTTTGCATCTGATTTGCAAATGTTTTAAAAAGGGGTTTTGAAATTATTTCTAAGTTGAAAACTTTGTTCCAAATTCTACACACAAATTATCCAACAATGGAGATAAGCATCTAGGTTCCTAAACTTTCAAGCTTTGAAATGGTGATGGCCATTTGAATTAAATCTGCTCACATGAAATCATAGCATCAAGTGCTTCTGTTTTCCTGAAATGAGTTTGAATATGATCTCAAATCTATATGCATGCATGAGTGATATGCAAACTTTGAAATCATGATTTTAGGGATGTTACAAATCTAACCCCCTTAAGGTGAATCTCGCCCTCGAGATTCGGATTGGCTAGCAAATAGGTGAGGTGTGGCATCCCGCAAAACCACTACTAGAAAATTTCGTTGAATTTGTGCATTGCATCGTCATCATCATGCATTGTTTGCATAAAACTATGTTCGCAAAGCCCGTTTTGTTTTTCTAAAACGCCCCGTCTTTTATTCAAACGCCAAACACCGGTTCTCCGGAATTATTTTGTTGTCGGCTATCGGGTTGTGAAAGCCGTGTTTTAAAAAAAAATTTAAATTATTTTAGTGGGGGCAGTCGAACGGGCCGACCGACCCGAACGACCACCCCCAGAAACTAAAACAGTCCACCCCAAACCAGCCCCAGACAAATCCTACAGCTACCTAAAACTCTACCCCAACCCAGCCTCCACATCACCCTGGCCACTCCCCTTGCGCCACCTCACCCTCTCCTCTCCTCCCACCCAACCAGATCGCTCCACTTCACCCCTCCTCCCTCACCCCACTCCTTTCTCTCCCACCACTCAAACCCACACACCCACGCACCAACCGACGCACCTGACCCCTCTCCCCGACGCTGGCCCCACCCGTCCCACCACCTCCCCATGCGCCCGCCTCTCCTGTGCATCTTCCCGCAGCCTCCCTCCAGACGCACACAACCAACCTCACCCCACCCCGCCGGTGCTCCTCAGACCTTCGCACCCCGCCTCCCGCCTCACCTCGCCCTCCGCGCCTCTTCTCCCGGCCCGCTGGCACTCAGACGCCCTCCTCCTCCATGCGGCACCCCAAGCCCCGCCTCCTCACTCCTGTTCCCGCCGCCCGCCCCACGCCCAGCCTCACCGCCCGCACCGACGACCACCACGCCGCAGCCGCCCGCCAGCTGCACGCCGCCCGCCAGCCTCCTCGCTGGCGAGCCACCGCCCCACCGCGCCTCGCCTCCGCGCCGCCTCCCGCCTCAAGGCCACCAGTCCCCACTCGCGGACCCCCGCCTCGAGCCTCCGCCCGTTCCCCTCGCTGTGCACGCCCGCCGCCCGACGCCGCTCTGCGCCGCCAGCCGGAGGAGGTTCGCCCTCGCGACGCCCAGCCCTTCCCCGCTGCCTCCTCTCTCGGCGCAGCGCCGCTCCAGGCCGCCCGCCTCGGCGAGCTCCGAGCCCCGCCACCAACTCAACCGGCGTCCCCGCCCGGCCTCCACCACCCGCCCGCCAACCTCGCCCGGCGCCAGGCTCGCCTCCGCCACGCGAGCCTCGCCATGAACCACTGCGCGCGCCACAGGGCCCGACGCCCTGCACTCGCCTAAGGTCCTCGCCTGCGGTCGCCAAAGATCCGAGACCGCCAAGCCACGCTGCCCGCCCAGCGTCCGCGTGTGTCGCCTCCTGCAGCTATGTGTTTGTCCTGTGTACTGTTGTCCTAAGTTGGGTTCATGTGGTGCAACACCGCACGTTCCCCATCACCAAGATCTTCTCCGTGGCGTACCGATGCACGCGATGTTAGAGATGGAGCACCAAGATCTTCTTCCGGATCTTCAAGGTCATTGCGCTGGAACCGATACCCAAACCCAAGTCCGTCTAAGATCTACCGACGCCGGAAACCGACGCCATGACCATCGATCACGGACCCCGAGGACCGAGCTCGACATGCCATGTTCTCCCTCACGAAACGCCGAGTACTTCTTTCAGAACGCCAGGATCGTCAACATGACCCGAAGACCGCGAATGCGACAAGAACGGCACCGACCAGGGCGGACCCGATGCGCCCCCGACGCCAACCAAGCCCTGCTTCCCGGTTGCGACAAGACCTACCCCGGTGGTCGAGAATGTTACGCCAAGATCGAACCCTAGACCCTAGACCCCGAACCCCAAGATCGTCGAGAACCCTAATGTGTGAACCCCTTCCCGAAACCCTATTTTATCACATAATACAACTTGTCGCATAATAATTGTCTTGCATGCATACATTGATGTGGTTTGGGGGCCTTATGCCGATTCACCTAATAATTAAATATGGGGCCCATATGCGGGCAAATCTAGCCCTATATTGGCCTCATTTAAACTTGTGTAGCGAACCAATACTATAATCTTGCCTTGTTAAGACAACATTTAAATTGCGGGGGTTCTAAACAACTTGAACCATTTAATTAATTGTCGGGACCCCGGTTCCGCTTAATATGACCTAATCGCATCGCACCTTTGCCATGTCATACATCATACATGCATCATGCCCGATCTTCTGCCGTTGTATTAAGTATTGCATCCGGTGTTTGTGCTAGTGTTTTGCTTCTTCGCGGATAAGGCCGTTGAGTTGATGCGAGTGTCGACCCGATCTTCGGGGAAAACCTTCGACAATGTTTTCAGGCGAGCATCTCCCCCTTTCTACCTATCTTACTTTTATAGTATTTACTTCCCTCCTGTTGATCTATTGCTATCTGTGTTGCGATGCTTTAGTTTCCGTACCTGTGACATACCGCGACCCTATATTGCCTTGGACACATCCTATTACCGTTGTTTGGTAGATAGTTTGGACTTGCGTCATAGTCGCTTGCTCAAGTGCTGTTAAGTCGTCCAAAGGCCAGTTGTTGATGTATTGCGCATGTTGATGTTGGAGATGATCTTAGTTTTACTTATTGATCACTTTAATTCCTGTTTAACAACTAAAATTGAAATAAGCAGGCATCGGTGGGTGATAGATAATATTTGGTTTCCGAACCCACTTGTGTCCCGAAGACCCCGAGTACTTGATAACTGTTCCTTGATTTATCGCTATCCACATCCGGAGGTATATGGGACCCCCGAGCGAGCTTGATTCATCTTATTTCTTGGGGCCACAACTAGTTTGAGGTTTTATTACGATCCTGTACTTATGCCATGCTACTTTACGTATTTAAATTGTGAGGAGCACATTGCATCATTAGGAAGGCGGAGTGATTACGCTGTATCGACACCCCAGTTTTCGGGTTCCCGATCGCTTCTGACCATTGGCGCTAACCTTGAGTCCGTCTCAAGCTTGCTTACTGCTATGGATCTACTCAAAGGGTGGCCCCTGAAATATTTCAATCTTGTGATTGTTCACCGTGAAAGCCTCGTTGTGTTTTGTTTTGGTTTTCCGAGGTTGATCGGCGTGTGTTGCTATTGGTGCACCCCGGCCGGGTAAAACTTTCTGAAAGCCGTGTCCGCGGATATGGACGACTTGGAGCACAGTATCTCGATCATAGACAAGCATAACTAAAGTTTATTGCTGTAAATTTGACTTATAATGACTAGTAATTAGCTTCACTATAACGGAATGGCTAAATAATACTGCCCACAATTGCTTGTTTGGAGTGTCGCTTGCGACCATTGTACCTGACTAGTAAGTATTGCAACTACAAAGGAATGGCTGATTAAAAGTACCAATAACTGCTGGGTTTAAGGGTTATCTCATGCTATTCATATCTGATTAGTAAGAGTTGCAACTATAACGGCATGGTTAATTAAAAGTGCCCACTGCTTACTTTATCAGGACGAATATCTAAACCTGCCTAGTAAAGTGCCGCAACTATAACTGAATAAATAAAACTGCCAACTGTGTGAGTTCCTCGGTTGACTTCCTCGTTTGGTCTCGAGGGGGAAACGCCAGGATGGGTTTGTTTGATGATAGAATCAGGTTGGATCCGAATAGTTCCTTCTTATCCCTCTCTGATTGACGCTAGTGTGTCGAGTCTCTATAGGTTGTTTAGTGCATGCTGCCGCTGCCGCTTCAGTCCACCATACCTATGTAGGCGAGGACCGCCGAATTCTAGCCTCGCTGTCATCGCCTCGATCGACGCCCTCTTTTTCCTTTGCCCTTTGTCGGCACCCCTTTTGTTTAAGCAGGTTTGAGCTCGGCGTCGTTAGCTGGTTACCCTTCCGCTTGGCCAGGCAGGGTTATGGACGCCATTGGTTATTCTTCAGGGCTCTTAGCCCCATTTGCATCTTGTCCGTAGCTGGACGCTATATCGTTTCAAGGTGATTTGGATCTTTGTATATTATATCTGTAATCTTGACTCTTTGAGTCGCTGTTATATATATCTGTTCTGTGGGTCCCATCGAGGACTATTGTGTAATGTTATTACTTCGTTTTCCACCCGCACGCAAGTGCCTGGTGGGCACCTTTGAATCGTTTCTATGCGGGTTTGGCGGGTTTCGCTAAAACTTGCATAGGTCCGATTCTGAGGGTGTTACATGAGGGTGGTCTTTCCGAAGATCATCTTCTCTTTCCCATGTTGCTTCCTCTTCGGAATGGTGATTCCATTGTACTTTGCAAAACTTGATAGTCTTTGTTCTCGTGACTCTTTCCGCAGTCTCAAGAATCTTGATAGGCTTTTCCTCATAAGTGAGATCACTTTCTAGTTGAACTTCTTCCAAAGGTATGGTATCCTTTAAAGAAGACTCTTCCATTTCTGGGTGACATTTCTTAAGCTGACTCACGTGAAATACATTATGGACTGCTGATAGAGATGCTAGCAGTTCAATTTCATAAGCAACTTCTCCTTTGCGACTCAGAATCTTGAATGGCCCAACATATCTTGGTGCCAACGTTCCTTTGACTCCGAATCTTTTCACTCCACGGAGTGGTGATACTCTAAGATAGGCTCTATCACCAACTTCGTAGGTGACTTCTCTACGCTTAGGATCTGCGTAGCTTTTACATCAGATGCTGTCTTCAACCGGTCCTTAACCAATTTGACCTTCTCTTCGGCTTCTTTGATAAGATCTGGCCCGAATAAACTTCTTTCTCCCACACCATTCCATAACAATGGGGTGGTACATTTCCTTCCATAGAGAAACTCGAACGGTGCCATCTCAATGCTGGCTTGATAGCTGTTGTTATAAGAAAATTCTGCGAAAGGCAGACTTTCATCCCAACTTGCTCCATAGTCTAGGGCACATGCCCTCAACATATCTTCAAGGATTTGGTTAGTCCTTTCTGTTTGTCCATCAGTTTGAGGATGAAAAGCAGTACTGAATTCCAACCTAGTTCCCAATGACTCATGTAAAGGAAAGGATCCCTCCTTTGTAAAGGAAAGGATCCCTGTGATTGCAATGCTAGTCCCTGGATCAATGCTAGCATCCACAGTTTAAGATGAAGTATACAAATACAAAGGTCGTTTATTACATTCATTCCAGAGATAAAACATAGTCTTTTACAACCAACTGCCAAAGGCCTAATACAAGAGTTTATGGAATAAGTAAATAAACACAAGTCCTCATCTTCATGTGCCACAGGCAAGCATGTTGAGTGTAGACTCATGTAGCTGTCTCCAAAAATGGGAAGTGAATTGGGTTCCCCTATCGGACACAATACTCTTAGGCACACCGTGAAGGCATACAATTCTACTCATGTAGATTTTGGCTAACTTGGCACTTGTATAAGTTGTCTTCACGGGTATGAAATGTGCCACTTTAGTTAGGCGATCCACTACTACCCATATGGAGTCATATCCTGATCTGGTCCTTGGTAATCCGGTAATGAAATCCATACCAATCTTGTCCCATTTCCAATCAGGAATTGGTAGTGGTTGAAGCAAACCTGCTAGTTTTTGATGCTCCGCCTTTACTCTACTACACACATCACACAAAGCAATATGTTCGGCGATGTCTCTCTTGAGATTGTTCCACCAAAATCTTTCCTTCATGTCCATGTACATTTTGGTGTTACCCGGATGAATAGAATACGGAGAGTTGTGTGCTTCTTGCAAAATCAGTTTCCGTAACTCCGGACCTTGTGGAACACAAATACGTTTCCCATGCCATAATGTACCCTGTTCGTCTTCATGGAAACTTTTAGATCTCCCTTGGCTAATATTTTCCTTAATCCTTTCAATTTCCTTATCGGTCTTCTGAGCTTCTCGGATCTGGTCCAACAAAGTGGGTTGAACATCCAAAGACACAAGATGTCCTTCAGGCACAATCTCCAATATGAGTTCTTTGAATTGCTTACACAAATCATCCCGCAATTCTCCTTTGGTAAGGCCATTTACAAATACCTTACGACTTAGAGCATCCGCTACCACGTTTGCTTTACCGGGGTGGTATTGCAAACTCAAGTCATAGTCCTTGATAAGATCTAACCATCTTCTTTGTCTCATATTGATTTCCTTTTGGGTGCAGATATACTTCAAACTCTTGTGATCGGTGAACACTTCACAACGCTTTCCCAAGAGGTAATGCCTCCATGTTTTGAGTGCATGGACGACAGAGGCTAACTCCAAATCATGAGTAGGATAGTTTACTTCATGAGTTTTGAGTTGTATCGAGGCATAAGCCACAACTTTACCATCTTGCATAAGTACGGCACCTAATCCTTGATGCGAAGCATCACAATACACTTGGAAATCTTTTTCCAAATCTGGAATATAGAACCGTCTTGTTACAAGTCTCTTCTTCAATTCTTGAAGTCGACTTCACAACCTTCGACTGCAAATTTCTTGTCCTTCTTTAACAATTCAGTCATTGGTTTAGCAACGTTTGAGAAATTTTCAATGAACCTTCTGAGTAACTCGCTAAGTCGAGGAAACTACGAACTTCTTTCACATTCTTGGGAGATTCCCATTCTGTCACAGCTGAAACCTTAGAAGGATCAACTGCTACACCATCCTTTGTCATAACATGACCAAGAAAGCCAACTTCCTCTAACCAAAACTCACACTTGCTGAATTTGGCATAAAGTTTATGCTCTCTTAATTTTTCAGGTATCAAACGCAAGTGTCCTTCATGCTCTTCCTTGCTCTTGGAGTAGACTAAGATGTCATCGATGAAAACGATAACAAACTTGTCAAGAAATTCCATGAATACCTTGTTCATCATATTCATGAAGTATGTTGGAGCATTGGTTAAGCCAAAAGGCATCACGGTATACTCATACAATCCATACCTTGTGGTGAATGCTGTTTTAGGTATGTCTTGCTCTCTTATCTTAAGTTGAAAATAGCCTGACCGGAGATCAATCTTCGAGAACACACATGCTCCCTCTAGCTGATCAAACAAGTCATTGATTCTAGGCAAAGGATATTTGTTCTTGATAGTTACCTCGTTGAGTGATCGGTAATCTATGCATAACCTTTGGCTTCTATATTTCTTCTCCACGAACAATACTGGGGCTCCCCAAGATGAAGAACTTGGTTGGATAAATCCTTTCTGCAACTGTTCTCCTAGTTGCTTCTTGAGCTCTTTTAGTTCATCAACTGACATTTTGTATGGTCTCTTAGCTATTGGTCCAGAACCTGGTACCAAATCTATCAGAAACTCCACATCTCTATCCGGTGGCATTCCTGGTAATTCTTCCAAAAATACATCCAGATACTCACACACAATTGGCACACTGTCCATGCTAACCCCCTTAAGAGAATTAAGCATACTCCTCTTTGCTCCAAAGCTGGTCTTAAATCTGATCCTTTTATTTTCCAGAGTGGTGAGTGAGACAGTATGGCTGGCACAATCTATCACTCCTTTGTACTTAGTCATCTAGTCCATTACCAGAATGACATCCAAACCTTGGGAGTTTAATATTATCAAGTTAACGGGAAACTTATACTTCCCGAATTCTATGACTAGGTCATGGCATCCTGAATTCACTATCATTTCTCCACCAGGAGAACTTACTTTTATAGGACACCCAATAGTTTCTACCGGTAGTTCATTTCTTTCAACAAATGCTCTTGATATGAATGAATGAGATGCACCAAGATCAAAGAGTACAAATGCTGGAATGGAATTGAGTCGAACTTACAAAGAATAAATCGGGGCTCCTCATAGACCTCTTCCACATTAATGTGGTTCACCTAACCTTTCTGGAAAGGATTGGGCTTGACAGGTCCTTCAACTTTCTTCTCAGGGCACTCATTAGCATAATGCCCCAGCTTCTTGCATTTGAAGCACTCAACCTGACTGATCTCCTTTTTTGCAGGTCGTGGGAATGACCACGGCAGATGCTGCAATCGGCAGCGAGTAGTAGAACGAAGGGCAAGGGCGGCCAGCCATCTGCGGTGCGAGATGAGGGCGGAGACTCAGGGTTTTACCCAGGTTCGGCCCCCCGGAGGGTAAAGACCTACTCCTGCTAGATTGTATTATGGAGGTGTTTACAATGGGCGAACTCGGCGGCTAGGCGGCGAGTTGCTTGGGTGTATGAGGGAACGTATCTCTACTCACCCCTTAGGGAGGTTTATATAGGCTTACCTCCCTAGGGTTTACATATCTCAACCGATTCGGTTACAACTTTGTCAATCGCTTAACTCGACCGACCGGCCTATCTACTCGCTTGGCCTTGACCTCCAATGCCTGGTACCTGATGGGCTTTGATCCACTCGCCGTTCTGCAGCCCACTCGCCACCTTTGGGCGCCGAAACATCCCCCGAGGATACCCCAAGAGGCATATCCCCATCAGTAGTCCCCGAGGCCGTCGTTGATTAGGCGGGTGGCTGCCGCACGGAGTATACGGCTTCAAGTTGGCATCGATCGAATAATCGGCGGGCTCGTACAAAGGAAAAAATCCGGCGAACCGAGTCGCGTTTTGAGTGTACCGAACCAACGGGTCGCGGCCTCGGCGAATAACTCAGCGAGCCGAGTGGCAGGAGGCGGACCGTCGGGCGTGGTCAAACTAGCCGTTAAGGTAACTTAACGGTAACTTTCGGCGTAATCATCGCGCGGTAACGGCCCCCTAATTTGGCGGGCAGCTCTCGCTATATAAGGGGAATGGTTGGCCATCGGAAAGCCAACCGCCCACCATTTCTTCCGAGTACGCACATCTTTCGCCCGTTGATCTCGCGACCCGCAATCCTCCGACCTCCAAGCAAATCCTCAGCCATGGCCCTCTCCACCGAACCTTGGGGTAGATCCAAGTGCACCAGGGCGCAACTGGCCTCCTTCGAGGAGGCCGAATCCTCGGGCGGCTTTGGCGAATCCTCGAGCCGGAGAACGACCCAACCCAAGCGAGAGAGTTCATCTTCACTAGTCACCTCGGCGGGGTTTAGGGTTTCCCACTTCTGTTCTTCCGTAACCTGCGCTTACTACGGATCCAGCCCTGGATCTGGGTCCCCATAGTATCGAGCAGCTCGCCATCTTTGTGGCTCATGAAGTGCTACTTGGGCCGCCCTATTTTCCCTTGTGGCAAGATCTGTTCCATGGACGGATCAGCCGCGAGGAGGCGGGCGGCCCAATGCTAGCCGCGGGCGGCTTAACCTTCCAGCTGAAATCCAAAGCCTCCTTCTTCGACTTGATGCTGCCGGCCAAAGCAGCGAGCGACTGGAAAAAGTCTTGGTTTTACGTGACCGAGGCGACCCCGGAGGACGAGGCGGCTATCCCACGGTACTCGGCCGACCGCTTCAGGTCGCCAAGCTTCCCGACGATCAGCGGATGGTCGTCGACGAGATGCTCCAGACCATTCGCGGTCTGAAGAAGAAGGGGCTCCAGACGATGAACCTGTACAACTGTTGGCTTACGGCGATTGCCCCGCCGCCCAACGCGAGCACTACATGTACCAAGACACGGCCGAGAAGACTCGACGAAGGCCTGCCTCGAGTGGAAGCTGGAGGACTACCTCCTGGCGTCAAGAGGATCACCAGGCGGCATACACGGATCGCAGCGGCTCCTCCATACACCACGGCGTCCGGCTCCAACGGTAATAACCTGATCTTATTCGCAGTCGCAGCATATGCAGTCGCGGTAATTCTAACTTTGTTCCATGTTAACGCAGCTATTCCAAGTGGTGGAAGGGTGGCTTCCACCCGATGACGAAAGCTCCGGGCCATCCGCCCAGGACACAAGCGAGTCGCCTCCTGCCAAGGGCAATGAGGACGATGAGGACGAATCAAGAGGAGATCGCCCATGGTCCGAAGACCCGCGGCAACGCGTCGTAGCGAACTCGAGGCGGCAGAGCCTCGGCGTCATGACGATGACGAGGAACTTCCGAGACCACCTCGCTCCGTCGAGCCACTCCCGCGAAGAAGAAGAAGGAGAAAGAGGCGAGGGCCCCCTAAGGAGGAGGCGAAGCCGAAGATGGCTCACCCGGCGCTCAGCGAGCAGCTCCGATGCCCATAGCTCGGCCGGTGACGGGGCGGCCCCGGCAACAACCACGCTAGACGCACCATCCATGGAGGCACCGCTGGCCTCGATGCCCCCGCCCTTCGCGCCGATCTCCGGGCTAGGGAAGGCTCCAGCTGAGGCGACTTCGCCTCGCAAAGGGGTCCCGAACGTGGCGGTCTCGCCTCGCAAGGAGGCTCCGGTTACGGCAGCTCCTAGCAAGGAAACCTCACCGAGGCGCCGGGCGCCAACCGCTACCTCAACATCAAAGAAACCGTCCGTGTCACAGGCCTGGCGCCTGGACTGGGCTCGATCGCCGGCTTGGCCGAGCTGAAAACCGCCGCCTTACGCAGGGCTGCGTTTCATTCCCGTCGCCAAGTGAGTGTACTCGGCTTTCGCCTTTCTTTCTTAGTATTTTGAATGTTTTTCCTGAATTGTCTCGTCGTGGGACGGAGTGAAGAAGATGAGCCACCCGACGGTGGCCAAGGTGCCCTCCGCCACTAGCGGGAGGACCCTTCCGTAAGAGGAAGGTGGATGAGGTCGCCGCTTCCACGGAAGGCAGCAAGAAGGCCAAAGGCGATGACATCGTCCTTTGTCTCGGCGACACGGCGATCGCGGCTGGGCCCGCCGTTGAAGCGACCGCATCCACGAAGGAGGCATTCGTTGCCTAGACCGGAAGAAGCGAGCTCCTTTGGGGCGGTGCTACCTTCCCGCTTCATGACCAAAGCGGCCCGCGGCGAGTGAGGCTGCGACTCGAACCCGCTCGAGGCCGCCGGCGCTGAGATTGACCAACGTCGCGGGCACACACCGCTGCTTGCGTCCGTGGCCTGGCGCAACTGCGGCATGCTTGGCGGCCATCCGGTACCTCCGGTCCCGAGGATCGGTCGGTGTTTTGCAGCGGCTGATTCTTTATAGTTACTTGTTTTGCGTTGAGTCCGGTCCCCGAGTGCGTACTACGCTAAATTGTAGCGGGTGGGCACTTAGTATTTCGAGCCACCGGTCCCGATGCGCACCCGCTAAATTGTAGCGGTGGGCACTGTAATTTCGAGCCTCCGGTCCCAGTGCGCACCGCTAAATTGTAGCGGTGGGCAGTAATATTCGAGCCTCGGTCCCGAGTGCGCACCCGCTAAATTGTAGCGGGTGGGCACTGAGTAATTTTCGAGCCGCCAGTCCCCGAGTGCGCACCCGCTAATTGTAGCGGGTGGGCACTGAGTAATTTTCGAGCCGCCAGTCCCCGAGTGCGCACCCGCTAATTGTAGCGGGTGGGCACTGAGTTGTTTTCGTGTGAACTGACTTTGAAACTTTGCAGGGTTTACAAGCGAGTCGGGAGCGATTGGCTCTTGACAGCGTCTTGAAAGAGTTAGGCGCTCTCCAAGTAAACAAGGAGCTGCGGCGATTGCTGCTTGAGCAGGTGGCTCGCCAGAGCTTGTCCCTCTGGCGGTGACGGCCGAAGTCTGCGTTAAGCACTGCGAGCAAAGGATTGCCGACCTCGGCCTTGACTGCGGGAGGCGAAAAGAAGCGAGCTCGTGAGCAGGCGAGCTAAGGCCGCCGTTGCTGCCGCGGAGGAAGACGGAAGGTGTCGGAAGCCCTCATCGTTGGGCTTCGGGCGATAAGACATCGCTTCAAAGCTTCATTCTTGGGCTCGCCCCGTTGATCGGTGAGTCGTCTTCCGATCTTGTGGTTGTATTTTTGTGGTTTCCGTGGTGCTCACAACTGTTTCCATCTAGCAGGCCGTATGATTGGTAGCCATGAAGAAGCGAGTTCTCTTGATGCGAGGAGTGCGTGAGCATGCTCGTCGACTTCGGCAGCGCTGTCGGCGACTTGCATCGCGCCTACCTTCAAGAGATGTCGCCCACGGAGGTTATTCCCAATGACCTCATTGAGGTGTGGGAGTACTTGGAGAAGGCGCCGCTGTCGTGGAGTTCATGGCGGTCGGCTTTTCGACGTGGGCGTCGGCGGCTCGAGCTGGGACTCGCCCACTTCCCGAAGATTTCGACCTCGACGGCGTGACGAGTGGTTATCCTTCGTAAATCGCAGCGCGGTGGATCATCGAAGTTCTTAAGCTGCGAGGCGTGCCGCGGCGTACTCGGGCGTGTTTGGGCGATGGGCGACCTTCTTCCGTACCAGAAGCGGTCGTCGCGACGCTGAGCCGCCGCATCGCGACTTCAAGGTCGAGCAGCCCTTCCGCGCGGCGATGGCGGGCCAGCTGACGACTTATCCATCGAACCCGTACACTGTATTCATCCGGAAGCGCCGGGACGCTGGTGCATCATCGTCGAAGCCTGCGGAATAGTGTTAGTAACGATTCTGCCGAGTAGGCATATTTTGTAATGTAAGACAATGCGATATGCGATTGAATGGAACGTTGTGTTCATTTTGCTATTTGTTTGCGTGTTTTGGATTGATTTTGGGTGAGTCCCCGAGCGCGTCCGCCCTTTGCGGTTTCACCTTAAATATGATGTTTTGTTGTTTATCATGTGTGTTGTTGGTTGAGTCGACTACGCCCGAGCTCGGAGAGCCGATCATGGCGACTCCCTCGAGTGCTCTGCTTTACCGTTTTCCCGTCTGTGACGGTGCCGGGTGGCCGAGTCCCCGAGCGTGGTACTTGGTAGTTCGAGGCGCGACTCGAGGGTGGTTGAGGACTGAGCGCGTTTGTGTTAGCGCGTCGCTCCTGCCTGGCCCGGTGGGTCAGTCGCGTGGCGAGTCCTGGGCACGCTCTCTTACTTGGCGTTTTCCCTGTCCGATCGAGACGAACTGGTATCCAGTCCCCGAGCGTGGTACTTAGCCGTTCGAGTCGCTCTGCCAAGGATGCGGAGGACCAGGGTCGCTGTGGGAAGCGAGGACAGATGTCTTGGTTCGTAAAACCAGTCGAGCTAGGCGACTCCGATGGGGCTCCGGATTGGCGTTTTTCGTGGACGATGCAAGACCTGAAATGACTCAGTGCTCTTACATCGCACTACTTAGCCGTGCCGGTCGCTGTACCAAGGGTTGACTTCTGTATTTTAGCATGACGCTGTTAATTACGAGTGCGAGTGGCACAAGGAATGGAGAGTAGACGAATTTTTGCGGTAACCGTTTCTTTTATTCATAGCGACTGGAGAGTACACATGTGGGGTTCTAGGTATAGAACTTCCGGAGATTTACATTCCACGGCCGCAGCGTCGAGTTCACCGTCCCAGGACGTCGACGAGGTAGTAGGCGTCGTTGCAGTCTGGCGCCCGATAGCGAGCGGGCCTTCCCATGGAGGAGAGCTTGTGCATGCCCTTCTTGTCTGGATGAGGCGTAGCACCAAGTCGCCTTCTGGAAGGTGCGGGTTTTCACCGTCGGCTGTGGTAGCGGCGGGCCCTTGCTGATAGATAGCGGTCTTGCGATCGGGCGGTCGCGCTTCGTCGAGTTAGTCGAGCCCATCTTGGCGGGCCAGTTCGTTTCGGCCTCCGTATAGTGGGCGATCATGGCGAGTCGTGTTCGGTCGGTTGGCATGGCGGCTTCGCGCCGTAGACCATGAAGAAGGGGTGAATCCGTCGACCTGTTGACCGGTGCGGATTCCCGGATAGCGGAGGAAGCTCTTGACCCAGCACCTGCGGTGCGCTCGAGTGGTACTTGGAGTCGGCGGGCCGTGGAGGATGCTTTGGTTGGCTCGTTCCGCTGGCCGTTGGATTCGGGTGTCGACGCGCGGTCGAGCGGATGTGGTGCTCCTCGCAGAACTCGGCCATTGCTCCCTTGGCGAAGTTTGTGCCGTTGTCCGTGATGATCTTTGTTGGGGAAACCGTGGCGGTATATGATCTCGCGTAGGAACTTAGTGGCGATCTTCCGTCGCATTTCGGACTGGCTTGGCTTCTATCCACTTTGTGAATTTGTCGTGGCGACCAGCGGTGGGTGTAGCCGGAGGGCCTTTTGAAGGGCCGACCATGTCCATGCCCACACGGCGAATGGCCGGTGATGGGGATTGTTTTGGCGCCGAACTTGGAGCGTCGTCTGGTTGGCGTGCCGGCACCGGCGCGTCGCTGGGCGATATCGACAGCGTCGGCGTGTCTGATGGGCGATGAAGCCGTGTCGCATGGCTTTGGCGACCGAGGCCAGCGGCGGCGTGGTGGCGCGATCGCTGAGTGGATGTCGTGTAGATTTTGCGTCCTTCAGGTGGTTGGGCCAGCGTTGGAACACGCCGGTGACGCTGCGCTTGTGTAGCTCGCCGTCGATGATGGTGTAGGACTTGCATCGGCGAACAATCATTCGGCGCTTGTCTCGTCTGCGGGCAGGTTGCCGTCTCCATGTAAGCGATGTAGGGCTTGGTCCGATCGTGCGGTTCGGTGACGAGTGCGACCAAGGTTGCCTCTGGTTGGGCGGGACTCAATGTCGATCTCCTTGGAGGAGAGGCGGCGTGAAGATGGTGTCGAGGAACACGCGGCGGGTGGTGCGGATCGTGCCGACCCGATGCGAGAGGCGTCGGCCTCCTCGTTTTCCTCCTGTCGATCCACTCGACCGAGTAGCGGTGAAGTGGCCGCCCACCTTGTCCACCTCTTGGCGGTATGCCGCCATGGTAGGGAGAGGCGTCGCGGTGCGGCGACTTGACCCTGTGGTCGGAGTCTCCGTAACGAAGGCGATTGGCGCTCATCTCGCTGCGGCTCGCATGCCGTGGAGTAGGGCCTCGTGTTCAGCCATGTTGTTGGTGCGGGCGTGAATTGAGGCGGAGTATGTAGCGGAGCTTGTCGCCTTTGGTGAGGTCAGCACTATCCCGCTCTGCGCCGTCCGCGTTCTTGGACCCGTCAATGCAGGCTCGATAATGGAGTACGGCGGCTTCTCTGCTCTTGGGCCTCCTCCCGGTCGGCGAGAAATCGGCCGATGCGTGACTTAATCGCCCTGCGTGTCGTACTTAATGTTGTGGGCCGATCTCGGCGGCCCACTTGGCGACCGCCCGGTCGCCTCGCGATTCGGATGATGTCTTGTAGTGGGCGGAGGAGGCACCGTGATGGGGTGCTCACGGAAGTAGTGCGGCGGCGCCGCTGAGCTCTGAACCGCGTATACCAGCTTTTGGTCTGTGGGTATCGCTGGCGCGACTCGGTTAGGACCTCGCTGATGTAGTATACCGGCCCGGCTGGGCGCTCTTTTCCTTCCTCTGGTCGTTCGGCGACCATTACAGCCGACGGCGGCTCGGACGCCTTGACGTAAACCAGCATGGGCTCCTTGTCGGCCAGTGCGGCGAGTAGTGGTCGCGGTAGCACCTTTTTGAGGTCGCGGGCGCGTCGTCCGCCTCCTTGTCCCTTTGGAAGGTGGGATTCTTGCGTCAGCGGTATAGGGGCATCGCCTTTTCGCCCGGGGATGAAGCGGCGAGCCGCTACCCGCCAGCCACGGGCGTCAGCGAGCACTCGGGTTTGCCGAGCAGGCGATCGTGTCGATCTTCGTTGGGTTTGCCTCGATCCCTCGTTTGGAGCAGCGTACCCTAGTAATTGCCGGCGGGTACGAAGGTGCACTTGCTGGGTTGAGCTTTATCTTGTACCTCCGCGGGTTGGCGAAGGTCTGCGAGGTCGGCGGTAGGTCGCCTTGGCGGCGGATTTTCGACCACGTCGTCGATGTAGGCGTGGATGTTGCGGCCAATTTGGCTCGCGAGGCATTCTTGCATGCACCGTTGATACGTTGCTCCGGCGTTCTTGAGGCGAAGGTCATGGCGGTGTAGCGAAGGCTCGAATGGCGTGATGAGCGCCGTCTTCTCGTCCTCGACAGCCATTTTGATCTGGTTATACCCAGAGTAGGCGTCGAGGAAACACAGCGACTCCGAGCCCGCGGTGGAGTCGATGATCTGATCGATCCGCGGGAGGACGAACTGCTCCTTTGGGCAGGCGCTATTCAGGTCTGTGTAGTCGATACACATTCTCCAGGTCCCGTTTTTCTTTTCGACCAGGACTGGGTTTGCCAGCCACTTGGAGTATTTGATTGGCCGGATGAAGCCGGCGGTGAGCGGCGCACTTCCTCGGCGATTGCCGGCAGCGTTCTTCGTTGAATGGCGTGGCGGCTTGACTGAGTCGCACTTTGGGGTCGGCGTTTAATTTGTGCTCGGAGCTCCCTAGGGACACCGGGCATGTCGGAGGGTTTCCATGCGAAGATGTCCCTGTTCTCACGGAGGAACTTCGATGGCGCGCCTTCCTATCTTTGGGCTCATGCTGTCCCGATCGTCACCGTCTGGGTGCGCTGGGACCAGCTCGGCAGTGCGGGTGTGCGTCGTGGCCTCAAAGGTTGAGGTGTTTGTGCCCTCGAGTTGGGCTTCTTAAGTATTGTGGGGTCGTCGTTGTTGACCCGCTCGCGTGTTGGCGAGCTCATCGGCGTGACTAGCTTCCGCCGCGATCACGGCGTCGGCGAGTTCGGCTCCTTTGGCCTCGCATTGGCGGCCATGTCGAGTCGCCGTTGATGGTGATGACGCCGCGGCGGGAGCTTCATCGCGTTATGCAGCGTGGTGGGGTGCCGCCATGAATTTGGCGAGCGCTGGCGCGCCCAGACGCAATGGTAAGGGCTGTCGAAGGGCACCAGCTCGAAGGCGATCCGCTCGGTGCGGAAGTTCGCGAGTGCGAAGGTGACGGGTAGCGTGACCTTGCCGATCGGGTCGCCTTCCGACCGGGGGCGATGCCGTGGGCGTGGTGTGGGTTGTCTCGATCATCATTGGGAGCCCGATGCGCTGAAGGTGTCGAGGTAGAGGATGTTGATGGAGCTGCCGCCGTCCGCCAGTCTTGGGGAGCCGATGTCGCCGACCTTGGCGACCACCAGGCGACTCGTCACAGGTACTCGATGCGTGGCGAGTGGTCTTGCCGGCTCGGTGATAGGCTGCTCCGACCAGTTCGAGGCGGGGGCGTCTGTCTGGGCCACCGCGTTGGCGGCGGCAATGCGGCGATGACCTTCTTCTCGCCGTGTTGAAGCGGTGAAGGTGTGGGCGAGCGGCCACTTTGCGAATTTTCCGCCATTTTGCGGGTCGTTGTCGGTGTCCTCCAGCGTGCCGTGCCTTCTCGATCTCCACGAGGGTGTGGCGGTCGGCGGTGGTGTGCGTGGCGGGCTTTCCTTCCTGGCTGTGAAACGCACATGGTTGGTTAAGGAGGGCGCGGGATCAAACCTTGGCTTGTTCTTGTAATTCCGCCCGTCGCGTCGTTGCCCTCCGTCGCGGCGGTAGCTCTTGGGTCGCGTTATGCGTGCCCGGCATTGGCGGCAAGTCGACTCGCCCATCGTTCGCGCTTGCGTGAGGCGAGTGCCCGCTGGCGTAGTCTGCTCGGCGGCGCCGTCGTTGCCGCCGTCGTCGTTGTCCGCCGGACTCGTCGTCGACGTCTTGATTGGGATCTTCCTCGGCGTATCGTTTGGCGATCTCGAGGAGGTCGGGGATGTTGTCGAGTGTGCGGGCGTGTCGCTTGAGCTTGGCGACTAGAGGCTCGTAGCGGCACGAGGTCTTGAAGCAATGGATCGCGGTGTCCGGGTGGATGCCGACCGCGTTGTACCAGAGCTCTTGCCACCGTTGGACCCAGCTGCGGGTCGACTCGCGGGGTCCCTGGACGCATCGTTCCAGGTCCTCGATGGTGGTGGCGCGGGTGTAGGAGCACTCGAAGTGCCTGACGAAGGCGTCTCGCATTTCCTCCGGTCGATCGTCACGGGGGCGTGTTGATCCATTGCCTGCGTCCCTCCATCATCGATTGGGAGGTAGCAGGCGGTAGGTCGGTGTGACCGCGATCCCCATTGCCATGAGGTATGTGTCAAGCCGGACCGGCGGTCGTCACGAGTCGTATTTTTCGATCTCCTTCGGCGCCTTGAAGTTGGGTGGGTACTTTTCGCCTCGGATCATTGGTCCGAAGCACTTGGGCCCTAGTCGACTGAGCGACCCCATAGGCTCGCCATCGCGGCGAGTAGTTAGGGTGTGCCGCAAGTCGTCGGGCTGGCGCGCGCTTGATTTTGTTGATGATGTGAGTGCGGCGTCGATTGGCTCTCCATTGGCGGCGAGGTTGGTCGCCGGCTGGGATCGTTGGTGGAGAGTGCGCATTCGCGGAGTCGTCGTTGGAGCTGCGGTGGCTCTGGCGGCGGGCAATTGAGGTGTTTGCCACGGCGGGCGGCGCTGAGGCCGCCTGCTTCGAGAGCGAGTACACTCGCCCTGCGGTCGGCGCTGCTGTTCCACGGCCTTGCGAGTAGGGCCTGACATCTTGGATCTGTAAGGCGCCGTCGCGGTCGCCGTGATCTTTGTCGGCGCGGCTCGGCCTGCCACGAGGTTGTCCATCGGGGTGGAGAAGCGGTGGAAGGCCGTTCGCGTCAGCTCCGTGAGAGGCGACTATCCGGCTGGTCACAGGAGAGTGCGGTTGGGTGGTGGTGGGGCACCGCCGCGTTGATCTGGCGGGCGGTTGCTTCCTCCTGGTGGCGCGTTCGCGATCGCTTCGGCGCTCTATGCGAGCGGTCGTTCTCGTCGTCGAAGTTCGTGGCGCCTGAGCGGTGGGGTCAGCGTGACCTGATCCGCTGCTGGTGGTAGCGTGGCAGTTCTGCTGTCACCGCTCGGCGAAATTTTCGCGCTCGGCCTGCTCATGCGTCTTGCCTCCGCCCGTTTCAGCGGAGTTCCTCGACCTCCGTCGCCGTGGCGTTAGGAGGGATCGAGTGGAGAAAGGGTCCTCCGGCGGATCGGTGCGGTAGCCATGTAGGTCGCGGCGTGGCGGCGGCACCGTCGTGGAGGTCGGCGGAGTTCTCCGACCGAGTCGGGTCGAAGATCCGAGGATGGAGGGTCCTCGAAATCTCCCGCGTTGGAGACCTGGCGATGGAGCCAGCGGCGAGGCGCGGTGATGGATCCGGCGAGTGGCGCGGGGTCGCCGAGTCGGCGTCGTCGGTGAGGTCACGTCTTCATGCGCTGAATTCTTGGCCCGTTCTTTGTGGGCGAGTCGTACTCGGAGGCGGTGGATCGTGCGGATCTGGCTCTCGGAGAGCCGATCGCGTGGTGGCGACTTCGCGGATGCGAGCCGAGTCCTCCGGTGATGATGTCGGTGAGGCGGCGAAGAGGTGATCGTGCCGATGGCGGGATCACGCTGTCGCGTGGCGTCGCGCCGCCGGGACGTAACTGCTTGGCAAGATCTGGAGCATCTCGCCAATCGCTATCATGCGGCCGGTGGCGACCGTCTCGTTGATGGGCAGATTGGATCTCGCCGCAGAACACCGGCCAGACCGGCCAGGCCCCACGGTGGGCGCCAGCATCGTGGGAATGACCACGGCGAATCTTTCTGTCGGCGGTAGTAGAAACGAAGGGCAAGGCGGCCAGCCATCTGCGGTGCGAGATGAGGCGGAGACTCGGGGTTTTACCTAGGTTCGGCCCAGTAAAGACCTACTCTGCTAGATTGTATTATGGAGGTGTTTACAATGGGCGAACTTCGGCTAGGCGGCGAGTTGCTTGGGTGTATGAGGAGCGTATCTCTACTCACCCCTTAGGGAGGTTTATATAGGCTTACCTCCCTAGGGTTTACATATCTCAACCGATTCGGTTACAACTTTGTCAATCGTTTAACTCAGACCATAGGCCTATCTACTACTTTGGGCCTTGACCTCCGATACTGGTACCCTGATGGGCTTTGATCCACTCGCCGTTCTGCAGGCCCACTCGCCAGCCTTTGGGCCAGTCGGAAACATCCCGCTGAGGATACCCCAGTAGGCATATCCCCATCAGGCTGACTTCCACTTCCACTACTATTCCCACCGTGGTGGTTCTTATGTCCACTCTTGTGGTTCTTGTACTTGTCATTGTCATGACTGCGGTGATGCTTGTTGTCATGACGGTTGTGGTTGTGGTGCTTGTTGAATTTCCCATGCTTATGGAATCCTGAGCTTCCACTGTCATCATAGTGAGATCGTTTGTGAGATCCCGAGCTGTCTTGTGAGTGTTCCTCTTCCTACTCTCGACTTGCTTCATTTTACTCTCCAAAATAGCAGCCTTGTCACACAGAGACTGATAAGTTGGAACATATGCCACAGACAACTGTAAGTTTAACTCATCATTCAAGCCTTCCAGAAACTTTTCCTTTCTTTTGGCATCCGTGTCAACCTCATCCGGTGCATAGCGCGCCAGATTGTTGAACTCTTCTATGTATTCAGCCATGCTGCGGTGGCGCTGCTTCAAGTTGTGAAACTCCTTCTTTTTCAGGCTCATCATTCTTGATGAGATATGAGCAGTGCGAAAACCATCTTCAAATATAGTCCAAGACACCTCATCTAAAGGAGTGGTGATTTGGAAGTTGTCCCACCATGTGGCGGCTGGTCCTTCCAGATCTTTGCGAATCGACCTTTTCAGCATCCGTGCAAACCCACGGTCACTAAGTCCTTGTTCACGAGCGTAGCCAATCATTGGCCACCATGGGATCGTTGTCCCAAAACTTAGCCGGCCTCGGGCCTTAAAAATCTGGTGAGCATATCAAAACCCGGAGGGTTGTTGTTGTTGTTGTTGTTGTTGTTATTGTTATTGTTGTTGTTGGGGTTGTTGTTGTTGTTATTCTGGTTTTGGATGAATGTTGTCATCATGTGCATAAGCTGCGTCTGAGAATTCATCATCTGTTGCATTTCTGGAGTGATGTTGTTGGGGTTGGGGTTTCTTGTGACGGGAGGCATCTGTGGTTTGTTCAAATAGAGATAAGAATGAGATACCCATAGATGTTTTATGCACAATACATCACAAGCAAACACATAGCATGCAACTCAAGGATAAAAGCTCAACAACAGAATAACAAAGTTCTCGAAATAAAACACACAAGTGGTAAGCCATCCACATGTCGGATGGTCCAATAACAAGTTCAAGAATAACAAGTACGATAATGAAAGATAAACGAGTAGTCAAGTCTCATCATCAATCTCCTCCTCGACAAAGGTAAGACCTGCGTTCTCCATCGCGGTCTTGTTCTCCTCAATCGTAGTGGTCAAGGAATCGATCTTGGCCTTGAGAGCCCTCTTCTGGGAGCGAAGCCTCTCGATCACCATCTGCTGCTGCTCTAGCTCGAAATCCTTGGACTTCAGTTCCTCGGTCATGTCCCGGATCTTCTTGTTCCTATCCTGGACGCGTTTCTCCTGACTCTTGAACTTACGGTCCTGGGCCTCAAACTTCGTCTCCATTTCCTTGACTATCTCTTCCTGTCAATGAAGCTTGTCCTTCTCATGGCGAAGTGCACTGAGCTCGTCATTACGAGCATGACGTTAAATCTGTCCGTGTCCACGTGCACGATGAGAGACTCTAAGTCCTAGAGATAGAGACGACGGCTGCTTTCGTCCCTCGAGACGTCCTCAAAGTCGATGGACTCTCCATCAACATCACATCTTCCAAAGACGTGGAAGTGGGTGCCTCTAACCTGTCGGGAGTGACGGCCTAACAGACGTCCTATCAGGTCCTGCATGACTACCTCCATGCCTCTCCACGTAAATGGTGCATCAGCTTGAAGACGATGGCCTCTGTAGTAGGCTCTGTCTGGCGTCCGGGCTGGTTCACCTTGAAGCCCTAGAGGTCCTTCCTCTCGAACTAGGTGAGTGGGTGCACCATGATGGTGGGTAGAGGGAGATCGAGCAAAGTGGTAAGCTCAACGATACGAGGACCGAAACGGGTAACCTGGAACTCCTCAACAGTGCTGATGGTAATAGGCATCTATTTAAGATAGAAAAGTTAGGACAACATTATTTAAGATAAACAAAGACAAACATCACATACACATCCTTGGAACACAAAATCACACAATTCATGCATACATGAATCATTACATCAATCAAGGTCCAAACTTATTTAAGGTATCATTTTGGAAAATAAGGTGATAGGTGGTGGTCCAACTAACGAAATGTGTTTACAACCCTATCTCACTGGATCTGTTGGCTAACACAATGTTCCTAGAGGCAATCCACCTATCTTGTTCACATGACTCCATCACTAAGTCTATAATATCTCCCCTTAAGGTTTGGTTGGTGGCTTCCAACTCTTGGGTAAGTTCCTTCTCTTTCTCTAAGTCTTTTTGGAGGTTGAGCATTCTGCACTTGACTCTAGCACTTAGTTCTTTGATAATCCTCCAAGCTTCCTCTCTTGCTGACTCAAAGAATGTGGTGTGCATCACAGTGTTGGTGTACATGCAGAATCCTCTTTCTTTGTGGTTGTCTTCCTTGTTTTTGTACAACTGAAGTTGCACCCACCAATACTCCACTCCTTCATCCATCACTTGAAAGCCTTTGTAAACAGCTGCACCATGTGCTTCCATTGCCACCATGAGGTCCTTGAGAATTTTGGGAAACTCAGTTTCACACTCCAAGGTCATGGTCATGAGTGGTCCTTTCTTCACGGCTTCGTTGATGGAGTTCATCTACAAATAGAGATGAGAAGATTAGAAAAGTTTTACGAGAAGAATAGACAAGTGTAGAAGTAGTTGAATTTTTTTTCCTTAGTAGTTTTCCAATCCTAGGGGTCATAATCCTACAGGCAACACAGTTCTCTGATACCATCTGTTAGATCCCTCCTTTGTAAAGGAAATGATCCCTGTGATTGCAATGCTAGTCCCTGGATCAATGCTAGCATCCACGGTTTAAGATGAATTACACAGATACAAAGGTCGTTTATTACATTCATTCCAGAGATAAAACATAGTCTTTTACAACTCAGCGCCAAAGGCCTAATACAAGAGTTTATGGAATAAGTAAATAAACACAAGTCCTCATCTTCATGTGCCACAGGCAAGCATGTTGAGTGTAGACTCATGACTCCTACTCATCATCGGAGTAACCTGCAACATCACAAGTTACAGCCACAGTGGGTCAATACTTTGGAATAGTATTGGCAAGTGATACCTTAGTAAATTTTAAGTGGACTATATTACTATATGCATTTTGGCTAAGTGTAGCTTGGCTTGCTTTGCTTGAAAATAGGTTTTTCCTATTAGTTGAAATTGCTAAGTTTTTCTTTGTCAAAAACTTTCCCAAGAAACCACCAATAGACATTGGGGTCCTTCACCCTTGTTCACCCACAAGTTTTACTTAGAAGTTGGAGTGATGAGATTCTTGTAGCTTCCATGTCTTGATGCTCAAATTGTCCATTACCATGGACTTGGCTAAGTACTTAGATTTTTCCATCTGCAGAGGTTGTGCACTTTCCCCACGGACTTGGTTTCCCAAGACAGACCTTTCAAGCCTTTCCTTAGTCAAATGGACGTTCCAACCTATCATCCCACTACCACCAACTGTCCAAATGACTAAGTTCTAGCAACCTATATGATCAAGCGAGCCCATATTGCCAAGTGGTTGCCTTTGTAAGCTTTCTCAACACTTGGCCTCCAAATCCCTTTGTGCATGGGTGCCATACCACAAGTGAGATACACAAGCCAAGTCCATGGCCTTGTGTAACCACTCAACCAAAAACCACCATTCAAGTCCCATTCCACCCAGGATGTTTATTGACTTAGTTGTTTTATTAAGAAAAGCATGAGTCCCAAAGGACTTAGAATTATTTCACCATAGCATGTGCATACTTTACCAACCCTTGTTTTCTACTAGCTAGGCTAAGCATGGCATAGTAACTTAACTTAGGAAAGTTCCCTAGCAATTCTACAATTCTACACTACATAGGATTTCCCAACATAGTATTTGGAAAAAGTAGCATGCAAGACTTAGCAAAAATAATTCTAATTCTTATTCAAAATAAAGGGTGGAAATATCATGAAGTATCACTTGCCTTGGTAATGGGGAGAGTAGCACTCTTCACAATCACAGTCACTAGCAAAATCTACACAAAATTTGTAGCACACAATTACACACAATTATATACAATCAAAAATATGAATGCATGCATGCAAGAATTTACTAAGTGATGATTTTGAAAACCCTACCAAGCAAGTGCTTGATACAGAAACATAACAAGTCACAAAGTTTGCCAATCAAACTTATTTGGCACTAATACAAATTACTAAACTAAATCTATACTCAAAATAGCCTTAAACATGTTTCTGTATAAAAGGTCATTTTAACAGTTACTATTTGTTAAACACATTGGATATTCAGAAAGGTCTTGACTCACTGAATCCAACGGTATAAAGTTTGCAAAATTCCAACGTGGGAATCAAAAGTTATAGCTAATTGAAAATTTGATCCAAATCTGATTTTGAATTCTGTTTTTGAACTAACCCTAGACACGCGTCGCGTTATAACTGGTGCGTACCGGTTCGCACCGGATCACCCTCCTGCGCCGTTGGATCTAACTAACGTTGCGCGGCTCAGATCTGTCCATACCCCTTCGTTAAGTGAACTGTTTCTACGCGTAGGATCCAGATCTGACGGCTACAATCTATTAACCAGAAACGGGCGGCGCTAGCGGCGTTGACCGGCGGCGGCGCGTCTGACTACGGTGGCGCCGGCGCTCTAGGTCGTCCGGGGAAGCAAGAAGGCGCTTACCAGGACCGCGGTGGCGTGCTGAGGCTCGAGGTGGCTCTGGTTTGTCCGGGGGCGCGCAGATACGGCGATGATTGCTCGTCGGAGTAGAGACAGACGTCGGCACGGTCAGTCGTCGTCGTTGGCGAGGTTGTCGATCACTAGGAGGCAAACAAAGGGCGTGGTCAGATGCAGGAGATCATGGAGGAGATGTATGTGTGAAGGAGAAAGCTTGGGGCGGTCTGGACTTACCACTGGAGGTCGTCGGAGTTGGCGAAGACGGTGGCGGCCGATCGTCGGCGTTCGAGCTACGGTTCATGCGGAGGCAAATGGGGTGTGTCAGTAGGTGCGCAGAGACTCACTGAACAAGATAGCATGAATGAGAGGCAGAGGGGAGCTCGGTACTCACCGGAATTCGCCGGCGCAGTCGTCGGAACAACGGCGGAGTCGTGCGAGTCGTGGGTAGCCTGGTGGCGTGAAGGCAAAATTGATTGGGGGAAAATGGTCGCGAGGAGGGGGAGATCTTATAGCCCGAGGCTCGACAGGAAACGCTCGTCGCATCAATTCTAATTAATCTCGCGATGTCGGTCTTTAGCACGGCCAGCGGCGGAGATCATCTGCGGAACCGGGGAAGACGACGACATGGCGGGCCCGGGCGGTGAAATAGAGGTGGCGTGGGGTTTGGCTGTCGGTGAGAAGAGGCGCTGGCGTGAAGAAAGAAAATGCCCCGGGTGGGCTTGTTGGGCTAGATTCGTTGCTGGGCTAGATCCCTGGCGCGCGGACTTTTTCTTTTGTTTACTCCTTTTCCTTTTCTATTTCGATTTTCTGAATAGGTTTTTCAAATGGTTTCAAGTTCAATTTGAATTCAAATCTTTCTGAGGTTTTGTAGTGGTGAATTGGTCTCAGAAATAGGTCAAAACCCATGGGGTTACTTTGTATAGGCTGGTTCAAGCTTGGATTTAAAACAATTAGAGACTTTGCATGTGATTTGCAAATGTTTTAAAAAGGGGTTTTGAAATTATTTCTAAGTTGAAAACTTTGGTCCAAATTCTACACACAAATTATCCAACAATGGAGATAAGCATCTAGGTTCCTAAACTTTCAAGCTTTCAAATGGTGATGGCCATTTGAATTAAATCTGCTCACATGAAATCATAGCATCAAGTGCTTCTGTTTTCCTGAAATGAGTTTGAATATGATCTCAAATCTATATGCATGCATGAGTGATATGCAAACTTTGAAATCATGATTTTAGGGATGTTACAAATCTAACCCCCTTAAGGTGAATCTTGCCCTCGAGATTCGGATTGGCTAGCAAATAGGTGAGGGTGGTGTTTCCGAAGATCATCTTCTATTTCCCATGTTGCTTCCTCTTCGGAATGGTGATTCCATTGTACTTTGCAAAACTTGATAGTCTTTGTTCTCGTGACTCTTTCCGCAGTCTCAAGAATCTTGATAGGCTTTTCCTCATAAGTGAGATCACTTTCTAGTTGAACTTCTTCCAAAGGTATGGTATCCTTCAAAGAAGACTCTTCCATTTCTGGGTGACATTTCTTAAGCTGACTCACGTGAAATACATTATGGACTGCTGATAGAGATGCTGGCAGTTCAATTTCATAAGCAACTTCTCCTTTGCGACTCAGAATCTTGAATGGCCCAACATATCTTGGTGCCAACTTTCCTTTGACTCCGAATCTTTTCACTCCACGGAGTGGTGATACTCTAAGATAGGCTCTATCACCAACTTCGTAGGTGACTTCTCTACGCTTAGGATCTGCGTAGCTCTTCTGTCGGGACTGTGCTATCTTCAACCGGTCCTTAACCAATTTGACCTTCTCTGCGGCTTCTTTGATAAAATCTGGCCCGAATAAACTTCTTTCTCCCACACCATTCCATAACAATGGGGTGGTACATTTCCTTCCATAGAGAAACTCGAACGATGCCATCTCAATGTTGGCTTGATAGCTGTTATTATAAGAAAATTCTGCGTAAGGCAGACTTTCATCCCAACTTGCTCCATAGTCTAGGGCACATGCCCTCAACATATCTTCAAGGATTTGGTTAGTCCTTTCTGTTTGTCCATCAGTTTGAGGATGAAAAGCAGTACTGAATTCCAACCTAGTTCCCAATGACTCATGTAAAGGAAAGGATCCCTCCTTTGTAAAGGAAAGGATCCCTGTGATTGCAATGCTAGTCCCTGGATCAATGCTAGCATCCACAGTTTAAGATGAAGTACACAGATACAAAGGTCGTTTATTACATTCATTCCAGAGATAAAACATAGTCTTTTACAACTCAGGGCCAAAGGCCTAATACAAGAGTTTATGGAATAAGTAAATAAACACAAGTCCTCATCTTCATATGCCACATGCAAGCATGTTGAGTGTAGACTCATGTAGCTGTCTCCAAAAATGGGAAGTGAATTGGGTTCCCCTATCGGACACAATACTCTTAGGCACACCGTGAAGGCATACAATTCTACTCATGTAGATTTTGGCTAACTTGGCACTTGTATAAGTTGTCTTCACGGGTATGAAATGTGCCACTTTAGTTAGGCGATCCACTACTACCCATATGGAGTCATATCCTGATCTGGTCCTTGGTAATCCGGTAATGAAATCCATACCAATCTTGTCCCATTTCCAATCAGGAATTGGTAGTGGTTGAAGAACAAACTCTGGTTTCTGATGCTCCGCCTTTACTCTACTACACACATCACACAAAGCAATATGTTCGGCGATGTCTCTCTTGATATTGTTCCACCAAAATCTTTCCTTCATGTCCATGTACATTTTGGTGTTACCCGGATGAATAGAATACGGAGAGTTGTGTGCTTCTTGCAAAATCAGTTTCCGTAACTCCGGATCTTGTGGAACACAAATACGTTTCCCATGCCATAATGTACCCTGTTCGTCTTCATGGAAACTTTTAGCTCTCCCTTGGCTAATATTTTCCTTAATCCTTTCAATTTCCTTATCGGTCTTCTGAGCTTCTCGGATCTGGTCCAACAAAGTGGGTTGAACATCCAAAGACATAAGATGTCCTTCATGCACAATCTCCAATCTGAGTTCTTTGAATTGCTTACACAAATCATCCGGCAATTCTCCTTTGGTAAGGCCATTTACAAATACCTTACGACTTATAGCATCCGCTACCACGTTTGCTTTACCGGGTTGGTATTGCAAACTCAAGTCATAGTCCTTCATAAGCTCTAACCATCTTCTTTGTCTCATATTGATTTCCTTCTGGGTGAAGATATACTTCAAACTCTTGTGATCGGTGAACACTTCACAACGCTTTCCCAAAAGGTAATGCCTCCATGTTTTGAGTGCATGGACGATAGAGGCTAACTCCAAATCATGAGTAGGATAGTTTACTTCATGAGTTTTGAGTTGTCTCGAGGCATAAGCCACAACTTTACCGTCTTGCATAAGTATGGCACCTAATCCTTGATGCGAAGCATCATAATACACTTGGAAATCTTTTTCCAAATCTGGCAGACATAGAACCGGTGCTGTTACAAGTCTCTTCTTCAATTCTTGGAAGCTGACTTCACAACCTTCAGACCAAGCAAATTTCTTGTCCTTCTTTAACAATTCAGTCATTGGTTTAGCAACCTTTGAGAAATTTTCAATGAACCTTCTGTAGTAACCTGCTAAGCCGAGGAAACTACGAACTTCTTTCACATTCTTGGGAGATTCCCATTCTGACACAGCTGAAACCTTAGCAGGATCAACTGGTACACCATCCTTTGTCATAACATGACCAAGAAAGCCAACTTCCTCTAACCAAAACTCACACTTGCTGAATTTGGCATAAAGTTTATGCTCTCTTAATTTTTCAAGTATCAAACGCAAGTGTCCTTCATGCTCTTCCTTGCTCTTGGAGTAGACTAAGATGTCATCGATGAAAACGACAACAAACTTGTCAAGAAATTCCATGAATACCTTGTTCATCATATTCATGAAGTATGCTGGAGCATTGGTTAAGCCAAAAGGCATCACGGTATACTCATACAATCCATACCTTGTGGTGAATGCTGTTTTAGGTATGTCTTGCTCTCTTATCTTAAGTTGAAAATAGCCTGACCGGAGATCAATCTTCGAAAACACACATGCTCCCTCTAGCTGATCAAACAAGTCATTGATTCTAGGCAAAGGATATTTGTTCTTGATAGTTACCTCGTTGAGTGATCGGTAATCTATGCATAACCTTTGTCTTCTATCTTTCCTCTCCACGAACAATACTGGGGCTCCCCAAGATGAAGAACTTGGTTGGATAAATCCTTTCTGCAACTGTTCTCCTAGTTGCTTCTTGAGCTCTTTTAGTTCATCAACTGACATTTTGTATGGTCTCTTAGCTATTGGTCTAGAACCTGGTACCAAATCTATCAGAAACTCCACATCTCTATCCGGTGGCATTCCTGGTAATTCTTCCGGAAATACATCCAGATACTCACACACAATTGGTACACTGTCCATGCTAACCCCCTTAAGAGAATTAAGCATACTCCTCTTTGCTCCAATGCTGGTCTTAAATCTGATCCTTTTATTTTCCAGAGTGGTGAGTGAGACAGTATGGCTGGCACAATCTATCACTCCTTTGTACTTAGTCATCTAGTCCATTCCCAGAATGACATCCAAACCTTGGGAGTTTAATATTATCAAGTTAACGGGAAACTTATACTTCCCGAATTCTATGACTAGGTCATGGCATCCTGAATTCACTATCATTTCTCCACCAGGAGAACTTACTTTTATAGAACACCCAATAGTTTCTACCGGTAGTTCATTTCTTTCAAAAAATGCTCTTGATATGAATGAATGAGATGCACCAGTATCAAAGAGTACAAATGCTGGAATGGAATTGAGTCTGAACTTACCAGCAACAACATCAGTCTCCTCATAGACCTCTTCCACATTAATGTGATTCACCTGACCTTTCTGGAAAGGATTGGGCTTGACAGGTCCTTCAACTTTCTTCTCAGGGCACTCATTAGCATAATGCCCCAGCTTCTTGCATTTGAAGCACTCAACCTGACTGATGTCCTTTTTTGCAGGCTGACTTCCACTTCCACTACTATTCCCACCATGGTGGTTCTTATGTCCACTCTTGTGGTTCTTGTACTTGTCATTGTCATGACTGCGGTGATGCTTGTTGTCATGACGGTTGTGGTTGTGGTGCTTGTTGAATTTCCCATGCTTATGGGATCCTGAGCTACCACTGTCATCATAGTGAGATGGTTTGTGAGACGACCCCGAGCTGTGCTTGTCGGAGTGTTTCCTCTTCCTACTCTCGTCTTGCTTCATTTTACTCTCCAAAATAGCAGCCTTGTCACACAGAGACTGATAAGTTGGAACATATGCCACAGACAACTGTAAGTTTAACTCATCATTCAAGCCTTCCAGAAACTTTTCCTTTCTTTTGGCATCCGTGTCAACCTCATCCGGTGCATAGCGCGCCAGATTGTTGAACTCTTCTATGTATTCAGCCACGCTGCGGTGGCGCTGCTTCAAGTTGTGAAACTCCTTCTTTTTCAGGCTCATCATTCCTGATGAGATATGAGCAGTGCGAAAACCATCTTCAAAGATAGTCCAAGTCACCTCATATAAAGGAGTGGTGATTTGGAAGTTGTCCCACCATGTGGCGGCTGGTCCTTCCAACAGATGCGCTGCGAATCTGACCTTTTTAGCATCCGTGCAGCCCACGGTCACTAAGTCCTTGTTCACAGAACGTAGCCAATCATTGGCCACCATGGGATCAGTTGTCCCCGAAAACTTAGCTGGCCTCAGACGCAGAAATCTGGGGAGCATATCAAAACCCGGAGGGTTGTTGTTGTTGTTGTTGTTGTTGTTGTTGTTATTGTTATTGTTGTTGTTGTTGGGGTTGTTGTTGTTGTTGTTGTTATTCTGGTTTTGGATGAATGTTGTCATCATCTGCATAAGCTGCGTCTGAGCATTCATCATCTGTTGCATTTCTGGAGTGATGTTGTTGGGGTTGGGGTTTGCGCGACGGGGAGGCATCTGTGGTTTGTTCAAATAGAGATAAGAATGAGATACCCATAGATGTTTTATGCACAATACATCACAAGCAAACACATAGCATGCAACTCAAGGATAAAAGCTCAACAACAGAATAACAAAGTTCTCGAAATAAAACACACAAGTGGTAAGCCATCCACATGTCGGATGGTCCAATAACAAGTTCAAGAATAACAAGTACGATAATGAAAGATAAACGAGTAGTCAAGTCTACTCATCAGCATCAATCTCCTCCTCGACAAAGGTAAGACCTGCGTTCTCCATCGCGGTCTTGTTATCCTCAATCGTAGTGGTCAAGGAATCGATCTTGGCCTTGAGAGCCCTCTTATGGGAGCGAAGCCTCTCGATCACCATCTGCTGCTGCTCTAGCTCGAAATCCTTGGACTTCAGTTCCTCGGTCATGTCCCGGATCTTCTTGTTCCTATCCTGGATGCGTTTATCCTGACTCTTGAACTTACGGTCCTGGGCCTCGAACTTCGTCTCCATTTCCTTGACTATCTCGTCTTGCTGTGCGAAAAGCTTGTCCTTCTCGCTAAGCTGCACCTGGAGCTTGTCATTACTGAGCATGACGTTCGTCCTGTCCGTGTCCACGTGCCTGATGAGAGACTCTAAGTCCTGGAGATAGAGACGTATCAGCTCTGCTACGTCCCTCGAGACGTCCTCAAAGTCGATGGACTCTCCATCAACATCACATCTTCCAAAGACGTGGAAGTGGGTGCCTCTAACCTGTCGGGAGTGTGGCTACAGACGTCTATCAGGTCTGCATGACTACCTCCATGCCTCTCTCCCGTAAATGGTGCATCGCTTGAAGATGATGGCCTCTGTAGGCTCTCAAGGCGTCGGGTTGGTTCACCTTGAAGCCCCAGAGGTCCTTCCTCTCGAACTAGGTGAGTGGGTGCACCATGATGGTGGGTAGAGGGAGATCGAGCAAAGTGGTAAGCTCAACGATACGAGGACCGAAACGGGTAACCTGGAACTCCTCAACAGTGCTGATGGTAATAGGCATCTATTTAAGATAGAAAAGTTAGAACAACATTATTTAAGATAAACAAAGACAAACATCACATACACATCCTTGGAACACAAAATCACACAAGTCATGCATACATGAATCATTACATCAATCAAGGTCCAAACTTATTTAAGGTATCATTTTGGAAAATAAGGTGATAGGTGGTGGTCCAACTAACGAAATGTGTTTACAACCCTATCTCACTGGATCTGTTGGTTAACATAATGTTCCTAGAGGCAATCCACCTATCTTGTTCACATGACTCCATCACTAAGTCTATAATATCTCCCCTTAAGGTTTGGTTGGTGGCTTCCAACTCTTGGGTAAGTTCCTTCTCTTTCTCTAAGTCTTTTTGGAGGTTGAGAATTCTGCACTTGACTCTAGCACTTAGTTCTTTGATAGTCCTCCAAGCTGCCTCTCTTGCTGACTCAAAGAATGTGGTGTGCATCACAGTGTTGGTGTACATGCAGAATCCTCTTTCTTTGTGGTTGTCTTCCTTATTTTTGTACAAGTGAAGTTGCACCCACCAATACTCCACTCTTTCATACATCACTGGAAAGCCTTTGTAAACAGCTGCACCATGTGCTTCCATTGCCACCATGAGGTCCTTGAGAATTTTGGGAAACTCAGTTTCACACTCCAAGGTCATGGTCATGAGTGGTCCTTTCTTCACGGCTTCGTTGATGGAGTTCATCTACAAATAGAGATGAGAAGATTAGAAAAGTTTTACGAGAAGAATAGACAAGTGTAGAAGTAGTTGAAATTTTTTTCCTTAGTGGTTTTCCAATCCTAGGGGTCATAATCCTAAAGGCAACACAATGCTCTGATACCATCTGTTAGATCCCTCCTTTGTAAAGGAAAGGATCCCTGTGATTGCAATGCTAGTCCCTGGATCAATGCTAGCATCCACAGTTTAAGATGAAGTACACAGATACAAAGGTCGTTTATTACATTCATTCCAGAGATAAAACATAGTCTTTTACAACTCAGGGCCAAAGGCCTAATACAAGAGTTTATGGAATAAGTAAATAAACACAAGTCCTCATCTTCATGTGCCACAGGCAAGCATGTTGAGTGTAGACTCATGACTCCTACTCATCATCGGAGTAACCTGCAACATCACAAGTTACAGCCATAGTGGGTCAATACTTTGGAATAGTATTGGCAAGTGATACCTTAGTAAATTTTAAGTGGACTATATTACTATATGCATTTTGGCTAAGTGTAGCTTGGCTTGCTTTGCTTGAAAATAGGTTTTCCCTATTAGTTGAAATTGCTAAGTTTTTCTTTGTCAAAAAAACTTTCCCAAGAAACCACCAATAGACATTGGGGTCCTTCACCCTTGTTCACCCACAAGTTTTACTTAGAAGTTGGAGTGATGAGATTCTTGTAGCTTCCATGTCTTGATGCTCAAATTGTCCATTACCATGGACTTGGCTAAGTACTTAGATTTTCCATCTGCAGAGGTTGTGCACTTTCCCCACCAGACTTGGTTTCCCAAGACAGGACCTTTCAGAAGCCTTTCCTTAGTCAAATGGACGTGTTCCAACCTATCATCCCACTACCACCAACTGTCCAAATGAATAAGTTCTAGCAACCTATATGATCAAGGCAGAGCCCATATTGCCAAGTGGTTGCACTGTAAGCTTTCTCAACACTTGGCCTCCAAATCCCTTTGTGCATGGGTGGCATACCACAAGTGAGATACACAAGCCAAGTCCATGGCCTTGTGTAACCACTCAACCAAAAACCACCATTCAAGTCCCATTCCACCCAGGATGTTTATTGACTTAGTTGTTTTATTAAGAAAAGCATGAGTCCCAAAGGACTTAGAATTATTTCACCATAGCATGTGCATACTTTACCAACCCTTGTTTTCTACTAGCTAGGCTAAGCATGGCATAGTAACTTAACTTAGGAAAGTTCCCTAGCAATTCTACAATTCTACACTACATAGGATTTCCCAACATAGTATTTGGCAAAAGTAGCATGCAAGACTTAGCAAAAATAATTCTAATGCTTATTCAAAATAAAGGGTGGAAATATCATGAAGTATCACTTGCCTTGGTAATGGGTAGAGTAGCACTCTTCACAATCACAGTCACTAGCAAAATCTACACAAAATTTGTAGCACACAATTACACACAATAATATACAATCAAAAATATGAATGCATGCATGCAAGAATTTACTAAGTGATGATTTTGAAAACCCTACCAAGCAAGTGCTTGATACAGAAACATAACAAGTCACAAAGTTTGCCAATCAAACTTATTTGGCACTAATACAAATTACTAAACTAAATCTATACTCAAAATAGCCTTAAACATGTTTATGTATAAAAGGTCATTTTAACAGTTACTATTTGTTAAACACATTGGATATTCAGAAAGGTCTTGACTCACTGAATCCAATGGTATAAAGTTTGCAAAATTCCAGCGTGGGAAACAAAAGTTATAGCTAATTGAAAATTTGATCCAAATCTGATTTTGAATTCTGTTTTTGAACTAACCCTAGACACGCGTCGCGTTATAACTGGTGTGTACCGGTTCGCACCGGATGACCCTCCTTCGCTGTTGGATCTAACTAACGTTGCGCGGCTCAGATGTGTCCATACCCCTTCGTTAAGTGAACTGTTTCTACGCATAGGATCCAGATCTGACGGCTACAATCTATTAACCAGAAATGGGCGACGCTAGCGGAGTTGACCGGCGGCGGCGCGTCTGACTACGGTGGCGCCGGCGCTCTAGGTCGTCTGGGGAAGCAAGAAGGCGCTTACCAGGACCGCGGTGGCATGCTGAGGCTCGAGGTGGCTCTGGTTTATCCGGGGCGCGGTCTGGCGATGATTGCTCGTCGAGTAGAGACGACGTCGGCCGCGGTCGATCGTCGTTGGCGAGGTTGTCGATCACTAGGAGGCAAACAAAGGCGTGGTCGATCGAGGAGATCATGGAGGAGATGTATGTGTGAAGGAGAAATCTTGGGCGATGCGGACTTACCTTTGGAGGTCGTCGGAGTTGAAACCGAAGGCGGTGGCGGCCGATCGTCGGCGTTCTGAGCTACGGTTCATGCGAGGCAAATGGGGTGTGTCGAGAGGTGCGAGACTCACTGAACAAGATAGCATGAATGAGAGGCAGAGGGGAGCTCGGAACTCACCAGAATTCGCCGGCACAGCCGTCGGAACAGCGGCGGAGTCGTGCGAGTCGTGGGCAGCCTGGTGGCGTGAAGGAAAAATTGATTGGGGGAAAATGGTCGCGAGGAGGGGGAGATCTTATAGCCCGAGGCTCGACAGGAAACGTCCGTCGCATCAACGCTAATTAAGCTCGTGGAATCAGTGCTGCAACGGCCAGCGGCGAAGATCATGCGCGGAACCATGGGGAAGACGAAGACGACGTGGATGGGGCCCGCTGGTCGGTGAAATAGACAGAGGGGGCGTGGGGTTTGGCTGTCAGTGACTGAAGGAGTGCGCTCGCGCGTGAGAGAAGAAAGAAAATGCTCCGGGTGGGCTTGTTGGGCTTGATTCGTTGCTGGGCTAGATCCCTGGCGCGCGGCCTTTTTCTTTTGTTTACTCCTTTTCCTTTTCTATTTCGATTTTCTAAATAGGTTTTTCAAATGGTTTCAAGTTCAATTTGAATTCAAATCTTTCTGAGGTTTTGTAGTGGTGAATTGGTCTCAGAAATAGGTCAAACCCCATGGGGTTACTTTGTATAGGCTGGTTCAAGCTTGGATTTAAAACAATCAGAGACTTTGCATCTGATTTGCAAAATTTTTAAAAAGGGGTTTTGAAATTATTTCTAAGTTGAAAACTTTGGTCCAAATTCTACACACAAATTATCCAACAATGGAGATAAGCATCTAGGTTCCTAAACTTTCAAGCTTTCAAATGGTGATGGTCATTTGAATTAAATCTGCTCACATGAAATCATAGCATCAAGTGCTTCTGTTTTCCTGAAATGAGTTTGAATATGATCTCAAATCTATATGCATGCATGAGTGATATGCAAACTTTGAAATCATGATTTTAGGGATGTTACAACTTTGCCAGGATTGGTAAGGATATTGAGCGTACCTATCACTGCATGCTCCGAATTATCCACCTCCTCGAGGGTTGCAGTGATTTTCCTAGAGGTCGGTTTCTCTTGCCATTGTTGTTCTTGCCATTATTTCCTCCTTTATTGGGATGTCCATTTCCTCCACTAGCTTGTCCTCCCCCTTGGTAGGCCATCCTCCTGGTGGTTTGCTCGGACAATCTGGCTTGATATGCCCCTTCTGGCCACAAACGTAACAGATCACTACAGGCTTTTTGCACTCCCTCTAGAAATGCCCTGGAATTCCACAGTTGTTACAGATAACATTCCTTCTCGGATTGGATTGATTTCCACCACTGCCCTTGTTATTGTTATTGTTATTGTTATTGTTATTGTCATTGTTGTTGTTGCCATAATTCCTATTCTGAGGTTTGAACTCCAGGTTTGATTTAGGTTTACTTTCCTGAATTCTCTTGGTTTCCTTCTTGGCTCTCTTCCTTCGATCCTCTTGGACATTCTTGTAGTCATCTTCAAAAGTAATGGCTGCATCCAACAATTGCTGATAATTTTCCTTATTGGCTAACCTTAGATGCATCTTCACAAATGGATTTAATCCACGCAATAAACGCTTCTTCCTCTTCTCTTCAGTGTTAAAATCCTCCTCAGCAAAACGAGACAACTGGCTGAACTCCCGGATGTACTTCATGACACTAGTATATCCTTGCTGAAGCTCCTCAAATTCTCTCCGCTTCAACTCCATGACGCTTTCCGGAACATGATATTCACGGAATCTCTGCTTGAACTCCTCCCATGTAAACTCCCTTCCTGGTTGTTGCATGGCTAACTGATTTTCCCACCATGATGCTGCAGGTCCAGTCTGTAGATGAGTTGCATACCTCAATTTTTCCTCATCATTGCAACCCAAAGTTTCCAGCTTCCTTTCTATATCTGCTAGCCAGTCTTCTGCATCCATTGGTTTAGGAGCTCATGCAAAAGGTAACGGTCTTGCATTCTAGAAATCAGATAGACTCAATCCTCGAACTTCAGGTGCCCTCTGATTTGCTCGCCCCAGCACCTCTTCCATGAACTTGTTCTGGGTCTCTTGCATCATTTGCATGCATTGCATAAAGTTCTTCTACATTAACGGCCTCATTGGTGGTGGTGGTAATGCTCCTTGTTTTGCTGCATCGGCATCGACCTTTTCCTTGGCCTCACGCTCCATCCGCTGCTGCTCAGTTTCTATTTCTACACCCGTATCGATGACCCCCTAGTACTGTATCATAAAGCGAATACTCATAATTACATCATGCACATGTGTTTTGAGATCGACTTTATGCATATAACTAGTCACAAAATGAAGATCCAAAGAAAACCCAAATATGTATTTCACATATTATACATAATATCATAATGATACAAAGTCATTACAACATATACCATATTGGTATTATTACAAAACTACCTTATTACTTGGAGTACAATACACGATACTTGATATCACTAACTAGTTGCCTCCTTCTAGTAGTAACTACGCTCATCATACATGCCTGGTGTCCAACCGTGATGACGTGTTGTCCGTCGCAGTTGTGGAACAAATGGCCTTCGGAAGGAACATACTCAGATGCAAGTGTCGGGACTTGAGTCATTACTCAACCTCGAGACGACTCCTCCATTTCGGTGAAAAGTCTTCATAAGCATATTCAACATTATCTCCAGCATGCATCTCCTGAGCATCATTCCTTGAGTTGTCAACGGGATACGCAGATCCTGCTGCTTCCCAGGTGCTCTCGTGGGCAAGATAATTGAACACTGGATAGTGTATACTCCCTGGATTTTGAGAAGATGTTAATGATTCAAACACTCTCTCCTGAGGATCTTCTTCTTCATCCTGATCATCTATTGACATGGTATTTCTACTTCTGTTATTAGGGTTCATCCTTGCACCCATCCAACTAGATTGTCCAACATTTACGCCGAGAACCATCCATGGACATCCGGTGTTCATGAGATCCATTGTATGATCCCATCCTCCAACCATCCGAATTCTCAATAGGAAGTTACGAGTCGGAACCATCCTCACGAGCCCTGTATCGCATACCACATATCCATAGTAGGATCATGTGTAGGTTCAGGTCTTGGTGAGTAAGGATATGGTATAAAAGATTCCGGATCTATAGGTATATCCTTAAAGATAGGTGTTGCACTACTACTTGCTTCTTTCTCTAACTGGAATGCTAACTGCTTCCTCCTTTCCGGATCAGTTAGATCCTCTAACATGTCATTTTTGTCTTCAACAATCACTTGATGAGTCTTATAAAAAGACGCAACGAGTGTCCGGTATCTATCCATAAACTTGGAAGCTAACTTAGGATGCTTCTTAACCAAATTAAGATGATCCGGTATAGGCTCCGAGTCTATAGAATCATGAGGTATCACAGAGAATGTGCTACCTTCTAACTCCTTGGTTTTCTGCTCCCGGATATTAGCTATCGCCTCCACAACAGCAACATGATAGGCTGCTAAATGACTCCTACCTTCTCCTATAGGTAGACCATGATATAATCCAAGCTTTTCTAGAAGTTGTATACTCACACGGTACTTGGATAACATCCGGCCATCAAGGTAAGTGATAGAGTTCACTAGAATTCTAGTTGGACAACTAAAGAGCTTTAAAAGTTGACGAAGTTGGTCTGTAAATGATCCTTCATAATCATCAAGAGTCTCCTCTTTCCTTACCAAAGTCTGTTTTGGAAACTTTGGTGCCATTTCTCTGTATAACAGAAAAATAATTTTGATTAGTATACAATGATATATTGCGTCATAACAAAGAATTATCACAATAAAATATATAACGGAATATTTTCATTTGAATACCCATTATATTGCTTTTAGAGAATTCTTTATCGTTGCTAATTCTCCTACAGGTAATACCCTTTACTAGGTTTCCAACCTAAGGTCAAAGCAATTTGCTCTGATACCAACTGCGGTGACCTAGCATACCACTGCATGTGTAGTACACTATAGTCGTTGACATGACATCTACAGAACATCGTTCCGTAAATATCACATCCCTTAGAGTGGTACAACAGAAACATTGCGGGTCCATATTACAAATGTACACACATTATTATTATTACAATACCGGAAGTTCAAGACTTCCAAAAGATCCAACTTACAAACCAAAATATAAAGTGTTCAGCGGAACTTAAAACTAGCAACTCCGTCTAGGAGTTGAGCTCAACAGCTTATTCTATAAAGTTCATGCTGCTCGACTCCGTTAGTTACTACTAACTAGGTACTGAGTTGGATTTGTTCTCATTGACACCATAGCGGATCTCGTAATCCACTCCTTCAACTCCTCCGGATAGATCAGGTTCCTCGTAGAACACATCTTCTTGGCATTCAGCTGCATACATTGGCACGTCTTCGGGATCCTCGGAGTCTAAGCAAGGGATCAAAGGAAAGAATGAGTAACAGCGTTACCCAACAAGTTCATTATATGCAAGGTGGGAAGTTTGATCCTCTAACTACCACATCGGATTATAAATCCTTGGCATTATGCAGTTTTTGTAAATCTTTCTTCAAAGATTGATTTTATTCCGAAAAACTATGACAATCAGCCTTCACAGGTTGACCAGAACTTTCATGGAGTTCCTTTCCTACCGCGTTCGTAGCTCCTTCCCGGAACAGGGAGTAACAAGTTACAGTTCTTACACTCTGTAGAGGTGTGTTACTTTACCCATGAGAGATCAACTCCTTGTTGCACAACCAGGCGTACTTTCCCGTCCACAATTCCATGATGTGGGGCCCAGTAGTTGGTCCAAGCCAATCACTGCCCCGTCCGCGACCCTGCATGCCTCCTTGGTGTACACCATGCCCACATAATGAATTACGGCAATGGTTTGTACAAACCGTTAGATGCCAGAACTATCATGGGACGATGAGGGTTCCCACCCATATGCTGCATATCCTCTACGAATTACCAATTAATATGCACGCTACGAGGATAACAGCCACGACCTGCACATCCGGCTTCATGCGAGAGGAAGAATATACAGCTGACTTCTCTGTCCCATTCCAAATCTCATGGCTAACGCGTAATATACGGCACTAGAATCACTGATGTCAGGGGTTATTAAGTCCCTACTTGATCATCATTGTTGCAAATAGAACCCTAAGTTCTATTGCTCCATTATATCACCACTTAGGATGATATCTATGATTTCTTTATTTATGAAAATAATATTTTCTTTCTTTTATAGCATATATGATAACACACAATTTTGCAAATACTTTGATAAAGACTCTTCAAAGGACATGAGCAAGTGATGAACTTGCCTTGTGATGGCAAGTGTAGGGGTTCATAGCATGGAAAACAAAAAATTTCTACCGCATACAAACAAACAAGCCAAGATCTATCTACTAGATTGTAGCAACGAGTCGATAGAATAACTCACCCTCGAAGATTCCAAAGTGTTTAACGAGAGCGGATTCTCGTGGGTGATGTAGTCGTACTCTTGCCAATCTCAAGATCGTGTAGATGATCCTTCCGGTACAAGGTTCGGCGCTCATGATCGATCACATGTTTCGGATTGACGAAGACCTTCCTCTCCTTGTTCCAAAGAAAATGGAGGTTGTAGCACTCCTCGTGATTCCAAAGCAGATGACGTGGTACCGGAAGTAGAGGGGAGATCTCGCAGGGCTTCGCCTTAAGACGGAGCGAGTATGGTGGACTATGAGAGAGCCCTCGGTGATCTAGGGTTTAGACACACCAAGTAGAGGGAGCTAGGCTAGCGGCTAGGGCAAGTAGAAGCCCCAACTCGGCCGCTTGGGAGAAACCCTAGGGAGGCGGTGGCTATGGTGGGCGGCGGCTAGGGTTAGGGTTTAGAGGGGCAAGGTGTAGGTTTAGGAGGGGCATCCCTGCCCCTCCTTATATAGGTGGGAGGGCGCGACCAAGGGGAGGGGAGTCCCTCCCCAACTCGGCCTCCTTGGCCGGCGGTGGAGGGAGAGGGACTTCCTCCCCAAGTAGGTTTCCTACTCTCCCTCGACCAAACAAAATAGCCGTTTGACTTTTCAAATTGGCGTTTGACTTTTCAAACTAGGATTTGATTTAACCCTTTATTTTGTTCAGCGATGACACCTAGTACATGATGCAATCATTCCAACTTGTTATGACACATTCATGTACCCTTCCTCCTGAGTGCTTGGGACATTACGGAACCTTCTAGAACATTCCCGATGAAAACACCGGAACCATTCTCCAACCCCGAAACAGGACTTTACTTATATGAATCTTATTCTCCGGACCATTCCGGATCTCCTCGTGATATCCCGGATCCCATCCGAGACTCCGAACAACATTCGGTCTCTTACTCATCATTCCATAACTACTCAACAACGTCGAATCCTTAAGTGTGTCTCCCTACGGTTCGTGAATTTATGCGGACATGATCGAGACACTTCTCCGAACAATAAACAATAGAGGAATCTGTAAATTCATATGGCTCCCACATATTTCTATGATTACTTTGCGATCGAATGAACCACTTACATACGATACCAATTTCCCTTTGTCTCACGATAGTTTACTTATCCGAGGTTTTGATCGTTGGTATCTCTGCATACCTAGTTCAACCTCGTTACTGATAAGTACTCTTTTCTCGTTCCCATGATATGTGATCCCTTGTGAGCCAGTCACATGCTTGCAAGCTAATTGGATGACATTCCACCGAGCGGGCCCAGTATATCTATCCGTCATATGGATGGACAAATCCTCTTGATCCATGTGTCTCAACCAATACTTTCCAACACTCAATGCCACCTTTATAGCCACCCGATTCGGTGTGGTGTTTGATGTCATCAAAGCATCCTTCCTGATGGTGATAAGCATGATCTCATGGTCGAAGGAATTAGGTTACTATGTATCAAAAAGCATATAGCAATTGAACTATTAAAATGACTTGATCTTTATGCTACGCTTATCTATAGGAGTATGTCCATCATACCATTCTCCTAACGATATGATCTTGTTGTTAATAACATCTCAATGTTCATTATAGGGAAACCACAATCATTTATCAACCAACAAGCTAGTATTATGAAGAGGCTTTACTAGGGACATTCAATTTAAGTTTACAAATCACACAAGTATTAATGTTTCCTTGTTAATACTATTATAGCATGAATGTAAACATTTATCATAAACACAAAGATATAATAATAACTACATTTATTATTGCCTCTAGGGCATATCTACAACAGTAAGGTAGTGAAGTCTGATGCTTGCACTGGACCTTGATCTTCTAGTTCTACAAAAACATCATTATTGCCCGGTAAGGACAATATTTAAAGAAGCAAAATGATTATACAAGTAATGTAATGCATTATTTAATTCTATATGCATTTTTCCTATATAAGGTGCCTTTTAATAAAGCATTTATAAATATTATTATTTTTATATTTATTGCATATATTGAATTATTTTATTTTATTTCCTTTTTTATTTGACTTTTATTGATTTAATAATTCTTTTAGGAATTATTAGTTAAACATTAAAATTTATTATTAAATATTTATTTAGTATTTTTAAAAAATACTATAATATTAGTATATAATGAAAGTGATTTTTATTTATTTTTATCATCTTCCAATAATTTTGTAAAATTCCATAAAGAATATATAAATTACAAAATTCTTATAAAAATTTAAATGTCCAAAATTTTATATCTTATTTTATCTGGACAGAGTGGATTATTGTGAATCCAAAAATATTTTATTTATAATTTTTGGACCTTTATTTTATTTTCTATAATTTTATTGAGGTCAGGGGCATTTTGGTCTTTTCCACTTGATTAAAACAGTTTTTAAAACAACTTGGGCTAGCCTTTTGGGCTTATTGGGCCAGTGTGGCCCAATAGGGCAAGGTCAAAATACCACCTCGAGGGGTTTTGGCCCACCCAGCCCATTCTCTCTGCCTCCTCCTCCTTCTCACCTCTCCTCTTCCCCGACCTTGAAGGCCTTGGCGATGGCCGCCGTTGAGGTTTCCCCTGGCCGTTGCCATGGTGCAGGGCGAGGTTTGCGACTATGCTTGTTCGTCTAGTCCAACTCAATTTGCCTCCGGAGTTTCCCCGTGGTCAGATTCACCCCGTTCCCAAACCCTAGGGTTAGGGGAAAGGTGTTATCGCCACCACTGCGGTCCTGTCTTCGGTGGTGTGCTGGGCTCATGTGCTGCTGTGGCCGCCGCCGTGGATGGTGCAGGTTGCATAAAGGATTCATTCAACCAAGTTCTTCATCTTGGGGATCCCCAGTCTTGTTTGTGGAGAAGAAAGTGTACCACCCCATTGTTATGGAATGGTGTGGGAGAAAAAAGTTTATTCGGGCCAGATCTTATCAAAGAAGCCGAAGAAAAGGTCAAATTGGTTAAGGACAGGTTGAAGATAGCACAGTCCCGACAGAAAAGCTACGCAGATCCTAAGCGTAGAGAAGTCACCTACGAAGTCAGTGATAGAGCTTATCTTGGAGTGTCACCACTTCGTGGAGTGAAAAGATTCGGAGTCAAAGGAAAATTGGCACCAAGGTATGTTGGGCCATTCAAGATTCTGTGTCGCAAAGGAGAAGTTGCCTATGAAATTGAACTACCGGAATCTTTGTCATCAGTTCATAACGTGTTTCATGTGAGTCAACTTAAGAAATTTCATCCAGAAATGGAAGAAACTTCTTTGAAGGATACTATACCTTTGGAGGAAGTTAAACTAGAAAGTGATCTCACTTATGAAGAGAAACCTATCAAGATTCTTGAAACTGCAGAAAGAGTCACAAGGACTAAGACTATCAAGTTTTGCAAAGTGCAGTGGAATCATCATTCCGAAGAGGAAGCAACATGGGAAAGAGAAGATGATCTTCGGAAAGACCACCCTCACCTATTTGCTAGCCAATCCGAATCTCGAGGGCGAGATTCACCTTAAGGGGGTTAGATTTGTAACATCCCTAAATTCATGATTACAAAGATTGCATATCATTCATGCATGCATATAGTTTTGAGATCAATTTCAAACCAATTCCAAGAAAACAGAAGCACATAGTGCTATCATTTTATGTGAGCAAACTTAAATCAAATGACCATCCCCATTTGAGAGCTTAAGTGTTTTAAAACCAAGTTTGTTTGTTTCCTTGTTGATTGGATTGAGTGTGAAGTTTGAACAAAATTATAAAAAAAATAAAAATGGTTTCAAAACCAATTTCAAAACATTTGCAAATCAAGTGTTATGGCACTGTTTATTTTGTTATTTCAAAAGAACCAAGCTTGAACAGAGAGACCACTTGATTTTATGTCCTGAAATGTGATTGTTGCACACTGCAAAAATCCTGAAAAGATTTGAATTCAAATAGAGTTTGAATTCATTTGAAAATCATTCCAGAAAATCAAATTAGAAAAAGAAAAGGAAAAGGGCCGGCGCTACTAATCTGGCCCAACAACGAAACCAGCCCAACTAGCCCACCCGGGTCCCCTCCCTCTCTCTCGCACGCACGGACGCACCCACGGAGTCACTGACACTCGGACCCCACTCCCTCTCTGTTGATTTCGCTGACAAGCGGGCCCTGTCCACGTCGTCATCGTCTTCCCCAGATTCCGCGCACGAACACCGCCGCTGGCCATTGCTGCATTGATTCCGCGGCGTAATTGGCATTGATTCACTGGGCGTTTCTTGTCGAGCTCCTGCCTACTTAAGCCCCTCCCTCTCGCGGCCATTTTCCCTCACCCAATTTCCTCTCCACGCCACCAGGCTGCTCGCAACTCGCCAGACACTGCCGCTGTTCCGACGACCTCGCCGACGAATTCCGGTGAGCACCGTGTCCCCCTCTGTCCATGGTTCATACTGGCATGCTCTACAACTCCGTGCACATCTACTGACATCTTTCATTTGCTCGCGCATGGCCTATAGCCTCGGCAGCGACAACGACTGAGCGCCGCCGCTCTCTGCACGAACTCCGGCGACCTCTCCCCGTAAGTACCAGCCGCCCCTTGCCCTCTGGTTGATACGCCTAGGATCCCCATCGTCTTGCGCATCTAACGGTGCCCTCCTTTTGTCTTAGCGCGACGCAGAACCTCGCCAACGTCGACCAGCAGCCGTACCCGACGCGTTCGCGAACTCCGGCGAGGAATCCCCGACGACCCCGAGCGCCCCTTCGCCAACCAAAGACATGTTGAGCTTCACCTCGTCACGGCGGTTCAGGTGAGCACCTTCTTCCCTCCCCAGGCGACCTAGAACGCCGGCACCGCCACTGGCAGAGCGCTCCGCCGCTCGCCGTCGTCAGACCTTGGTCGTTTGATCAAGAGCCGTTGGATCTAGATCCAACGCGTGCGATAGAATCACTTAACGAAACGGTACGTTAGATCTGAGCCGTACGCGATCACTTAAATCCAACGATCTGCGTCGACCGATCCGTGCGAATCGGTACGCGCCAATAGGATAGCGCCGCGTGGCAGTGAGTTAGATTTAAAACAGATTTTGAAACAGATTTTGGTTCAAATTTGTTTTGTTTGTAACTTTTGATTTCCACGTTAGATTTTGACAAATTTTATACCGTTGGAATCAGGAGAGAAATCTCTTTCAAAATATGCAATGTGTTTAGTGTTTAGCTTCTGTTAAAAAGGCTTTATTTGCAGAAACTTGTTTAGGACTATTTGAGTATATGAAATGTTTAGAAATTGTCTTTAGTGTCAAATAAAACTTGATTTGGCAAGTTTTTATCTTGTTAGTGAATCGGTACCTTGCACTTGCTTGGTTGATTTTTAAAAATCATCACCTAGCATTTTGCATGCATGCATATATTTATGTTTGTATATGAATTGTGTGTGATTTGTGCTACCATTCTTTGTGTAGACTTTGGTGCTAGTGATTGTGATTGTGATTGTGAAGAGTGCTACTCTCCCAACTACCAAGGCAAGTGGTACTTCATGAATATTTCTATACCTATATTTTGTACTAAGCATTAGAACTATTTTGCTAAGTCTTGCATGTTACTATTTTGCTTATATGCCATGTGGGAAATCCTAAGTAGTTGTAGAATTGCTAGGAATTTCTAAGTTAAGTTACTATCTATGCCATGCTTAGCCTAGCTAGTAGCAAACAAGGGTTGGTGAAATATACATTGCTATGATGAAAATATTTCTAAGTCTTTGGACTTGTTTTACCTAATAAAACAAATAAGTAAATGAATCACCTGGGTGGAAAGGGACTTGATTGGTGGTTTTTGGTTGAGTGGTTACACAAGGCCCATGGCTATGGTTTACCTTGTGTATCTCACTTGTGATAAGCCACCCAGGGACAAAGAGATTTTAGAGGCCAAGTGTTGAGAAGCTTCTAGTGCAGCCACTTGGCAATATGGGCTCTGCCTGGATCACATAGGTTGCTAGAACTTAGCCATTTGGACAGTTGGTGGTAGTGGGAATGATAGGTTGGAGCGCGTCCATTTGGTCTAAGGAAAGGCTTCTGAAAGGTCCTGTCTTGGGAAACCAAGTCTGGTGGGGAAAGTGCACAACCTCTGCAGATGGAAAAATCTAAGTACTTAGCCAAGTCCATGGCAATGGACAACTTGAGCATCAAGGCATGGAAGCTATCAAGAATCTCATCATTCCAACTTCTAAGTAAAAACTTGTGGGTGAACAAGGGTGAAGGACCTCAATGTCTATTGGTGGTTCCTTGGGTAAAGTTTTGACAAAAAAAAACTTAGTGATTTCAACTAATAGGAAAAAACCTATTTTTGAGCAAAGCAAGCCAAGCTACACTTAGCCAAATTTTCATATAGTATCTAGTCCACTTAAAACATACTAAGGTATGACTTGCCAATACTATTCCAAAGTATTGACCCACTGTGGCTGTAACTTGTGATGTTGCAGGTTACTCTGATGAGGATTAGGTGTCATGAGTCTACACTCAACATGTTTGCCTGTGGCACATGAAGATGAAGACTTATATTTATTTACCTATTAAGACTCTTGTAATAGTCCTGTGGCCTTTGAGTTGTAAAGACTATGTTTATCTCTGGAATGGATGTAATAAATGACCTTTGTATCTGTGTACTTCATCTTAAACTGTGGATGCTAGCAATGATCCAGGGACTAGCATTGCAATCATAGGGATCCTTTTCCTTTACAAAGGAGGGATCTTACAACTAAACTCTGTGATGCTGGTCTGAGAGATTAGTGCTTGTGGCTGAGCTTGATTTCTTATCTTTATACTTGAAATCTCTAGGATAGATTCACCTCTCTTGGGTGATTATTGAGAGATCACTTCATAAAGCAACACATGCTTCTGTTCAGATACTATGAATGAATGATGTGATGGTTTTATGAGGCTCACCACAAAATTTGATGTTGGTGTAGTAGATTGATGATGATGATCTTGATCTTGATCTGCTTTTCTTGGGCTCCTGAGCTTGCTCTTGAGATTGCCTGCTCCTCCTAGCTCCTGGGCTTGATCTTGCTATCCACCTGATTCATCCCCCTCCTTATGTCACCATCCTGGTGATGTTTGGTTGATCTGGGTTGGTTTGGTTTGGCTGTTGTTCTTGGTTTAGCTTATGTCTACAGTAGCTGTGCTTGTGTGTTGTGTAGTGGAGAGATGCACTGATGTGCTCCTCCATGGTTGTGTTGTGGTTTTGTGATATTGAGTTGCTTTGTGAGCTCGACAGCACACCATCTGCATGTTGGTGTGTGTCCAGCTTGTGTGCCTGCTATGCACTTGTGGATATGTTCAGAATTTTTGAACTTACCATTACCAGATTACTTTCACCTGGCTGGTGAATTGGTCCCTCTTGGCTGTCATTTGACTTCTGGCTTCGAATTTATGAAAGATGAAATCTTTCATATTGGTGAAACTTGCCCCTTTATAACATTTCTCAATGATGAATTTGTCAAGTGCATTTCACTTACATATCTGAGAGAAATATACTAACACTAATCTTATTTTGTTTCTATTTAGTCTTTGTTTTGCAGGTACCAAGATAAAGATGAAGATTTAGTGTAGATTTAGATATAGGATAGTTAGTAGATACACAAATGTAATCTTCTTATTCTTTCTTAATTTTTATTTTACTATTCTTGTATTCTTTATTTTATTTAATTGTAATAAAGATTATATTATTATTAATAAAGAATATTCTTATTCTTTATTATTTTGTAAATTGTGAAGTTTGGAATGACTTCAGTAGATTACATTCTTTGTAACTTGTTTATGTATTAATAATATGAAATGAATTTCATATTCAATATTATTTTTGGATAAGATTTAAGTTATAATACTTATCTCTTAATTAATTTAAGATTCAAATCTTATATCTAAATCATTTAAATTATTATTCAAACACTTAACTTTTAAAATTCAAACTCATTTCAAAACACACATAATTCCTTTCATATCATATCAAGTTTATAGCAATCCTCCTTTAAGTCTAAACCTAATCTCAAAGTAAGAAAGAAACATTGATCACTCAAGGTTTTATTTGGCGAAAATTTTACCCACATTTTCACAAATGAATGCATGCAACAATTCATATTCCTAAATCTACCCTTCGTTAGCTTCCTAAATGCTAGGATGTTATAGCCACACACTGCCAAGGCGCGGGCTGGGCCCACCCGTGCCTAGGGGGTTATGGCCGCCCTGTGGCGCCCCTCCGTCTCGTCTTCTAGCATCGTGTTGCCCACGGTAAAATATTGACTTTGGCTTTTGTCCCGTCCAATTCCAAGAATGTTCATTTTCTGCCTTTCTGGAACCAAAAACAGAAGAAAACAGGCAACTGGCACTATGGCAACTTGTTGATAGGTTAGTTCCAGAAAACATATAAAAAACCCTCAAAGTGTAGACAAAGCAAAGCAAAGTAGATACTAAACAAGCATGGAACATCAAAAATTATAGATACGTTTCTGACGTATCAGTGTTTTTTCTCTCTTTCCTCTTTTCTATATCTCCCTCTTTTTTTATATAATAAGAATGCTTCATAGATTGCTCACTATTGTGATGCTGCAAGTTTCCACCATGATTAGGCATGGCTTAGGCTAGTAGCCCAGTCGTTTCTCTAACACACATACATAACTCCATAGACTTACAAGCTCCTCTTTTATTTCACACCGACGACATCCATAAACAAAATAGCATGATATCAACTGGGTAGATATCAAATATGTACAGTGTACAGGTGCAATGTTGAAAGCGTTCCTCGTGACAACACGGTTTTGCTAATCCCAACTTATAGGTGCAAGCATATACAACATAGATGACACACTGGTTCAAGTTTATTAAGGGCAAGAAAACAAGGTGTGCCATCAAGTTCGTGAGAGCTTTACTAACTAGTTTTATCATAACAAAAGAATTTTAATTTGAAAGATAGATGAAACTTAAGAATTTACTTGGAATAGCAATGATCCTAATAGGTAGATATGGTGGACACAGATGGCATAAGTGTTGGTTTTAAAGGATTGGATGCACGAGAAGTATTCCCTCTCAGTAGAGGTTTTTGGCTAGCAAGGCTAGGTAGCAAGCAAAAGAGTTGAAGGAAACAAGCAAACATGCAAGTGATAAAGTCAAACATGCAATCTTACTTGAAAAACACAAAATATCTTAAATAAAGAATACTAAGCTTATGAGCTAATCAAGAAAGAAAATAATATAAAATACCTGCAAGTGCTTTTCTCTTTTCCTTTGAAACCTCAAAAAAATGTTGCTACTGAACAGAGCTCGGTTTGCCAAAACCAATTTAGATTTACTTGATGCTACCAAAGTGATACCAATACTAATCAACAAGATCAATCATATAATAGAGATTGAAACAAAAATAAGAAGTACAAAAAGTAAAAGATGAAACTTCTCATTAATATTCCATAAAGGCACTCACACCAAGGGATACATAGATAACCAACTAAAGGAGAGATACTTCCACAATGCAAACCATCCTATATGATAACTTCTCTATTCAAGATATGAATATACTAAAAAGGTAAAAAGATGAAAGATAATGATGTGATACCACGGCACTCCCCCAAGCTTGGAACAAAGCAAGGGGATTCCAAAACCTGATGACGAATTACTCCTTCGGTGGTGGTGGTGTAACTTTTTTCAGGGTGAGGAAACCCTCCAGAAAGTTACGAAGCCAGTTATTCTCCTATTGAAGCATATCCACCTTCCTCCTTAGAGCTTGGCACTTATCACAAAACTCATCAGTGGTTTGAAGGGTTTCCCGCCTCGGGGAAGGCGAGGCTGGAACTAAGATCATCATACCCTGCATATTATGAGAAAAAGCACATCCAGTGTTAATTGCCCCTACAAAAGTAGGTTTTCTTGCCCTTGATCCTGTGGCAGCTTGCCCCTTCATGCCTGCTGACATGTTCTTCACTTCCTCCTCGACGCTCCAATCCATGTCTTCGCGCCTAGTAGCGATCCTTTCTTCTTCCACGGGCTCCTTGCCCTTGTCGTTGGTGGAGACCATGTTGCCTCTAAACTTGAGAAAATTTCCTGACTGAAACCGATCAAAACAAAAACACGACGAGAACACGATATACGAACCTCGGGGGATCCAGGGGGTTATATATTATGAAAGTTTTACAACATAAGGAAGGTACTGTGCGAAAAGGGGACGGAGACGGACTCCAGGGGGCTCACACCCCCTGGTTGCGCGACCAAGTGGGGCCTGCGCCACTGGTGGGTGTGGCCCACCTGAGCTCCGTTTACTCCTATTTTTCGTCTCGTAAGCTTCCATATGGAATAAAAATAGGAACAATATAAAGAGATAAGTTTTTCGCGAACCTTATATTTTCAGAACTTTTACCTAATCAAAGATGGACTCTGCAGATTCCTTCTCTCCAACACTTGAAAGTTCCTTTCATACGAAGCCTCACACAATCTTTATTAGCAACATTAGTGTATACAGAAACAATAAATCTTTGGATTCACATTTCAACTGAAATCCATCAAAACAAAAGATACTGTAGCAAATCCTTTCAAAAGACCAAAAAATAATTTAAAAGGAAGTTGATTTAAGAGGCAAATGCAAATGATGGCAGAAATCTATCAAAACAAACCAGCAGGCAAAGATTGATTTTTTCGAAAATATTCTGTTTCTCAAATCAAAAAGTGCAAAACTAACGAAAGTTGTATAAAAACTTGGGGCACAAGAACAGAAAATTACAACTCCATCCGAAATACTGGGGTCCTTCACGAGTTTTTACAATGCAGCACAAAAAACTGTCCCAGGACAGCAACTTCACACAACTCCTCTACTTCTCAAAAGAGGTTGATCTTGACACAAAAACCAAACAAAAAGTATAAGGAGCGGTTATTACAGGGGTAATAACTTCCAAGACTCAAAGAAACAAAAACCAAAAGAAAACTAAAATGGGTTGTCTCCCAAAGCTCTTTCTTTATAGCCATTAAGATGGGCATGATAGTTTCAATGATGCTCACATAGGAGATATGGTTTTGATGTTAAAAAGAGCATCAAGAAGCAAATATCCAACACATTTGAGTCTAACCCACTTCCTATGCAAAGGAATTTCGTGAAAAAACAAATTATTGAAACAAAAGGCTACTAGCATAGGAAGGCAAAACAAGTGCAGCTTCAAAGCTTTCAACATAAAGCGGGGAAATTTAATATTATTGAGATGTAGAAAACCATGTTTCCCTCTCTCATAATAAATTTCAGTGGCACTCTGAATAAAGTTGACAATATAACTGTCATAAGAAACAACTTTATCAGAATGAGCATTCTTACAATCATCAAAAAGAGGTCTAAGGTCATAAACTGGATCAATAGAAACAAGTTGTTTAACCTTAAAATCCTCATTAGGCAAACTATTTTCATAAGGAGCTTTAGAAAATTTGGAAAAGTTAAACTCATAAGATTCTCCATGAAACTTAGTTAAAACTTTCTCATTCCTACAATCTATAATAGCTCCACAAGTGTTTAAGAAAGGTCTACCAAAAATGATATGACAAGTTAATTGTATTAGCAAGTGATACTATGGTATAGTAGTGGTATCTATCATCTATATGCATTTGGCTAAGTGGAGCTTAGGCTTGCTTGCTCAAAATAGATTTTCCTTATAAGTTGAAAACACTAAGTTTTTGTTTGTCAAAATCAACCAAGGAACAACCAATGAATATTGGTTAACCTTTACACTTGTTCAACCACAGGCTTTTAACTTAGAAATTGGGATGAGGAGATTCTTGATAGCTTCCATGTCTTGATGCTCAAATTGTCCATTGTCGGGGACATGGCTAAGTACTTACATTTTACTCTCGAGAGAGGTGGTGCACTTTCCCCACAAGACTCGACATGCATCGAGACCAGATCTTTCAGAAGCCCTCCCTTAGACCAAAATTGACGCGCTTCAAACCTATCATCCCCTACCACCAACTGTCCATTTGGCTAAGTTATTGCAACCTATATGATCCAGACAGAGCCCATAATGCCAAGTGGTTGCACTTGAAACTTCTCAACATTTGACATCTCAAATCCCTTTGTTCCTGGGTGGCATTCCACAAGTGTGATACACAAGGTTCACCAGTCCCCTGGCCTTGTGTAACCACTCAACAAAAATCCATCCAAGCAATACCATTCCACCCAGGTGATTCATTCACATAGTTCTTTTATTAAACAAGACACAAGTCATAGACTTAGAAATATTTCATAGCATGAGTATAATCCACCCTTGTTTTCTACTAGCTAGGCTAAGAATAATAGTAGCAAGAGTCTTAACTTAGGGAAACTTCTACTAAGGCATCATTCTACTAGGATTTCCCAAGGCATAGCATACTTAGTAAAATTCCATGCAAGTCCTACTCAAAACATCACTAATGCATAGTGAAAATAATGGGAAAAAAGTATGAAGCACCACTTGCCTTTTTGGTAGAGAATATAAGTTCACTCCTTGATCTTGCAATAGTCACACTCTTCAAAGTTCACTACAATTCAATCAAGCAAGCAAATATTCAAACTAGCATTCAAACAATTCATCACATAAAATGATTAAACAAGGCAAATGCATGCAAGCATGCAAAAATATTGTTTTATTTGGAAAAGTGGTTTCTAATAGGTTATAAACATTTTAAAACACATATTGGTCATTTATAAAATGGCAAGGTCATTTGGAAACAAGTTAGTGAAAATGGCCACTTTAAATCATTTTTGTTTTGCTAGAAATGATTTAAATCAAAGTAATAATTTCTAGTGTTTAACAAATATATTTTTAAACACAAATGTTAGTGTTTTAAGGTCAAGTGTTTAATATTAAACCATTTGCCAAAGGTTTCATCTAAAAACCATTTTTAATCAAAGCAATATTTTATTTTGTTGGAAATGCCTTTAAACAAAGTAATAATTTTCTAGGGTTCACCAAATATATTTTTAAATCCTAAAATTTGGTGTTTAGGGTCAGAGAGTTTAATTCAAACCATCCTCATAAGGTTTTACTCAAAAAGCATTTTTAAAACATAATCAATATTTTTATTTAACTAGAAATGCTTTTATTCAAAGGAATATTTTCTAAGTGTCAGAAAATATGTTTTTAAATCCAAAAGTTGGTTTCTATGGTCATTAGGTTCAAAACAATCCATTTACAAAAGATTTTCTCCCCAAAAATATTTCTAGAATAATTTTTATACTCAAATTAGGCCTAAACAAGTTTCTGCAAAACAACTAACTTTTCAGAAGCAAAACATTAAACAAATAGCATGGTTGGAAAGGTTTCTTCTTGATGATTCCATTGATATAAAATTTGCAAAATTTGGACGTGTATATCAAAAGTTATGGAATTTACAAATTTAAACATCTAATAGGATAGTTTCTGTTTTTAAATCGAAACACATGCCACGCGTCATGTTCTTATTGGCTGAAAACGGTTCGTGCAGATCGGCTGTTACAGAGCGTAAGATCTAAAGCAAATTGTGCGGCTCAGAGCACACGATACCTCTTCGGTTTAATTCTAATCTCACACATCTGATCTAGATCTAATGGCCCGAATCGATTTGACCATAGGTGGGCGGCGCTGCGACGGTGGCTGGTGGCGGCGCGCTCAGACGATGGTGTAACGGCGAAACCAGGAAGCGAGAGGAGGAGTGGGATGGCTCACTAGACTTGTTGTGCGCTGCTGATTCTCAACGTACTCGCGGGAAGGCAGGGGGCGCTCGGACGTGTCGTCGATTGCTCGCCGTAGTTGTTGTCGACGTCGGGTGCTCACTGTTGAAGACGGTGGCGATGCTACAATGCATGGAAAAGAGAGGCGGAGGATTCTTTAGTTGCGCGAGAGAGAGAAGAGTGTAGGAGTGTCATTCAGAGAGAGAGGGGAGGATGTGGCTTACGGGGAATAGTCACCGGAGTGGAGGCAGACGGCGGCGGCTCTCGGTTGTCGTTCTTGCCGAGGTTGTGGTGCTCGCGCGGCCGAGCGGGCGGCACTGGGAGATGCGAAAGAGGCTGGGGAGTGTCCTCGTGGAGGCCAGGGAGCAAGGGGAGGCGAGGTCTGGCCAGAATCAGAAGAAAGGTTCGCCGGAGATAGAGAGGGTTCGAGGCGAATTCAAGGCGGCCTAGAGGCGGAGAGAAAATGGTGTCTGGGGGGAACGGTAGAGGGGAGTGAGGCGATTAAGAGTGCGTGGTCAGGGGGCTGAATCAACGCGGCATTGATGTGTATTCATGCCGGTGAATCAAGGCAGGAAACGGTCGGGGAGGGGGCATGGTCATCGCGCGAGGTTGAAGGTGATGACGGGGCAGTGGGGCCTGGTGGTCAGCGAAATAGAGAGGGGTTTGGTGGGGTCCTCTGGTCAGCGAGTGAGCGGGTGCATCTGTGAGTGGAAGAAAATGGTTCGGGGAAGAGTGAGAGTGAGATAGCTGGGCCAGGTTGGGCTGGGCTAGTTCTTTCCTTTTTTTATTCCTGAAACCTTTTTCTTTTTCTGTTTTATTTTTCTGTTTTGAATTTTGTTCAAATAATTTAAACACTATTTGAATTCAGATCTTTACCAAACTATTAGTAAGTTTTAATGTTGTTTAAACATGTATTTTAAATACCATTTTAGGAATAATTCTTTTATTATTTTATGGTTTATATTTTATTTTAAATGGGCACTTGTCTTTTATTCAAATAAGTTTTTATTTATATTTTCAAACTCTTATTTGAATCTTAATTTTTACCAAACCTTTTTCAGTAGGTTTTATTTATTCATTAGTGCAAATAATTCTCTTTGAATTATTTAAAGTACTTTAATATGATTCATTAATCATTTAAATTGGGTAGATTGTCTTTATTCAAATAAAATCAAATATGGTTTTAATCCCATATAAATTTATTCAAATAATTTCTTTTAAGTTAATTAAATAACTTTTTAATCCACTTTGGTAAATTCCAATTTACTATTTTCTCATGAGTTAATTAATCATTTATCTAAGGGATTTTGTCTTTATTAAATATAATTTGAATATGGTTTTATCTATGATTTTATTGGAATAATATTTATCCCTTTATTTTATTTGGGTTATTTTTATTTCATTTTCCCATGGATTTAGCCAAGATTTAATTTGGATTTTAAATATTCCTTATTTATTTATTTCTTTCTTTGCCTTATAAAATCCATATCTTTTTATTTATAAATCCAAAATTGGTGATTCCAATTTGTATAATTTTATTTAGTATTTGTTTATCCTTTTAAATCTCTTTAGGATTATTTTTCTCACAATTTTCTATGGATTTTAGATAGGATCTTTATTAGCTTTGGAAATTATTTCCTTTTATCTTATTATATTCATAAGTTTTTATCCATGGTTCCAAATTGAATGAAATCAATTTCTATGGTTTTGTAATATTTTTGTTCATCATTCTTGATCATTTATAAATGTTTGTTGACAAATTTTGATATGGATCAGATCCATAGTCTTTGAGAGATCTTGGAAATGATTTCTTCCATTAGGGTTTATGGTTTTGGTTTATTTTCCAAATGTTTAAATTTAAAGATGCATTCATTGATGAACGCATTTCACTTGATTTGAATCTTGTTGGATTCCATTTTATTCAAAGTTTGTTCAACATGGGTTTTGATGTTTCCATTTGGAATAAAAAAGTTTCTTTTTACCCTAAATTTCAATAATTATTTATTTTGTTTATTTATTTTTCACATTACAAAATTTGGAATAATTTTTGGATGTGACACCTCCCATGTATAGTGTACTGTGGGGTCATATGAGGGCGCTTCCTCCTGATAGTGACTGTGGAAGTTGAGAGAGCGTAGCTTGTCATCCATCTCCACCTTCGTGCATGACCAAGGTCCCTGAGAAATACTGAACAAAGTGGTTTGGGGTAGAGGGATCTCTCTCTTCCCCGTCAGTAAACAACATTCTATAAACCAAGTTCTCAAGAGTAGAGCTAGAGGTGACAAAGTGGTGCACATTCATGGCAGCAAGATCAAGCCTCCGAGGAGCCAAAACTGTATCATGTGGATCAACAGCAATGTCCAAGGTAGCAGCAATACGAGTAGCAATAATTCCCCCATAAATGGGTCCCTTAGTAGCTAAACGACAAGCAATGAGAGAACCAAGATTATACTTATCCTTAAAGTAGAGCGCAACAGCTAAGAAGGCCAATTGATAGTTGGATATATTACTAGTGTTCTCCTACCAAGAACACGGTGGTAAGATAGTAGGCAAAGTACCTGATGGCTGGAAGTTAAATATTCTTTATCTTCCCTCGTTGAGCTCTACGGTCATCATCATTGGTTATTCCTCGGTAAAGCTCCAACAAATCAGCGGGAAGGGATGGAATCTTCTTTGATGATCCAGCTGTACCAAGTCTTAGGGCTTTGCAAAATTTCTTCAAAGACATTGAATGAGCCCTGTCATAAATTTTGAAAGACACAGAGGGCTTGAACAAAATACTAGTAAAGGAGAAACTCTCCACAAATGTTTTAGTAAGCACAGCATATTGTGCACTCTCATCCTGCATGAAACTTGTTATACCAGCCCTCTCAATCAAAGTCATGAAATCATTAAGAATCCCAGCAGCTCGCAAGAAAGTTTGACAAGGAAAGGTGGAGGGGTGCACATCCCCTTCATCTCCCTCGTCACCAAATCGCGGAATGATGAGATCCTCATTATATGAAGGTCTAGAACTGGTGGAAGACTTTGGAAGCCTTTCCCTTCTAGGTGCATCACTGTCAAATATATCACCAAATGTGTGGTGGTCCATAATTTCACTTTGCTGAAATTTTTAGACAACCATCAAACCAAGTGATTTCTAAGTTGATAAATGATGAGAAACTACTATAGGAACTTGCTAGAGGACTACACATGCATCAAAACAAAGTTTCTAAGCAAAGAACAAGCATGCAAGCTCAAACAACCTGTCACCTATAGCAGTAAAATACTCAAGATACAATCTACCAATCACAAATCTAATTGGACAAGTGGAGGAGGCACATACCAAGGAGCAAACCCTCCAAAAATCAGCACTTGAGATGGGCTGAACAAGGAGATCAAAAATCGCGAGCAAGAACAACAAGAACTCGAGCTTGAGCAAGTTTTCCGGTGTTTTCGCGAGTGAGAAAGAAGGTGGCTTTGAGGAGGCAGTATGGAGGGGCCTAGGTGGGCCAGACCCCCTAGGCGCCACCAGTGGTGGGCCCGCACCTACCACATGTGTGGTGGCCTGGGGTTGCCCCCTGGGTCACCTCTGGTGCCTCTCTGCCCCTTTTTTCGAGGAAAATTTTATATAGAATTTTCTGGAATTTTTTGGGAAACTTTATTTTTGGCCAATTTTTAGGGTATGAAAATTGATTTTCTCGCAGAAACAGTTTTTTTCAGAAGAAGCAAAAGAAAACCAAAAGCCAAACTACATGAGCTCTAAGAAACTAAAACAAGCAAACAACTAGAAAAACTAAAACTAAAGCAAGGACTAGGAAGGAGAAGGGAAAAGGAAAGCAAGTATAACCATAGTGGAAACATTATTTTGTTCATAAAAATCCTTTTGTTAACAAGGTTGATCAAGTCTTGTTACCAAAACAATATTATATGAAACAAAACTTTGCATTCCACAAGGTGATTATGTTACCTCATACTTGATAGCAATGGTCCCAATCATAATAGTTTCAAAATTTTCTTGTGGAATGGGACAATATATTTCTCCAACCTTGATGCTCTCAATATTTTCAATGGAATTGTGCAATAGCTCTTAACAACCTTCTTGGGGAAATAAATAGTATGCTCTTTGTCATTAATATTGAATGTTGGTATCAGTTGGTATCAACTTATCAACCATTTGCAAAGATATATCAGTTGGTATCAACTTTTCTAGCTGGAGCCTCTTGTAGAGAGAAAAAGGCATAACACTAACTCTAGCTCCCAAATCACATAAAGCAGTTCTAACATAATTGTTCTTAATAGAGCAGGGAATAGTTGGTATACATGGATCACCAAGTTTCTTTAGAACCTTACCATTGAAGGAGTAATTAGCAAGCAAAGTAGACATTTCCTCATTAGGAATCTTCCTTTTACTAGAGACAATATCATTCATATACTTTAAATAAGGAGGCAACTTAATAGCATCAGTCAAAGGAATTTGCAAGAATAAAGGTTTCATCCACTCACAAAACTTGTTGTAGTGTTCTTCCTCCTTTGACTTGTGTTTCTTACTTGGAAAAGGCATAGGTTTCTGCACCCAAGGTTCTCTCTCTTTACCATGTTTATTAGCAATAAAATCTTCCTTTGTGTACCTAGTGGTTTTAGTGTGTTTCTCAGGTTCTTCCTCCTTATCAGGAGACTCATTATTATTACCACTCTCAGTTTCAGCATCAGAGACAGATATACTATTAGGATCTACAGCAGCTTCAAGTGGTTCCTCAACTACTTTATGTTTCTTTTTCTTTCTCTTACGAGGACTACCACTATCTTCACCTTGTTGGGAATTCTGCTCTATTCTTTTAGGGTGTCCTACAGGATATAAAGGATCTTGAGTAGCTATACCACTCCTAGTTCTAATTCCATAAGCATGTTTATTTCCTGAAGCATTAACTAGCATATCCTTTTGTACCTTAGCAAGTTGATCAAGTTGAGTTTGAACCATTTGAAAGTGTTTACAAAGCATTTTAATATCATTAGAAGTTCTTTCCATAATATCTTTCAACTCATGGATAGCTCTAGAGTTTTCCAATAAATGATTCTGAACTTGTTTATTAAAATTACCTTGTTTAACAATAAATGTGTCAAGTTACTCTAAGCATTGATCAGGAGGCTTACCATAGGGGATATCACCTTCATTAAATTGGAGAGAGTGTACCTCAATAGTAGATGAGTGGGGAATTGGCTTACATAATTCTTCTATAGGAGGTAGATTCTTCACATCTTCAGCTCTAATACCTTTCTCCTTTAGACACTTCTTATCTTCCTTCATCACTTCATCATTTAAAGCAATAACTCCCCTCTTCTTTGTTGTTTGTTCCAGAACTGGTTCAGACACAACTGGTTCGGGAGTAATAGGCTCAGGTGTATTTAGCTCAGTTGAAGTCCAATCATCATAATTCTTGCTTATCTTGGTCATTAATTCTTTATCATCTATAGGAGTCCTTTTCCTAAAAAACACAATCAGCAAAGCTATCTAGGTAGGTCCTAGAATCATCAGTTAGTCCATTATAATAAATATCAAGAAGCTCATTTTTAGGTAATGGACATCCAGGATGTGCATGAATCAAGGAACATAATATTTTCCATGACTCAGGCAATTTCTCTTCTTCTCCCTATTTAAAATCAAAAAGTCTCTGCAAAGCAACATGTCTATCACTGGGAGAAAAATATTTATGGAAGAAAGAAGCAATCAGGGCTATCAATGGAACCAGGAGGTAATCTATTAAACCAAGCCCTAACTTCTCCTTTTAGTGAAAAAGGGAAGATCTTAGCAACAAAGTGTTGGAGATATGCCCAAGAGGCAATAATAAAGTGGGTTATTATCATATCTTCATACTTATGATAAATGTTTACATACCATGCTATAATTGTATTAACAGGAAACATTAATACTTGTGTGATTTGTAAACATAAAAGAGTCCCTAGTAAAGCCTCTTGTTAAACTAGCTTGTTGGTTAATATATGATCATGGTTTCCTGATCATGAACATAGAGATGTTATTAACAACAGGGTCATATCATTAGGAGAATGATGTGATGGACATACTCCTATAGATAAGCGTAGCATAAAGATCAAGTCATTTTAATAGTTTAATTGCTATATGCTTTCTGATACATAGTAACCTAATTCCTTCGACCATGAGATCATGCATATCACCTTTACCGGATGGATGCTTTGATGACATCAAACACCACACCGTAACGGGGTGGCTATAAAGGTGGCATTGAGTGTTCGGAAAGTATTGGTTGAAACACATGGATCAAGAGTGGGATTTGTCCATCCATATGACGGATAGATATACTCTGGGCCCTCTCGGTGAAATGTCATCCAATTATCTTGCAAGCATGTGACTGGCTCACAAGGGATCACATATCACGGGAACGAGAAAAGAGTACTTATCGGTAACAAGGTTAAACTAGGTATGCAGAGATACCGACGATCAAAACCTCGGATAAGTAAAATATCGTGAGACAAAGGGAAATTGATATCGTATGTAAGTGGTTCATTCGATCGCAAAGTAATCGTAGAAATATGTGGGAGCCATATGAATTTCCAGATTCCTCTATTGGTTATTGATCGGAGAAGTGTCTCGATCATGTCCGCATAATTCACGAACCGTAGGGAGACACACTTAAGGATTCGATGTTGTTGAGTAGTTATGGAATGATGAGTAAGAGACCGAATGTTGTTCGGAGTCTCTAATGGGATCCGGGATATCACGAGGAGATCCGGAATGGTCCGGAGAATAAGATTCATATAAGGAAAGTCCCGTTTCGGAGTTGGAGAATGGTTCTGGTGTTTTCATCGGGAATGTTCTAGAAGGTTCCGGAATGTCCGACACTCCGGGGGGAAGGGGTACATGAATGTGTTATATCAAGTTGGTATGAATGCATTATGTACTTGGTGTATTTGCTGTCCAAAATAAAGGGTTTATTCAAATCCTAGTTTGAAAAGTCAAACGGCTAGTTTGAAAAGTCAAACGGCAGTTTTTGGAAAGAGGAGAAGGAAGTTTGAAACCGAGTTGGGGAGGAGTTCCCTCCTCCAACCGGCGGCCCACCTCCAAGCCGAGTTGGGGAGGGACTCCCCTCCCCTTGGCCGCACCTCCCACCTATAAAGGGAGGGGCAGGGCTGCCCCTCCAAGACACACAAGATCCTCTCCTCTAAACCCTAATTTGGTGCCGCCACCTCCTGCAGCTGCCGCCACCTCCTAGGGCTCCTCTAGCCGCCGACTTGGGCAAACCCCAAGCCCTAGCCGCCGGCCTAGCACCTCTTCCTCGGCGTGTCTAAACCCTAGATCGTCGAGGGCTCTCTCATAGTCCACCATACTCGCTCCGGCTTAAGGAAGCCCTGCGAGATCTCCCCTCTACTTCCGGTACCACGCCATTGTGCTGCCGGAATCGCGAGGAGAGTGCTACAACCTCCATTTTCTGGAACAAGGAGAGGAAGGTCTTCGTCGAAAGTGAGCGTGTGACCGACTACGTGGCCTTAGGAACGCCTTGTGGGAAGGATCGTCTACGCAATCTTGAGATCGGCAAGTGTACGACTACATCACCCACGAGAATCTGCTCGTTAACGCTTTGGAATCTTCGAGGGTGAGTTCCTCTATCGACTTGTTGCTACAATCTAGTAGATAGATCCTGGCTTGTTTGTTTGCATGCGGTAGAAATTTTTTGTTTTCCATGCTACGAACCCCTACACAAAGTACTTGCGTATCTTAAAATCATCAGAGAACAAAGCACTCATAGTAGAAAGCTCATTCATATGAGCCACAACACTCTCATTTTCAGTCCCACAAAAAGGTTCTTTCTCAACAATATCTAAATAAGACAAATCAAGAGAGAAATCATAATCTTCATCTTTAATATCTATGGGAGAAGTGGCAAACTTAGGATCGAGGACGCTTTAGGCATAATAAATCGTCTAGCAAGGAGACTCTTCATAGCACTAGTACCATGTGTGTTTCGCACTCTTCAACAAAATCATCGTGAACTCAATGTAACCATCATTAATATCATAACTCTCACTAGCCTCGGTGAGTTAACAGTGTAACATTGTCTTCACTAGGAGTTTGATATTTCGAGACTAGCCATAGTATCATCTAGAAAAGGACCTAATGAACCACTGCATCAAGCACGAGAATTAACATCATGAGTATCAAAAGCAGTTTCAGATTCAGCAGTAGTAACAGTGTGTGTGTAGCATGAGCATGTGGTGGTGGTGTGACAAGCTTACTTATAACAGATAGTGAATAAAGAGTAGTAGAGGTGTTTAGGACTGTACCTCTTCTTGTAGTGGATGGTAAAATAGGGAACTTTCCATCATGAGACTTACCCATGATAAAAGGAGTGGCAGTGAACAATAATAGATCCAAGTGAACTTACAAATAAAGCTATGCTCCCTGGCAACGGCGCCAGAAAATAGACTTGATGACCCACAAGTATAGGGGATCACAACAATCTTCGCGGGTAGTATTACCCAATTTATTGATTCGATACAAGGGGAGCCAAAGAATACTTGCAAGCCTTAACAACTGAGTTGTCAGTTCAGCTGCACCTGGAAATAGTTCTTGCTCACAGAAGTTTATAAGTAGCAACATTTTGTAGTAGCAACAGCGATATGACAGATGAAAGCAGAGCAATACTAACGATGCAGTAATGGGATTCGTCACGGTAGGCATAGGGATGTATGGACGGGCGTTGCATGAACGAGTCTAAACATGTAACTTCAAGATCTAGGGCATTGCAGATAAATAATAACAAGCATCCAAGTACTAAACAATCCTAGGCATGTGCTCCAAATATAGTCATACGTGCTCGCAATGAGAACTTGCACAACCTCTTACATCCGGCCCCGTGGCAATGGCCTCTAGGTAACTACTGGCAATTAAGGTGCTCCTTTTAATAGAGCACCGGAGCAAAGCATTAACACTCCATGAACACATGTGATCCTCACACCACAGACATCCCCTCCGGTTGTCCCAATTATTGTCACTTTGGGTCCTTTGGATCCGGACAATGATATGTGTACACAACTTGCAGATAAGATTACAAACAATACTATTATAATGATTCAACAATAAGTTCAGATCTGAGATCATGGCACTCGGGCCCTAGTGACAAGCATTAAGCACAACAAGTTGCAACAAAGTCAAATAGCACTAATAGAGATACTAGGAACTATGCCCTAACAGATCTTATTCGATTACATGATAGAACTCATCCAATCCCTACCATCCCCAAGCCTACAGCGGAGGATTACTCACTAGTGAGGGAAACATCGGTGGTTGATGGAGATGCGTTGGTGATGACGATGGCGATGATCCTCTCCAAATTCCCCGTCCGTGAGAATGCGAGCAAGTTTCGGATCCGAATCTTGGTTTCTGGTGGAGGCGGCAGAGCGGAACTCTTTTTGGAAAACTCTCGAACCCCCCCTCGGTTTTTAGGTCGAAAGGCAACTTATAGGCGCAGAGGGAGGCCGAAGAGCTGCCTAGGGTGGCCACACCCCCACCAGGTGCGGGGTCAGGTGGGTCCGCGCCTAGGGTGGGTCTAGGCCCCCCAGACGTCCCCTCCGTCTCTTCTTCTGGCTCCGTGGATCTTCTGGTGAAATATAATTTTTGGCATATTTTCCGAGATTTTTCATGATAGTTCATTTTCTGCACAAAAACAAGACACCAAGGTAATTCTGCTGAAAACAGCGTCAGTCCATGTTAGTTGTATCCAAATCACACAAGTTTAGAGAAGAAACAATAGCAAAGTGTTCGAGAAAGTAGATACGTTTTGGACGTATCACCCCACGATTAGTAGCCAAATACACAATGCATTCCCCTAGGCCCATAAATGGTGAAGTATCATGTAGTCGACGTTCACATGACACCACTAGAAGAATAGCACCACAACTTAAATATTAAACCATTGAATAATACCTCAACACAATTCCACTACTAACAACATGACTTCTCCCATGTCCTCAAGAACTAAACGAACTACTCACGAGACATCATATGGATCAAGATCAGAGATGATATGATGATGAATAAAAATCTGAACATAAACAATAATTCAATGGTTCCACTCACAAACATCAACTAAAAAAGTAATCAACACCGGGAAAGTTTCCCCTAAGAACTATGCAAGATTCAACACAATTGTTACAGCAGGATGGAGTGGTGATGATGGTGCTGGTGGATGATATCGGAAACGTATATATACTTTTTGATGCTCCATGCTTGTTTACTATCTACTTTTCTTTGCTTTGCCTACACTTTGAGGTGTTTTTATATCTTTTCTGAACTAACCTAATAACAAGTTGCCATAGTGCCAGTTTCCTGTTTTCTTCTGTTTTTGGTTCCAGAATGGCAGAAAATCAATATTCTCGGAATTGGACGGGACAAAAGCCAAAGTCAATATTTTACCGTGGGCGACACGAAGTCTAGAGGAGAGACGGAGAGGCGAGCCAGGGCCACCACACCCCCCCTAGGCACTGGTGGGACCACCCCACGCCTGGGCAGGGTGTGGGCCCTCTGGCCACCTCCCAGCCTTGCCTCTTCGCCTATAAGAAGCCCCCGATGAAGAAACCCTAGGAACCCGATCAAAACTCCACGAAACCTTCTGTAGTCGCCGCCACTGTCGTCCCTAGATCGGGGGGATCTGAAGTTCTTCCTGGCACCCTGCCGGAGGGGAGATCATCCCGGAGGCGTTCTTCTCCGGTATGAAGCATGAGTAGTTCCACCTTGGACTACGGGTCCATGTAGTAGCTAGATGGTTGTATCTCCTCCTTGTGCTTTCATGTATAGATCTTGTGAGCTCCGTTCATGATCAAGATCTAATCTATTTGTAATCATGCAAGTTGTGTTTGCGGGGATCCGATGGATATTGAGATTACTATGTCAGATTGATTAATGGTTTTGTCTATTTGATACTATCATGTCTATGTTGTTTGTGATCTTGCATGCTCTCCGTTGTTAGTAGCTATCTTGGCCAAGTAGTTGCTAGTCACTCCAAGAGGGGGTATTTATGATCGATAGTGGGTTCATGCCTCTAGTTTCCAAGGGAAGTGACAGAAATCTCCTCGGTTGTAGATGTGTTGTTGCCACTAGGGAGAAAACAACGGTCTCTTGTTCATGGAACAAGTGGATTGTTTACCCTACACACTTTGCTTAAAGCAGTTGTCTTTTGCTTGCAACTTAATACTGGAGGGGGTTCGAATGATAACCTGAAGGTGGACTTCTAGTCATAGATGCAGTTGGATGGCGGTCTATGTATATTTTTGTATTGCCCAATCGAATCTCATAGGATCTTTTTGTCTGGTATTGCATTGGTATGCCATGCTCAGTTCTTGCCAATTTCCCTACTATAATTTGTTTACCCTTCATGCCATGTTGTTTATCTAAGGAGAGCACCTCTAGTGAACTATGGACCCCGGTCCAATATTTACCATTGATACATCTTCCACAGTTTACTTGCTGCAAACCATTACCTTCCACACCATATAGTTAATCATTTGTTACAGCAAACCGGTGAGCTTGACAACCTTACTGATTCGTTGGGGCAAAGTCTTGAGTTTGTGTTGTGCAGGTTTCCACGTTGCTTGCAACACCTTTGAGACGTTTCCTTCCTCCTACTGGTTCGATAACCTTGGTTTCTTACTGAGGGAAAACTTGATGATGTGCTGCTTCACACCTTGCTCTTGGGGTTTCCCGATGAAGTGCTTTCCATCACCATCAGTGGATGATGATGATGATCCCGATGAAGTCTAGCTTGATGACGGTGTTGATGACGACGATCTCCCCTCTCCGGGAAGGAATTTCCCTGGCAGAAATCTGTCTGCCGTATAGCTCTTTCTCTCTCTGTGGTTTCCACCCCGCAGAGGCGGCATAATCTTTCTGTGGTCGCTCCCTGAACTTTAGGGTTTCGAGAGGAAGATATAGGCGAGAGGGCGGAGAAGGAGGTGGGCCAGGGTGTCCACACCCCCTGGTGGCGTGGCCCAGGGTGGCCCGCGCCTGGGGGGTGTGGGCCCCCTGTGGCCCATCTCAGCCTCCCCTTCTGGCTTTCTTCGTCTTATGAAAAAATATGATTTTCCATATATTTTATGATATTTTTCTGATCTTCGCAAAAATTGCATCTAGACACCGCTTTTTCCATCAGAAACCTGACTCCGACAGTTCATCCTCCAAGAATCATCCAACATGCAAAAATAGATGAAATAACATAAGTATCGCTTCTTAATAAGAAATATATCAATGAATAACAGCAAATTATGATATAGAATAGTTATGCAAATTGGACGTATCATCTGCGTGTACTGAGCCCGGAGGCGAGGATGCATGCTCTTCATCTTTGTGATTCTGGCGGTCTCTTCCTCTATCAACATGGCGAACATCTTCTCATCGTTAGAGTCCATGGACGAACCGACAAAACACCGTAACACTTCGCGGACGAGGTGGGCAGGAGCTGGGAACGAAGCCAAGCTACGGCAAAGGCTGGAGAAGGCGAAACAAGGCCTAGGCCGAGGGGAAAGGATGCGGCAGCGGCAGACCTTTCTATAGGCATGGATCCGGCTGGGCTTCGCCAACAACATGGCGGCGAGGGAGCAGCTGGGGGAAAGCTCTGTGCCGCGGGAGAGCCGAATCGTGGTGGGAAATGGGTTGTATCGCCGAAAGGGTTGGCCCATCCTTTTTTTTCCCTTCATCCCGTGTTCCTAGGCGCCCTAGGTTCGGCCTGTAAACCCCGGGTGTAAAATGGGCCAAAGCCAGCAAAAAGTGAGTGACTAAGAACGCGACTGGCGATTGCCCTCCAGGGAACGCGAGTGGAAATGCTCATACGAACTGCTATATCATTGCGATAGTAGAAGCGTTTTAAAAAAGAGAGGATTGACCCAAAACGGCCATAGTAGAAGAGTTTAAAAAAAGAGAGGATTGCCCTAAAACGGCATATCCTGTAAAAGTAGGCAAAGTGAAAAGGGTTGATATGCTTCTTACGAGTACTTTGTATAAAAAGCATCTGTCCTGCATTCATCTTTATCTTGCAAATCACAAGGATATGCTCTTACCTGAAAAGTGAAATCGCAAGAAATCCATAGATCCATGTAACCAAGAAAGGAGGTACGCGAGTAACCATGATAATGGCGATCATCTTTATTTTACTTTAGTACTACAATCGATTATTCCATCTTCTAGCAGCCACCATCAGTCACTATTGATCTTTTATCAGCTAAGATCTTATATACATACACCCATAAGCCGACAGGGCCGCTAGCTGAATCCAGAAAGAGCACACACATGCTTCTCGTGCTCAACTATGGCTTGTGCCTGACTATCTCCTCCTTCATGGCCAGGCTCAGAGCGCCGAGGTAGCCGCCGTCCTCGACCTTGACGCCCGGCATCGCCACCGCCCGGCTGCCGACGAAGCCATCCTCCCCGACGCGGACAGTGCCGAACTTCACCTTGCCGGCCTCGCCCTCGTACACGTGCCCGAACAGCAGCGCGTCATGACCCACGCTCGCGCCCTGTTCCAGGTGCACCATCTCCGGGTTCAGCAGGGCGCCCATGGAGTCCACGTAGACCCCCTCGGCCACGGCCACCGAGGACCCCATCATCCGCATCCACGCCGCGAACAGCACGGACCCGCACGTCAGCTCCGCGAAGTACTCCGCCGTGGCCGTCCGTATGGCCTGCCAGACCGTGTCCAGGAACACCTGCGGCGCCCAGATGTGCACCGCGTCGCCGTCGGCCCTCACGCCGACCAGGACCCACTTTGCCGCCGCGCATGTGGCCATGGCGGCGAGGCCCGACACGGCCCAGAAGACCGGCAGGAGCCAGTAGAGCGGCGTGCCGGTGACAGCGGCAGTGGCGAGGAGGCCCCGGAACGGGAGGTAGATAACCAGGCCCAGGACGAAGTATGGCACCAGTGTTTGCAGCAGAGGCTGGCACAGCGTGGCCCAGAGCGACTTGTACCATGTCCTGGCCAGTGTCACCTTGGTCTCGCTGGCATCGCCGGCCTTGGATCCTGTGTGCATCGCCGCGGCGACTGGGCAGCCTGATAGGTTGATCTTGGTGTCGGACTGCTCGAGGAATGCTGCCCACGATGCAGGCAGCGGCTCGCCATTCCTCAGGCGCTGGCATATCTCATAGACCAGCGAGCGCCCATGGTCGATGGACGCGCTCTGCTTGCAGGACGTCGCCGGGATGACGTCCACCTCTTGGCACCGGAGGAAAGGGTTGAACTCCAGCTTCTCCGTCTCCTCTGCTGGAAGATTCCTGTCAATGGTTATCTCTCCGATGTCGATGTACGGGAACTCATCCTCGTCCCATGGCCGTGTGCAGTCAAGGGCGATGTCGCAGGTGGGGTCGTCGGAGGGGACCTCCCTGAGCTGCAGCTGGAAGATGTAGCGCACCCCCTCTGGAACTTCCACCCTACGACGGAAGTCGTCGGCGAGAAAGAGCAAAGGGCGTGTGTCACTCTCGTCTCTTGGGATTGCACCGGTCTCTGGTGGCAAGATACCCCTTGGCGCCACCATACCGGACTCCTCTGGGATGTCTTGATCAATAGGACGAAGCTTGAACTTTGCATACATCTCCTTCCCATCATCGAACCGCAGCAGCCGGCATATGTTGGAGTAGTAATGCAGCATGGTGTAGGAGTTGGTGTCCCGCAAGGAGGTCCAGACAGCATCACGGATGTGCGGAGCATGCTTCACGTGCTCTTCCCTCGCCGGCAGACCACAGACCAGCCAAGTGGCAAAGTCGGCGATTGTGCGAGCGTAAAATGCTTTGCCGCTCTTCAGTGTAAGGTCCAAAAGAGGAACCTCACCATCATCTGAGAGAATGCGCACTGCTGCGCCGCGGGCGTCGAGCCTTGCATCATCATCTGCACTGAGGCTGTTGCTGTGCCGGACGATCACTGGGAAAGACTTGCCGGCGCCAAATAACTTGTGCTTGGGTAGAGATGGTATGTCTTGGTACATCTTCAGGACACCCCGCCCGCTTACGCCAATGCGGTGGAAGTACCTTGACTTGACGTTCATGGTGGTGATCGCCAGGTTTGCTGAAAGGTTCCCAACGATCTTCTTGTACATTGGGTCCATCATTTCAATCCGCTCATCTTCTGCAAGCAAGGTATTCTTCACCAAGGTCAAATATTGTGCCCCAACGTAGATTCCGCCTCTCTGGAGAAGGGAATTTTCTGGTGCCACAGAAAGTGCTCCAAGGATGACATTCCCTTGGAGGACTGAGCCAGGGAGGAGCAGGCTGCCACTGCCAACGATGGTGTTCTCCTGGACCTTTATCTCTGCACCAGTAAACCCCTTACCGGAGTAGAACCCCGGAACAATGTTGCAGAAGTCACCTAGATGGACCCCATCACCGATGCTGATCAGTTCAGGATTTGCCACTGGATTGATGGACCGGATTGAGCAATGCCTGCCAATCTTTGCTCCAAGAAGCCTCAGGTACATGCAGAATGCTTCAGTTCCAGATAGCATCTTTGCAAACCTGAGGTGCACAGCAATGTTTATACGCCGCTGGATCAAGCTTGTTCTCACATATTTCTTTCCCGACATTGTAGCAAGAGCAGTTTTGACTATGCTGGTGAGAAGACTGAGGATGACACCATAGCTCAAGTAGGCGAAGGCGATGGAGAGAGCAAATGTCAATGCACTTGTGGGTGTCTCCTGGACAATCACAGGATAAGCTGCGATGGCAGCTGGTAACCAATGGAATGAACCCGCGATGCAGGCAAAGGAGAAGTGCTGAAGTGAAGCCTCAGTGCTGGAGAAGTGAGTGTACAACATGTAGACGGTTGCACTTGAAAGAGCACCTAGAAAAGCAACTGCATAGATGCAAACGAGGTGTTCAAGAAGCATGGATGCTTTCCTTGTTTCTTCCTGCAAGAAAAATTAGACAGTCACATAACAGCAAAACATGCTCAATTACATGAATTCTCTATGCCCAGTAACAACTGTGCTTCAGTGCATGGCCTCCTTGATAAAAAAAAGTCTATCTAATTAGTACTGCATTACCTAAGGTGTTTAGCATAGTTTACGGAATTATAGATATTCTAATTACCTTCTTGCCTGCAGAAGTTCTCTTAGTCTGATGTGTTGATTTCCCTGGCTCAGTCTTCTGCAATGGTAGGATCACAGCACCATCATCCACAATAGTGCCCTTCTGAAGCACCGCATAAGGACCAACAGATGCCTCACGGCCAATCCTGATACGCCTAAAGCTTAGCACTTCATTACAGACTTCATGGCCCTGAATGAGAACACCTTCTGCAATCACTGCACCATCTGCAACTACTAATAAGGATGGGTCCGTGATGTCTACTGTGTCAATAACAACAGATGATCCTATCCGAGCCCCTTGCATCTTGAACCAATAATTCAAGAAGATTGTTCCCTTTAGATGAACAGCTACCATCTTTGTAGCAAACCCTTGTGCCTTGTTCAGTGCCCACCATTTCACGAAGTCAATTGACCATATTGAAACATCAGGGGTCAGAGCATAATTTGGCTGAAGGACTGACTTCCCCAGGATAGACAGTGATAAGGAGGTGAGCAAGACATAACAAATCCATGCAATAGGTGCCATGACCAAAGAACAAAGATAGTTCATCAGTGATGATTCTACCAGATTGACCGGGTAGAGCATACTCATGTATGCTGAACTTGCGAGGTATGCTGGGAGTAGCAACATGAAACACACATAGGTAAGAGCCAGGAGTTGGAGAACCCCAGTAGCAAGCACACTGAAATTGGCAGTGACATCTATGGGAGCCAGTAAACTCTCATCCTCTGTCGAGCAAGATACATCAAATGTAAACAGTGGCTGTGACTTGGGCAACAAGTTCTCCAAGAAGCTAGCAAGCTCAGAGATGCAGCTTGCCGCAAAGATGTCAATCGCTCCAACAGGAGTACCGAGAAAATCTGAGAGCTTCTGGGCTGCTCGGACCACTGCAATAGAATCAAAACCATAGGAAGGGAGGCTGCCTGTTGGTGAAATTTTGTCCTTTGGAATACCTGATTGATCTGACACTATCTGTGTCAGAAACTCAATAATCTCCTCAGAATTTTTCCCATTGCTTTTGGGCTGAGGCGCCAACTTTGGTTGCGACTTATTCAACAAATTCTCCAAGAAGCTAGCAAGCTCAGAAATGCAGCTTGCAGCAAATATGTCAATGGCTCCAACAGGAGTGCCGAGATAATCTGAGAGCTTCTGAGCTGCTCGGACCACTGCAATTGAATCAAAGCCATAAGAAGGTAGGCTCGCTGTTGGAGAAATTTTGTCCTTTGGGATACCTGATTGATCTGATACTAACTGTGTCAGAAAGTCAGTTATCTCCTTGGAGCTTTTCACTTGGCTCTCATGCCGAGGATGAATGGTGGGACCAACAGTCTGCTTCAAGAACGACCTCCTTCTCTCTGTGCCTGTTCCAGTTGTGAGAGAGCGGAAAAGACTCTTCTTAGATGGACGGTTACCATTGGCCAAACTAAGATTATTGTCAACAAACTGCTTCATGCATTCAAATCTTCGTATCTTCCCAGATGTTGTCTTGGATATGGTTCTAGGCTTGATAAGCTTGACGGACGCAACAGTTACACCATGCTCCTCCGCCACACGTGCTTTGATGCTGTCGATAATTTCTTCTGAGACCATATTACCCTCTAACCTCTGCAATCACCACAACTCCAACCTGATCAGAAGAATCAGGAACTGAGATGCCTTTCTGAGTAAGAACTTCTTCCGGGACACCGACCACAGCACAACATCCTGGTCGCAGGACCTCGGAAGAATTTTCCACTGTCTTCTCTACATCTGCAGAATAAATATTTCTGCCAGCAACAATGATAAGATCTTTGATCCTTCCTGTAATAAAAAGTTTTCTGTCAATGATCCGTCCTAAATCACCAGTTCTTGTGAACATCTTATTGGGGTGGTTGTTCAGCTGATTGCAGAAAGTTTTCTGGCTCATTTCCTGATTGCCCCAATAACCAACTCCAGAACTAGGACTGCTGATCCATATCTCACCCTCAACACCATCATCTTGATGCTCAGTCAAAGAGTCTGCATCAACAATTCTGATGTCAATATCTGTATCATCTTGCTTAACATACCCACAACAAACTCTTCCTTGCCAATCTATGAGGACCGGCTTGCATTCACCAAAGGCACAACAAATATAGACACAGTTCTCAGCCATCCCATATCCAGGTGCAAGAGCACCTTCCAAAAGGCCAAAAGGTTGAGTCAACTCTATGAACCTTTTGACAGTTTTTGCCTTACTGGCTCTGCGCAATCATGAGGAAGATCATTGAAGAGAGGTCATATACTTTGCTCTTCTCGGCTTCAATCCTTCTTATCACCAGTTCAAATGCAAAGTTTGGACCTGCACTATGGGTTCCATGGTAGTCATTCATTGTTTGCAGCCACAGGAGGGGTTCTGATGAATGTCATCGGTGAAAATAGAATGGAAGTACCACCACTTACAAGAGCAGTGAAAATCCCCTATTAGCCCCATGTCATGGTACTGCGGAAGCCAACTGATAAGGACAGTTTTGAGCTACTCGATACACCTTTTTCATCATCTTCACGTTGTGGATCAGTGCTCCATGAGTTATCATCACCCCCTTGGCATCACCAGTGGAACCCGAAGTGAACTGCAGAAAGCATAAGTCACTCGGCTGGGGCTTGGTCATCATAGATAAAACATTGTCTGAGTTGAAGGTGTCTGGACTTCTCCGGTAGTTCTTTATCCATGAATCAGTATGAACCCATGGGAGGTCAGGCCACTGTGCTGAGCATTTCTGACTCTTTGCTAGAGTAACAATGTTCTTGACATAACCTGCACGTACAGCAGCATGGTATGAAGAGGTTGATAGAATTGCCACAGCGCTGCACACTTTAGAGACATTCTCGACTTTGAGAAGTGCTTGTCCACCCCTTTGCATTGGATCAGGGGGAATAACTGGGACTGGTATAACTCCTGCTCTTATGCACCCAAAGAATGCATCAATAAACTCCAAACCAGGGAGATGAATAAGGATAATTCTGTCACCAGGCTTGACAATGGGCTTCGTGCTTGTCAATAGTTTGTGTGCAATGTGAGATGCATTCTCATGAAGCTCCTGGTAGGTTCTCTGATTCATGATTTTCCCTTCTTCATTGATCCAAGTATAGATGGCATTCTTCTTAGTGACTCTGTGAGTTCCCCAGTATTGCAAATATCCATCCAGGGATGGAAGGTCGGGAAACTGAACACCTTCAAGCTCACCAAGATCTCTAGGAGGTGAAGGGTTGCTGTTGCGGACAGTGGAAATAATCTCTGTGGAAACAATAATTGAAAAACGTGAGCACAGTTTGTTTCCTAAATATGATGAAAGTGGTGATAGCTCAAATATATCGTGACAGTATTTTGTAGCTCACCTTGACATAAGGAGTCACTGTTTGCTCAACATCAACAGCGAAGTGTTTACAAACAGTCTCAATGGAGTATGAAGCATTTCTTTCGGTGAGCTCAAATGCTAGCAGACCTCCGACATAGTAGGTGTTCTGAAAGCCTTGCAACTGAGATTCAAACCTCTCGTAGAATCCATCTTTCATGTCTGCAAGGCAAGAAATCACCACGGTTGGAATATGGAAAAATAAATAAAACACTTGAATATTAGTGACACTGCTGTTATTCTATACCTTCACTGCTGACATGGGGGAAATACTTGAACCGCTGCAAAAGCATTTTCTGAGCAGTGCCTCCCATAGAACTCACGATGTCGGTCACACATTTAGCCACAAATGAACCCTTGATGTCTGCTGAATTCCCATAAGACCAGAACAAGAAAATGTCTGTGTCATCAAAGAATTTTTGCATTGCCACTGGTTGCCCTATTGTTGCTGGATCCTCCATGAATTCTCCAAAGTAGTAAAATCCCTTTGGCATGTGCTCAAATCCAAGAACCTTAACAACAGTAGTATAGTAGTCAACTGTCTGTACCTTACTGAATAGTTCTATTTCAAGATCATTCAGTTCCACCACTTCATTTTCTCCATCTGAATGAAAGAGCATACAAACTAATCAGACAGCTGAAACGCTAACTTTAAACAATGATGAAATTAAATTATGCTCACCAGTGAGACTAGAGGATCGATATGTATTGCCATTCTTAAAACCAAGAGCACCAGAGAATATAATTTTGTCAAACTCCATAACTTGCTCATCACCATTGTTCGCCTTGATGGTTACAATTGCACCACAGCTGTTGCGCTTGACTCTCAGAACCTCGGTGCCACAAAGAACTTCAAATGGTAATGACTGACTTAGTTTCTCCCACATGCTCATGTAACCATGCTTGAAACGTCGTATTTTGCCAGCCATAGAGGTTCTAGTGAACTCTTGAATGAAAGCATAGGGCATGTCTTGAACAAAACCATAGCCAGAAGCTGTGTAGCCATAGGCTACAGATTTTGGCACTGAATTTATTCCATGTTGCTTCAAAAACTGAAGAGTTGGGTCAGACGCCAATCCACTAAGAGCATGAATGCCCACTCGGCCTGACTTATTTGCTTCATCCTACAAGATTTACCAAAGAAGCACATGTAAACAACAGAGTGAGTGATACCAAAGGTAAACTAGCCTTTGTACTAAATATAATACGGAGTATCTATTTTCTACCTAGTAATTTCTAATCACACTTGTACTGCAAAAGCTCACCTGCAGTTTTAGCGTCAGAGATATCATGGATACATAGTCGTCAGCTACTTCAAGATCTCGAAATTTTCCAGTTTGACTGTCAATCAGAGCAAGCTTGTGTGAATCCATCTCTTCGAATTCAGCTCCTACCTCCTTTGCTAGGTGAGTTATAGCAGGTGCACTGTTTGCTGCTATAACTTGTCCTCCCAAATCATATGTTCTTCCTGAATACAATTGTCACTCATAACTACAACAGTGCAGAAAATGGTAACTGAATAAGGGTGCAGTCAGTAAGTTTCTCACCTTCGATGTCAATGGACTCGCACATCCCTGAAACAGTCTGGCGTTTCTCAAACACAGTTACATTGCAGTAACCGAGTTTGGCTAGTGCATATGCTGCTGATAAACCACTTGGCCCTGCACCCACTATGCCAATTCTAGTGTCTACTGGCAAACTTGGATGGAACTTAGAGAGTTTATCGTCTATTGATTTCTTCGGGCCCATTTTCGACCAATTGTGACTCTTGACAAATCAACCTGTCAAATTTCACAAAAATTCATGATATTAGTACTTCTTCAACATTTTTTTTGTTTTAACTATTTGTTTTCAAAAGCATATATGATAAGAAAATAACTTGTGGGTATGCTGGCATGCTTTCCTTTCACAATGAGCACTTGAAAATATAACTTCAGGTATACATTTTAGTTAACACAGCAACTAGTGCACAGAAAACTGTAAAGTTACTTCCTCATATGAAATGTAATCTTATACATCGCAAGGAATATATATGCTGCTATTTAAGATACTAGCTCGATGGCTAACAAGAAATTGCTAACGGATGATCGCCCGGTGGTTGTAACCTCATTTAAAATTGACATAGTGATTAGGAAACATAAAAAAAAAATACCAGAGCATATATTGGAAACTTCGAAACAGCCGTAAGAACCAAACAAGTACTGTCGTGACATATCATAAAACTTTTTCAGTCAAGAACAACATCAAGGTTCACAATGTACTAATCTATTTTTTGTGCGTTTCCTGGTAGAGAAACTGTGCGAACACAGTTTGCTCACCAAGACAACATCTGAATTTGATACAAGCACTCCCCGGAAAGCATTTTGATAAGCTCGTGGTTTTGTATGCATGACAATACCAAAAAACCAAAGCATGACTACTCTTGCTGAAAATTGCAGTCGTCTTCGTCAGAAAACTCCGACTAGAACCGAACACCAGTACTTGATCCAGCAACGTCAAATTCTCGACAAATCAAAGGGAAGAAAAAAAAGGCTCGATCCTAACATAACTGGAGTCTGAGGCAGAGGCAGCAGAGGAGTAATGCAATGATCAAAAGCAATAGATAGAGAACAGTACTGAAGATCGACGAGCAGAGGAAGATACATCATACATGTCAGGCACAGATCACTCGCATACTCCATTGCCATGCCACTGCGTCGACGAACTGAACAGCCCTGAATCCCTCCACGGCTCCACCATGAACCGGAATGGGTAAGAGCTAAACTACCTCGCGAGAACATGATTATTTACCAGAAACCTAAATGAGGAAACCAGGTGGTCGCTCGCTCCCTCCGATTCAGTAGAAATCACGGCCACGCAGACGCAGCCAGTTCAATGCCGAGGCGAAAAATGGCAAGAGTGGATTGAGCAAGGTGAAAGGGGAAAAATGATACCTGTAGTGCCCGGGCGGGCGTCCGGGGTGCAGCAGGAAGTGGCGTGTTGGCGCCAAATGGCAGCTCCCCACGCAGTCGCAGGCGCAGCCTCCGTCGGGGTTGGGGTGTGCCATTGGCGCGGTGACGGCTTTAAATACGGGCCTGATTCCGCGCCGTGGCCAAGGGCGTCGCGACAAACCGGAGGGGTGGTCTCGGCGACGGCGACCTCGCGGAGGGAGGGGCGACGAGCTGGGGGGTTGGTCTTTAGTTACCGCCGCCTAGGGAATGGGCGAGCATATTCTTCTCCGAATCCCCCTGAAATTACCGGCGTGGTGGGATGGGGGCAAGGTTGGTGTCTCCGCCGCAGAGGCAGCCCCGCCCGTGGGGTTTCGAGGTGGACAGAGAAACGGTCACGGTAAAAAGAAGAAGTTCGGTTCTTGGATCGCTGCCAATCGAAATGAAAATCGAAAGCGTCCAATTTTCTTTTCGAAAAATACCGAGTACTCCATCCGTTCTACTCCATTCGTTTTAAAATATAAAATGTTTTAAATTTATGAAAATAATATATCTAGATATCTTTTAGTGTGTAGATTCGGAGTGGACATTTTTGAACCTACACACTAGAAAATGTCTAAATAAATTATCTTCATAAAGCTAAATCATCTTATATTATAAAACCGACGAAGCACTCTCTCTGTCTTAAAATAGATCTCTTAGATTTATTAAAATGTAGATGAACCTATATAGTAAATAGTGTCTAGATTTATTTAATTTTTAACAGATCTGAGACATCTATTCTGACACGAAGGGGATAAAATATAAGATATTCTATGTCTAGATACATCTATTTTTGCAACAACTAATATAGATCGGGGGGAGTAGTTTGGTCTTTTCTAAAATGCATATATCTAAACATATTTAATATATAGGTTCAGGGTAAAAATGAGTGAAATTTACTCAATAAAATAGATTTACAATAAAAGGCTAAACATTTTATATTTTAGAACGAAAAGAGAATAATATAAACACATACTTAAAGAAACATCAGCGCTAGCCCTTGGTGACATACTCACTCTTTTTACAAAGTTAAAACATCTTATATTATGAAATCGAAGGGAGTAGATAGGAGAAAGTAGGATGGAGAATAAACATATTCACGTAGGCATGGTTAACTAGTTTTTTTTAGAGTGAAACGTGGTTGACTAGTTACGAGTCTCACACAACTTAATAGATTATAGTACTATAGATTAGCATCCTTTTGACCGTCCATGGTAATTTTTATGCTCCCTCCGTCATGAAAGAATGTCACAAATTTACTAAAATTTAAATGTATTTATATATTAAATAGTGTCTAGATATATTTAAATTTAGATAAATCTGTGACATTCTTTTTAGAACGAAAGAAGTAGTTTTCTAGGGGTAGTAACTGATTTAGTTTGATGAGTTGATAAATCATTAAAACGCAAGTTACTGACAGTAAGTATTTATAAATATGAATTTGGCGACATGGTTTTTATTCCATCCGACAAAATATGGTTGTTGCATCCCAATCTTTGGCCTGGCGGAAACACTTTTGCTAGTGCTGCGTAGGCATCGTTACGGTGATATTGTTACTTGATCTGATTTAAGTGGTGATTTTGCGATCACTACAACATCAAAATCGCATGTGAAACATTTTTCTCGTGCATAAGTGACGCTGCCACAACATGTGTACTTTTACTGCGCATAGGTGACACTATCATGATATTTTTTGCGTGGTCTGTTAAAAAAACCTTGCAAAATGGTGTAACATTTTAAACACATTCATGTTTGATTTTTTTAATTGGCCATACTATCTTTGAGACAATTGATGGCAACATAACAACGCGGAAACAACTATGCAACATGATGCGGCCTTTGCAAAAAAAAAAGTCTATATCATTACTACACCATCAGAACAACCTACTGTGCAAGATTGGAAACCCCTTGTGTACCCAGTAAAACAAACAAGAGATTGCGACATGTCAAAACAACCCATGTACACAAATTAAAAATCTTAGAATAGACAATATTTTACAACCAGCATTTTTAGGACACCAACCATACCATATCGGACTAGCAAGAGCTCTGCCATCGCCAGATTTAGCAGGCCTTCCTGTCAGATTTATGGAGTGGAGGACTTCGGTGTAAACTCCAACTTAATATTGACAATGAGTTCATGGCTACAAAGTGTGATGACTTAGGACATCCACAGTGTGTAGCCAAAAGTGGTTTTATATTTGTCTTTTGGTTTTTGAAACTAGTTCCCTACATTGTGGAGATGGTTCTAAATTGAGCAAAAGAGGGAACCGGAGCAACAGGATGCTCCGATGCTAAATGTGATTCTACATTGATTAGCCAATCTGTTTGTGACATGGTGTCTTTGCTGTCATATATCTTAGATAAAAAAATAAGGCTATTCTTATGAGAATAGGACCGCATGGTGCAGGAATTTGGAATAGCTACATTGTTGAGCTATAGTCAAATTGCATGGTGGAGTCAAATTCAGCTTTTTGTCAGATTTAGCTATAGCAACGTTGTGGATGCCTTTACTATACTACGGAGCTGCGACCATCTCGGTCTAGTGATACAGATTATTTACTCTATTTTTTTGTGCTAGGACATTGTACCGATCCGTAGGTTGTTTATTACCACATGGTCCCTGCCGTCCAGATATTTTTACTTCTCACCTGACTGTACACAAGTGGACAAGCACGCGAACTCGCCAAGTAGGAGGCTAGTTTGACTGTGCAGGCGTACCACGGTAGAACGCAACGTGGCAAATTCTTTGTTCGCTATGGCCGGTGGGACCGAGAATCCGAGACCGCGTGGACGTATGCCACTACCTTGACGCCGTCAACTCTGCCCGAAGACTGCACTCCTCTTCGCGCGCGCATGGGGGCGTCAGGCGTGACTGTTTATCCGGAGCGACGCATCGTTTGGTACACGGCCACACAGTGTGCCGGCCCGTCGCCGAGGACACGACGCAGAGAGCGCGCGGCACGCGTGGTCTGCTTCTAAGGATGTAAACGGATCGTATTGGAATTTTGTTATTATCATATTTTTATTATATTTTTTGTATAGATTCTTGAAGCGGATAATAGTTGAATAAGGATTCGAACGCGGATTATATCAAATTGCGGATATAGAGCGGATTCGGAACGGAAGAGGATAATTGAATAAATATACATAGAAAAATAAAATTTTATTTATTTTATGCAAAAAAAATAACAAGAAAGCGTGCAACACTAGATATCAATAGTATAAAAGTGCAAGATTGATAATAGCATAGTATAACATGCATATGTAGCATGCATAGCTAACCGATACACTTACTACATTGTCTAGATATTGGGGTTGTGCTAAATTTATCGGACTATCCTATTTAATTATCTCGGATAATCCGCATAAAATATCGGATTATCCTTATCCGTCGGATATGATCAATACCATATCCGCTACCATATTCGTCGGAATCCACCGATAAATATCCGCATCCATATCTGCCGGATATCTAAAAATACATACCATATCCTTAAAAACGGACGTGGATGCGGATTCAGAGAAAAATTATCCGAATCATTTACATCCCTAGCTGCTTCATGTAGGAATTGACAGTTTATCGCACGGGTACCCTAAGTTGGGTTTTTTTTTTCTTTTTGCGGGCAAGGAAGTTGGGTTATTTTTTTTACTCTCTCCGATCCAAATTACTTGACTCAAATTTGTCTAGATTCGGATATATTTATATTTGCTTTAGTGCTAGATACATCCGAATCTAGACAAACCAAGTCAATTAATTTGGGTCGGAGGGAGTAATAAAAACTTTTGTGATGCTTTCCTTCTCGAGACAGTCTTTCATCCCATCATATCAGTATAGCAACCACATCGGTACATGAGTTTGAACAAAAAAAATTGCTTGAACAGCAACACACCCAACACAAACATGTCCAAAAGAAAAAAAATGAAGACAACAATGAATCAACTAGGTGACGATGACCCGCAATGGCCGCGCCCTCCAACTTTGGCTCACCACGCTCCAAGCACACCAAAGCGTCGAGTACCAAGAAGTCCCTTCCCGAGGGAAGCACCATCTACACAATATTGCTGTCCGGACCATGGTCCTAAGGTTTCCCTCGGCACTCAAATTAAAGTGGTGACAGAGGATTCCCTCAACGCCCTCCAGAAAGGAATGATGCCACCTGAAGGTGACACCACGTTAGGTCGGACAAGCCGACATGGATTTCTCCTGACCTCTGCCCACACAAAAAAAAACTGGCAATTGGAACCCCACCAGCCAGCTTTGCCACCAACCATCATGCGCCACCATGACCTTGAAATCACCATCATCATCTCTTCATGGATACCGATGCATGGTTTGAACGACGGAGCATATGACATCGTCGGAATGAGAGACAACAACCCCGCAGCCTGCGGAAGGAACCCACCTCCACCGCCGAGAGATAGTCATTGGCCGGACCGAGCATCCAGGCCACACTAGGCCTAGGCGAGCCCGTAAAGCCCTAGCCACCGTTGCTGCAATGGGCAGGCCGCATCGCTGCCATCCCCAACTCTAGCTAGTCGCCAATGCCGCCTACAAAGAGCCCCCCAGAGTTAGCACCCCGGCCCGCCCAAGCCCATTTGGGCTTGCTTGAGCTCATCTAGGCCCGAGGTGCCTAGATCTAGTCTAGGGATGGCAGCCGGCGGCGCTCCCATCCATGGTGCCTGCGCACGAGGATGACGCCACTGCTAGGGCCACCCGGTCGTGCCAGATCAGGGGCTCTAGAAGCGCACCGCCGTCGAGGAGATGGAGGGCCCTGACCCAACCTCTATGCCACGGGGAAAGGCATGTCGTCGGCTTCGCCCGACTACTCCTGTCGGCGACAGCGGCGGAGAGAGGGGTGGAACAGGGAGAGTCGACCAGCATTGGGAGGCCCCATCGCCCTCGGGGGAGAGAGCGGGTTTCAAAACCTTGTGTGATGCTTTCCTGCTGTGAAAACTTCATCTCGAACACCATGAAGACGGACAATTGGCACTTTGGTGCCGTAGTTACCGGCTGCTATTAGTATAGGCATATTGATTTTCACTATGACCTTGTCATGTGCTCAAGAAAATATGGGTTATATTAAATTGGTTTTGCTATTTCTCAGACGCTTTCTATACTCGTTTGATTTACTTTGTCATTGATGCTATCATGGGAGTTGTAAGTGGGTTGCAATTAAGATTTTTCACTTGTAAGTGAGTTTTTTTATGTTACAAGTAGGTTGCAACTAGTTGCAAGTGGGTCATATCTAAGTTTATTTTCTGAGATCTAAGAGGTAGGGGAGCCTATATTAAATCGACCACAATTCGATATGATATACTAGGTTATTCGGATAAAACAAGGGGGAGCAAGAAAATAAAAAATTGGACGTTACAGGTTATGTATTCAGTTAGTTAGTTGGTACTACCACCGACGGGGCCAGATTTATTTACTCAAGCAAGCGGCCGGAAAGAAGATTGTCTCCACGGGAAAAACAATCGGTATCTTGCATTCTTCTCAAGATTTGGCAGATAAGATACATACTGATCCTAGACATGAACGTTTACGCTCTGCCGGAAACTACTGACGTTGTTAACAAAGAAAGATACTTGCGCATCAGTGCAAACGGATATACTGTCAGATACACTATGCTAGCAGTCATCGTAAAATCAGAAGTAGTACAGTACATAGTACAGTACGTGTTAAAACCGAAGAAACGGAGCGGTAATATTCTAATCATACGTAGCCCGTACAATAAGCACACATGTCATAGTGTCCTGCACGCTATTCGTCTATTTCAGTTTGTTTTCTCGCGACATTGCCTAGAGACAAAATTGATGTATGACTGTAACGAGGAACAAACTGAAAGAATCTCAGCTCATATAACTTCAGCTATAATAACAGCAAAAGGTCGATGACTTCGATGATTTCTTTTCCTAGTCATCTACTGGGAACGATGACATGCACCATGTAGTCATGATTTACTTATTCATGTGATCTGATTGCTCGGTCAATAATGGTCCATAATCCAGGAGTCTCAGATCAAACTACATGCTTTGCCTCGTACGTTACTTATAGCTGGGGCATTGTTAATCTACTGCTATGACTAGTCCTCCCAAGCCCCAAGTCAAATGTTGTTCCCATTGTCAACGATAATGCTCAAAATTGTAACGGCATAGAAGTGCAGTCAATTAAGGACCTTCTTTGGTTCCTAGGACGATGTCAAACACAGAAATAAAAAACGCAAGATTGAATCTTGATTCCTATAGATTAGAAAACTAGGAGAACCTGGATCAAAGAGTGTCTGCCAACATACGGAAAACAAAATAAATAGGTAGTAACGGTTTCAGGAGCGTAAATTTTCCTTTAAATTAAAGTGTGAAAGAATCCTTAGGAATGGATTACAATACTGGGAATCACAAGATATATGTAGCACGTAAAAATAAGCTATATAGAGAAAAAAATCCTATGGATCTGAACCTCCAAAAGTAAAATGAAATTCATTTCAATCAAAGCTGCCCTCATCGATGGCGATGGGGATCGACGGGCAAAGAAATTCAACACTCTGGATGAAAGTGTTACCCCGACGAGAGTTTTGTTCTGATGAGAAGTTGTTAATGGGAGGAATGGGGCTTTGGTTTCCGGTGTCGGTCTCGTATCAGGCATTGTTGAAGAGGTTGCTTCACATCCTACCAGGGGCGGATGCGTCTGGTGGCATGTTGACTTGCATTCCCTTATACAATTGAACACCACTTCAATATATCTTCTGGTATGTCAGCTTCTATTTTTAGATAACGTACCAACTAGTCGATATCAAATTGTAAAGTTGCTTCCTCATATGAAATGTCAATCCTATGTATAACAAGGAATGTATAATGTCGCTGTTTAGAATTCTAGCACGGTGACCAACATGGGATTATTAATTAATAAACATCCATTGGTTATGACCTCGTTTCCTTGTTTGAGGGAGGTTATAACCTCATTTCAATATGACATGTTGAGCAAGAAACATGAAAAATAATTAACTGTGCATATATAAGTAAGCTGTTTTTACATTAAATCCTATTTACGGTAGAGAAACTGTAAAAGATAATGTTTGGAAAGAAACATAACTGTTTTCTCTTTAGGAAAAAACGAAGGACCAATTGCTAGAAATTCATTATAAAGAAGAAAGTTTGTCCGGTAATATATACTCCCTCCGTTCTAAAATATAAGATGTTTTGGGTTTGTAAAGAAAATGAATGTAGACTTGTTTTAGTATATAGATTCACTCAACTTTAGGATGAATCTACACACTAAAACAAGTCTAAATTCATTTTCTTTATAAATCTAAAACGTCTTATATTTTGAAACGGAGGGAGTAGTTGGATCAAAAACTTCACAAACAACCGCGCGACTCATTTCGCGAGACTTATATGTCCCAGTGAGATGTACGTAGAGCCAAACTCGGTCCATGAAAGTAACGAAGAACAAATGGAAAGAATCTCAACCTCTAGAACCTCAAGTATAATTAACAATATAGACCAAGAGAGGTGTATGACGTCGCTGATTTACTCATTCTTTTCTAGGAACGATGACATGTGATGTGCCATGCAATCATGCTTCAGTTTCCTCTGTACGTGGTCTTATAGTCCCTTAATTTTCCTGTGTTTCCCCAGTAAGTAATGTACTAAATGGCTATTTACAAATAACTAATACAATGCATAATAAAGAAATCTCAAATCAGACTTGTGAACATAGTCACCCTATCTGTGTTGAGCCGTGCTTCACTGTCCCCTCTCAAACTTAAGTTTGCATGGGGCAGTTTTCTTTTGACCCGTTAAAACCCATATTCAGGCCTTGTATACCTCCGTATAGGTGTACTCGATTGAGTTGGGTTTACTCTATGTTTCCACCTGATCCCACACCTCCTTATCGCGATCTACGTCTTTGTGTGCCACATTTTGAAATTTTATTGTTGTTGCTATATACCTCCTGGTTTCCGCCTCCCGCAAGTACGTGAATATATGTTTATGGTGAGTATATGTCTAAACGGATTATACGGTCTTCAGGTGGGTTCGTACGGACTTCGAAACAAATCAGTTTCAGTTTTTTAAAGTTTGAAAAGGAGGGGTACACCGAAGCAGAAGTGATCGGAGTTCCTGATAGCAACTTCATAACTGTTTGGTTTAGCTTGTGTGGGTATTCCAGAGCAAAATCCAGCCTTCCGTTTCAAGAAAGAAAAAGGCCTTCCTAATTTTGGAAGTTAGCCAGACGTGCAGAATAAACAAGCAGCAGAGACCCTCATTGCTAACGAACAGACTCAGTCGAGCTAGATAGTGCATCGGGCGCTGGCACTGGCGGCGAGTCTGATGGCGCTGCGGAGCGCCGGCGTGGAGGGCGTCATGGTGGACGTGTGGTGGGGCGTGGCCGAGCGGGACGGCCCCGGCCAGTACGACTGGGAGGTCTACGCCGAGCTGGTGCGCATGGTGGAGCGCGCCGGGCTAAAGCTCCGGATGGTCATCATGGCCTTGTTTTCTTGCTGTTGTTTGCTGTGAGAACCGATCGAGCTTCGGCAGTTTCTCTAATGCAAGTCGGCGAGGGAGCTCGCTATCTGTTTCAAGAAAAGAAAGGACAGGGGCTTTGTCCAAACTGAAACCGTTTGGGCAGAAGAATCCATATCAGAGCTTTCCAGCGCGGCATATTCGAGCATCGAATCAGATACAGACGTATTTGCCCAAATGGATGAACTGCAAGTTTGCCGAAAGCGAGATCTTCTGAACTTGCGAGGAGAGGGTGCAGACATGATCGTAGTTGGAAGCGAGGCAAGGGGGCTGGACGCAAGGGGACAAGGAAGCGCGGGGTAGCCCTTGGCCGACGCGGCAGCTCGAGGAGATATACCCCCCGATATGCGGGAATAATATGCCCCAGTACTCGGCACCTGACCGGCGTATATCCTGCTGCCTTACTAGGCCACTCGGATTACTCTTTTGCTGGACAGGGACCGTTCGTGTCCTGACACGGTGAAGCCTATGCAGCGCGCCTTGTTGCGGCTCGGCGTAAGAATACCCGGTCGACTCGACGATGTATCCAAGGAACTGGATGAGGGCATATGATGCTGATGCTGTAGGGATTATACAGTGGACAACGACGAGGTATGTATTTGGCTTCATCTTCATCTATCGCTTAGTTAAAACCACTTGGTTTGTTATATTAGTGTGATGACGGTGGTGATGTTTTTTCTGAGCGTTTCTTCTTTTTAGATGGACGATAAACATCCCGACTCTCTGCATCAATCATCACCCATTTAATTCTGCATCGATTTCAGCTGTTTTGCAAGGTTGTCTTTTGTTAATAATATTTTCTAGTATTTAGAAACCACATGATTTTATTTATCTTAAGTGGGATTTTCAGCTTCCAAAAGTATCTTTTTGTAAATTTGTGATGTCCATTCATAAATTCCTCATACATTGATATCATTGAGAAGACACATGAAGAAGTGAGCTTCCAGAAAAATATATCCGGTTTGTCTGTTAAATTCACTAACAACATTTTTTGTGTGAAATTCCACCAACCTATTAAAAATCATCAACAATAGTAGAAAGTATGAGATCCTAGCACATGGCTTAATAGGATTGATAGGATACCCATATCAATAAGTTGCAACTTCTTTTCTAAAAGCTTATCTGAAAAGAACTCCGAGATTAAACGTGCTTGGTTTAGAGAAATTTGACAATGGGTGACCGACCGGAAAGTGGGTACCAGATGCGCATGAGTAAGGAAAAAGTGTGCGGAAAAGACTAGTGTTGGTATGTGAGGCTAGTCCAAAGATCCTAGTAAGCTGCCAGAAGTGACACCCCCCGGGGCCTGTTGTTGGACGGGGTGTTACAAGTGATATCAGAGCCGATACTCACGGTTACTGTTGGAGATATGCCCTAGAGGCAATAATAAATATAGTTATTATTATATCTTTGTGTTTATGATAAATGTTTATATTCATGCTATAACAGTATTAACAAGGAAACATTAATACTTGTGTGATTTGTAAACTAAATTAGAGTCCCTAGTAAAGCCTCTTCATAATACTAGCTTGTTGGTTAATAGATGATTGTGGTTTCCCTATCATAAACATTGAGATGTTATTAACAACAAGATCATATCATTAGGAGAATGGTATGATGGACATACTCCTATAGATAAACGTAGCATAAAGATCAAGTCATTTTAATAGTTCAATTGCTATATGCTTTCTGATACATAGTAACAAAATTCATTCGACCATGAGATCATGCTTATCACCATCACCGGAAGGATACTTTGATGACATCAAACACCACACCATAACTGGGTGGCTATAAAGGTGGCATTGAATGTTCAGAAAGTATGGGTTGAGACACATGAATCAAGAGTGGGATTTGTCCATCCATGTGACGGATAGATATACTCTGGGCCCTCTCGGTGGAATGTCATCCAATTAGCTTGCAAGCATGTGACTGGCTCACAAGGGATCACATACCACGGGAATGAGAAAATAGTACTTATCGGTAATGAGGTTGAACTAGGTATGCAGAGATACCGACGATCAAAACCTCGGGTAAGTAAACTATCATGAGACAAAGGGAAATTGGTATCGTATGTAAGTGGTTCATTCGATCGCAAAGTAATCGAAGAAATATGTGGGAGCCATATGAATTTCCAGATTCCTCTATTGGTTATTGTTCGGAGAAGTGTCTCGATCATGTCCGCATAATTCACGAACCGTAGGGAGACACACTTAAGGATTCGATGTTGTTGAGTAGTTATGGAATGATGAGTAAGAGACCGAATGTTGTTCGGAGTCTCTGATGGGATCCAGGATATCATGAGGAGATCCGGAATGGTCTGGAGAATAAGATTCATATAAGGAAAGTCATGTTTCGGAGTTGGGGAATGATTCCGGTGTTTTCACCAGGAATGTTCTAGAAGGGTCCCAAGGTCCGCACTCGAGGGGAAGGGTACATGAATGTGTCATAACAATGTGGAATGGTTGCATCATGTACTAGGTATCATGGCTGAGAAAAATAAAGGGATAAATCAAATCCTAGTTTGAAAAGTCAAACGCCAATTTGAAAAGTCAAACGGCAGTTTTGCTTGGTGGAGGGAGAGTAGGAAACCTACTTGGGGAGGATTTCCTCTCCCTCCACCAGCCGGCCAAGGAGGACGACTTGGGGGAGGAATCCCTCCCCCTGGCCGGCGCCCTCCCACCTATAAAAGAAGGGGCAGGGGTGCCCCTCTATCCTACACCCAACACCACCCAAACCCTAGCCCCAAGCCGCCGGCGCCGCCACCCCCTGCTGCCGCCGCCTAGGGCACCACCAACTCGCCGAGTTGGGGTGAAACCCTAACCCAAGCCACCAGCTAGCCTCCTCCCTTGGTGCCTCTAAACCCTAGATCGCCAAGGCCTCTCTCATAGTCCACCATACTTGCTCCGTCTTAAGGCGAAGCCCTGCGAGATCTCCCCTCTACTTACGGTACCACGCCATCATGCTGCTGGAATCGCGAGGAGAGTGCTACAACCTCTGCTGCCTGCTGGAACAAGGGAGAGGAAGGTCTTCATCGAAAATTTAACGTGACGATCATGAAGCACCGCCGAACGTTAGCCGGAAGGATCGTCTACACGATCTTGAGATCGGCAGAGTACGACTACATCACCCACGAGAATCCGCTCTTGTTAACCGCTTTGGAATCTTCGAGGTGAGTTCCTCTATCGACTCGTTACAATCTAGTAGATAGATCTTGGCTTGTTTGTTTGCATGTGGTAGAATTTTTTGTTTTCCATGCTACGAACCCCTACAAAGGGTATCGAGCCGTGTCTATATGTAGATCTGTTGCACAAGTAGAACACAATGGTCATTGTGGGCGGTGGTGCTTTTATTATCGATTGCTTCTTGTGTACTTTGCATCTTGCGGTATGATGAGATGAAGCGGCCTGGGCTAACCTTACATGACATCGTTCATGAGACTTGCTCCACGCTCAACATGCAACTTGTATTGCATAAGTGGCTTTGCGGGTGTCTGTCTCTCCCATTATAGTATAGATCCAATTTACAACGGGCACTTGATAGTTCAAGCATCAACGTTGCGGTTCTTGTTCGTAAGTTAGAGCGACACTTATTGAAAGCCCCAAACCACGTAAAATATGCAAAGAAAATTAGAGGCGTCTAACTTTGTTTTGCAAGGGTGTGTTGTGATGTGATATGGCCATGATGGTGGTTATATTTGATGTATGCAATGTTCCTTATTGTAAGTTGGCAACCGGCAGGAGCCATATGGTTGTCTTTAAATTCTGTTAAGACCCGCGTGTCTATTCAAAGTAGTTGTAATAGTTGAAGCTAGTGGACGACAATCATGGAGCGTCGTCATTGACCTTGATGCAATGCCGGTGATGATGGAGATCATGTTCGTGCTTGAAGATGGAGATCGGAAGCACAAAGAAGAAAGTCCATATCATATCACATATTATGAATTGCATGTGATGTTAATCCTTTATGCATCTTGTATTGCTTAGTTAACGACGGTAGCATTATAATATGATCCCTCATGCACATAAATTTCAAGTTTTAAGGTGTTCATCCTTAGTAAGCACCGTTGCTAAAGCTTGTTGTTTCGAAGCACCACGTGATGATCGGGTGTGTTAGATTCTGCAAGTGTATACAACGTGAGCAAGCCATATTTGCTCATGCGGAAGCTAAGGTTTGATCTTGACGAGCCTAGCATGCATGTACATGGTCTCGAATACGGATCACCGAAGGTAAAGCATGAATCATATAGTAGATATGATGAACATGTCGATTGTTCGCCATTGAAGCTACATTAACTCTCGTGATGATCGGTTTTGATGTGGTGGATTTGGTTTGTGTGATCACTAAAACAATGTGAGGGATATTGTTTTGAGTGGGAGTTCACCTACATTAATTTAACTATTAATTAGAACTCAATTTGTCATAAACTTAGTCTAAACTATTGCAAATATGTTGTAGATCAATGGCGGCCTCTACCATCAATTTTTAATGCGTTCCTAGAGAAAGAAAAGTTGAAAAACAATGGAAGCAACTTCACGGATTGGTTCCGCAATTTGAGGATTGTACTCAATGCTGGTAATTTGACCTATGTCTTTGGATGCACATTGGTGACCGCAATTGCGATGCTACCGATGAGGTAAATAATGTTTTCCTCGCCTAAGAATCAAGATTCCACGCTCAAGGTGCTATCTTGTATGGTTTGGAATCGAGCTTGAAAAGGTTTGAGAACCATGACCCACATGATATTGTCCGTGAACTCAAAATGATATTTGAGGCTCACGCGACAGTTGAGAGTTATGAGGCTTTTGAAAAGTTCTTTAACTGCAAGATGGAAGAGGGCGCCTCCAAGGAGCATGTGCTTAAGATGTCTGGGCACGCAAACAAACTCTAAAGTTTGGGTATAGTGATTCCTAATTCTTTGGGGATACACCGTGTCCTCCAATCACTACCACCAAGTTACAAGAACTTTGTGATCAACTACAATATGCAAAACATGGACAAGACGTTGCCAGAACTCTTCTCCATGTTGAAATCTGCAGAAGTGGAGATCAAGAAAGAGCACCAAGTGTTGATGGTCAATAAGACCACCACATTCAAGAAAGGCAAGTCTAAGCAAAAGGGAAACTTCAAGAAGGGCGATAAGAAAGTTGCCGCACCGGCGAAGAAAACCAGGGCTGGACCTAAGCCTGATACTGAGTGATTTTACTGCAAGCAAGAGGGTCACTGGAAGCAGAATTGCCCAAAGTACTTGGCGGATTTGAAGAACGACAACATCAATAAGAAAGGTATATCCGATATACATGTTATTGATGTGTATCTCACTAGTACTCGTAGTAGTGCCTGGGTATTTGATACTGGTTCGGTTGCTCATATTTGTAACTCGAAACAGGTGCTGTAGAATAAACGGAAGCTAGTGAAGAACGAGGTGACGATGCGCGTTGGAAATGGATCAAAGGTTGATGTGATCACGATCAACACGCTACCTCTTCATCTACCATCGGGATTAGTTTTATACTTAAATAATTGTTATTTGGTGCCTGCGTTGAGCATGAACATTATATCGGGATCTTGTTTATTGCGAGACGGTTACTTGTTTAAGTCCGATAATAATGGTTGTTCGATTTATATGAGTAATATGTTTTATGCACATGCACCTTTGATAGATGGTCTATTCTTATTGAATCTCGATTGTAGTAATACACACATAAATAACATTGAGGCCAAACGTTTGAAATTGAGCGATAACTCGACCTATATGTGGCACTGTCGTCTTAGTCATATCAGAGTGAAGCGTATGAAGAAACTCCATTCCGATGGACTTCTTGAATCACTTGATTTTGAATCACTTGAAAGATGCGAAGCATGTCTGATGGGAAAAATGACTAAGACTCCATTTTCTGGTATGATGGAGCAAGCTACGGATTTGTTGGAAAAATACATACCGATGTGTGTGGTTCAATGAGTGTAGCATTGCGCGGTGGTTATCGTTATGTTCTTACCTTCACGGATGACTTGAGTAGATATGGGTATATCTATTTCATGAAACATAAGTCCGAAACTTTCGAGAAGTTTAAGGAATTTCAAAGTGAGGTAGAGAATCAACATAACAAGAAGATTAAATTTCTACGTTCTGATCGTGGAGGTGAATATCTAAGTTACGAGTTTGGCGAGCATTTGAGGAAATGCGGAATACTTTCACAATTGACACCGCCGGGAACACCACAGCGTAATGGTGTGTCCGAACGTCATAATCGAACTCTCTTAGATATGGTTCATTCTATGATGTCACTTACAGATTTACCGCTATCGTTTTGGGGTTATGCATTAGAAACAGCCGCATTCACTTTAAATAGGGCACCATCTAAATCCGTTGAAACGACACCGTATGAATTATGGTTTGGAAAGAAACCTAAATTGTCGTTCCTTAAAGTTTGGGGTTGCGAAGCCTATGTAAAGAAGTTACATCCGGACAATCTTGAACCCAAAGCGGAAAAATGCGTCTTCATAGGATACCCGAAGGAAACTATCGGGTATACCTTCTATCATAGATCCGAGGGCAAAATCTTCGTTGCCAAGAATGGATCCTTTCTAGAGAAAGAATTTCTCTCGAAAGAAGTGACTGGAAGGAAAGTAGAACTCGACGAGGTTGTCAAACCTTCTCTCGAACTTGCGAGTAGAGCAGCACCGGAAGAAGTTCCTGTGGTGCCTGCACCAATAAGAGAGGAAGCTAATGATGATGATCATGAAACTTCGGTTGAAGTGGCTACAGAGCCTCGCAGGTCAACGAGAACTCGTACCACTCCTGATTGGTATGATCCCGTTATGAGTGTCATGTTGGTGGACAACACCGATGACCCTGTGACATATGAGCAAGCGATGATGAGCCCAGATTCCAATAAATGGCAAGAAGCCATGAAATCCGAAATTGGATCCATGTACGAAAACCAAGTATGGGCTTTGGTAGACTTACCAGATGGCCGAAAGGCTGTCGAGAACAAATGGATTTTCAAGAAGAAAACAGATGTTGATGGTAATGTTACTGTCTATAAAGCTCGACTTGTCGCAAAAGGGTTTCGACAAATTCAAGGAGTTGACTACGATGAGACTTTATCACCGATGTGAGCTAAAGTCTGTGAGGATTATGTTAGCAATCACTGCATATTATGATTATGAGATATGGCAGATGGATGTCAAAACGGCGTTCCTCAATGGAGACATTGATGAAGAGTTGTATATAATGCAACCCAAAGGTTTTGTCGATCATAAAGATGCTAACAAGGTATGCAAACTTCAACGGTCCATATATGGATTGAAGCAAGCATCCCGAAGTTGGAATCAACATTTTGATAAGGTAATCAAAAGCTTTGGTTTTATACAAACTTATGGAGAAGCTTGTATTTACAAGAAAGTGAGTGGGAGCTCTGTAGCATTCTTAATACTATATGTAGATGACATATTGTTGATTGGGAATGATGTAGACCTTCTTAATAGTGTCAAGGAATATTTGAATAATAGTTTTTCAATGAAAGATCTTGGCGAAGTAGCTTACATATTAGGCATAAAGATTTATAGAGATAGATCGAGATGCCTAATATCATTGTCACAAAGTACATATTTGGACAAAGTTCTAAAGAGGTTTGGAATGGAAGATAGCAAGAAAGGGTTCTTGGCCATGTTGCCCAATTCGACCTTGAGTAAAACTCAAAGTCCAGCAACGGCAGAAGATAGAGAAAGGATGAGTAAGACTCCCTATGCCTTAACCATAGGATCTCTAATGTATGCCATGCTATGTACTAGATCTGAAATTGCATATGCTGTTAGTTTAACTAGCAGATATCAAAGTGATCCAGGAGTGGATCATTGGACAACAGTCAAAAAACATCCTTAAGTACTTGAGAAGAACTAAGGATATGGTTCTTTCTTATGGAGGTGATGAACAGCTCGTTGTTAATGGTTACACCGATGCTAGTTGGAAAACCGATCCAGACGATTCCAAATCTCAATCTGGATACGTATTTACTTTGAATGGTGCAGCAGTTAGCTGGAGGAGTGCAAAGCAAAGCGTTGTGGCGAGATCTTCAACTGAATCAGAATACATAGCTGCTTCGGAGGCTTCACAAGAAGCGATATGGATGAAGGAGTTCATTATAGAGCTCGGTGTGGTTCCAAGTGCACTGGACCCAATGTCTATCTACTGTGATAACATGGGCGCCATAGACAATGCGCAAGAACCAAGGTCACACAAGAAGCTAAAGCACATCAAGCTACGTTTTCACGCTATTCGAGAACATGTCCAAGATGGTGACATAAAGATTTGCAAAGTACACACAGATCTGAATGTGGTGGATCTATTGACTAAACCTCTCCCGAGGGCAAAACATGACCAACACCAAACTGCCATGGGTGTTTGGTATATTACCATGTAATCTAGATTAGTTGACTCTAGTGCAAGTGGGAGACTGTTGGAGATATGCCCTAGAGGCAATAATAAATGTAGTTATTATTATATCTTTGTGTTTATGATAAATGTTTACATTCATGCTATAACAGTATTAACAAGGAAACATTTATACTTGTGTGATTTGTAAACTAAATTAGAGTCCCTAGTAAAGCCTCTTCATAATACTAGCTTGTTGGTTAATAGATGATTGTGGTTTCCCTATCATGAACATTGAGATGTTATTAACAACAAGATCATATCATTAGGAGAATGGTATGATGGACATACTCCTATAGATAAGCGTAGCATAAATATCAAGTCATTTTAATAGTTCAATTGCTATATGCTTTCTGATACATAGTAACAAAATTCCTTAGACCATGAGATCATGCTTATCACCATCACCGGAAGGATGCTTTGATGACATCAAACACCACACCGTAACTGGGTGGCTATAAAGGTGGCATTGAGTGTTCAGAAAGTATGGGTTGAGACACATGAATCAAGAGTGGGATTTGTCCATCCATATGACGGATAGATATAATCTGGGCCCTCTCGGTGGAATGTCATCCAATTAGCTTGCAAGCATGTGACTGGCTCATAAGGGATCACATACCACGGGAACGAGAAAAGAGTACTTATCGGTAACGAGGTTGAACTAGGTATGCAGAGATACCGACGATCAAAACCTCGGATAAGTAAACTATCGTGAGACAAAGGGAAATTGGTATCGTATGTAAGTGGTTCATTCAATCGCAAAGTAATCGTAGAAATATGTGGGAGCCATATGAATTTCCAGATTCCTCTATTGGTTATTGTTCGGAGAAGTGTCTCGATCATGTCCGCATAATTCACGAACCGTAGGGAGACACACTTAAGGATTCGATGTTGTTGAGTAGTTATGGAATGATGAGTAAGAGACCGAATGTTGTTCGGAGTCTCGGATGTGATCCGGGATATCACGAGGAGATCCGGAATGGTCCGGAGAATAAGATTCATATAAGGAAAGTCATGTTTCGGAGTTGGGGAATGATTCCGGTGTTTTCACCAGAAATGTTCTAGAAGGGTCCGGAAGGTCTGGCACTCCGGAGGGGAAGGGTACATGAATGTGTCATAACAATGTGGAATGGTTGCATCATGTACTAGGTATCATGGCTGAGCAAAATAAAGGGATAAATCAAATCCTAGTTTGAAAAGTCAAACGCCAATTTGAAAAGTCAAACGACAGTTTTGCTTGGTGGAGGGAGAGTAGGAAACCTACTTGGGGAGGAGTTCCTCTTCCTCCACCCGCCGGCCAAGGAGGCCGACTTGGGGGAGGACTCCCTCCCCCTGGCTGGCGCCCTCCCACCTATAAAAGAAGGGGCAGGGGTGCCCCTCTAGCCTACACCCAACACCACCCAAACCCTAGCCCCAAGCCGCCGGCGCCACCACCCCCTGCTGCCGCCGCCTAGGGCACCACCAACTCGCCGAGTTGGGGTGAAACCCTAACCCTAGCTGCCGGCTAGCCTCCTCCCTTGGTGCCTCTAAACCCTAGATCGCCAAGGCCTCTCTCATAGTCCACCATACTTGCTCCGGCTTAAGGCGAAGCCCTGCGAGATCTCCCCTCTACTTCCGGTACCACGCTGTCGTGCTGCCGGAATCGCGAGGAGAGTGCTACAACCTCCGCTGCCTGCTGGAACAAGGGAGAGGAAGGTCTTCATCAAGTACCGAACGTGTGACCGACTGCGGAAGCGCTGCCGGAACGCAGCGCCGGAAGGATCGTCTACACGATCTTGAGATCGGCAAGAGTACGACTACATCACCCACGAGAATCCGCTCTCGTTAACCGCTTTGGAATCTTCGAGGGTGAGTTCCTCTATCGACTCGTTGCTACAATCTATTAGATAGATCTTGTCTTGTTTGTTTGCATGCGGTATCCACTTGCTACATGTGGAGCATGGCACATGTGCCGACACTGGATGTACAGACGTGTGCCAAGAGGGGACGTTCCTGGCTTGTGCTTGATCGATGAGAGCATCGATCTTCTAAGGGTGGATGTATGTAAGATCCTGATACATGGCTTAATAGGATTGATAGGATACCCATATCAACAAGTTACGACTTCTTTTCTGGAAGCTTATCTGAAAAGAACTCTGATGTTAAGCGTGCTTGGTCTAGAGAAATTTGAGGAAGAGTGATTGACCAGAAAGTGGATACCGGGTGCGCATGAGTGAGGACAAAGTGCGCGAAAAAGACTAGTGTTAGTATGTGGGCTAGTCTAGAGATCCTAAGCTGTCAGAAGTGACACCCCCGGGCCTGTTGTTGGATGGGGTGTTACAGAAAGAGACATAAAAAATAAAAATTGTTAATAGGTCACTGGATCACCTAGCGATGACTGCAATCACTAGTGCGAGCCAAAGGGACGTCGCCGTCCTTGCCCCTTCATCACCAGAGCTGGATAAAGTTTGTCGTAGTAGATCTTGTTATAGTAGATAGACGATAAGTCGTCATGCTAAGTCACAAAGGACCCCGCGCACCAGAGCAGTAACCATTCCTAGTGATGACAACCATATATCAGAAGAGACTGACCTGAAATCAGACAAACAAACATGAAAACGGACCGGATCCTAGGAGATTCGTCGTAAAAAGACTTCACACGCTCTCCGTCGGCACTAGATGCACATCCGAAGCGAGGTAGAGCGAGAAGAACCTTATTATGACTTCGTGACATCGCCTCAACATTCCGAAGAAGACACTGAAAAACAGGATAAACAAAGAATGGAAAACCTCCCGCTGGCGAGAGGCCGTTATCTTCCACACCTCCAAGACACTAGGGTCACCGAAGGCGGAGCGGATCGGCAACATTGCCGGCAAAGGGGACAGAACACTAGATGGATTTTAGCTAGATCCTAGCGATCGCCTGTCCACTAACATTATTTTTTGACACAAGTTAAGCCATGCCACTCATTTATTGCTTGATAGTGCTCTCCTAAAACCTATGTTCACTTATTATTTGATAGTTCTCTCCTAAAACCTATGTTTAGAAGTACTTGGGTTAAGACAGTATGGACTAGGGCATCGGTTAGCAAGAGACGTTTCTCCTGACCATACCGAATAAAAAATAACTTATACTCTCGTTAGGTTCTTCCAAAATGGTGATAAGTGATTTTGCCTAAACCCGTGTTATTACTGTGATGATTGTCATACGTTCTCTTTAGTCCTAGATAATGGACAGCGCAGGTGCCCCACACAATTGAGGGACATTTTCAGCTTACCTAGCTCCCTAGTCTTCTCTCCAATCCTTGATGTTGTGAATCCTACGTCACAGTTGTGATGAGTTTTTTGTTATCGTGTGACTGTGGTGATTGTAAGATGTTTAGGTATTGTTTGGCATCAAAGTATTTTTAAAATATTAAAAAAATACTTTGGTTTTTAAAAAGACTGAAGTATTTTTTTAGGTGTTTAGATCAACCAAATAATATGATTTCAAAACTGAATTATTCTCTAAAACTATGGTTTTTTTAAAGTATTTGAGAAATAAGTTAGACATTCTTTTTTCTAAAACTGAGAAAAGAGAAAAACTAAAGTATTGCTTTGCTAGACACTAGCATTCTACAGTATTGATATACTTTAGTTTTAAAAAAACTTTGTTGCCAAACTAGACGCCCTTTCTAGACAGTAAACAACGTGGTTGCCCCCACAAAATTGAGGAGCATTTTTCCGCTTAGTATTTTTGTTAAGAAAGAGCAGTTTAATCAAACTTTGCAAGTCACATGAAGATGATACAAGCATGTAGTTGGAGATGCAAATAGGTCAACATTGGGTATAGTCGTCACCAATTTTAGCCCGACTATTAACTAAAACACTTAGGGCATGTTTGATTCAAAGAATTTTAAAAGCACAGGAATAGTAAAACCACGGGAATGTGAAATCCTACAAAAACAAAAAATGCAGTAATTAGCTGCAGAAGTCGTTTGATTGCATCACAGGAAAAACACAGAAAATTTATATATAGATTGAGTATATGATATAGTTGTCATAGACACATAGGAATTTTTTTAAGAGGTCTAACCTCTTGTTACTCTTATTAGAAATCCTATGGGACTGTACTATAGGAAATGAATCCATAGGAATTTTTAAAGGTTCAATCTTTTGAATCAAATGGTCTTTATAGGAAAAAAATCTTATAGGTAAGAATCCTATAAAATTTCTTTGTAAATGCTTTAAATAAAACATGCTATGAAGGTCTTTTACGGACAAAAAAAATAGCATGCTATTTCAGCATTTTATCCCATGAGTCCACGAGACGATCCAGCCCACGAGTCCAACACAGTTCCATTGCATCTAATTATAACCTACTGACACGATGGTGGCGGATACTGTAGCAGGCGAGCAGCCCCCATCTCGTTCAGCTCCGGCCGTCCGCCTCTGCCCGACATGTCCCGACCAGAAGCAGCAGTAGGTGATACGTCCAAAACGTATCTATTTTTCCGAACACTTTTGCTATTGTTTCTCCTCTAAATTTGTGTGATTTGGATACAACTAAAACAGACTGACGTTGTTTTTAGTAGAATTACCTTGGTGTCTAGTTTTGTGCATAAAATCAACTATCAGGAAAAATCCCGGAAAATATGCCAAAAATCCTATTTCACCAGAAGACTCACGGAGCAATAATACGAGACGAAGTGGGGCTTTGAGGGGCCCACACCCCGTGTCGTGCGGGTCAGGCCTGGCCGCGCCTGGAGGGGGTGTGGCCGCCTCAGGCACCCCATCGGCCTCCCTCTTCGCCTATAAGTTTCCTTCTGACCTAAAAACTCCGGGGGGAGGGGGTCGACGTTTTTCTAGAAAGAGTTTCGTTGCGCCGCCACCACCAGAAACCGCGATTAGGAACCAAAAACTCCGTTCTAGCACCCTACCTGAACGGGGAATTTGGAGAGGATCATCGCCATCATCATCATCATCAACGACGCCTCTCCATCAACCATCCATGTTTCCCTCATCCATGAGTGAGTAATCCCCCGCTGTAGGCTATAGGGATGGTAGGGATTGGATGAGTTCTATCATGTAATCGAATAAGATTGTTAGAGCATGGTGCCTAGTATCTCTATTAGTGCTATTTGACTTTGTTGCAACTTTTTGTGCTTAATGCTTGTCACTAGGGCCCGAGTGCCATGATCTCAGATCTGAACTTATTATTGATTCATGATGATAGTATTGTTTGTGATCTTATCTGCAAGTTGTGTACACATATCATTGTCCGGATCCAAAGGCCTCGAAGTGACAGAAATTGGGACAACCGGAGGGGATGGCTGTGATGTGAGGATCACGTGTGTTAATGCTTTGCTCTGGCGCTCTATTAAAAGGAGCACCTTAATTGCCAGTAGTTCCCTTGAGGCCCCGCTGCAACGGGCTGACAGAACAAAATATGTTGTGCAAGTTCTCACTACGAGCACGCATGACTATATATGGAGCACATGCCTATGATTGTTTAGTACTTGGATGCTTTATATTATTTATATGCAATTGCCCTAGATCTTAAAGTTACATGTTTAGACTTGTCCATGCAATTCCCGTCCATCCATCCCTATGCCTACCGCAATCATATCCTATTGTTTGCTACTATTTTTACTATTGCTCTTGTTTTACCGTTGCTGTTGCTTTGTTGTTTCTACTACAAAACTATTGCTACTGATAAACTACTGTGAGCAAGAACTATTTCTAGGTGCAGCTGAATTGACAACTCAGTTGCTAAGGCTTGCAAGTATTCTTTGGCTCCCCTTGTGTCGAATCAATAAATTGGGTAATACTACCCTCGAAGACTGCTGTGATGCCTTATACTTGTGGGTCATCAAGACTATTTTCTGGCGCCATTGTCGGGGAGCATAACTTTATTTGTAAGTTCACTTGGTTCTATTATTGTTCACTGCTATTCCTTTCATCATGGGGTAGTCTCGTGATGGAGAGTTTCTTATTTTACTATCCACTATAAGAAGAGGTACAGTCCTAAACACCTTGCACTTTGCAGAAACTTTTTGATTTTAAACAGGGAGAAGAAGAGAAATCTCATGGACAAGGTTCTGTGCCTTGATTCATGCACATCTTGGATGTCCATTGCCTAAAAATGAGCTTCTTGATATTTATTACAATGGACTAACTGATGATTCTAGGACATACCTAGATAATTTTGCTGATTGTGTTTTCAGGAAAAGAACACCTACAGATGATGAAGAATTAATGGCTAAAATAAGAAAGAATTATGATTGCTGGACTTCAAATGAGATAAATACACCTGAGCCCATTACTCCTGAACCAGTTGTGCCTGAACCAGTTCCAACACCAACACCAAAGAATAGGGGAGTGATTGCATTAAATGATGAAGTGATGAAAGAAGCTAAGAAATGTCTTAAGGAGAAAGGTATTAGAGCTGAAGATGTGAAGATTCTACCTCCTATAGAAGAATTATGTAAGCTAATTCCCCACTCATCTACTATTGAGGTACACTCTCTCCACTTAATGAAGGTGATATTCCCTATGGTAAACCTCCTGATCAATGCTTAGAGGAATTTGACACATTTATTGTTAAACAAGGTAATTTTAATAAACAAGTTCAGAATCATTTATTGGAGAACTCTAGAGCTATTAATGAGTTGAAAGATATTATGGAAAGAACTGCTAATGATGTTAAAATGCTTTGTAAACACTTATAAATGGTTCAAACTCAAATTGATTAACTTGATAGGGTACAATCGGATATGCTAGTTAATGCCTCAAGAGATAAACATGCTTATGGAATTATAACTAGGAGTGATATAGCCACTCAAGATCCTTTATATCCTGAAGGACACCCTAAAAGAATTGAGCAGGATTATCAACAAGGTGAAAGTAGTGGTAGTCCTCATAAGAGAAATAAAAATAAACATAAAATAGTTGAGGAACCCTCTGAACCTGCTGTAGATCCTAATAGTATATTTGTCTCTGATGCTGAAACTAAAAGTGGTGATAAAAATGATGCTCCTAATAAGGAAGAAGTTGAGGAAGAACCTGAGAAGCACAATAAGAATACTAGGTACACTAAGGAAGATTTTATTGCTAATAAACATGGTAGTGAGAGAGAACCTTAGGTGTAGAAACCTATGCCTTTTCCCAATAAGAAACACAAGTCAAAGGAGGAAGAACATTATAACAAGTTTTGTGAGTGGATGAAACCTTTATTTTGTAAATTCCTTTGACTGATGCTATTAAGTTGCCTCCTTATTCAAAGTATATGAAGGATATTGTATCTAATAAAAGGAAGATTCCTAATGAGGAAATTTCTACTTTGCTTGCTAATTATTCTTTCAATGGTAAGGTTCCAAAGAAACTTGATGATCCAGGTATACCAACTATTCCTTGCTCTATTAAGAATAATTATGTTAGAACTGCTTTATGTGATTAGGAGCTGGAGTTAGTGTTATGCCTTTTTTCATCTACAAGAGACTCCAGTAGAAAAGTTGACACCAACTGATATATCTTTGCAAATGGCTGATAAGTCTACTACTATTCCTGTTGGTATATGTGAGGATGTTCCTGTTCAAGTGGCTCATAATTGCTTGGTTTTAACTGATTTTGTTGTGCTTGAGATGCCTAAAGATGATAATATGTCCATTATTCTTGGGAGACCTTTTCTTAATACTGCAGGTGCTGTCATCAATTGTAATCAAGGAAAAGTAATATTTAATATTAATGACAAATATCATACTGTTTATTTCCCCAAGAAGATTGATAAGATCTATTGCCTGAATTCTATTGAAAACATTGAGAGCATCAATGTTGGAGAAATATATTGTCCCATTCCACAAGAAAGTTTTGAAACTATTATGATTGGGACCATTGCTATCAAGTTTGAGGTAACATAATCACTTTGTGGAATGCAAATTTTTGCTTCATATAAGATTGTTTTGGTAACAAGAATTGATCAACCTTCTTAACAAATGGATCTTAATGAACAAAACAATGTTTTCACATTGGTTATACTTACTCACTTTTATTTTTCTTCTTCCTAGTCTTTGCTCTTTCTCTTGTTAGATTTAGTTTTACTAGTTGTTTTCTTGTTAGAGTGTCATAGAACTTATGTAGTTTTGGTTTTTGGTTTGCTTTTTCTTCTTCTAAAAAACTTTTTCTCCGAGAAAATCAATTTTCATACCCTGAAAATTGGCCAAAAATAAAGTTTCCCGAAAAATCCCAGAAAATTCATATTAAAATTTTCCTCAAAAAAATGGGCAGAGGGACACCTGGAGTGGCCCAGGGGGACCCACCAGGCCAGCACACCCCCTGGTGGCGCGGCCAGCCCTAGGTGGCGCCTGGCCTAGGTGTGGCCCACCTGTGGCCCTCCAAGTTGTCTCCTCCCAGCCACTTCTTTCTCTCTCCTGAAAAACGCCAGAAAAATTTATCAAGCTCGAGTTCCTGCTGTTCTTGCTCTCGATTTTCGATCTCCTTTCTCAGCCCATCTTTGTTGCTGATTTTTGGAGGGATTTCTCCTTGGTATGTGCCTCCTCCGCTTGTCCAATTAGATTTGTGATTGATAGATTGTATCTTGAGTATTTTGCTGCTATAGGTGTCAAGTTGTGTGAGCTTGCATGCTTGTTCTATGCTTAGAGATTTCATTTTGACGCATGTTTATCCTTTTAGCAAGTTCCTATAGTAGCTCCTCATCATCTATCAACTTGAAAATTACTTGGTTTGATGTTTGTCTAAAATTTTTAGAAAAAAGGGGGTCATGGATAACCACACCTTTGGAGAAATATTTGAGAGTGATGTACGTAGGAGGACAAGGCCTTCAAGATCATCCCCCCGAGCTAGGCCATCATACAACGAGGATCTCATTACACCGCATTTTGGCGACGAGGGATATGAGGGGGATGCGCATCCTTCTACCTTCCCTTGTTGTACCTTTTTGCATGCTGCAGGAATCCTCAATGATTTCCTGACCTTGGTTCAGAGGGTTCGACTAACGAGTTGTATGCAGGATGAGAGTGTGCAATATGCTATGCTCACCAAAACTTTTGTGGAAAGTTTTTCTTTTTCTAACAGCCCTTTCAAATCAGATGTATCGTTCAAAATCTATAATAGGCCTGTCTCCATGACATTGAAAGAAATTTTGCGAAATCTTGGATATTGATACGTCCAATTTGCATCACCATTCTATATTATAATTTGCCTCTATTCATTGATCTATGTCTTATTATGAGGTGTTACTTATGTCTTTTCCTTTGTTTTTGCATGAAGGATGATTCTTGGAGGATGAACTGCCGGAGTCAGGATTTTGATGGAAAAAGAAGTGTTTTGATGCAATTTCACAAAGATCAAAAAAATACTAGAAAAATATTGGAAAATTATATTTTCCCAGAAGACGAAGGAAGCCATAAGGGGAGGCATAGCTGGACCACAGGGGCCCCACACCCCCAGGTGCGGGTCCCCCTGCCCCGCGCCTGGAGGAGGTGTGGCCCACCTAGCCGGCCTCCGACTCCGCCCTCTCGCCTATAACTTCCTCTCGGAACCCTAATACCAGGGGAGCGACCACAGAAAGATTCCGCCGCCTCTGCAGGGCGGAAAACACCGAGAGAGAAAGAGCTCTCCGACAGACAGATTTCTGCCGGGAAAATTCCTTCCCGGAGAGGGGAGGTCGTCGCCATCAACACCGTCATCAATCTAGACTTCATCGGGATCATCATTATCATCCACACCATCATCTCCACCAGCACCATCATCACCACTCCATCCCGCTATAACAATTATGTTAGATCTTGTATTAGTTATTAGAGGAAACTTTCCCTGTGTTAATTACTATTGTAGTTGATGCTTGTGAGTGGAACCATTGGATTATTGTTTATGTTCAGATTGTTATCCATCACCATACCATCTTTGATCTTGATCCATATGATGTCTTGTGAGTAGTTCGTTTAGTTCTTGAGGACATGGGAGAAGTCATGTTGTTAGTAGTGGATTTGTGTTGAGATATTATTCAATGGTTTAGTATTTACGTTGTGGTGATATTCTTCTAGTGGTGTCATGTGAACATAGACTACATGATACGTCACCATTTATGGGCCTAGGGAATGCATTGTTTATTTGGCTACTAATTATGGGGTTTCCGGAGTTACAGAAACCTGAACCCTTGTTAGGACACCATTGCATAAGGGAGCGTAGGATCTCAGAGTTTAAGGCTGTGGTTAGGTTTATATCTTAATCGCTTTCCTATAGTTGCGGATGCTTGCAGGGGGTTTAATCACAAGTATGTATTAGTCCAATTAAGGTCGGTACATTAGCACAGGTTCACCCACACAACACTTACAACACCAAATAAGAGTACTTAGCTATATGAAGCGAAAGAACTTGACAGAATTCCCATGTGTCCTCGAGAACGTTTGGTCCTTATAAGTATTTCCACCGGCTTGTCCTTTTCTAATAAAGGATTGGGCCACTTGCTGCAGTTGTTTGTTGTCTTTATTACTTGCGCTTTGTTTTGTTGCTTTATCAGAAAACCCCTAAAAATCTGTGTGTTAAGTATTTACAGAGATATCCTGCTCCATACCACTAGTCAACACCTTCTACTCCTCGTTGGGATCGACACTCCTATTTATCGAAAGTACTATGATACACCCCCTATACTTGTGGGTTATCAAGACTATTTTCTAGCGCCATTGCCAAGGAGTGAAGCGCTATTGAAGAGTGGAACTGGTAAAGGAAACTTATACTGTGAGTATTGCTTTTTGTTTCTGTTTGTTACTTTGTTTCCAATATGGATAACCCACTTGGTTTTCTATTTGGAAAAACTACTACCACTGCTAGGGTAGTAGATGAACCACCGCCTGTTGAGATAGATCCTTTTAAGGTACCTACAAGTATTGTTGATCGTGTTATGGATAATTATTATTTTGGGGATGGAACTGTCCATCCTGGTGATCATTTGCTTTTTATCCATGAATTATGCGGGTTGTTTAAGTGTGCAGGTATCACAACTGAACTGTTGAAGAAGAAGTTACTCTCTATATCCTTGAAAGGGAGAGCTGAAGAATGATATAAGCTGTTGAGGAATGGACAATCCATGGAATGGGAGGAAATGGCATCCCTCTTTTATTCTAAATTTTATCCTCCCAGTGAGATTCATAAGGATAGGAATCTGATATATAACTTTTGTCCTCGTGATGGAGAGAGTATAGCTCAAGCTTGGGGGAGATTGAAGTTACTAATGCTTAAATGTCCTATTCATGAACTCCCAAACAATATCATTATCAATAATTTTTATGCCAGACTTTCTCTTCATGAGAAATATTTACTAGATTCTTCTCGTGCTGGATCATTCACACGTATGAAGAAAGAAGCTAAATGGGATCTCCTAGACCGTATTCAAGAGAACACCGAAGCTTGGGAGAATGACAAGGGAAGAAAGTCAGGTATAAATTATGATTATGAATGCATAAAATCTTTTATGGAAACTGATGACTTCCGTGATATTAGTGATGAGTTTTCTCTTGACTCCCAAAGTATTGCCAATTGTTTTAAGGCCTTTGCCTCTTATATAGAAATTCCTAAAAAGAAGTGGAATAAGTACCATGCACCTTATAAAGATGTTGTTAGTCATGTTCCTGTTAGAAGCACTGAAGTTTGAACTACTAATCATATTGTGCCTGAACCTTATGTTGAGAAAATACCTTTCCCAACTAAGGTAAAGGAGTATTCTATGATGATTAGTGCGAATAACAAAGGTACAAAGAAAATTGTGGAACCTGATGAGCAAATTAGTATTGAGCCTGTGGTAGCTATTGTGAAAGACCTTGTCACTATAAATATAGAGGATGAGCACATTGTCTTCTGTGAAGACGCTTCTAATATTATCTCTCATCCTAGTAAAGCTAGAAAATCTAGTGTCCATGTGCTTTCTGTTAGAATTGGTGATCATTGTTATTATGGTTTATGTGATATTGGTGATAGTTCTAGTGTTATTCCTTATGATCTTTACAGGGAAATTATGCATGAAATTGGTCCTTGTGAGCTTGAGGACATTGATGTGGTTATTCACCTTGCCAATAGAGAGATAGTCTGTCCCATTGGCATTGTAAGAGATGTGGAGGTTCTTTGTGGTAAGATTAAGTATACTGCTGATTTTCTAGTGCTTAATTCAGCAGCTAGTAAAACTTGACCTATCATTTTTGGTAGACCTTTCTTAAACACTTGTGGAGATATTATAGATTGTAAGAAGGAGAAAGTTTTAACTAAGTTTGATGGAGATTCTTATGAGTTTAAATTTTCCAAATTTGCTAAAGCTCCTTGTGAAAATAACTTTCCTAATAAAGATTTCAGGATGGAACAACTTGCTTCTATTGATCCAGTTTATGACCTTGGACCTCTTTTTCATGATTGTAAGTATGCTCATCCTGATGATAGAGTTGTTTCCTGTGACAGTTATATTGTCAACTTTATTCAAGGTGCTACTGAAACTTATTATGAGAGAGGGAAACATGGTTTTATGCATCTCAATAATGTTAAGTTTCCCCGTTTTATGTTGAAAGCTTTGAAGTTGCATTTGTTTTGTCTTCCTATGCTAATGGCTTTTTGTTTCAACAATTTGTTTTCTCATGATACCCCCATCCATAGGAAGTGGGTTAGACTCAAATGTGTTGGTTATTTGCTTCTTGATGCTCTCTTTCACTCCAGATATATATCTCCTATGTGAGCATCTTTGAAATTTTCAAGCCTAACTTAAAGGCATTAAGGAAAAGTACTTGTTGGGAGATAACCCAAGAGTTTGGTTGAGTCTTGGAAGTTATTACCTCAGTAATAACCACTCCTTATCCTTTTTTTTTGGTTTTTGTGTCAAGTTCAACTACTTTTGAGAAGTGGAGGAGTTGTGAAAAGTGGCTGTCCTAGGACAGATTTTTGTGCTGCATTGTAAAAATTCATGAGGAATCTCAGTACTTCGGATGGAGCTGTATTTTTCTGTACTTGTTCTCCAAGTTGTTACCCAACTTTCATTAGTTTTGCACTTTTTTTATTTGAGCAACAGAAGGTTCTCGAAAAAATCAATCTTTACCTGCTGGTTTGTTTTGGCAGATTTCTGCCATCATTTGCATTTGCCCCTTTTGTTGATTCCCTTCGAGATTCTTTTTGGTTTTTGGAAAGGATATGCTACAGTAGCTTTTGTTTTGATGGATTTCGGTTGAAGTGTGAACCTAAAGGTTTATTGTTTTTGCTTATGCTAATGTTGCCATTGAAGTTTGTGTATTGCCTTGTGAGGAAAGGAATTTCCAGGAGAAGGAGAAAAGGAGTCTGGAGAGTTCATCTTTGAATAGGTAAAAGTGGTGAAAACATAATTTTCGTGAAAGCCTAATGTTTTTATATTTTTGGTGTTTTTATTACATACGGAAGGTTACGAAATGGAACAGAGGAGGAAACGGAGGCCGGGGTGGCCACACCCACCCCAAGCACGGGCCCCATCTGGCCGCGCCTGGAGGGGGTGTGATCCCCCCGAGCTCCGTCTCCGCCCCGTTTTCGTGACAGTACCTTCCTTATGCATTGAAATTTCGTAATATATAACCCCACGGATCCCCCGAGGTTCGTGTATCGTGTTCTCGTCTTGTTTCTGTTTCGATCTGTTTTTGTCAGGAAATCTTCTCAAGTTTAGAGCATCATGGTCTCAGCCAACAAAAAAGGCAAGAAGCCCAAGGAATATGATCCTCACAATCCCAAGGAGGAGGATATTTTGGTGGGGGATGAAGAAGACATGGATGAATAAGAGCATCCGGACACCCGCACTACCGTCGCAAGCATTGGAGTGGTGAAACCTACCAAGCTTAAGAGGACAGCACGGATGTCTACAGGAGGTAAACCTCCATGTCTTATATTTGTTCCACGGTCACCTCCTCCACGTACCAAGAATTCCTTCCATACTCTTATACATGAGCATCAATACCAACAGGTGTCCAAAGGGAACTTGCCCTCGATGTGGGATTTGCCTCGTTCTAACCATGCAGGGGAGGAACACACTAAGAAGGAAGAGTGGGGAAAGAATAGCAAGGACTGGGACTCTCGGTCCGATATGATCATGAACCGTATTGAGCAAAATTCGGAGTTGATTCGTACTCTGACCTTTGAGATTGAGGATTTGAGGAAACTGATTGAAGAGCTTATCAAGAGAACACCACCACCACTGAAGGAGTGATTCGTCATCAGGTTTGGCATCCCCTTGGCTTGTTCCAAGCTTGGGGGAGTGCCGCAGTATCACATCATTATCTTTTATCTTTTACCTTTTTAGTAGATTCATATCTTTGGTAGAGAAGTGATATTATAGGTTGGTTTGCATGTGGAAGTATCTCTCCTTTAGGTTTCTATGTATCCCTTGGTGTGAGTGCCTTTATGGAATATTAATGAGAAGTTTCATCTTTTAATTTTTTCACTTCTTATTTTAGATTGCAATCTCTATTATATGATTGATCTTGTTGATCAGTATTTGCATCACTTTGGGAGCATCAAGTAAATCTAAATTGGTTTTGGCAAATCGAGCTCTGGTTAGTAGCAGCATTTTTTGAGGTTTGAAAAGAAAAGAGAAAAAACTTACAGGTATTTTGTATCATTTATTTTCTTTCTTGATTGGCTCATAAGCTTAGTATTCTTTATTTAAGATCTTTTGTGTCTTCAAGGAAGATTGCATGTTTGGCTTTATCACTTGTAGGTCTGCTTGTTTCTTTCCACTCTTTTTCTTGCTACCCAGCCTTGCTAGCCAAAAACCTGTTTTGAGAAGGCATATACTTCTCATGTTTCCAATCCCTTTGAACCAAAACCTGTGCCATTTGTGTCCACCATATCTACCTATTAGCATTATTGCTATTCCAAGCAAATTTTCAAGCTTCATCTATCTTTCGAATTAGAAACTATTTTGTTATGTGAAAACTAGTTAGTAAAGCTCTCACGAACTTGATGGCACACCTTATTTTTTTGCCCCTAATATACTTGAACAATTGTGTCATCAAAGTTGTATATGCTTGCATCTATACGTTGGGATTAGCAGAACCGTGCTGTCACGGGGAACACTTTCAACACTTATGGATACTTATCCAGTTGATATCATGCTCTTTTGTTTGCGGATGTCGTCGGTGTGGAATAAAAAGGGAGCTTGTAAGTCCATGGAGTGATGTATGTGTGTTAGATAAACGCCTGGGCCGCTAGTCTAAGCCATGCCTAATCATGGTGGAAACTTGCAGCATCACCATAGTGAGCAATCTGTGAAGCATCCTCAATAAAAATCTATGCAAATAGTAAATAAAAAGATCGCTGAGATGCTCACTGTCTGCTTGCCTTGTCATTTTGATTATGGGATAGCTCTTGTATCATGTGCAAGGGGTACCCCGTTGTCGGTTCTTTATGATATACATGTACTTACAATGACAAGAACTTACCGATGACTGGAGTTTAGTAGCATGAGGAGCGGTCCTCATACTCAAGGGACATGAGATTGCCAACATATATTTCGTCAAGCATATATTCCATCCTTGTTCACTTTAACCTTAATCATCTCAAGATGCTTATGATAGGGGCAATGAGGGCTCAAAGCTAGTAAGTACGGTAATATTTTGGAAGCTCTTTATGACTTGAAATCCCTGTTTCCCTCTATGAAGGGACCTTTCTCATATTTATGAGTTGAGTCAGTAAGCCTACTTCCTCTCTATCGCCAGCAAGTATGTGAGTTATTGTGTTTCAAGCATTCATATGGTGATTTATTCACTCATGTTCTCTATCTTCCTTGTGTGAACAAGACTCTTATCTGTTGAGTATTACTTTTAAAGCCATCATTATGAAAAACCTTTTTGAGCAAAGAGTGCTCTTGTTGTGAAAACTTCTACAAAAGCTTTTTGTGAAATAGTTGGCCAGCTGTTCTCTTACCAGGAACAAAGTTTGCCAATTCCAATTATGATTTATCTTTATGCATCTCTATTGTGACTCCTGTACTTGTTGCAAGCTAAGTTATATAATGGTGAGTTGCCTTCTTCTATGAGCTGTGGAATGGTAAGTGTGATGCTTCTTGTCAGTATTATTTTATCGACACTTCACTCCATAAACCTGTGGACATGTTTACTGAGCTTAGTTTTCACTTGGGGACAAGTGAAGGTCTAAGCTTGGGGGGAGTTGATACTTCCAATTTGCATCACCATTCCATATCATAATTTGCCTCTATTCATTGATATGTGTCTTATTATGAGGTGTTACTTATGTCTTTTCCTTTTTTTTCATGTTGGATGATTCTTGGAGGATGAACTGCCGGAGTCAGGATTTTGATGGAAAAATAGGTGTTCTGATGCAATTTTGCGAAGACCAAAAAAATGCCAAAAAAATATTGGAAAATTATGTTTTCCCAGAAGACGAAGGAAGCTAGAAGGGGAGGCATTACTGGGCCACATGGGGCCCACACCCTCCCAGGCGTGGGTCCCCCCTGCCCCGCGCCTGGAGGAGGTGTGGCCCACCTGGCCGACCTCCGACTCCGCCCTCTTGCTTATAACTTCCTCTCGGAACCCTAATAGCAGGGGAGCGACCACATAAAGATTCCGCCGCCTCTGCGGGGCCGAAAACATCGAGAGAGAAAGAGCTCTCCAGCAGACATATTTATGCCAGGGAAATTCCTTCCCAGAGAGGGTAGATCGTCGCCGTCAACACCGTCATCAAGCTAGGCTTCATCAGGATCATCATCATCATCCACACCATCATCTCCACCTGCACCATCATCACCACTCCATCCCGCTGTAACAATTGTGTTGGATCTTGCATTAGTTCTTAGGGGAAACTTTCCCGGTGTTGATTACTATTGTAGTTGATGCTTGTGAGTGGAACCATTGGATTATTGTTTATGTTCAGATTATTATCCATCACCATATCATCTTTGATCTTGATCCATATGATGTCTTGTGAGTAGTTCGTTTAGTTCTTGAGGACATGGGAGAAGTCATGTTGTTAGTAGTGGATTTGTGTTGAGATATTATTCAATGGTTTAGTATTTAAGTTGTGGTGCTATTCTTCTAGTGGTGTCATGTGAACATCGACTACATGATACTTCACCATTTATGGGCCTAGGGGAATGCATTGTGTATTTGTCTACTAATTGTGGGGTTGCCGGAGTTACAGAAACCTGAACCCCCGTTAGGACACCATTGCATAAGGGAGCGTAGGATCTCAGAGTTTAAGGCTGTGGTTAAGTTTATATCTTAATCGCTTTCCTATAGTTGCGGATGCTTGCAGGGGGTTTAATCACAAGTATGTATTAGTCCAATTAAGGTCGGTACATTAGCACAGGTTCACCCACACAACACTTACAACACCAAAGAAGAGTACTTATCTATATGAAGCGAAAGGACTTGACAGAATTCCCATGTGTCCTCGAGAACGTTTGGTCCTTATAAGTATTTCCACCGGCTTGTCCTTTGCTAAGAAAGGATTGGGCCACTTGCTGCATTTGTTCTTTGTCTTTATTACTTGCGCTTTGTTTTGTTGGTTTATTATAAAACCCCTAAAAATCCGTGTGCTAAGTATTTACAGAGATTTCCTGCTCCATACCACTAGTCAACACCTTCTACTCCTCGTTGGGATCGACACTCCTATTTATCAAAAGTACTACGATACACCCCCTATACTTGTGGGTTATCAGGTATTGGCACATCTGGGACGGTGAAGAAGATTCCAGCTCAACCCGCTGATTTGTTGGAGCTCTATTGCGGGATAACTAATGATGATGACCGCAGAGCCCAGCGCGGGAAGATAAGAAATATCCAACTCCCAGCTATCAGGTATTTTGCTTATTATCTTTCCACTAGTGTTCTTGGTAGGGATAACACTAGCAATATTTCCAACTATCATTTGGCTTTCCTAGCTGCTGCACTCAACAATAAAATCAATTACATCTTGGTTCTCTCATTGCTCATTGCTTAGCTGCTAAGGGACCCATTTATGGGGGTATTATTGTTGCACGTGTTGTTGCTGCACTAGACCTTTCTGTTGATCCAACTGATACAGTTTTGGCTCCTTAGAGGCTTGATTTAGCTGCCATGAAAGCGCATCACTTTGTCACTACTAGCTCTACCCTTGATAATTTGGTTTATAGGATGATGTTTACTGACAAGGAAGAGAGAGAAATTCCTTTGCCCCAAAACAGTTTGTTCAGTATTTCCCAGGGACCTTGGTCACGCTCCAAGGAGAAGATGGACGAGAAGCTACGCATTCGTGGTTTCCACGGACACTACCAGGGGGACGCACCCTCATACGACCCCTCTGTGCACTACACAGGGGCGTCCTTGAGCTCATACCAGGATGAAGGGGTCTCTCTTCGTCGTACTACGAAGGTGCACCTTCTTGGTCACCATGGAGTTGAGACCCACTTAGGCCAAAAGCCTAAGCTTGGGGGAGGTATACCGACATCACACTCATCTATATATCATGTTTCGTCGGTTCTTTGTATATCCATGTTTCTCTTTTCTTTTTGGTTTTTTTTCTGCTTTCTCAAAACACAAAAAGACCAAAAATATTTCGTTGTTTCTCTTGGTTTGTTTCTTTGCTTTTTAGCTTTGGTTTGCCTGAAAAAATCCAAAAAGATTTCGCTTTGTTTGTTTTTGCTTTGTGTGCTTGCTTTAAAAAATCGAAAACACCAAAAATATTTGTTGTTCTTCTTTGGTTTTGTGAAGTTCTTTGCAGGGTTCAGCGGTCCTTAGTGGAGTTTGGTTTCTTGTTATTATTCAAGCCACACAAGTAAAGAGCAATGATGAAGATTAAGAAAACTTGACGTGTGGTAAGAGGCTGGTAATGAACTCTATTTGTTTTCATTTTTGTACATATACTCATCATTGTGAGCATGCTTAGTCTGTTCATGTAAGGTGTATGTTATTTATGGATGCTTAGTAGTTCTTACTTTCTTATGATTAGCTCCAGCTTGCTAATAGTTTGTAGCATGTCATATGAACGTTTGCTTGCATTGTTCTATTCATAACTTGGTATGATGTTGTGGTATCCTCCTTTGAATGTTTCATATGAATCGACTTGGCACATGCTCACGCATGCATATGACTGAACAATATTCAGTAAGCCTCGATGATTTATTTTGCCTCAGAGTGCTTGTATCACTTTCATGCCATAATTAGTCCTGTTTTGTTGCAAGCATGATTATGACAGTTATTGCTCTCTCGTTTGTCGCTCCCTCTCTATTGCTAGCCTTCACTTGCACTGAGTATGAACTCTACTTGTGCATCCAACTCCCCAAAACCAATATTGCCAATAGTGTCCACCATACCTACCTACTAGCATCATTTGCTATTCAGTGCATATTCATTATGCCTTGTTTTCTTCCAAATAAAATGTTTGACTGTTTTGAGAAAGTTAGTTAGTAAAGCTCTCACGAACTTGATGGCACACTTTATTTCTTGCACTTAATAAACCTGAACCATTGTGACTGTCCATGAAAGTTATATGCTTGCAAATTATAGGCTGGGAGTTAGCAGAACCGTGCTGTCACGGGGAATGCTTTCAACGGTTGTGGATATATATCCAGTTGATATGATGCTCTTTTGTTTGCGGATGTCGTCAGCGTGAAACAAAAGGGGAGCTTGTAAGTTCATGGAGTTATATATATATATATGTGTTAGAGAAACGCGTGGGCCGCTAGCCTAAGCCATGCCTAATCATGGTGGAAACTTGCAGCATAACCATAATGAGCAATCTGTGAAGCACTTCAATAAAAACCTATGCAAATAGCAAATAAAAAGATCGTTGAGATGCTCATTGTTTGCTTGCCTTGTCATTTTGATTATGGGATAGCTCCTGTATCATGTGCAAGGGGTACCCTGTTAGCGGTTCTCTATGATACACATGTATTTACTATGACAAGAACTTACCGGTAACTAAAGTTGAGTAGCATGAGGAGCGACCCTCGTACTCAAGGGACATGACATTTCCAGTTTATGGTCTGTCAAGCATATAACTCATATTGGACCTCACTTTCACCTTAATCATCTAAAGATGCCTATGATAGGGGAAATGGGAGCTCAAAGCTAATGAGTACCTTACTTTCAGCATTTGGAAGCCTTTCAAACTTTTCAAAACCTTTTTACTTCCTTGTTGAGTCACCATTTATTATATGGGCACCTTCTTGAGAGCAAAGTTGTCATTCTTAGTTTAATGTGCTTGTCTCAAAACTTGATTAATTATGTCATGACTTTGATGCTTGTATCTTTGATATCTTTACTTCTAGTCTTCACTTGAACTTCAGAGGTGCCTTGGCATTTATGTTGTGCTCTACAAACAAAGGCAAGCGAGATACCACTCTATCATACCTTTTTATGAGCATTGCAATGTTGCTTATGTTTATGTTTCATGCTACTTATTATTATTGAGTTGGATTGTTTCATAGTTTGCAATGACTATTGAGTAGACTTAGTTGCATAGTCCTTATTATGAATTGTCTAAGTATCTACTCCTGTGCTGAGAATATATACATCATATGAAGCAAATGTGTTTGTGAAAGTTCTTTTATCGCACTCAGTTTTCAACTGAATTGCTTGAGGACAAGCAATAAGCTAAGCTTGGGGGGGAGTTGATACATCCAAAACGTATCTACTTTTCCGAACACTTTTGCTATTGTTTCTCCTCTAAACTTGTGTGATCTGGATACAACTAACACGGACTGACGCTGTTTTCAGCAGAATTACCTTGGTGTCTAGTTTTTGTGTAAAAAATCAACTATCAGGAAAAATCCCAGAAAATATGCCAAAAATCCTATTTCACCAGAAGACTCATGGAGTCAGAATACAAGACGGAGTGGGGCTCTGAGGGGCCCACACTCCCTGCCGCGCGGTCAGGCCTGGCCGCACCTGGAGGGGGTGTGGCCGCCTCAAGCACCCCCTCGGCCTCCCTCTTCGCCTATAAGTTGCCTTCTGACCTAAAAACTCCGGGGGTTCGACGTTTTTCCAGAAAGAGTTCCGCTGCGCCGCTGCCACCAGAAACCGCGATTTAGAACCAGAAACTCCGTTCTGGCACCCTGCCGGGACGGGGAATTTGGAGAGGATCATCGCCATCATCATCATCAACGACACCTCTCCATCAACCATCCATGTTTCCCTCATCCATGAGTGAGTAATCCCCCGCTGTAGTCTATGGGGATGGTAGGGATTGGATGAGTTCTATCATGTAATCGAATAAGATTGTTAGGGCATGGTGCCTAGTATCTCTATTAGTGCTATTTGACTTTGTTGCAAATTGTTGTGCTTAATGCTTGTCACTAGGGCCGGAGTGCCATGATCTCAGATCTGAACTTATTATTGATTCATGATGATAGTACTATTTGTGATCTTATCTGCAAGTTGTATACACATATCATTGTTCGGATCCAAAGGCCTCAAAGTGACAAAAATTGGAACAACCGGAGGGGGTGGCTATGATGTGAGGATCACGTGTGTTCATGGAGTGTTAATGCTTTGCTCCGGTGCTCTATTAAAAGGATCATCTTAATTGCCAGTAGTTCCCTTGAGGCCCCACTGCAACGGGCTGGCAGGACAAATGATGTTGTGCAAGTTCTCACTGCGAGCACGCATGACTATATATGGAGCACATGCCTATGATTGTTTAGTACTTGGATGCTTTATATTATTTATCCGCAATTGCCCTAGATCTTGAAGTTACATGTTTAGATTTATCCATGCAACGCCCGTCCATCCATCTCTATGCCTACCGCACTCATATCCTACTATTTGCTACTATTGTTACTATTGCTCTTGTTTTACTGCTGCTGCTGTTGCTACTACAAAACTGCTGCTACTAATAAATTACTGTGAGCAAGAACTATTTCTAGGTGCAACTGAATTGGCAACTCAGTTGTTAAGTCTTGTAAGTATTCTTTGGCTCCCCTTGTGTCGAATCAATAAACTGGGTAATACTACCCTCGAAGACTGTTGCAATCCCCTATACATGTGGGTCATTAGTAGGATGTGCGCCTCGACCAGGGAGCTCCCTCGACCCTCTGACACCGGTCTTCTCCGCCAGTCCGCTGCCTCTTGCCGCACCACACGACGTCTCGGCTAGTTTTACCCCTGCCGGTTCTCCTCCAACTTGGCTACCACCGCAAGGGGCACGATAGCAAATGGCTCCAAGCCACCACTGTAAGAGGCGACTAGAACCTCATGCTCATCCTCGCCTTTTTTATGAATTGTAAATGTACCGATAATTTTCATCTCATCTAATGATATTATTGGTTGCATTTCGTTGATTCATGCATATATGTAGTCATGTACTTTATCCATTGCCTATGTACTATATCCATTGCCTCACCTGTTAGTAAATTTGAGCAGATTTGATTTGAGAAACATTAGGATTTAAGACCTGTAATTGGAAGGTTAGCCTATGCTAATTTGGTTTGATAGATACCGTGGTAATTGACGTAGTTGTAGCCCGTTTGACAGGTACAGTAGGATTTATGTTTTGATCATTGTGATCTAGGATCATTTTGAATTTAGTGATCATTGTGATATGGACTTTGTCATTTGGCCACCACAGGTCAATTGGATATGTATGTATTAATCCGAACAATTTTTTTAGCTCCTGAAATCTTTAGTATACTTGCTATACCAATTTTTATTTTGCAAAGCGCTATTCTGAAAAATAGTGTGCTATAACTTGCATAGTGTTTGGAAAAGGGCCACACTAGAACAAATAAGCCGCTACACCTGGACTAATGGCCAGACGCCTCCTACGCTTGTCCACCTTGACAGATTCTTCTGCACTTCCGACTGGGAGGACATCCACGACGCTTGTCACCTGTGTTTCTTAGCTTCTGTTGTTTCGGACCATTGGCCGTTGCTACTGGACTGCACGCCTCTCCCTCCCTCCCAATGCCGTTTTCGGTTTGATTAATTCTAGCTGCGCACGGACGGCTTTCATGAGACGGTCACCACGCCTGGCAATCTGTAAAGCGCTATTTTGAAAATAGTGTGTTATAACTTGCATAGTGTTTGGAAAAGGTCCACGCTAAAATAGGGCGTGATTTTTTTGTTGGTTATGGGTGAAGAACTCAGCAGACGCGTTCGGTTCCAAGCCGGAATTAGGAGAGAGTCAAGGAACAAGCCTACCAAGAGCAAAGAAAGGCGCCAGAAGGATTTAAAATCTGTTCTAGGCAGTCTCGATGGGAACCGACAATTCGCTTTCATAGGCTACCAAAAGTTTGGGAATATCCTGTTGGTGATGGCCTTTCATAGGATGCACATTAGATTTCATTGACATGATCTACCCACCATCATCGAAAGGGCATCGATTTGTGCTGGTAGCCATTGATTATTTCACCAAATTGTCTGAAGCAATACTTCTCAAGAAGATGACTCATGAGGAGATGATCCGGTTCATCACTGAGTACAGTGTTCACCGATTCGGCAATACCACAGACTCTAACGCTGATCAAGATACATCCTTCATGGTGGAGGAAGTTCAACAGTTTTCCGAATCATATGGGATCATGGTGCTCATTTAATCTCCTTACTATTTTCAAGCTAATGGACAAGCTGAATCCACCAATATAAAGTTTTGATCAAGCTTATTAAATGGAAGATTCAAGATCATCCTAAAAGGTGGCATGAGGTATTATCTAGATCATTGTGGGCTCACCGAATCTCAAGGCACATGGTTACTAAAGTTACCCCCTTCGAGTTAGTCTATGGATAAGAAGCCATTTACCCATAGAGGTGAATCTAGCAGGCTTGAGATTTGCTTAACAAAACGGTTTATCGGTTGAGGACTACTATAATTCAATGATGTACAACATCAATGAAGTGGCCGGTAAGTGCTTGGTGGCTCTACGAGACATCGAGAAAGATAAGTTGCAGGCAGGGCCGGCCCACAGGCCGGGCAAACAGTGCGACCGCACTGGGCCCCCACGAGCCAGGGGCCCTGGCCCAGGTAATATTTCTAATATTAGTAGTTAAACTTTCTGATTTTTAGGACTTAAAATAGAAGGCCCATGTGTGGCCCACCCAGATAATTACGTACGGAAGGCCAAGGAGCGACCGAGCGTACTGCTACTCGTCTCCTCGTCTCTTATCTTCTTTCTCCCGGTCTCCTCTTCTCCTCCCCAAAATTCTGAAACGGCGCCGCCGTCGCCGCTGGTCTTCAAGACACTGCTGGTCTTTCCAAGGTTGCCACCCCATTAATGGATGCCAACAGCGCACATCCATCGTTCCCCAAATTTTTGCCCTTTAATTCACAACGGTTCTATCCTTTCTCGATCAAATAGCCGTTTGGGACTGATTCTTGAGAGAGGTAAATTCATGTTTGCCTTACTGTTGCTACTAAGACCTCAATCCATTGATATATTCTAAATAGTTCTGATTGTCTGTTCTGTTCTTCAGCTCAAGCAGTGGGGTGGGGTTTTGATTGGATCTGAGAAGGGCCTGGAATCTAGATCCGAGAGACCAAGAGTGCTCTCTGCTCAAGAGGAACGGGAAGATTCAAGATTGTTCAGTTCAAGCGACAACCAACAGTCAACAAATCAAGTGTACATCCAAATTGAGCCAGGTGTTTCCGTTCCTTCTCTTGACCATTTTTATGCAGTTTCTATTATTTGTCTGGTGATATGTCTTCTAAAAAGCAGTTATCCGGTAGTGAAAAAAGAAAGAAAAGAAAACTTCGCGATGCGTTTGTAGAATCCCAAAAAGGGTCCATTCACAAGTTTCTTAGAAATGGTAGTTCTTCAAGGGACCCAGACTCTCTGCAATTGGCCTTAGTACCTGTTGAAGAAAACCAAACTGAGAATGTAGATGTGGATGATGACATCAATGAGGGTGATAAAAGTACTAGTGAGCATGAAAACCCAGCTGATTCGCCAAATTTAGAAAATCCAAGTGTCGATGAACAACAACCTTTCTCTATTAATATTTTTGATCCGCGAGAATGGGAAAATCTAGATGATAAGGATAGGGATATTTTAGTTGAGAAGGTTCCTGTAAGAGAACAAAATGTCATGTTTCCATTAGATAATCAGTCTAGACGTTTTTCACAAACTTATTATTCTAGAAAGTTGAGAAATGGAGAGGTACATGATAGGAAGTGGCTGGTTTACTCTAAATATGTTGACAAAGTTTACTGCTTTTGTTGTAAGCTTTTTAAATCCCATGGCAATAAGAGCTCATTAGCTGGTAATGGATTGAGAGATTGGAGGCATCTTAGTGAGAGGCTTAAAGAGCATGAAAATGGTGTAGAGCATATTAAAAACATGAACACATGGAGTGAACTAAAAGTTAGACTAGCCAAAGATAAGACAATTGATAAGGAATGGCAGCAGCAAATCACAAAGGAGAAGGAACGATTGAGACATGTGCTAGTAAGACTTGTAGCCATTGTAAAATATCTTGGTAAACGCAACTTAGCTTTTCGTGGATCCAATGAGAAGTTGTATCAACACAACAATGGTAATTTTCTGGCATGTGTAGAGATGATTGCTGAATTTGATCTAATAATGCAAGATCATCTTAGGCGAATTCAAAATGATAAAATTTATCATCATTACCTTAGCCATAGAATTCAAAATGAATTAATTTCTCTTTTAGCATCTAGTGTTACAAGTGTTATCTTGAAAATTGTTAAAGAGGCAAAATATTTCTCCATAATTCTTGATTGTACCCCAGATGTTAGCCATCAGGAACAAATGACCCTGATTATTTGATGTGTTAACATGTCAAATAACAAAATAAAAATATAAGAATTCTTTATGGAATTTTTGAAAGTCGATGACACTTCTGGTTTGGGACTTTATAATGTACTTCTGGATGCTCTCGAGTCCTATGGACTGAATATAGATGATGTGAGGGGCCAAGGTTATGACAATGGTTCAAACATGAAAGGAAAAAACCAAGGAGTACAAAGTCGCTTACTTAGAACTAATCCAAGAGCTCTATATATGCCATGTGCGTATCATAGTTTAAACCTTACGTTATCTGATATGGCAAGTTCATGTGAAAAAGCTATTTCTTTTTTCGGGATTGTGCAACGGATATATGTATTGTTTTCAACTTCTACTAGAAGATGGAAAGTATTGCTTGACCATATTCCAAGTTTAACCGTGAAGGGTTTGTCAAATACTCGGTGGGAGAGTCGAATAAAAAGTGTTAAAGCTATTAGATATCAAGCTCCTGAACTAAGAATTGCTTTGTCTACGTTAGGTAAAATTTGCAAAGATGCCAAGTCAAAGCATGACGCAAAAACTTTATTTGATGCACTTGGTAAATTTGAGTTTTTACTTGGTATGGTTATTTGGCATGACATTTTGTTTGCAATAAACGCGGTGAGTAAGAAGTTGCAATCTCCATCCATGTGTGTTGACTCTACATTGAAGCAAATTGAGGGCATACTATATTTTTTTGATAAATATAGAAATGAAGGATTTGCAACAAGTTTGACCATTTCCAAAAAAAATAGCATCTGATATGGGTATTGAACCTTCATTTCCAATAAAAAGTCGAGTCACTAGGACAAAACAATTTGATGAACCTGATTATGATGAAGAAATTTTGTTAGCTGAGAAAGCTTTCGAAGTAAACTACTTTTTAGTTATGGTTGATGTGGCAAAGGTCTCGCTAAAAACTAGATTTGAGGAACTTACGGTATTCAAAAATATATTTGGTTTTTTACTTAGCTCAAAAGACTTGAAATTGCTGAATGATGTCGAATTGGGAAAATCTTGTGATAGGTTTGTGAAAACATTTTCTCGCAAGGTTTCTTGTGATGCTGAACAGGTTCCATGTGATGTGAATGAGTTCGTGATGTTGAACGGGTTTCATGTGATGTTGAACCGGATGATTTATTTTCGAATTAAGATTGCTACAAATGACTTTACGAATCGATGTGCCTATGCATGCCATGGAAATATTTGAGTTTGTTAGGGATATAGATTGTTTTCCAAATATTTTAATTGCTTATCGTATTTTGTTTACTATACCAGTGATGTAGCATCAATTTGAGCATAGCTTTTCCAAGTTAAAGTTGCTAAAAAACTATTTAAGATCATCAATGTCTCAAGAAAGATTAAATGGTTTGGCAACTTTGTGTATTGAGAAAGATAAGTTGGATGAGATAAATACAGATGATATTATAGACGACTTTGCTTCCAGAAGTGTTAGGAGAAATTGCAAGTTCTGAGCTCAGTTTGCTTGAACCTATCTCATGCAGGAAGCTTTGCAAAATTTGAGTTCTGGTGAAAAATATGAAGTGGTGAACAGTCTGTCTGCAATGGGGCATGTTCTAAATACATTATAGTGTATGTATCTGTCATAACAACTCCACGTAATGCTTGACTATTTGTTTATTATTGGTTGATTGCCTAATATACTTTTCTTGTGCTTTATAGGCTATCCCTGCTCTATGGTACAATGACAAAGTGGATCGGAAACTGGCGAGGACCGGAAACAAATGCAAGTAAATGTAACTTGAGGCCTGTGTAACTTTTAAACCATAACACAAAAGTCTAAGCATAATTTTTGAGAAACTTATTCCTTTTGAAGAAAAAAGATGAGTTTGGAGTTCTCCCTTGTGAAGACCAGCAAAGCGATCTTACTACCATGATTAGTCTGCTTGATCGAGACAAATAATGTCCTTTTTAGAGTCAAATGATTAGTATTTTGAGAGTTAAAAGATCATGGATCTATGCTATGTTCTGAACATTAATTCGTCAATGAAATATGATATTATTTTTAGCTTGAAGTATATTGCTTTCAACATTTGTGTGGAAATAAGGGCCCCTTGCTGTCATTTTGCACTTGGGCCCCGCTTAACAATGGGCCGGCCCTGGTTGCAGGTAGCAAGGACCTACAACAAGAAAGCCCGGCTGACAAACTTTCAAGTTGGACACTGGTGTGGAAAATTATCCTACTGATTGGTACCCGCAAAGCTGCCTTGCTAACCAATACCCTAGTCCATACTGTCTTATCCCAAATACTTCTAAACATAGGTTTTAAGAGGTCACTATCAAGAAAAAAGCGAATGTCAAATCCAATACGTGTAGGACACGTGATTATCTAACACGGCGGACACAAGGTCGGCCTGAACCATTTCCATTAACCAACGAGTCGTAACCGAAACAGCAAAAGAACATAAGCGAAAACTAAATAAATAAACCTAACTATAGTCTAGCTTGATGAAAGGATAACCCTATTTAAACACCTTTACAAAGACGGAAGGGATATATACGGCCTAGTCAAAATGGCCTAGGTGGGAGAACATAACAGCCCAGTCAATGGCTAGGGATTTGTGAGCTTGATTATTACACCTCTGAGACCAAAGCATCAGGTCTTCCCCACACCTGCGAAAAATCAGAATTATTGACTCGACCTCATTCCTAAAGATTTTTGTGTTGCGCCTCTTCCAAATGTTCTAAAAGGCACAAATCAGCACAGAGGTTCTGACTATGCAATTCTGAGTGCCTTCCCAAAAATCCCGGATTGAGAGGCTGTTGCCTGCCAAAACTCACCGGCGATCAGCGACGAGCAACACGAAGAGCCGGGAGGCTCCCAGAACTGCTGGTGGGCCCTGGTCCCTCGGGCAACGGCCCGCAAAACTCCGGCACGTCTGGCTTGGTTCGAGGCGTGCCACCTATACCTGGTCGGGAAGGTGAAGGATTGCTCCGATTGATTTCTGCATGGTAAACAAGTATCGTAAAATTCGAGCCGTGACGGCTCCCGTGTTTCCGTGAATCGGATCCTATAGCCGATTATCCCATGGTTACGCATTAGATTTACGATAACATGGGGTTTTGCTTTATCATTACAAGTTAAATCGATCTCTGACGGTTTAACGTTTCCACCACGTAATCGGGCGTCCTACGTAATTGAACTGGTATATACAAAAGATGAAGAATACTAACCCTAGAGGAGGCCTAATAACCAACGTAAAGTTAATTACCGGAACAACTTCTCTAGAACGAGTAAGCCACGTCTTTACGTACTACTGGATCGTTCAACCCGTTTGTAAGGCCTTACTACGTGGATATCAAACTAAACCTTGGTGAGCAAGGCACAACCATAACAGATCGAATCAGCTAAATAAAGATCAAGCAAGATACTACCCTCGCACTTGGGAAACAGTGCAAAGGTAGCGAGATAACTAGAGGCGACATAACTTTAAATAATTACGACGAAAAGCACCGATGCTAGCCTCAACAAATCTATGATAGTAGTGTTACTCGCCATCAACAAGGCTTCAGTACGAGTAACACTAAATAACGTATAAGTAAAAATACTGCCTAGATCGCAAGATGCGATCTAGGCAACATATTGACACTACCCGAAAGAAACCCTAGAAACAAGGGGTGGCGATGCGCCGAGATTGTGTTTGTTGTGAACGTGATTGTCCTCCTTTTCTCGATAACCTTAGGTACATATTTATAGTCCGGAGACTCTCTACTTTTGGAATAACTCTACAACTCTATCTTTACCTAAACTGAAACGGAATCTAAACTGAAACGAAACCTACTATGATACAAGATACACGGGCAATTTAGCCCAAATCCACGCACTAGGCCGATCCAACAACACGTTGAATATATGTATCTTCCAAGCCCATCTTGATCACGGCCCATCTCCTTCTTTGGCCAAAATATGGCGATAACACATGCCCCCTGGTTTTGGCAATAATAATTCCAAAACCACTCTGCTGATGTTTGTTTTTTTTTCTTCTTTCCCTCCCCCCTTTTTTTTGTATCGGGTTAGCGTTGGCGAATCGTCGCGACAGATAAATCACGCTACCCCTTCATCATGATGCCCTGTCTTCTCAACTCCTTCGCAGTGCATGATTTGACGATTTTGGCAGCACATTCTGGGAAACCGCTATGGCATTAAACCGCTTCATACTATTCCCCTTATTTAAATCCATCTAAGCAGTTCGCCATCCCCATCTTCCTCCAGCAGCCAAAAAACCCTTCTTCCTCCGCCGAAAAAGCCCTCTTTTCCGCCATGGCCTCCTCTGCTTCCTCTGGCCTGTCCTCCCAAGCCTCCAACTCAACGGCGACCGAGAGCCGACACGGAGCACCCGCCAGCGGCATGCTACTCTCGCCCCACAATGGTGGGACGAGAGGATTGGGATCGCCGTTTGGTCGGGCAGCGTCCTTGACCGGCGGCGAGGAAAACTGCGATTCCTTGCCGATGGAGAAGCGGGCGACAGCGACGACGCCATGTCACTGGGGCGTCGACTCCTCCGATGAAGAGGAGGAAGAGGAGGACACCTCCTCCGAGGAGTACCAGCCGGTGAAGTACTTCGCCCGGGTCCAGCGAGGACACCGACAACGACGAGGCCTCCTGGCTTCTTTAGCGGCGGCGGTGAAGGCAGCGGCCAGCGCCGAACAAGACAGCGGCGGCGACGGCGGCGGCAGCGACCTCAGCCTAGATTAGGAACCAGTAGTAGTAGTAGTAGTAGCAATAAGCTCCCTTTTGTAATCAATCATCCTTTTGTAAGCAATCATCTTTTGAATGAATGAAAATCTGTTTCCCGAAGATTGCCTTGTTCACCCCTAATTTTGCCGATAGCCACAATAGGTCGATGCTCCAGAAGCCGATAGCAACGTATCGGCTTTCACCTTGTTACGTTCACGCAGTCAACCAAGCCACAGCTCAAAGAGCCGATGTATATCGGCTTTCCCAAAGACGTTGACAAGGTCCAACTTGGTCACATACTTAGGCAAACCTAAACGGCCACTTCTTAGTTTCAAACGGTAACCTGCGACCCTCTTCAAAAAGGGCAACCCAGATCTCCAATTGCCCATCGAAATACGTGCCCTGAACAAACAGCTAGTGACGGGCAAGGATGAAGATGACGAAGCCGAGATCGCCGAGATGGATCGTGTCCGTGCTGACGCGCTCCACGCCTTCGAAGCATTTCTTCAGTAGCTCGTATGTGTAAACTGGCACCTGTTTGTAACATGTGTGAACCTCTAGAGTCGATGACCGCGCATCGGCTATATATTTTTGCTTTTATTCGGCCGATTTTCAGCATCGGCCCCCACATTTTTACTGTCCAACGTCTCACGTGCTTTTACTTGGCCGATTTCAATTTTCAGCATCGGCCCCCACATTTTTTACTGTCCATCATCCCACATGCTTGGGAAATATTTCTTGAGATGTTGACCGTTGACCGCCACTGGGAATTTCACGCCGTCCAGCTCCTCAAGCATGTATGCGTTTCCTCTTAAAACTTGATCGACCCTGTACGGCCCGTGCCAATTTGGAGACCATTTACCATATGTTGCATCCTTAGTCCCTAATGGCAACACAGCTTCCCATACCAGATCACCAACATGGAACTCCTTTGGCCTCACTTTCTTGTTGTATGCACGAGCTACCTTGGCCTTGTTCTCTTTGATTTTCTCAAGCGACCACAGCCTGAGCTCAGTTAAATCCTCAACACTGTCACTCATCAGGGTTGCATATTCTTCAGTTGTTAGATTGTCCTGAAAAGTGACACGTCTCAATCCAGCCGTAATTTCCCAGGGCAATACGGCTTCTTGTCCATATACTAGATGGTACGGTGAGGTTTTAATCGCCCCATGGCATGACATGCGATAAGCCCACAATGCCTCTGACAAAACCTCGTGCCAGCGCCTAGGGTGCTCATCGATTTTTCTCTTGATCAACTTGATGAGGCTCTGGTTGGACGCTTCAGCTTGCCCATTTGCTTGAGCATAGTATGGAGATGATCGATCAACTTAATCCCGTGTCCTCGCAGAACTTTCTAAACTCTTGAGAAATAAAGGCCGAACCTCCATCGGTCGTGATAGTTTGGGGAATCCGAATCTATGGATGACATGTTCTTTCACAAAGTTGATAACATCCTTTGAGTTTTGATTTCATCGGACAGCCTCCACCCATTTAGTGAAATAATCGGTGATGGCCAAAATCCACATGTGGCCTTTGCTTGATGGAGGATTGATTTTGCCGATCATATCCATGCCCCAACCTCGGAATGGCCAAGGCTTGATGATGGGGTTCATTCTTGACGCTTTACCATCTGAATTTTTCCAAATTTCGACATGCTTGACACCCTTTGTAGTACTTGAAGCAGTCCTCAAGCATGGTGGGCCAATAAAACCGATCGCTGACCAACCATTTCATCTTGTGAGCCGATTGGTGAGTTCCACAGCGCCGTGTACCTCGTGTAGGAGCCGATTGGCCTCGGCGTCCCCGGACATTTGAGTAATAACCCTTCCGAGTCTGTAAAACATGTCATCCCCAATAAGCACATACTTCATGGCCTTGTACCTTATCCGTTTAGGTGCCCCGAGCGAATCTTTCAAGTAATTGAACATATCGGCTCTCCGATCGTCGACTTCGAGGCTGCACGAACATCGGCTCCCTCTGCTACATCCTTGTAGAAGCCATTGTGCAAGATCATTCGCCTCGATCTGCGACCGTGGGATCCGGTGAAGTTTATGTACGGAACTGCGCCATTAGCTCATGGCGGTGCAGCCATAATGGGAAGAGGGACTCGCTCTCACTTATACTCCTCCGTGAGTTGGGAAATCACCAACTTGGAGTCTCCAAAATTTCCACTTACGCTCCGGCCGAGGAGTAACTCCATGCCTTGCGTATCGCCTCGTACTCGAGAGGCGTTGTTGGTGCGAGAGGTAGATAATCGATGGAGAAGGAAAATGTTGCCCCGGCGACACGAGTAAAATGCCGATGCCGCAACCATCGTCAAACCGATCCATCGAAAAACATAGCCCACGCTCTTATGACGGTCTTTGCTATGTTAGTGTTGATCCTTTCAGCGATAAGGTCGGCCAACGCCGTCCCTTAAGCGCTTTCGCGGGTTGATACGGATGTCAAACTCGATAATGCAAACATCCATTTGCCGAGTCGGCCTTTCAACATAGGGAGCGGCATGTGCTTTATGACTCGATTTGCATATGATGATGATCTCGTGATAGCAAAATGTGGCGCAGCTTGGTGCGGTGAAAAAGCGGCAGAGCACAACTTATCGATATCGGGATACCTTGTCTCGCGTCCGGCATCATACGCTTATGTAAATACTCGCTCCAGCCCATCATAAACTTGCACCACCACCGAGGCGATGGACGTGTCGGCTACTGACAAGTAAATGTAGAACGGTCTGTCCGGCTGGGGTGGAATCAACACTGGCGGCTCCGTCAGATATTCTTTGATCTCGTCGAAGGCTTGTTGTTGTTCTGCCCCCCAGCGGAATTCCTCGTCAGATTTAATTTTCACCAGTCCCATGAACGGTTCTATTCTTCCTGACAGATTGGAGATGAATCTTCTGACGAAGTTGATCTTGCCGATTAGAGACTGCAGTTCTTTCTTAGTGGTAGGTGGCTTCATTGTTAAATCGCCTCCGACTTTTCAGGCCGATCTCAATTCCTCGTTCATGTACCAAAAACCCAAGAACTGACCGCCGTCGAAGGCACACTTCTTTGGATTCATCCGTGGCGAATTTTCTTGTTCGGTCCGGGGCGTTGCGATCGTCCAAGTGTCCTTGCCTTGAAGCGGACTTGACCACCACGTCATCGATGTAAATTTCCACCAACTTGCCGATCGGATCATGGAAAATATAATTCATGGCTCTTTGAACGTATGCGCCGGCATTCTTCAGTCCAAACGTCATGACTACATACTCGAACAACCCCACTGAACCTGGGACTCTGAACGCCGTCTTGTGTATGTCTTCCGGAGCCATAAAAATTTGGTTGTAACCGGCATTGCCATCCATGAAGCTCAAGATCTTATGACCAGCCGCTGCGTTGATTAACGTCTCTGCCACTGGCATCGGATACTCATCCTTTGGGGTAGCTCTGTTGAGATCCCGAAAATCTATGGCAACACGCCAACGGCCATCCTTTTTCTCTACAGGTACGATACTAGAAATCCATTCAGCATACCTGCAGGGCCTGATTAACTTGGCTGTCAACATTTTCTCGACCTCCTTCTTGACTTCTTCCAGAATTTCGGCCTTCATCTGTCGTGCTCGCTGTTGGAACGGCCGAAATCCCTTTTTAAGCGGTAGTCGATGCTCAATGATGCTCCTGTCTAACCCAGGCATTTCTGTGTAGTCCCAGGCGAAGCGATGCGGATATTTTTCAGCAGGGCTATCATCGGACCCCTTGACTCGGATCTAACTTTTTGCTGATAAATGTTGGTCGTGGCTTATCCCCAGGACCAATGTCGATCTCTTCTAGTTCATCAGCGGATGTAAACCCATACCCTAGCTTTCCGTCACCTGTCAAATCGATGCTAAACACAGGGCAAGCAGTAGGTGAGGATAACAAAAATAATTTGGGCCGATTGCCTGAATCGGCCCCCTTTTTGATTGCATTAGTCAAGGATGGTCTACACCTTATTGTTTTACAACGGCAGGGCATCTCCCTGCTACGACTACGTGACCTGCTTGTCGTATGATTGCTGCTTTTAATTTTTTGTGGCCGATCGCGAGGATCGGCCGTACCACGTACGATCGTGGACTTTGCTACTCTGTCAGGCCAGTGGATAAGACCAGCCTCACCCCGTTTTTTGTAGCTTCAATGCGCTCACAGCCGTCGGTGATTCGGAGATCGGCTCTTGGTCTTACGCTTCCCGCACGTTCATGCCAGCTATGGAGACCTCGATAGAATCATCATGGATGACCTCCACGTCATCTCCATCCCATTGTATTAAACGCTGGTGCATCGTGGGCGGAATGCACGGCATTAGCGTGAATCAATCTCTCCCTAGCAAGGCAGTATGTGCTTTTGCTGTCCTGACGAAGAATGGCGTGGGTATTGTTTTCCTGCCTGGTTAGATCCACGTTCGATCGCCTTGCGTTTCAAGTCTGGCGTTGAAGTCGCTTAACGTGGCGTTGGTTTTGATCGGATCTGCGGTGGGCGTCCCAAACACCGTAGCATGGAGTATGGCATTATATTAGCTGCCGCCCGGTGTCCACCAACATCTTGCGAGTTGCCCATTGATGTAACCTCGTAGTGCAGGCTTTCAGATGTTTATAACCCTTCTCACGTGGCTTCTCAAAGATAACCGGCCGTGGGCGCGATCGACTGTGCCCGGTAGCTCATTGGTTCTTGGCGCGAAATTGGCGGAAGTATGAACACCATGTTTGTGCGGCCGATGTACGTGCATCGGCTTTTACTGGTTTAGGCGCCACTCTTTCCTTGTCGGGCGGTCTCCGTTTCCAAAGTCGCCTAATTTTGATGGCGGATCGGGCCGCTTTCTTTAAAGCGTGGAATCTTGCTTGACTTCCTCAAATTCTGCCGCTGCACTCTCGCTTTTGGGTATGTCAGTCGTCGGGACACCACCTTGGGCGGTGATATCTTCTTCTTTGTCATCCCTTGGCTTCTCGAGGTCCTTTGCTCGGCGGACTCCTATGTGGTTACGAGGTGGGAGAGGCCCTAGGCGTTTGAACTGAAACGGCCTCGTGTCCTCTTCGCTGTCCGCATTCGGGCAGTTGTCGATAGGTAATCGGCTCATTCCGCGTCCAGCAATACTTGAAGAAGGACAATCCCAATGTTTGTCTGCGCCTTCCTTTTCTTTTGACGGTCCCCTAGCGAGGTGCTCATATCCCTCATCGTCTCCATCGCGCGGCGTTGGTCATCTTGGCGCTCATACTTGTTAAGGAGATCGTGGAATGTGGCTTCGATACCGCACTCTCCTCACTGCTCCTCTGCTAAGTACCGCTTTGTCATTGTGGCTGGGCGCAAGGACCAGCCTCCTTTCTTTCTTTGCCCGAGGCGACCACCTTCCTCCTTATGCGTGTCATGGTGGTACCCAGACCTGCCATATTAACGAGCGAAAAAATCCGATTGGCGCCTCGCGGGCTTCGAGTTCTACCATGTTGGCCGGAAATGGGTTTGTGTCCACTTTCATGGCGAACTGCCCAGGATCGACGGCCTTGTTCTATCGCCATTTGGATTTGGCGGCGTAGCTCTTTGCAATCATTGGTGGTGTGGGTGAGCGGTGATGCCACTTGCGATGGTCTCCGTTCATTTCTGAGCCGTGGGATTTTATGGCCTTGGGTAACCTCGGTGCTTCTCTTTCAACGATAAATCAAATATCTGCTCGGCTTTGCTCACGAAGTCGAACCCTTTTGCAGGCCCTTTGTTTCACCCATTTGCGGGACAGATACGCCCCGAGCCCATTCAGCCACGGCCACCTCCACAGTCTGTATAGGATCATCTTCTTCATGTCGACCAGGCCTATCGGACGCTTGAACTTGTCTTGGTATAACTCGGTGGCGTTGTTCATACATCGTCGGTTTACGGGCCATGTCGCCAATGAGTTGTACTCTACTTGAAAGCGAGATCCTTGATGGGTGCTGAGAGACCCTACACTGCCAGCTCGACTGCTTCCTTCTAAGTTAGACGAGCTGAGTAACATCGGTTCTTGGCGGTCTGGCGCTGGATGTACTGACTCTTGCTCTCCCGCTTCACCTTTGTGCAGTGCAATGCCAGCCTCAGTAGCCTCTGAATGATATTGGATGTGGAAATGCTCTTCCAGTTGCTTCCAGGTCTGAATCGAATCAGGTGGCAGCGAGGTGTACCACCCAAAAGCTGGTCCTGTCAGAGATTGCGCAAAAAACCTTCGCGATCCGATCCGATGCGAAATTATGCCTAGCTGTGCGGTATCGGCTACGTGCTCGATCGAGCTCGACCCTTCGACCGCTAAACCTTGAGAACTCGGGGCCGATACTTGGGTGGCGGAATCGAGATCAAACTTCGTTGAATGCGGCTTTGAATAGCGATTGTCCTTCTCTTGACGCGAAGCGAACTGGTCTCTCAAGATGGTACGGATTTGCTCCTTTGTTTGAGCTGCAGGCTAGATTCTCATGACTTGTTCGGTGGCATACTTGGCTAGCTACGCTGTTTGTCGGCGTCCATCGAACATCGCCGCTTGAAGCCTTGCTCAAGGTCTGCCCTAGGAACCCTGCCGCGAAACTCCTGCGGTTGCAATCTGGTTGGTGCGTGCGGAGTTATTGCAGTCCGCACGTGGTGCATATATATCCGTGTGGGATTTCCTTAGGTGGCTCAAACAGGAATTGGCAATCGCTGGGTCGCCTCCAACCTTGTAGCGGCGTGCCGCTGCTCTGGCGGCTCACGAGCTGCAGTGTGAATGGCAGTGGCCTGGTGCAGGCGGTCTTTCTCCTGGTGAGTCCCTAAAGTAGGCCCCGACGGAGAAATGCGATGTTTCATGATCTCTGAACTACGCGAACGCGACCGCTCAGCGTTCACGGGCTCTCGAGTGGCGGTGCGAGAGAATGAGCCACCATGTAGTTGACTTCACAGTCGTAGAGCTCGTGCGCTCCTCCGAAGAACGGACAGATCCACCTCATCAAGAGCACCCTCGGGAGAACCCTCCACTTGATGCCATGCTTACGGGTCCTCTCAAAAGAGCCGATGAGATCGGCTTCAAGAGAGTTCGATCTCGTCATACCGCCTTGTGCTCTTGAGCGGCAGATGCGTCGTGGTGCATTCTCCATCGCAGCGTCGGATGTTGATGCGAGCGTTGTTGAAGGTCCCACGGGCGTGCGAAATGTGTTGCCTGCCAAAACTCACGGCGAGCAGCGGCGAGCAACACGAAGACGGAGGCTCCCGAAATCTGGTGGGCCCTGGTCCCTTGGGCAGCCCGCAAAACTCGGCACGTCACGGCTTGGTTCGGCGTGCCACGACCTATACCTGGTCAGGAAGGTGAAGGATTGCTCCGATTGATTTCCTGCATGGTAAACAAGTATACATAAAATTCGAGCCGTGACCGGCTCCCAGGTTTCCCTGTGAATCGGCTCCTAGAGCCGATTATCCCATGGTTCTGCATTAGATTTACGATAACATGGGGTTTTGCTTTATCATTACAAGTTAAATCGATCTCTGACGGTTTAACGTTTTCACCACGTTGGGCGTCCTACACGTAATTGAGCCTGGTATATACAAAAGATGAAGAATACTAACCCTAGAGGAGGCCTAATAACCAACGTAAAGTTAATTACCGGAACAACTTCTCTAGAACGAGTAAGCCACGTCTTTACGTACTACTAGATCGTTCAACCCGTTTGTAAGGCCTTACTACGTGGATATCAAACTAAACCTTGATGAGCAAGGCACAACCATAACAGATCGAATCAGCTAAATAAAGATCAAGCAAGATACTACCCTCGCACTTGGGAAATAGTGCAAAGGTAGCGAGATAACTAGAGGCGGCATAACTTTAAATAATTACGACGAAAAGCACCGATGCTAGCCTCAACAAATCTATGATAGTAGTGTTACTCGCCATCAACAAGGCTTCAGTACGAGTAACACTAAATAATGCATAAGTAAAAATACTGCCTAGATCGCAAGATGCGATCTAGGCAGCATACTACCGAAGAAACCCTAAAAACAAGGGGTGGCGATGCTTGAGATTGTGTTTGTTGTGAACGTGATTGTCCTCCTTTTCTCGATAACCTTAGGTACATATTTATAGTCCGGAGACTCTCTACTTTTGGAATAACTCTACAACTCTATCTTTACCTAAACTGAAACAGAATCTAAACTGAAACGAAACCTACTATGATACAAGATACACGGGCAATTTAGCCCAAATCCACGCACTAGGCCGATCCAACAACACGTTGAATATATGTATCTTCCAAGCCCATCTTGATCACGGCCCATCTCCTTCTTTGGCCAAAATATGGCGATAACAGAGGCATGACTGAACGTTGTCATGAAGAGAGGGAACCGCCTCCCAGAACGAGGCAATCGAAGGACAGTGAAGTAACATGTGCACCGTGGACTCCGTAGAAGAGCAGAAAGGGCAGGCATCCGAGGAAGCAAGGCCTCTCCTGAACCTGCGCTCATTCGTGAACAACCTGCCGCGGTCCGCCAACCAGAGGAAAATGCAACACCGATTCGTCGCCAAATTCTTCCAAGTGGTAGTTGCGAAAGGGACCTCCTGCAAATGTTCGAAAGCTGTCAAATATGCTGATTTAGTGGTTAGCGGCCTCCCGTCTAGTCGCGCGACTCTAACGTCTGAGGTACTAGCATCAAGGCTAACATGGGCTACAAGATTTTGTAGTTCAGCGAGTTCCAAATGAGCGGCGAACGACAGCCTAGGTTGCGTTACGAAGGCGAGAGAGCGTGAACTGCAAACCGAAGCAACCGTGCAATTTTTGTTTATGATGTGAGAGTATAAAGCTGGGAAACGACCATCCAAAGTTATGTCTGATAGCCAAAGATCATGCCAGAATGAAGTGGTTGTACCCGATCCAATGGTGACCTTAGTAATTTTTCGGAAATTAGAAAGGCAAAGAAGCAAGTCACGCCAAACGATAGAGTCCAGGCGATTAGGGTCCCCATGTCTCTGTTATTGGACCAGCCGTATTGATTTCTCATCCAAACCTCCCATGGAAGGGATCCATCGGAGTGCAATTTAGTTAGGATTTTCATCATTAACGCAGAGTTTTGAGTGCGTAGGCAACGGAAGCCAAGACCCCCCTTGGAAATCGGCTGACAAAGCTCATCCCATGCGACCTTGCACTGACCACCATTTACCTGAATATCTCCTGCCCAGAAGAAAGCTCTACAGATTTTATCAAATTCCTAGATGGTGCCAGCAGGGACGATTAGAGTGGATAGCATGTGGGAGATCATGGATCTAATCGAGGCCTTAATCAGAATGGCCCTACCACTGATTGGCCAGACACAAAGTATGCTCTGCTAAGCTTCTCTATCTTCTTTGTTTTCCTTTTCCTAGCAATCTACAAGATTAGGCAATGCCACACAATTGCTGCAGACATACGTTCGGTCAGTCAGTCCGAACTGAATTCGGCTGAACTTATTATACGGTCATAACGGCCAATACAGATGAAAATACAGATCAAAAGCCCATATGCTAGTGCAGCCAGCCAATCGGTCTATTGCAACACTCACACACACTGCCTCCATCGCGTGACTGCCAGTTATTCATGTTCATCTCTTGAGGAACTTCTTGAACCAGTGTGCTGACTGCTTGGGATACCGCCTGCGCTGCTGGCCATCCCTGTAGTCAACAAAGTGTAGCCCGAACCGAACCGCGTACCCGCTCGCCCACTCAAAGTTGTCGAGAAGCGACCACGCGAAGTACCCCTTCACGTTTGCTCCATCCCTGTTAATCAGTATAGCGCATGCATCGCATTATCAGGTAATGTCAGATTTGATTTGTAGCTTGTATGGCAGAGTTAAGAGTATGCAGAATGCTTTGATCGACCTTATGGCACTCTGCAGGGCAAGAAGGTGCTTGTGGTAGTAGTCTATCCTGGCGTAATCCTTGAGGGCTTCCTGGATTGTCAGGCTCTTGTTGTTGAGTTCGGCGATGCCTGAATTAAAGAGTTTTTCAGTTAAGTTTCTGTAATGTCTCCTTTTGGTTTTCAGGAGAGAAATATGCTCACCATTTTCAGTGATGTAGACGGTGGGATTGCCGTAGTTATCCTTCACATATAGCAGCAGATCATGTAACCCTTGAGGGTAGACGTAGAGCCAAGGTGCAGCAGACTACATACATATACAGAACTGATTCACCACACATGAAAAGTGGGGAAACAACTATGTATTATGGAAGATCTGTTGGCATGTAGTATTTACATAAGTGGCAAATTACCTGAGGACCTATGGGGACGCCATTTCGAACACCTGACAATTTTGGAAGGTTAATATACATAATTAAAACGAAGAAAATGGTTGACACGTGATGACTCACCGGTAAGGTTAGCTTGAGCATCTGTATTGTAGCTGATATTCAGTCCATTTGATGGGGGAAGGTTATCGGCATAGTTTGCAGTGTAATAGTTGATTCCAATGAAATCGAATGAACCCTTGACCATCTTAGATTGTTCTTTTGTGAACTGCGGCAGACGATTACCAACCAATGTTCTCATGCTCTGGGGGTAGACTCCTCTCGTGAGGGGGTCCATAAACCTACACGGGCATTCCTAGCTAGTAAGAAGATTGTCATTTCGTTCTAGACCTTCAAAATTAAGATGTACTATGTGAATTGCAGAGAGTTTACCACCCAAGCATGAAGTCTATAGCGCGCCTCGCTGCAGCATTGTCGGATTTTCCACGTGAGAAGGGGACATACCAGTTTGAGACTAGAGTTATCCCAACCTTCCCCTTCTGGACGGCCTGAATTTTCATACACATTTGTATCAATCATTTGGTTGTTCATGGATGCGTGGAAACGAACTGCTAGTTAGACGTCACCTGGTACTTCTGTTTATACAATTTGACGGCTGCTGCATGGGCGAGCAGCTGATGGTGGCCTACGGTGTAAGGCTCCCTTCCTGAATCTCCCGTGCTGCATTTCCCTAGCTCCCAAGGCGAGCACCGACCTGGCGCAAACACGCCCATCGCATAGCTCGCAACACAATACGACCAGGGCTCATTGATTGTGATCCAGTGCTTCACTCGATCTCCAAACTCCCTGAAGCAGACTTCAGCGTAATCCTTGAAGTCATTTCTGCAGGCGCCGGTGAATGACAATACGGTTAAATTATCGTATTCCCTCCTTCTGGAATTAACTGACTCACGTTAATGTGTAGTTACTTGCGGATCTAGACAAATGCGAGTCGGTTAATTTCGGACAGAGGGAGGAGCATGTTTGTAGCATCTTACAAAATACGTTAGAGAGAGATAGAGTGTGTTGAATGCTCGATGGCAATGTTCTGTTTTTAGCGGACCATGCAGGCCGGTCTTGTTGGCCCAGCCCCAAATGCCGAGTGCAGTCCGGCGTGACGACAACGAAGTATTCCGGTGGATTGCGCGCACGTATAAGAACCAGCTAACAACGATCAGCAAGCTAGTTATCTAGCCTGATCAAAAGAACTAGCTCTCAACTCACCGATGCGTCACGGAAAAAACAATGTTGATGGCTACAGGGCCCTCTCGGTCCTGTTGTTTGTATTATATCTCACAGTTGTCTTACAAGGCTACTATATGGGTGTATATATACCCGGCAAGACGCAACGTCAATACGAATAGGTGTTGGACTACTAGTTCTACTCGGAACACACACACGTACACGACACCGTTCCGTGTCCTATCGGGATTATCATTCCTAACAATCACCCCCCTAAGCACGATGTGCCTAACTTCACAGCTTGGACACCGATCCTTCCTCGTATCTCCACAAACTTCACTCGTCCCAAAGATTTAGTTAGGATATCCGCAAGCTAATCATCGGTGCAAACATAGTTGACTTCAATCTTGCTCTCCTCTACACACTGTCGTATGTAGTGATACTTCGTATCAATGTGTTTACTCCTGTCATGATGCACCGGATTCTTGCACAATGAAATTGCAGACTTGTTGTCAATATTGAGCACCACTTGTTCCGCCTCTTGATTGGTGAGATCATCGAGTAGACTTCTTAGCCACACACCTTGACACGCCGCAGTTGTAACCGCAATATACTCAGCTTCACAGGATGACTGTGCCACCACCTTTTGCTTTTGTGATAGCCAACTTACTATGCTTCTTCCCAAGAAATATGCCACGCCCGAGGTACTCTTACGGTCGTCAATATCTCCTGCCATGTCGCTATCACTGTAGCCAAGTAGCTTCACCTCCTCCTTCTCTTTCGAGTAGACAATACCAAAGTTTGTAGTACCTTTGATATATCTGAGTATATATTTCACGGCTGTCCAATGCTCCATTGTGGGTGCTTCCATGAAGCGACTCACATAGCCAACGGAATAGGCCAAGTCGGGTCTTGTGTTAATGAGATACCTCAAACTTCCGACAACGCTCCTATACTCCGTTGCATCAACCGGTGCTTCACTCCTTTTGCTCGATTTAAAGGCGAGGTTCCATCGGGCGAGTTGGATTGCATTCTTCCATGCCACACTTCTCGAGTATCTTCTTTGCATATGCCTCTTGGCATAGCGTGATCTCACCCAGCTTTTGATGTACCTCGATTCCAAGGTAGTAGCTCAACAAGCCTAGATCACTCATCTTGAATAACTCCTTCATCGTAGCTTGAACTTTGCAATCTCCTTCTCATCCGCTCCGATTATCAATAGATCATCAACATAGATGCCAACTAGTAGATGATCCTTCCTTTACCTCGTTTATACATCGCATGCTCCTGGGCTCTTCTCGAATCCGAGAGAGATTAATGTACGATCAAGCTTGATGTTCCACGCCGAGGGCTTGCATTCGTCTGGCGCCTTGTGTAGCTTCAAAACCTTGTGTTCTTCTCCTCTTTGATGTATCCCGGTGGTTGCTTCACATAAACTTCTTCTTCTAACTCCCCATTCAAAAACGCGGATTTCACATCCATGTGATGCAATTTCCAAGATTCTTGAGCTGCGAGAGCGATAAGTAATCTCACCGATTCCATCCTTGCAACGGGAGCAAACACTTCTTCGAAGTCCACACCTTGCTCTTGCACGTATCCCTTGGCCACTAGCCGAGCTTTGTGTTTCACCAACTTCCCTTCGGCATCCTTCTTGATCTTGTACACCCACTTGAGCCCTATGGCCTTGTGATTGTTGGGTAGATCGACAAGCTTCCATGTATTGTTGTCGCGGATCGACCCCAACTCCTCATCCATAGCCCGACGCCAACACTCCTCTGTATTAGCATCCTCGAATTTTGTCGGCTCCTCGGTGAGTAAACACCGACCTTGTCCTCTCCCTCGCGCACGCGCTGTACGAAGGGTCTCCGACGGATACAACTCCAGTACACTTCGGAATTTTTCTGGAGTAGGTGGCCGTCTCCTTTCTTCCCGTGCACTTGGAGGAGACGTGGAAGCTGACGTAGTACTTGTTTCAGCGTCTACTGAATTTCCTGCAGTTTCTGTCGGTGTACTACATGTTGGCGACGTGACATCGTCGCCCGCGTCCACTTCTGGACTGCCGCTAGTCCCTCCTGGACGGGAGTGTGCAGCTGATGGGCCACTTGCGCCAGGGCTCTCGTCCGCGCGTGGACTGGATGGCGACGCCGAGCCTCCAGGTGCAGCACGTGAGCTGCTGCTCGTGCCGGGACTCCCACGCGGAGATACCTCTCCAGGCGTAGCGCTGCTGCTGCCCACTTCCGGACTTCCATCTTCTGAACCAGCGTCTAAATCCGTAACGCCACGGGACGCCGTTTCTTGATCATCTGCATGCGAATCACTGTATACTACAGTAAATATTTCATCAGAAATTGATTGTACCGCTTCCACAGAGCCCCAATTCCATGAATTCTCCTCCTCGAAGACGACGTCGCGTGTCACCACCACTTGTTTTTTCACTGGATTGTACGCGCGATACGCCTTCGAACCGTATTCATAGCCGATCATGACCATTGGAGTACTTCGATCCGCCAACTTGCTAGTATGACCGGTCACCGTCTTCACATGCGCCACGCACCCGAAAGTGCGAAGATGATCAACCGAGGGCTTGCGCCCGTACCATGCTTCGTACGGCGTCATACCAACTACACTCTTAGTTGGCGCCTTGTTCAGCAAATAGACAGGTGTACTAACTGCCTCACCCCAAAACCTGCCTGGCATGCCTTTGCTCTTCATCATGCTGCGTGCCATGGCCACCACGGTTTGGTTCCTTCTTTCCACAACACCGTTTTTCTGCGGTGAATATGGTGCGGTGAGATACCGGATCCCATGAGCTTCATAAAACTCCTTGAATTCATTGAATTTGGACTCCCACCCGATCGATGCGGAGGGCCTTCAACTTTGCCTCGGACTCCACCTCGTGCCATCTTCACAATCCTGAATCATAAAGCTTGATCCTTACTCTTCAACACAACCCACATGTATCTCTTGAAGTCGACGATGAGCAAAAGTACTTGTTCGGCGGGTGCTTGGCGTGATTGGTCCATAAGTCTCCATGCACCAACTCAAGAACCTTACTTGCTGATATTGCCCCTCCTTGGAAAGCGGGCTCGCCTTTGCTTCCCAATGAGACAACCGTCGCTTGCACCTCAACATGATCAACACCGGTAAGCCACGTACCATCTCCTTGTCCAAGTTGTCGAGAGCTTGGAAATTTAGATGTCCGTGGCGAGCATGCCACTTCGAGCCGAGTCTTCCATGCTTGTCATCAAACATCTTGGATCCGTCCGATTGAGATTGAGGATGTAGAGTCTATTCTTCGACCTCTCCACCTTCATGATGAGCTGCCTTTGGCGGTCATATCCCCAGGAACTCGTCCTCCAACACGATCTTGCATCCACGCTCCATGGCTGACCAAGACCGATAATGTTGGTCTTAAGCTTGGAAATATAGTACACGCCCGGAGTACCTTGTGACCTCCATCCTTCAACTCAAACAGGGTGCCTCGTCCTGCAATCTCCCTTCGACCCATCGCCGAATCGGACGGAGCCTCCAACCGTGAGGTTCAACTCGGAAACCGAGCCTTGTCGCCGGTCATGTGGTTGCTAGCGCTGTCGAGGTACCAAGCGTCGTGAGCCGTGCATCCTCCGGGAAGACCTTCTCTTCCACGGCGTGGCGATCTCCGTGGCGGACTCTGAGGAGTTGATTCCTTGGTGGTCATTAACTCGCAAGCTTCGAGCATGAGCATCATCGGTCCATCATCTCCTTCCTTCGCCATGAGAGCCTTCTCCTTTGAGCGGTTAGGACACTCCGATTTGAAGTGCCGAGCTGATTGCACTTATGGGCGAAGATTCTTCTTGTCGAATTTCTTCTTTGGCTTCTTGGCTTGCTGTCCGACTTCTTTGCGGGACGAACCATCACCACTGCCGGATGCTATCGCTCCTCTCCTTGGCGACCATTGCACCTGCCGGGCACGTGTAAGCATGAGGTGCTCATCTTGATTCGCGTCGTGGGTGATCTTCATCCGCTCATCATGCGCCTTTGAACCGTCAACCAGGTCATCCATTGTGAGGGTGGTGAGATCAACGCATTGCTCGATTGCCGACACCAGATATGTACCGCGGCGCGCCTGAAGGAAACGACACGATCGAGATATCTTCCAGCTTCTCACCTTGCGCGAATCTCGTTGACAATTGTGGCTACCCTCGAGGCAAAAGCGTCCAGCGTCTCATCTCCTTCCATCTCCAGGTTCTCGTACTTCTTCTGCAAGGTTTGTAGGGTCGCCCTGCGGACGCGCTCGTGCCCAAGATTCAACGTCTTGAGTGTCTCCCACGCCTCCTTTGCAGAAACCTTCGAGATCAGGTGCTGCATCACGTCCGCCGGCACCACGGAGCCGATGGCCGTGAGTGCCTGTCGGTCCTTGCGGTACTTCGACGCGCCCTTCTTGAACTCGTCGCCGCCGGGATCGACAGCCTCCCAGATGTCGTTGCCCTCCATGGCCCACTCCATCCGTTTCGCCCACGTCGTGTAGTTGCCGCGATCATACCGCGACACAGATGCACCCGCAGCCGCACCGGAGTACTCGCCTTGCTCCTTGCCCGTCATGACCTCCCGTTACTAGGAGATCCTCTTCGAGGCTCTGATACCAATTGTTGGCCCAGCCCCAAATGCCGAGTGCAGTCCGGCGTGACGACAACGAAGTATTCCGGTGAGTTGCGCGCACGTATAAGAACCAGCTAACAACGATCAGCAAGCTAGTTATCTAGCCTGATCAAAAGAACTAGCTCTCTCAACTCACACGAGTACGTACGGAAAAAACAATGTTGATGGCTACAGGGCCCTCTCGGTCCTGTTGTTTGTATTAAATCTCACAGTTGTCTTACAAGGCTACTATATGGGTGTATATATACCCGGCAAGACGCAACGTCAATACGATTAGGTGTTGGACTACTAGTCCTACTCGGAACACACACACGCACACGACACCGTTCCATGTCCTATCGGGATTATTATTCCTAACAGGTTTTATGGAGTCACTGTCACAGGTATATTCAATCACATCGATATCTTATCGGCCTCCATGGAGCCCCAACTCCAAAACGTTGCTGTCAGAATTTTTTGGCTATTTACCATGGATGTCCATGGTGGAGTAGGTAGAGAGAAAGATAAACTTCATGCATATTGGACTAACTTACTCATGCTACCCCTTGCGAATCTTCTTTTGTTTGGGTTTATTTTGACTGAATTTGATGTTTTCATTTGAATTTTCCATTTCACAATGCCTTGCTTCTAGACGACACAAAGATTATTGTGCTGGCAATATTAAAATCCCAAAAAGTACTCTATCAGTGTCCCATAATCTATTTATTTATCCATGTATATTTGTAAAGCTTGTCTTCGGGATACTTTCACCACTCACATGATATTAGGGTTAAGAAACCCTCTATACTTATCTTCCAGCGCCTGAGGTGAATCCCAGTGAAAAAGGGTCACAAATGGCTGCAACCCTGCAAATATATAAAGATTAACAGATCTTAAAAATCATGCATCTGTTTAAGTAATGAGCATGATGTCAGTGCATCCTGCAGGTTCATTACATTATTTGATAATAGTAATTAAGTACTGATGGTTACCTTTGGATAGGAGCTCATTAATCAAGTTATTATAATATGTAATGCCTTCTTTGTTCACTCCACCTCCCAGAGTCCCATCTGACAAGCATTCATTAAGGCCAACGTGAACATGGTAGTATCAACTTGGCATATGGGGGATTTGCGTAATCTATAATTCAGAAAGCAAATAAAACAAAAGAGGTAAAACGTACTATCAGGATTGAAAGATATCTGTTACCTGGAAGAATTCTTGTCCATGAGATGGAGAATCTGTATGCATCCATTCCCATATCCTTCATGAGGCGCACATCTTCCTGAGGTTTTTGGAAGTTGTGATTAGTACTACCTAGATTCTTATTTCCTGATTAAATAAGATTCAAATTTCCTTTCATAGAGAGATCTCAAGGCCTTAGACAATACATAGTTTCTTAAAGCGTTTTAGTAGGAGAAATTAAAACTTAAGAGACAACTACTTGGATGCATTGTCTTAAGTGTTGTTTTTAGGGATGGTGTGGTGCATCTAATGGTTTTAGGCTCATGCATGTGTGTGATTGGACTAGCTAATTATTATTTTGCTTATGACCATGTGCAAGGGTTGGATCTTAACTAAGATATACAACAAGTCTCTCTCTTTATTAACTAAAATGCCACATCAGTAAATTACCTAGGATAAAATTATGTAAGAAACCTGCATTGTGGAAGGCCTAACTTATGCAGTACCTTGTAAAGATGGTAGGAGTCCACTGCCACATCCCCGTTGCTTCTGTCGACAATTTTATCTGCAAAAATTATTCCTGTTTTTATGGGGCAAAAAGACTCGTCTGCTCATTTGTTGAAAGGAACATCATGATTTAACTTCAGTTTTGCATGCAAATTACTTATCACACTATTGACCGGATGGATATAAAAGGGCCTACTTGTCCTAGTAGTAGTTAAAGGCTTAAAGCCTACAAATATTGGCATATAAATTCACTTGTATGTTCACACCGACCTCCGTTCAGATAATATCGACTAGTACTGAAATGCTACTCTCTTTTTTCCTAACAGATGACCTTCCAGATATATACACACCAGCTTCAACACACAGCTTTGACTATTGCCAAAAAAGACACTCAGTTTTGACCATTATTGTTGTTCGACATGGTAGTAAAGGATTACAAGATTGTGATAGTACAAAACTACTTTTCATACTAAATCTAACGATAATATTCTCCTTTCACTATCCCTAACTTGCATAATACCACGGACTACAGAAGAGATTTAGCAATTTTTTGTTTTTAAGGAGATTTGCAATATCTTAGTTGCCTAATGATTTCTTATACTGTTAAGCAAGATATGCAAACATTTTGCTTAAGAAGAAGTTAATATATAAGCTGCGTGTTGCAGATGTACACATGCCTGGGTATTGGTGAGTGAAGTTGTCCCAGATGCTTAGTCCCTTGCCTCCCTCCGTCGCAGCACCCTCATACTGCAAGTAGTGTGCCAGATGCATGTGCATATATGAGACCAGATCCAGAACCGAACATATGATATTTACTTGTTGGATCGGATCAAGGATCGCATAGACAAGTCATATATTCTGGAACTTATAAGAACCTTTTTTTTTCTCCCACTTGTTCGAACGTTTTCCAAGAACCTACTCTGTTCTTACTTCTAACCAGGGCCTCTGCTTCTAACTACAACATTCCTAACTATTTTCACTTCTAACATTAGCAAGCAGCAGAGATTATGCATGATACAGCTTCCATACATGTGCATGCCATTATCCATCAGATTGTGCTGATCCGAGAAAGGAAAGCAAAATCCCTATTCTATGCTGCTTGAATCAATGGTGGAAAGAAGTGGGAAACCTGATAGGAGGAGGATGCGGTCCCGAAGATGAAGCTGTTGGGGAAGTCCCTCCGGCTTACTGGCTTCAGTCCGACGCCGTCGTAGGCCGCGGAAGCGACAGCGAGAAGGAGAAATGTGAGGACGGCACGACCGGGCATCCTCGCCACTTCTCCTGCAGCCATACGTATTGCAGCGCTTCTCACTGTGTCAAAAACTCACCTTGGATATCTATATGTATAGGCCGACGGAATAGATTAAATCATAATTAGACAGAGCGTTGATGATTAGCCATTAAGAAAAACAGCCATGCCGGCCACATTTTGCCGAGACTAAGTTTGGCAAATGTGTCAGCCACAAAAACGTGGCTAAGGGCGTGTTTGATTTCCAGCCACACTTTGCTAAACCAAAGTTTGGCAGTTTGGCAAGTGTTTAGTTGTTGTCACACTTTAAAGTTGACACAGTTCTTCGAAACAGATATGCGTCTAGATATATTAATATAGCAACCATGATTGAGATCGCTGCTGGGTCAGACATCACGACATCGAAAGAAAACAACAAATAAAAAGAAGAAAGAAAAGAAGAGAAAATAAAGCCGACAGCAGTGGCTCGACGAAAACAAGGATGACCCGCGACCGCTGCGTCCTTCGAAGAATTCCCATATACTCCAAGCGCTCTGAAACGTCGCGTACCAAGTAGCACCTCCAAGAAGGAAAGCGACGACAACGACGTTGCTGCCCGAACAGGTCCTAGGGTTTCTCCGATACGCAATGGGAGGTGGGGAAGAGATACACCCGATGCCCTTCAGGAAGGATGGCGACACCCGCAGGCATCGTCACGTTGGTGTCTAGACGACAAGGATTTCTCCCGACCCCTCAAGAAACCACTCTCCTGGACGCCCCGAATTGCTCTACCAAGCTCGCAACCCATCAGCATACGCCCTCACGGTATTGCCGTCACCACCGTCATCTCACCTTGACCCATGATGTGAGGTTGGTACAACCAAGAAGAGGCGATCTCCGCGGGGGCCGGCGGTACAGTAACACGCGAGAGGGAACAACCTCCATTGTCGGGGGCGATAGCCGACCGGATGTAGCAACAAGGACAAACCAGGCCCTCGCTGGTCTGGCCAAGTCCAAACGGACTCGTGAAGCCCCGCCGCCACACTACAACAAGGGTGTCACCGTGGCCGCCAACCCTAGCTCTAGCTCCTACTCCTCCGTCCTTCAGTGGATCTGCAGCCACCGCAGATCCCCGTCACCAAGCAGCAACGCTGTTGCACTGTGCTCACCCGGACCACCACCGGTCTAAGGAAAACCACCAACGCAGCATCAACCGGTGACCACAAGAACAGCTAACACCTTGGAGCGGGCGAGGGATATCGGTGACCAACCCAAGGATGTCGAGAGAAACGGACACGACAACCTCCGTGCCGCCCGCAGGCCGTGCTAGCAGATGGTGGTAGCCAAACGTTAGCCCGCCTGGCCCGCATCTAGCTTCTCTGCGAGGCAGTCAACACCACCGCCAGAGGTGCCTCCATCATGGCCGGCCAAGGCCCACAAAGCCTAGACCAGGCCCGATCTGGGACAGGCTAGGTGGGCCCAGATCCAGCCTGCGGGATCCTACTGCCAAGACGCGCCGTAGGCCGTCACCTCCCTCTGCCTGGACCACACCGTCACCACCTCCACTGTCCGAGACACGCCGCACCTCCATTTGAGGGGTCCAAGACTGCGCTGCGCGCCACCGACAGTCGCCGCACTAGAGTAGGTGCCGTCTCCTCCTCCCAAGCATCCATCCACGCCAGTATCGCCGCCGTGCCGCCCGCCGCCGCCGCCACCGTCAACTAGCACGCGCCATGCAGCGAACCAGGGGAGAGAGGGTCCTCGCCGCCACCGGCCGAGCTTTTTTGGCCAAGATGTACCGATGGTGGCAAGGAGGGATGGAGTGTAGTAAGGATGGCAATGGGTAGGGTATGAGCAGGATAGAGTAATACCATACCCATACCTGTATAGCCAATGGGTACAAAAATTTATCCATACCCGTAGGTATAAAACTTTACCCATACCTATAACCGGTGGGTACCCATAACCATTGGGTACCTGACGGGTATATCCAATAGTATACAAGTTATTCAAAAAATTACTTTAATCAATAACATATTTGAAAAAATACAGTAATCTCTACTTACTAATAGTAGACGAGTACATGAAAGTATCAAATTAAAGTTTAGTAGTCGCAATCTCATACTCGTCCTTAGGTTTCTCGGCCGCATAGGTTCGAACTCTATAGATAAGTTTGACATGCCAGTTTACACGGGCAGGGTATGGATATACCCATGGGTACAAGTCTATACCCGTGCCCGTACCCATGACTTAAAGGGTAGGGTATGGGAATTACCCGTGGGTATAAAAGTGTACCCATACCCTACCCATGCGGGTACGGTACCCGCGGGTACCCGTACCCATGGGTAAAATTGCCATCCTTAGAGGGTAGGAAGGTAGGGGGCCCACCCGGTGGAGCTAGGGGTTTCCTCCCGGTCGCTCACGGGAGCAACGCGGGAGGGAGGTGTCAATGTTGCCACAGTTTATACTATACCTCCTCAAAACAGGCTTTCACCCCGCTTTATAAATAAAGAACACAGTGAGACCGCTGTTGGGCCAGACAACACAACATTCAAAGAAATATCCAAGCACTACTAGGGCCGAACAACACAAGAAAAAGCCCAAGAAAAAATACAAAAGAAAGAAAAGGAAAACAATGCATGACAGCACCGGATCGACCACTGACTAAGAGTCGTGACCGCTACGCCCTCCGATAAAGTCCCACCATGATCCTATGCCTCCGAATTGCCGTGTACCAAGCAACACCTTCAAGAAGGGAGACGATGATGACGACACCGCTGCCCGGACTTCTCCTTGGATTTCTCCCGATACACGCAGGAGAGTGAGAGGAGGGTACATCCGGCGCCGTTCAAGAAGGAAGGCGACACCCGTAGATGTCGCCACGCCGGAGCCAGCCTAGCCGGCAAGGATTTCTCTCGAGCCCCCAAAGACCCAAACTCCAGCAAGTCCTGGCACTCTGCCAACTTCCACAAACATGCGCCAAAATGGTCCCTCTGTCTTCATCAGCGTCTCACCATGGCAAACACCACGAGGTTAGCCTGCGCGAGGAATCCACCGAAGACAAGGTACAGCGGCGCCGTTGTCGCGTGGGAGGGATCGACCTCCACCTCCAAAGCGGTAGCAGACCAGACACAGTAGCAGGAGCATACCAGGCCAACTAGGCCTGGTCGAGCCCAGATTGGTCCCGTGAAGCCCCCCCCCCCCGTGCTGCAGCAGACACATTGTCATCATCACTCCCACTCTCCAAACCCACCATGGTAGCGACCTAGCCCGCCCAAACCCAACTCGGGCCCAGATCTAGAGTTTGGAGCCACCGGCCAAGCTCGTCTCTGCCACCGCTGCTGCCAATCAGCAGCGCCTTCGCCCCGCCGCCATCCAGGACATCACCGGAATGCCGCTTGTGGAAGAACACCGCTGCAAGAGGAGTATGGCACCATCGGAAGTCACCTCCCGAAGCCGCCTCCGTTGAAGGAACGCCCTCAGACCACCTTCCGAGGCCGCCACGGCATCCATGACTCGCACTCCAACCTGTGTGCATTGCGTGACCTGCAAGGCGGAGGGGGTAGGACTGGTTGACACAGGATGGAGGCAGCAACCCAGTTGCTCGGAGAAGACCGACCTCCATCGCTAGTGGCGGTTGCCATCCGGACATGGCAGCAGGGGCACACCAGGCCCTCTGGCCCGGCCAGGCCCAGAAAAGGCCAGTAATGTCCCCACTGTCATGCTGATGTAGAGCCGCAACAGCCGCCGCCCTCCCACACGCCCCACTCCACCTTTCCACCTCCAGAGAGTGACCTAACCGTGCGAAGCCCGCCCCAACCTAGATCAGGCCCAAGTGGGCGTAGATCTGGGCCAGATGGAGCTGCATAAGGGGGCTAGACTACCAGTCACCACCCTTCGGGCAGCTGCCGGGGTCACCGCGCCGCCAGCACGCCTCAGGGCACCAAGCCATCCCCCACGCCGCCCACCGCCGCCGCTGCTGAGAGGAGGCCGCCTCCCCAACGACGCAGCACCACCGCTTGCAGGAACTGTTGACACGCCACATCCCCGCATGTAGCCCTCGTCGATGCGCCGCCCCACCACCTCCCGGGACCAAGCCCTGCCGGATCCGCGCGGCAGTTTATACTATACCTATGGTCCATATGTCATAGAGTCCAAATTTTACCAACTTTTACCACACTTTGCGGTAGTAACTCACATAAATTATGAATATTGGTACAAACTGGTAACTGGTACCCGACTTGCGGTAGTATTCTGCAATTTACTCCAAGGCGACAAAACCCGAAAAAATCATGGCGACATGGCAAGAAGGATACCCAGCAAGAGGTCTTTGAACACTGCACTTGCCGCAGAATTCCTTTTGTGTGCACACCAACGCTCTGGTGCAGCTCGTCTCCTCAGGCGGCGACGGTCAACCCACTTCCCTTCCTAGATCTCAGCCAGCGATCGGACTGGTTCCCTCTCCATCCGCTTGCCGCTCCGGCGGTTGGAGGAAGGGGGAACCTTGTCCCTCCGTCTAGTAGTTAGGGTGTTTTTGTCGTGGTGCGTCATTGGGATGGTGGGAGCGGCGCCCGGACGAATAAATCTGCCTCATCTCTAATCCCACACCGGTGCTGATCTTCATGGTTGTGAAGATTATGGCAATGTTTGTTGTTTGGTCTTTCAGATCGGCAGCTTGGTCTTCTCGTTGTTCTTCAGATCTGGCGAGATCTGTTTCTCGTTGTGTCACTGGCGCCCGTCGTTATCCGCGATGGCGCTCGCAGCCGGGACGAGGTGATTTCTCTTGAGCAAGGATGTTAGTCCGGAGGTGGTGGATCTGCCTTTCTCCTTCGACTTCGTCGACGGGAGGTGACGGATCTTGGTCCAAGACAACACGGGGACGTCTCCCAGTCGACATGCCACATCGACATGTGCCTTGCTGCGTGCAGCAGGCCTGTTCATCGACTCACAAACCTCATTTGCGATGGTGCTTTTTTGGATCTTGCAATGATGGAGGCTCGATGTCTCTATCGGCGTTCGTCTCGGTGGCGCTGGAGTTTGGTGGAGGCCGCTAGATTCGGTGGTTGCAGTAAAATCTAGGGGTCGTTTTGGATTTTTCGATCTCTTAGTCTTTTATCTGCAGTGTTTTCAGGATAGTCATTTATCCCGGTCTGTCTTTTAGTGTTCACATGTGTTGCTTCGTGTAACTTGATTTTCATTTAATTAAAGACTCTTGCTTTCGGATCCCCCCTAGAGAAAATTTTAGCTGGGAAACCGGGTTTCGGGTTTGTTTTGGTGGGTTTCGGGTGAGAGGTCTACCTGTATAAGCACGCACGTGACGCTGCGTAAAGTCGTTCGTTACCCTGATGATGTTGAGGGTCTGGTTGGCCGATAAAAGGAAATCCGTCCTTGTCCTATCCGTTCCCATCTCATTTATGTATTTTCACCGAATCGATCCAATCCGTCTGAGCACGTCTTAACTCATTTGTGCGGACGCGTGAGAGGTGCGCGGCTCTCCCTAGCGGCACGATCCATTCAGACTGACGCGTCTGGGTCCGACCAGGTGCATCAAATCGAACAGCAGTTGCCAGCCACATGACGGGCGGACGGTCCTACCACGGGTCACTCGGGCCCATATGTAAGTGAAACATTCGTACTTAAAATAGAGTTTTTCATTAGATTAGCCCTTGTGGCGCCCCGCAAAAACCACTACTAGAAAATCGCGTTGTTTTTGTGCATTGCATCATCATGACCTCATGCTCATGTCATCATGCCACATTGCATTTGAGCATCGTCATCATCATGCATGGTTTTGTCTAAACTATTTTCGAAACGCCTAGTTTTATTTTCTAAATACTCCCGTCTTTATTAAAATCCAAAACCCGGGTCTCCGGAATATTTGTTTTGTCTACCCGCGGTTTTGCAAAAGCCCTGTTTCAAATAAATAAAATATTTATTTTATTTTTGGGGCAGCCGTACCGGGCCGATCCGATCCAGTCGGCCACCCCCATTACAAAACCAGTCCCCCCTAAACCCTTTTCCTACCCAGACCTATTCTACCCACCCTTCAGCCACCTCACCCCCTCCAATCCCTTGGCGACACCTCACCACTCCCTTTCTCCTATCCTATCCCAGCCCGCCACCTCATCCTACCCCACCTCTCTCACCCCCACTCCCCTCCACCTCACCCGCTGACCCCACCCACACCATAGCACTCACACACACACAGCAACACACCCAGCACGGGCCCGCTTCCACCCACGCCTGGCCCACCACTCCACACGCGTTGCCCCCATCTCTCTCTCCCTCACGCGACCCCCGACCCCGCTCGCCCCGCACCTCCCCTTCCTCTCCCCGCCGGCCGCAGAGCTCCGACCTCCGCCACCGCGCCAGGCGCCGCCCCATCGACCTCACGCCGGTCGTCGCCCCTGCCCCCGCCCCGCCAAGCACCACCTCTCCGTCGTCCCGACCTCCGCCGCCTCGGACCCGCACCGCTCCGGCCAAGCCCGATCCCCGCATCCGGCCGTGCCGCGCCCTCCTCCTTGTTGTCCCTCTGCCCAAGCTCGCCGCGGGAGCCCGGCCGGCCTCCTTTGCAGCAGCCCCTCCACCGCTCGTCGCTGACCCCCTTGCGGCCGCCCGCCATCTCCTCCGCCAAGCCCCGACGACCGCGTCCTCCCTGCTCTCCTCCGACCGGCCACCGCGAGCGACCTCCCCCTCTGCCGGCGCGGCCCCGCCTCCTTCCTCCTCCACCTCGAGCCTGCCTCCTCTGCTCCCCGTCGTCCTCGCCCCTGGGCCCCCCACGCCGCAGCACCGCTGCAGCGAGCCACCGCCGCCGCCTCCTTCCTCTCCGGCCGCCGTCCCTCCCGGCCAGCGAGCCTCGCCGTCGTCGCGGTCCCACCTCCAACGCCGGCCGTCGGGCCTCCTCCTTCCCGCGACCATGCCTGCCAGCGGCGCCGTGTGTTTGCAACGTGAGGCTCCCCGTGTACCTGGTGATGCCAACAGGGGTCCTGCGGTGGTGTTGATGGTACTGCAAGATGGTAACACTGCCTAGAATCCTTCCGGTGAACAAGAGCTGCAAGCCGGACATGTACCCCGAGAAGCCACCCGAAGTCCAAGTTCGCCATCAACAATTGAAGCCGGCACCCTCCAAGATCTTCTCCCCGATACGGCAAGCTCTCCATCCCGGTTACGCCAAGTTCGTCGAGAACCCGGACGCCAAGGTCACCGATGCGAATACGACAAGTACTTCATCCCGAACGCCATGACCGTCGACATGACCCGAAGACCACGGATGCGCCAAGATCTACTCTGTTATCCGAGAACGATCCCGCCGAGACCGAACCCCAGATCCGGACCCTGAGACCGTACCCCGAACCCCCGGAACCCAAGATCTTCCGAACCCAGATGTGTGACCCCTTTCTCGAGCCCTAATTTATAAATGTAATATCAAATTGTTGCATATTAAATCATTCATGCCGCATACATATTTGTGTGGTTTGGGGGCATTATGCCATTTCATTGTTGGAGATATGCCCTAGAGGCAATAATAAATGTAGTTATTATTATATCTTTGTGTTTATGATAAATGTTTACATTCATGCTATAATAGTATTAACAAGGAAACATTGATACTTGTGTGATTTGTAAACTTAATTTGAAAGTCCCTAGTATAGCCTCTATACTTCACTAGCTTGTTGGTTGATTAAATGATTGTGGTTTCCCTATCATGAACATTGAGATGTTATCAAAAACAGGATCATATCGTTAGGAGAATGATATGGTGGACATACTCCTATTGATAAGCGTAGCATAAAGATCAAGTCATTTCAATAGTTCAATTGCTATATGCTTTCTGATACACAGTAACCTAATTCCTTCGACCATGAGATCATGCATATCACCTTTACCGGATGGATGCTTTGATGACATCAAACACCACACCGTAACTGGGTGGCTATAAAGGTGGCATTGAGTGTTCGGAAAGTATTGGTTGAAACACATGGATCAAGAGTGGGATTTGTCCATCCATATGATGTATAGATATACTCTGGGCCCTCTCGGTGGAATGTCATCCAATTAGCTTGCAAGCATGTGAGGTCACAAGGGATCACATATCACGGAACGAGAAAAGAGTACTTATCGGTGCGAGGTTGAACTAGGTATGCGAGATACCACGATCATAACCTCGGATAAGTAAACTATCGTGAGACAAAGGGAAATTGGTATCGTATGTAAGTGGTTCATTCGATCGCAAAGTAATCATAGAAATATGTAGAGCCATATGAATTTCCAGATTCCTCTATTGGTTATTGTTCGAGAAGTGTCTCGATCATGTCGCATAATTCACGAACCGTAGGGAGACACACTTAAGGATTCGACGTTGTTTTGAGTAGTTATGGTATTATGAGAAAGAGACCGAATGTTGTTCGAGTCTCGGATGGGATCCGGATATCACGAGGTGATCCGGATGGTCCGGAGAATAAGATTCATATAAGGAAAGTCTCGTTTGAGTTCGGGAATGATTCCGTGTTTTCATCGGGAATGTTCTAGAAGGTCCGGATTGTCCGCACTCGGGAGGGTACATGAATGTGTCATTGTATGATTGCATCATGTACTAAGTGTTCTTGCTGTTCCAAAACATGAAAGTCAAATTGCCAGCTTGAAAGTCAAACGGCTAAAAAAAGCTGTGGAAAACAGAACTGTGGGAAACAGGACTGGGAAACAAGCAAGAGGAGTTTGAAACCAACTTGGAGGAGGAGTTTCTCCTCCAAGTCGGTGCCCAAGCCCTAGGCCGAGTTGGGAGGACTCCCTCCCTCGGGCGCCTAGCCCCTCCACCTATAAAAGGAGGCGGGGCTCCTCCTTGAGACACACAAGTTTCTACCTCTAATCTCGTGTTTAGAGCCGCTTGGTTTAGAGCTTCTAATTGATTTAGCCTGGTTTAGAGCCTTCTAATTGGTGTGTCTAATCTCTAGACCACTAATAGCCCTCTCTCATAATCCACCATACTCGCTCGGCTTAAGTGAAGCCTCATGATTTCCCTCTACTTCGGTACCACGCCGTTGTCTTGGAATCGCGAGGAGTGCTACAACCTCCATTTTCTTTGGAACAAGGGAGAGGAAGGTCTTCGCCGAGTACCGAACGTGTGACCGATTCGGAAGCTGCCGCGAGCAGCCGGAAGGATCGTCCACGATCTTGAGATCGGAAGAGTACGACTACATCACCCACGAGAATCCGCCTCGTTAAACACTTTGGAATCTTCGAGGGTAAGTTATTCCATCGACTCATTGCTACAATCTAGTAGATAGATCTTGGCTTGTTTGTTTGTATGCGATAGAAAATTTTTGTTTTCCATGCTACGAACCCCTCAAAGGGTATCGAGCCGTGTCTATATGTAGATCTGTTGCCGAGTAGAACACAATGGTCATTGTGGGCGTTGATGCTTTTATTGTCGATTGCTTTTGTGTACTTTGCATCTTGCGGTATGTTGGGATGAAGCGGCCGGGCTAACCTTACATGACATCGCTCATGAGACTTGCTCCACGCTTAACATGCAACTTGTATTGCATAAGTGGCTTTCGGGTGCTGTTTCTCCTAGCATAGTTAAGATCCAATTTACAACGGGTAATCAACAATGCTAGTATCAATGTTGTGGTTCTTGTTCGTAGTTAGAACGACACTTATTGAAAGCCCCAAACCACGTAAAATATGCAAAGAAAGTAGAGGCGCCTAACTTTGTTTTGCGGGGGTGTCAGGATGTGATATGGCCATGATTGTGATTATATTTGATGTATGCAATGTTCCTTATTGTAAGTAGTCAACGGCGAGAGCCATATGGTTGTCTTTAATTTATGTTAAGACCCGCGTGTCTATTCAAAGTAGTTGTAATAGTTGAAGCCGTGGGCGACAACCATGGTGAAGGCCATTGACCTTGATGCAATGCCGTGATGATGGAGATCATGTTCGTGCTTGAAGATGGAGATCGGAAGCACAAAGAAGAAAGGCCATATCATATCACATATTATGAATTGCATGTGATGTTAATCCTTTATGCATCTTGTATTGCTTAGTACGACGGTAGCATTATAAGATGATCCTCATGCACATTAATTTCAAATCATAAAGTGTTCACCCTTAGTTAGCACCGTTGCTAAAGCTTGTTGTTTCAAGCACCACGTGATGATCGGGTGTTAGATTCTGCAAGTGTATACAACGTGAGCAAGCCAGATTTTCTCATGCGAAACTAAGGTTTGATCTTGACGAGCCTAGCATGTATACATGGTCTCGAACACGGATTATCGAAAGGTAAAGCATGAATCGTATAGTAGATATGATGAACATGACGATTGTTCGCCATTGAAACTATATCAACTCTCGTGATGATCGGTGTTGATTTAGTGGATTTGGTTCCTGTGATCACTAAAACAATGTGAGGGATGTTGTTTTGAGTGGGAGTTCACCTAGTTTAATTTCATTAATTAATTTGAACTCAATTTGTCATAAACTTAGTCTAAACTATTGCAAATATGTTGTAGATCAATGGCAGCCCCTACCATCAATTTTAATGCGTTCCTAGAGAAAGAAAAGTTGAAAACAATGGAAGCAACTTCATGGATTGGTTCCGCAATTTGAGGATTTTCCTCACACCTGGTAATTTGACCTATGTGCCGGATGCACCGGTGACCCACTGCACCGATGCTCCCAGGAAGTAATGAATGTTTACCTCGCCTAAGAATCAAGACTCCATAGTTCAAGTGCTATCTTGTATGGTTTAGAATCGGAGCTTCGTAAAAGGTTTGAAGAGTCGACCCATATGATATTGTCGAGGATCTCAAATTGATTTTTGAGACTCATGCGGCAATTGAAAGCTATGAGGCTTCAAAAGTTCTTTAACCGCAAGATGGAAGAGGGCAGCTCCATGAGCATGTGCTTAAGATGTCCGGGCACGCAAACAAACTTCAAAGCTTGGTATAGTGATTCCTAATGCTTTGGGGATTTACCGTCCTCCAATCACCGCCACCAAGTTACAGGAACTTTGTGATGAACTACAACATGCGTAACATGAACAAAGAGTTGCGTAACTGTTTGCTATGTTAAAGTCTGCAGAAGTGGAGATCAAGAAAGAGCACCAAGTGTTGATGGTCAATAAGACCACCAAACTCAAGAAAGGCAAGTCTAAGCAAAAGGGACACTTCAAGAAGGGTGGTAAGAAAGTTGTCACGCCGACGAAGAAGACCAAGGCTGGACCCAAGCCTGAAACTGAGTGCTTTTACTGCAAGGGAGAAGGTCACTGGAAGCGGAATTGCCCAAAGTACTTGGCGGATCTGAAGAACGACAACATCAAGAAGAAAGGTATATCTGATATACATGTTATTGATGTGTATCTCACTAGTACTCGTAGTAGTGCCTGGGTATTTGATAATCGTTCGTTGCTCATATTTGTAACTCAAACAAAGCCGCAGAATAAACGGAAGCTAGCGAAGAATGAGGTGACGATGCGCTGGGAAACGGATCAAAGGTTGATGTGATCGCGGTCGGCACGCTACCCCTTCATCTACCATCGGGATTAGTTTTATACTTAAATAATTGTTATTTGGTGCCTACGTTGAGCATGAACATTATATCGGGATCTAGTTTATTGTAGACGGTTACTTGTTTAAGTCGAGAATAATGGTTGTTCGATTTATATGAGTAATATGTTTTATGCACATGCACCTTTGATAGATGGTCTATTCTTATTGAATCTCGATAGTGGAAATACACATATCAACAATATTGAGGCTAAACGCTTGAAATCAAGCAATAATTTGACCTATATGTGGCCTAATCGTCTTGGTCACATTGGAGTGAAGCGTATGAAGAAACTCCATTCCGATGGACTTCTTGAATCACTTGATTTTGAATCACTTGAAAGATGCGAAGCATGTCCGATGGGAAAATGACTAAGACTCCATTTTTCAGTATGATGGAGCGAGCTACGGACTTATTGGAAATCATACATACCGATGTGTGGTCCAATGAGTGTAGCATCGCGATGGTTATCGTTATGTTCTTACCTTCAGATGACTTGAGTAGATATGGGTATATCTATTTTATGAAACATAAGTCCAAACTTTCGAGAAGTTTAAGGAGTTTCAAAGTGAGGTAGAGAATCAACGTAACAAGAAGATTAAATTTCTACGCTCGATCGTGGAGGTGAATATCTAAGTTACGAGTTTGGAGCATTTAAAGAAGTGCGAATACTATCACAATTGACACCACCGGAACACCACAGTAATGGTGTGTCCGAACGTCAGAATCGAACTCTCTTAGATATGGTTCGCTCTATGATGTCACTTAGAGATTTACCGCTATCATTTTGGGGTTATGCATTAGAAACAAATGCCGCATTCACTTTAAATAGGGCACCGCCTAAACCGCTGAAACGACACCGTATGAATTATGGTTTGGGAAGAAACCTAAATTGTCGCTCCTTAAAGTTTGGGGATGCGGCCTATGTAAAGAAGTTACAACCGACAAGCTTGAACCCAAAGCGGAAAAATGCGCCTTCATAGGATACCCAAGGAAACTATTGGGTATACCTTCTATCATAGATCCAAGGCAAAATCTTCAAGGTTAAGAATGGATCCTTTCTAGAGAAGGAATTTCTCTCAAAGAAGTGACTGGAAGGAAAGTAGAACTCGACGAGGTTGTTGAACCTTCTCTCGAATTGAGTAGCGCAGACCGGAAGAAGTTCATGTGGTGCCCGCAACAATTAGAGAGGAAGCTAATGATGATGATCATGAAACTTGGTTGAAGTTGCTAGAGCCTCGGAGGTCAACGAGAACTCGTACCACCTGCATTGGTATGATCCGTTATGAGTGTCATGTTGGTGGACAACACCGATGACCCCGAGACATATGAGGAAGCGATGATGAGCCCAGATTCCAATAAATGGCAAGAAGCCATGAAATCCGAGATTGGATCCATGTACGAAAACCAAGTATGGACTTTGGTGGACTTACGGATGGCGGAAGGTCGTCGAGAACAAATGGATTTTCAAGAAGAAAACATATGCCGATGGTAATGTTATCGTTTATAAAGCTCGACTTGTCGCAAAGGGTTTCGACAAATTAAAGGAGTTGACTACGATGAGACTTTCTCACCAAGAGCTAAGCTAAAGTCTGTGAGGATTATGTTAGCAATCGCTGCATATTATGATTATGAGATATGGCGATGGATGTCAAAACAAGATTCCTCAATGGAGATATTGATGAAGAGTTGTATATGATGCAACCCAAAGGTTTTGTCGATCCTAAAGATGCTAACAAGGTATGCAAACTTCAAAGGTCCATCTATGGATTGAAGCAAGCATCCCGGTTGGAATCAACGTTTTGATAAGGTAATCAAAAGTTTTGGTTTTATACAAACTTATGGAGAAGCTTGTATTTACAAGAAAGTGAGTGGGAGCTCTATAGCATTCTTAATACTATATGTGGATGACATATTGTTGATTGGGAATGATGTAGACCTTCTTAATAGTGTCAAGGAATATTTGAATAATAGTTTTTCAATGAAGGATCTTGGCGAAGCAGCTTACATATTAGGCATAAAGATTTATAGAGATAGATCGAAATGCCAAATATCATTGTCACAGAGTACATATTTGGACAAAGTTCTAAAGAGGTTTGGAATGGAAGAAAGCAAGAAAGGGTTCTTGCCCATGTTGCCCAATACGACCTTGAGTAAAACTCAAAGTCCGACATCGCGTAAGATAGAGAAAGGATGAGTAAGACTCCTATGCCTCAGCCATAGGATCTCTAATGTATGCCATGCTATGTACTAGACCCGACATTGCATATGTCGTTAGTTTAACTAGCAGATATCAAAGTGATCCAGAGTGGATCATTGGACAATGATCAAAAACATCCTTAAGTACTTGAGAAGAACTAAGGATATGGTTCTTTCTTATGGAGGTGATGAACAGCTCGTTGTTAATGGTTACACCGATGTTAGTTGGAACACCGATCCGGATGATTCTAAATCACAACTGGATAATGATTTATTTTGAATGGTGCAGCAGTTAGCTGGAGGAGTGCAAAGCAAAGCGTTGTGGCGAGATCTTCAATCAATCGGAATACATGGTTGCCTTGAGGCTTCACAAGAAGATATGGATGAAAGAGTTCATTACAGTGGGTGTGGTTCCTAGTGCGCTGGACCCAATGTCTATCTACTGTGATAACATGGGCGCCATAGCCAATGCGCAAGAACCTAGGTCACACAAGAAGTCAAGCATATCAAGCTGTTTTCACGCTATTCGAGAACATATCCAGGATGGGGATATAAAGATTTGCAAAGTACACACAGATCTGAATGTGGCGGATCCGTTGACTAAACCTCTCCCGAGGGCAAAACATGACCAACACCAAACTGCCATGGATGTTCGGTATATTACCATGTAATCTAGATTAGATGACTCTAGTGCAAGTGGGAGACTGTTGGAGATATGCCCTAGAGGCAATAATAAATGTAGTTATTATTATATCTTTGTGTTTATGATAAATGTTTACATTCATGCTATAATAGTATTAACAAGGAAACATTGATACTTGTGTGATTTGTAAACTTAATTTGAAAGTCCCTAGTATAGCCTCTATACTTCACTAGCTTGTTGGTTGATTAAATGATTATGGTTTCCCTATCATGAACATTGAGATGTTATCAACAACAGGATCATATCGTTAGGAGAATGATATGGTGGACATACTCCTATTGATAAGCGTAGCATAAAGATCAAGTCATTTCAATAGTTCAATTGTTATATGCTTTCTGATACATAGTAACCTAATTCCTTCACCATGAGATCATGCATATCACCTTTACCGGATGGATGCTTTGATGACATCAAACACCACACCGTAATCGGGTGGCTATAAAGGTGGCATTGAGTGTTCGAAAAGTATTGGTTGAAACACATGGATCAAGAGGGATTTGTCCATCCATATGACGGATAGATAATACTGGCCCTCCTGTGGAATGTCATCCAATTAGCTTGCAAGCACGTGATCGGGTCACAAGGGATCACATATCATGGGAACGAGAAAAGAGTACTTATCGGTAACGAGGTTGAACTAGGTATGCAGAGATACCGACGATCATAACCTCGGATAAGTAAACTATCGTGAGACAAAGGGAAATTGGTATCGTATGTAAGTGGTTCATTCGATCGCAAAGTAATCATAGAAATATGTGGGAGCCATATGAATTTCCAGATTCCTCTATTGGTTATTGTTCGGAGAAGTGTCTCGATCATGTCCGCATAATTCACGAACCGTAGGGAGACACACTTAAGGATTCGACGTTGTTTTGAGTAGTTATGGTATTATGAGAAAGAGACTGAATGTTGTTCGGAGTCTCGGATGGGATCCGGATATCACGAGGTGATCCGAATGGTCCGGAGAATAAGATTCATATAAGGAAAGTCTCGTTTCGAGTTCGGGAATGATTCCTGTTTTCATCTGAATGTTCTAGAAGGGTCCGATTGTCCGCAAGACCGGGGAGGGTACATGAATGTGTCATTGGATGATTGCATCATGTACTAAGTGTTCTTGCTGTTCCAAAACATGAAAGTCAAATTGCCGCTTGAAAGTCAAACGGCTAAAACAGAAACCAGGAAAACAGAAACTGGGAAACAGAAACTGTGGGAAACAAGCAAAAGGAGTTTGAAACCAAATTGGAGGAGGAGTTCTCCTCCAAGTCGGCGCCATCCCTAGGCCGAGTTGGGGAGGGACTCCCTCCTCTGCCGCCTAGCCCTCCACCTATAAAAGGAGGCGGGCTCCTCCTTGAGACACACAAGTTTCTACCTCTAATCTCGTGTTTAGAGCCGCTTGGTTTAGAGCTTCTAATTGCTTTAGCCTCATGTTTAGAGCCTTCTAATTGGTGTGTCTAATCTCTAGACCACTAATAGCCCTCTCTCATAATCCACCATACTCGCTCCCGCTTAAGGCGGCCTCATGATTTCCTCTACTCGTACCACGCCAGTTGTGCTGGGAATCGCGAGGAGAGTGCTACAACCTCCGCCTGCTGGAATAAGGGAGAGGAAGGTCTCGAAAATTTAACGTGTGACCGATCGCGAAGCGCTGCCGAACGCAGCTTGTGGAAGGATCGTCCACACGATCTTGAGATCGGAAAGAGTACGACTACATCACCCACGAGAATCCGCTCTCGTTAAACACTTTGGAATCTTCAAGGGTAAGTTATTCCATCGACTCGTTGCTACAATCTAGTAGATAGATCTTGGCTTGTTTGTTTGTATGCGATAGAAATTTTTTGTTTTCCATGCTACGAACCCCTACATTCATCTCATAACTAAATATGGAGTCGATATGCGGGATCTCGTTGTCTTATTCCGGACTCCATTTAAATTGGCATAGCGAACCGAAGCCATGTTTTGTCTTGCTAATCCAACATTTAATTTGCGGGGTAGATAAATAACTTGAACCGTCTAATTAATTGTCGGGACCCCGGTTCCGCTTAATATGTCCTAATGCATCGCACTTTTGCCATGTCATACATCACACATGCATCATGCCCGATTTTCTACCGTAGTATTAAATATTGCATCCGGTGTTTCTTCTAGTGCTTTGCTTCTTCGCGGATTAGGCCGATGAGTTGATGCGAGTGATGCCCGTTCTTCGGATGAACCTTCGGCAATGTTTTCAGGCGAGCACCTCCCCCTTTCTACCTATCTTACTTTTATAGTATTTATTCCCTCCTGTTGATCTATTGCTATCTGTTATGATGCTCATTTTTCGCACCGAGATATCCCTTGCAGCCTTATATTGCCTTGGACACATCCTATTACCTGTTGTTTGGTAGATAGTTGGACTTGCGCGCCGTAGTCGCTTTCTCAAGTGCTGTTGTGTGTCGTCCAGTACCACAGTGGTTGGAGTATTGCCGCATGTTTAATGTTGGAGATGATCATGGCTTTAATTATCGTTAATTCAATTATCGTTTAATAACTAAAATTGAAGTAGGTAATGCAGAGGCACAGGTGGGCAATAGATGTTTTTTGGTTGTTAATCATCCACTTGTGTCCGTGGGACCCCGAGTTCTTGACACTGCTCCGAGATCGAGCGCTAACCACATGTGGGATGTATGGGCACCCCATCGATTTAGTACCGATACCAAGTATCGCATCGGGGCCACAATTAGTTTGGGGCTTTATTACTATACTTATGCCATGCTTTATCGCTTTATTTACGATTGCGAGGAGCACTTTATCGCTTAGGATCGTGACCTGCTGTCGACAAGCCCGAGAGTTTCGGATTCCCATCTTACAGCCGCTCCACAAACCCCGAGTCCGTCTCGGAGCCCGACTTCTATGGTATACTTAGTGGGGTGGCCCCCTGCTTGGTTTGGGTCCGGAAACGTCGTGTCCGAAACCCCGTCGACATACCGTTGGGTGTATGTTTTGTGATCTTGTACCTACCTGATCCGACAACAAGGGTGTAGGTGCGTGTGGAAACTTTGGTGCACCCCTGCAGGGTTAAATCTTTTAGAGAAGCCGTGTCCGCGGTTATGGACGACTTGGAGCACAGGTCTCGATCATAGACAACTATAACTAAAGTTTACTGCTATAATTTGACTTGTATCCGATATGACTAGTAATCAGCTTCACTACAACGGAATGGCTAAATAAAAGTACCAACAACTGCTGGGTTTGGGATGTCTCATGCTAATTGTATTTGACTAGTAAGTGTCGCAACTACAACGGAATGGTTAACTAAAATTGCCCACTGCTTATTATATCAGGATGATTATCTATACCTGACTAGTAATTGCTGCAACGATAATCAATAAATAAACTGCCCACCGTGTGAGTTCCTCGGTTGACTTCCTCGCTTGGTCTCGAGGGAAACACCAGATGGGTTTGTTTGGTGGTAGTATCGTGTTGGTTCCGAATAGGTCTTTCTTATCCCTCTCTCGATAGCCGGCGGTTGTATCGAGTCTCTATAGGTTGTTTAGTGCATGCCGCCGCCGCTCCCCACCATACCTATGTAGGCGAGGACCGCAATTCTAGCCTCGCTGCAATCGCCTCGATCGACCGCCTCTTTTTCCTTTGCCCTTTGTCGGCACCCCTTTGTTTAAGCAGGTTTTGAGATCGACGTTAGGTGGTTACCCTTCCGGCTTGGCCTGGGCAGGGTTATGGACGCCATTGGTTATTCTTCAGGGCTCTTAGCCCCATTTGCATCTTGTCCGTAGTTGGACGCTCTATCGTTTTCAAGGTGATTTGGATCTTTGTTCTGTATCTCTGTATTCTTGACTCATGGAGTCGTGTTGTATATATATCTGTTCTGTGGGTCCCATCGAGGACTGTTGGGTGATGTTATTACTTCGTTTTCCACCCGCACGTAAGTGCCTGGTGGGCGTCCTTGAATCGTTTCTATGCGGGTTTGGCGGGAAGCGCTAAAACTTGCATAGGGCCGATTCTGAGGGTGTTACAGCCCTACCCCTTAAAAAGGCATGTTTAAGCAAAATAAAGGGGACTGCTCCTGCTACTGGAGGATGATGTCGCAATGGGTACTCGTCGCCGTTGTCGCGACCACCGTTGCCACGGTCGCCGGCCCCGTAGATCGTCACCCTTTCAAACCAGATGGCCCGCTGCTGGACGCGTTCGCTGTGACGTTCGCGCGCCTGGCTGCGAACCACCGCCTTGCCTGCCGCCTTCCTGCGGTCCTCCGTCGCCCGGCTTGCCAGAGCCTTCTCCATCTCAGCGGCCCAGTTGTCCCTCCCCTACTGGTCGACGAGCTCCGTCGCCCAGCGTGCGGCTTCTGCCTCAGCCGCGATCAACCCCGTCGGAGCCGGAGCACCGTTGAGGCCGAAGCCTAGCGCCTACTCGATCTGCAAGGGGACGACGATCGCCTCCTCCCCCTCCTCCGCCTTCAGCTAATCCACCTTCTCCCCCTCCTCGTCCTCCTCTTCCACCTCCGTCTCATCGCCGTCGACGAGAGCCCACGTGGCCGCCACCTCAGCGGCCGTAGCCACACGCTCCTCCTCTGCCGCCGTGTCAGTGGCGTGCTCGCGCCGCTTCATTACGCTGCGCTTTGGCGTGGTAAAAATCGTGATGCCGACCTTGGCGGCCTCCTTGGACACCTCCTATATTTTTGCTCCGCTATACTTCGGCCGCCGGATTCGATCCCCTTTATTTGGACTCTTAAATTTAAACTTCGGCTAGACACTTGATCAAACACATTGCAATAAAACAAAAATACATCAAAATCATAATAAACCACTTAGTTCATATACACATTGCATAGATCATATATAGATTCTAACCCTAGCTATGCCGCTGAGCGTCGGTGTCCACCTACTTGCCGAGGGAGACGCAGCCGCCATCATAGAGGAAGAAGGCCATGCCGCCAAGGAGGAAGAGGTGAGGCCGCGACATGCGGCATACTCCTTGTAGCGCGCGGCCTCCGCAGCGACGCGGTCAGGATTCTTGCGCCGCACCTCCGCCATGTACCGCTCACCAACGACTTCGGCCTCGAGTCGCTACCGCGCCTCTCGGTCCTCCCAAGTAATGCGCGCGGCATGGGCACGGCTGGAAGGGGAGAAGAGCTCTGGGACCTCATCGGGCTAGCCTAGGGGTAACTTGAGAGGGCCACAGTCGCTGTCGTGGAGCTCGACATCCTTGATGGCATGCGCCCACGCCTCCCGCCGTGCCGATTGGAAGGTTCCAATCTAGTGATGGCGGCCGGTGTTGCGGTCGGTGATCTCGGCAACATAGGTCCCCCACTACCGTTGTCGCACGTCGTGGTAATGGATTGTCGGCGGCGGTGGGAGGCGGCGTGACCTCGATCTCCGGCCATGGGGTGCACCGCGGACCCGAATGGTGCTATGGATAGGCGGCAGCGACCTGCGGCTCGATCCGGCCATCTTCGGCGGGTTTGGGTGGAAGGACTAGCGGTGGGGATCAGAACGGCGACGGAGAAGAGCGGTGGACTTTTTCGCATCGGCTGCGAGGAGGAGCAAATATGAGAGAGAGAGAGAGAGAGAGAGAGAGAGAGAGGGCCAAATTTTTTGGGGTCGGATTCCTATATTTGCTCCTCTAAACCCTTTTAGGGGTTCGGTTAGGTGCTACTTGGGCCGCTAAAGGAGAAAATTTGCTCACCTAGCCGAAGAAAGGGAATGGGTTAGAGATGCTCTTATATAAGTCCACAGTCCTCACCCCACCGCTCCCGACGAACTCTCAGTCGGCCACCGGCCTTTGGTGGAGGCGATGGAAGGAACTATGTCGTTGCAACCCACCGTAGAAGAGAAGAAGGTCATGGTCGGATATGTAGGCGGGGAGGATGTAGGAAGATGGATTGGGGATGCGGCAGATTCCGCGGCCAGTGATGACGCTCCGATGGAGGATTTGGACCAGACAAAGTCGCATGGCGGTTCGGCGGCTGCCGTGGCCATCGTGGGTAAGCTGGCTGCGTCGAACAGATCTGGAGGCGTGGCCGAAGTTCAGGGAGGTGTTGGAGTTGTCGCAGTAGCCGCGGCCGGCAAGGGCGTGTACGTGACGGTTTCGGACGCAACCAAGATGCAAGGCATTGCGGCCTCTGAAGGATTATATTGTAAAAAAATTGTTTACGCTGCCAGCTTATAAAAAAGAAAAAAAATACTGTAATTAGTTTGAAAAGAGGAACCAGATCTATTTGTCACAAATAAATTTTGTTTGAAAATAGACTATAGATAAATATCTTGCTAAAAAATAGGTAAAAATTTGCAAAACTAGGTATTAGTTGTTAAAAATTAGAAAGATTAAAAATAAATCGCTTTTTTGGGTTTGGCCTGAAATGGCGCACACAAACAGCCGTCTCAGCAACATCCAATTATCTAAGATATCAATTTGGGGGCCAGCACGGGTAACGTGAATAACAGAGGTGAGACCGACACGTTTTTTTTTTCCTGAAAACGCCATCAACAGATCTCCAAATCGTATATAAATATGTTAAAATACGGGCCACTATGGTACTATGGTTCAAACCTCACCCGGTACCCATCCATAACCCGCTTATCCCTTCAAACTTTTCCTCTAGAAGGGATACATACCGAAGCAAGACTCTTAATAAAATATGTGGTTGCTTAAAAAAAAGCAAGAGGTCTTTGAACGTACACATCAGTAGCAAATTAGGAATTAGCTGTTGCAACATCGATCGACTTTGTATTTCCGTAAGACTTCGGTGAGATTTGGAAGGACACACCCGACTCGGCATCGCGAGCCAACGCGGCAGGCGAGCGGCTTGGAAGGAGAATCTGACGACCAGTTCCTGCAGGCGCGCTGCGGCCGAGAAGGGGAAATTAGATGACCAGATTCTGCAGGCGTGCCACTGAGCTCACAGCAGTCGACATGTGTGCCGGAAGAAACCCACGGTCCCACATACGGTTTAGATTTTTTGATAGGTTTAGATATTTGTACGCGCGCGTACGTCTGCGTACGTCCAAAATGGTTACGGGTGGTAGGGGCTTTTGGTAGTTTCCAGTATTCTCTTTAATCCATATTAATGTTTTTAACTTGGTCTAACTAGATGTATTCGTATCTAGATAAAATTAAGTAACACTAATAAGGACCGGAGGTAGTAAGATTAAATTTTCAATCTGAGTTATCCATGCATTTATTTTTTGAGGTTTGCTATTCTCAGGCGTCTCAGAAAGTCATCTTGTTCACCGTTGGATTTTGGTTTCAAGATTCGATTGAGCCATCTGGTTGCAATTTTTTGTTTGTAAACCATGCATGTTTCCATTCGATTGAGCCAGCCACGTCAGCCGACCGAGCGCCTGAGACGTAAGCGTTCCCTTGTTTTTTATGTATTTTAGGAGTTGGGGTCTATGGAACCACACCTTCTAATATTAAAAGCATGCATCTCGATCTTCAAACATTGTCCTTGTCGGATAATGATGTTTCTTTTCAAAATCCGACCCTCCAGGGTACCGTAGAACATTCGAATTACAACAAAACCTAGTTGCAAGACAAGTTCATACTTGCATATATCTTGTGAGACTAAACTTGTACGATTTGTGCAAGATCAATCTCACGTGTCCTTTGACTACCGTTTAACAAAACTATTTTTCTAAAACGTATCACCTACTAATTACATTCCAAAGCAAATACATTGTTTTCATAATGAATATATATTATGGATTATCGGCTCAGGGTAGTTGGATAATCTATAAGGGTGGGCAATGGAATCATGGTTGGAATATGTGATTGGGAAGTGTAACATCCCAAAATTTTCCCAAATTTTGGAATGCTAATTTTAATAGCTTTGATTTGATTATTGAGTGCCTAAAACAAAATTTTGAAATTTTCCTATTTTTATTTCAAACATAAACCCTAATTTCCCACCTTTTCAAATTAGCCATATAGTGAATTATATGCAAATGGAAATTTTGATATTTTATTTCTAGTGAAAATTAGTTTTTATAAAAAAATTATTGTGTGTTTTGATTTTACATAATTTTAGAAACTGGTTTCACTCATTTTGGGTAAAACTACAAAGAAAATAGTGAAATAGAAAAACAATATAACTAACCTACTGAACCGACCCGCCCGGGCCGGCCCATAGCCACCCCTCCCTAGCTACCGAGCGACCCGCCGGCACAAGCGGCACCCAGCAGCGCGCAGCAGCCCGCCACCGGCCCACCTCCTCCTCCGCCTCTGCCGCGTGGACCCTATCCTCTCCTTCTTCCTCCTACCAACTGCCCGCGCCCATGACCTCTTGCACGTCGCCGCCCCAACGACCCACTCGCCCCACCTTCCCCGAGCGCCCATGGCCTCGTCCATGGCCCCTTAATTCCACCGCATGTTCCTCTCCTTTTCCCCTCCTCTGCCTCGCAAAGACTCCGCCAGGCTGTCCCGCAATTTCTCATCAGAGAACGCCGTAGTCACCATTGTTTGACCTTGTTATCAGTGAGCTCCGACCATTCTTATCTTACCCGTTGCCCCTTCCTCTTCCCCCTCTCACTCCCGCATCCCCTGATGCTCCCCTTTTTACCTCTCTGCAGCCCAGAGGATCCCCACCGTGCCGCCGTCGCTCCAGCCGCCCGACCCCGCCGTTCTAGGAAGCCAGGCCCGACGCCACGGTCACAACCGCCCCTCCCTCTTTGCCTCAGTCCTTGTTGACCCCTTTACCATCGCCTAGGACCACTATGGCCTATCTCTAATGACCTCTGCGCCGCCGGCCACCACCTTCCTCGTCTTCAGCGAAGCCAGCCGCGATAAGCGCCTCCCTCTTGTTCTCGACCGCATGATGCATCATAGATGGCCAGGAAAACTTCTAGCGGAACCACACGTCGAGCTGTGCGCCAAGCCAAGCCTGTAGCCAAGCCACTAGCCGAGATTCTAAGGGGTATCGTCCCGTAGTACGTCGCCATGTGGCCAACCTGTTTAAATTAGATTCTCCCGCCTAATAACTAGATGTAATTTTCGTAGAAAAACCCTAGAACTTGGAATCATCTTAACTTTTTATCCAGAAGTCCAAATAATGCAAATGATACCTTTCTAGAATCCTTGGGACATGTAGATTGTTTACCACTGTTAGTTTTCATTTTTGAATATTTTACTTTGGACAATATTATAGGATTTCCATTAGGGTATTCTGGACATAACTTGATTTCTAAAAATGGTTTTAAAGTGTTTCTTTTTTGCTAAATGCTTATATTTTAGTCCCATGTACAAAAGGATCTGAGGACAAGAGTTTAAAATATTTTTACAACTATTTTGTTTAAATGTGCTTCTAAACCCTTTTAATAAATGTTTTGAACATAACTTTATTAATAAAAATGTTTTTAAACAAATATATTTTGCATCATGCATGTCTTAACTTTTATAAAACCTTATTCATGATTTTAAAAATACACATCAATTGCTTTGTATGAATATCATGCATGTTTTACTTGTCATGATGTTTGTTGTGTGAATGGGTTTTCATTGGAATTGTTTTATCTTATAGATTGTGAGGTGCACAAGTCCTATGATTGCAAGAAGTGTGTGAACATCCATCACTAATAAGGCAAGTGGAACTTCCCCTTTGTCTATGTTACACTTACTATGTGATCATAGAAGTATTTTTGTTTATATGATGTTATACTATGAAACCCGGATATGTTAGCCATATGGATATCAACTTGTTTTTTCTGTGTGACCAATGTTTGTGTTGAAAAAATCTTGGCTATACCAACTTAGAGATGTAGATTTAAAACCCAGGAATGGTCTTTGTCTTAGTGAGGCGGTGAGATTAGAAGGACATAGTGAGTGATTGGATTTGGAAGGATGGAGGAGGATACTTTCTGGATTGCGTGGCATGGGAGGGTTACAACTCGACTTCTGACATGTTGAGCGGAGTCCTGATAATAGGGTGGATTGCATAGGATAGAAGGGATATAGCCTGACTTTCTAACATGTTGAGCCGAGTCCTGATAATAGGATGGATTGCTTGGCATGGAAGGGCTACAACCTGACTTTCTGACATGTTGAGCCGAGTCCTGATAATAGGAGGGGTTGGACAAGTAGCATGGTGTAGGGCTGCGGTCTGACTAGTGGCATGTTGAGCTTGGCCATTAAGGAGTAATGGAGCAAATGATGATTGGGAAGAAGGCTTTGGATTTGGAGTGAAGGATGATTTTGGAAGAAGACTTTGGATTGACCTATAGACCAACAAATTAAGATAAGCTGATTGATTTTGCCCGGTTGGATTATTATATTCCCATTTTAGTGACACTTTCCAATTCATTCAAAGTATTGACCCTTCGTGGCTGCAACGTTTCATGTTGCAGGTTTCCCTGAAGATGGTTGAAGTGCGATGATAGGGTTGCGAGTCTCCACTCAGCATGCTTCGCCTATGGCATTCTAATGGAGCTCATTATCTTTTATTAATCTTCCACTATTAAACTTTGCTTATGAGGAGCTAGCCCTTCTGCTATGCAACTTGTTTTATACTATGTTATGTTCTGGATCATTCAATGTAATATAATTATGACCTTTTTTTTCATGATATTATATCCTAAACGATGTCTGCTAGCGAGCCGATCCAGGGACTAGCACAATATAGCATAGAGACTTGGACCCCTACCGGGTCGGATCGCTTCAGATGGTATCAGAGCATTGTGTTAACTATAGGTTTGTAACCCTAGAACTGGATTAAATAATAGGAAAGACCCTAAGCAAATGAAGGTATTATGTTGATTCAAAATCTCGTATTTTGCAAGTCCTTTAGTCTCGTATGACTTATCTTCATCATTATTTTAGTTTCCAAAACTTTAGAATACCACCCTCAACAAGTTTATTAGGAGGAGATCACTAAGGACCATTAGGAAACTAAAAAGTGCTTGCTTAGCTAACTATGCGAGTTAGTTTTGTTTATGAGAGATTTCCTCATGTTTTACGGCAAAAATAATAAATAAAACTATTTTCAAAATAGTAGTTGTGTGTTTGATTGTGTCGTTGTTTGATTGTTGTTGTTGGAATACTGTTTGTTTGTTGTGATTAGGAAAAATGGGTGGCTTATCCCTGATATTTTTTCTATCAATACTCATCCCTGCTATCCTAAACAAATGTCGCTAAGACGTGCCCCCGAGATGTCCCCAGGCTTGGAGACGCTGTTTGAGAGACAAGGTCAAATGATGGAGAGACAAAGACAATTGCTAGAGAATCACGGTCAGAAGATGCAAGTCTTGATATAGAATCTGACAAACAACAACAACAACAACAACAACAACAACAGAGGCAACAACATCAATGGCAATAACAACAATGGAGACAACAACAATAATGGCAACACCGGCAACAATGGAAACACTGGTAACAATGGAGAGAGAAACAACAACAATGGCAATGGACACAACAACAACCAGATGCCAAATGTGGACAGACTCACGAGATTCCTTAGGCTATGACCTTCTAGCTGATCAAGTTATGCTGATCCTATCATTGCAGATGATTGGCCGCGTTCAGTTAACAAGAACGTAGTCACGGTGGACTTCTCTAATGCAGAAAAGGCGAGGTTTGTCGTGCACCTATTAGAAGGACCTGCAGCATCTTGGTGGGAGAACTATCAGATCACCCACCCCATTGAAGAAGTGGATTGGAATAGTTTCCAAGATGAATTCCCTCATACCATATCTCAGCTGCAGTTATGAGCCTAAAGAAGAAAGAGTTTCACAAGTTCCACTAGGGAAACTACAGTGTTGTTGAGTACATCGACAAGTTCAACAATCTGGCCTACTATGCGCCAGACGATGTGGACATCGATACGAAGGGAGAAGTTCATGTATGGACTAAATGATGAGTTATCAGTCCAAATATCCGTGCTATGCACTCCAAACTTTTAGGCATTGTTGGATAAAGCCATTATCCTCGAGAACCAACAGATGGAGAGCCGCAAGAAGAACCACAAGCATGCCAAGTTTAACTCAGGGATACATCAGTAGCCAACCACTTACCACCAGGATATTAACAACTTAGGGTACGTTGAGCATGAAGGTCATAACCATCACTTACATGTGGGAAATGGGAACAATCAGCATGGAAGGAACAAATACCATGGGATAGGAACTAACAACAGAAATGGTCACTACCATGGCCATAACCACCGCATGAACTCCAACAATAGGGACATCAGTCAAGCGGAGTGTTTTAAGTGCCATGATCTAGGATGCTATTCATGGGACTGCTCTGAAGGAAGGAACAATGGCATGCCTAACCACAACTACATCAGAAGGGATATCAACCAAATTGAGTGTCGTGTATGCAATGAGCTTGGGAATTATTCTTGGAACTATCCTGAAAAGAATAATGGTGTTGAGAACTCTAAGAGAAATAAGCCAAATCTGGCCCTGAAAGGACATGTGAACCATGTCGATATGGAAGAGGTCTTTGAAGAGACAAATGCAGCGAAACGTAAGTTTTGACCAACTCTTCATCAACTATTGGATTTCGACTCTAGTGCATTGCATACATTCATATCAAGGAGTCAACAATATTTTTGAGTTGATAGCCAAGAGAATCCTCGAGAACCAACCCCATAAGTCCATTCTTTTTAAGGTTGATAGCATCCTAGTCTATCTGAACCTAAACCCTTTCTTTCTAGCCTTGTCGAATCTCGGGGACAAGATTCTTTTTAAGGGTGTAGTTTGTAACATCCCAAAATTTTCAAAATTTTGTAATGTTAATTTTAATATCTTTGGTTTGATTATTGAGTGCCTAAAAACAAATTTTCAAATTTTCCTATTTTTATTTCAAACATAAACCCTAATTTCCCACCTTTTCAAATTAGCCATATAGTGAATTATATGAAAATGGAAATTTTGATATTTTATTTCTAGTGAAAATTAGTTTCTATAAAGTTTTTATTATGTGTTTTGATCTTACAAAATTTTAGAAACTTGTTTCACACATTTTGGGTTTATAAAACTAAAACTACAAAGGAAATAGTGAAATAGAAAAAAAACTAACCCACTGAACCAACCCGCTTGGGCCGAACCACAGCCACCCCTCCCTAGCTACATGACCGCCTGTGAGCGGCACCCAAAGAGCTCCGCCACCGCCCGCCTCCCTCTCTCTGTCATCTGTGGACCCCACCCTCTCCTTCTACCTCCCACTAACTGCCCGCACCCATGACCTCATGCACGTCGCCGCCCCAGCACCCCGCTTTCCCACCTTCGCCAAGATCCCCCGGCTTTTCCCATCCCCCTTAAATTCATCGCACCTCCCTCTCCTTTCCCCTTCTTTGCCTCATGAAGACGCCGCTAGGCTGTCCCATAATTTCTCGCCAGCGACTGTCGTAGTCGCGACCATTTTACCTTGTTACCGGTGATACTCGATCGTCGTTATCTTACCCTTTGACCCTTACTCTCCCCCCTCTCACTCCTGCATCCCCTAGTGCTCTCCTTTTGCCCTCTCTGTAGCCTAGAAGATCCCCACTGATGACACACAAGTGTAGGGGATCGCAACAGTCTTCGCGGGTAGTATTACTCAATTTATTGATTCGACACAAGGGGAGCCAAAGAATACTTGCAAGCCTTAACAATTGAGTTGTCAATTCAGCTGCACCTGAAAATAGTTCTTGCTCACAGAAGTTTATCAGTAGCAACAGTTTGTAGTAGCAACAACAAAGCAACAACAACAGTGAAACGGGATCAATAGTAACAGTAACGGTAACAGTAGGATTCGAGTGCGGTAGGCATAGGGATGGACGGGCGTTGCATGGACGAGTCTAAACATGTAACTTCAAGATCTAGGGCATTGCAGATAAATAATAACAAGCATCCAAGTACTAAACAATCCTAGGCATGTGCTCCAAATATAGTCATATGTGCTCGCAATGAGAACTTGCACAACATCTTTTGTCTAGTCGGCCCATGGCAGCGGGGCCTCTAGGGAACTACTGGCAATTAAGGTGCTCCTTTTAATAGAGCACCGGAGCAAAGCATTAACACTCCATGAACACATGTGATCCTCACACCACAGCCATCCCCTCAGGTTGTCCCAATTATTATCACTTCGGGGCCTTTGGATCCGGACAGTGATATGTGTACACAACTTGCAGATAAGATCACAAAAAATACTATCATAATGATTCGATAATGTTCAGATCTGAGATCATGGCACTCGGGCCCTACTGACAAGCATTAAGCACAAAAAGTTGCAACAAATTCAGATAGAACTAATAGAGATACTAGGCACTATACCCTAACAATCTTATTCGATTACATGGTGGAACCCATCCAATACCTACCATCCCTAAGCCTACAGCGGGGGATTACTCACTCATGGATGAGGGAAACATCGATGGTTGATGGAGAGGCATTGGTGATGACGATGGCGATGATCCTCTCCAAATTCCCCATCCCGGTAGGGTGCCAGAACGGAGTTTCTAGATCCGAATCTTGATTTCTAGTGGCGGTGGCGGAGCGGAACTCTTTCTGGAAAACTCTCGAACCCCCCTCTGTTTTTAGGTCGAGAGGAAACTTATAGGCGCAGAGGGAGGCCGAGGGGGTTCCTGGGATGGCTGCACACCCTAGGCGTGGCCAGAGGTAGGCCCGCGCCTGGCAGGGGTGTGGCCCCCCTAGGCCCCTTCTCCGTCTCGTACTCTGGATCCATGGGTCTTCTGGTGAAATATATTTTTTGGCATATTTTCTGGGAATTTTCCTGATAGTTGATTTTCTGCACAAAAACAAGAAACCAAGGTAATTCTGCTGAAAACAGCGTCAGTCCGTGTTAGTTGTATCCAAATCACACAAGTTTAGAGGAGAAACAATAGCAAAAGTGTTTGGTAAAGTAGATACGTTTTGGACGTATCAACTCCCCCCAAGCTTAGCTTATTGCTTATCCTCAAGAAATTCAGTTGAAAACTGAGTGCGATAAAATAACTTTCACAAATACATTTGCTTCATATGATGTATATATTCTCAGCACAGGAGTAGATGCTTAAACCATTCATAATAAGAAGTATGCAACTAAGTCTACTCAATAGTCATAGCAAGCTAAGAAGAGAAACCAACTCAATAATAATAAGTAGCATGAAACATAAACATAAGCAACATTGCAATGCTCATAGTAAGGTATGATAGAGTGGTATCTCGCTTGCCTTTGTTTGTAGAGCACAATATAAATGCCAAGGCACCTCTGAAGTTCAAGTGAAGACTAGAAGTAAAGATATCAGAGATACAAACATCGAAGTCATGACATAATTAACCAAGTTTTGGAACAAACAAAAGAATGATAACTATGCTCTCAAGAAGGTGCCCATAGAATAAATGGTGACTCAACAAGGGAGTGAAAACGGTTTTGAAAAGTTTGAAAGGCTTCCCAATGCTGAAAGGAAGGTACTCATTAGCTTTGAGCTCTCATTGCCCCTATCATAGGCATCTTCATGTGGTTAAGGTGAAAGTGAGGTCCAATCTGAGTTATATGCTTGACATACCATAAACTGGAAATCCCAAGTCCCTTGGGTACGAGGGCCGCTCCGCATGATACTTAACTTTGGTTACCTGCAAGTTCTTGTCATTGTTCATACATGCATATCATAGAGCCGCCAACGGGGTACCCCTTGCACATGATACAGGAGCTATCCAATGATCAAAATGACAAGGCAAGCAGACAATGAGCATCTCAGTGATCTTTTTATATACTATGTGCATAGATTTTTATTGAGGATGCTTCATAGAATGCTCATTATGGTGACGCTGCAAGTTTCCACCATGATTAGGAATGGCTTAGGCTAGCGGCCCAGGTGTTTCTCTAACCCAATGTATAGACTCCATGACCTCACAAGCTCCCCTTTTATTTCACATCGTCGACACCCGTAAATAAAAGAGAAAAGTATCAAATGTATAGGATATCCAAAAAGTGTTGAAAGCGTTCCCCGTGACAGCACGGTTCTGCTGACTCCCAACATATAATTTGCAAGCATATAACTTTCATGGACAAGTCATGATGGTTCAGGATTATTAAGTGCAAGGAATAAAGTGTGCCATCAAGTTCATGAGAGCTTTACTAACTAACTTTCTCAAAACAGACAAACATTTTATTTGGAAGAAAACAAGGCATATAGAATATGCACTGAAATAGCAAGTGATGCTAATAGGAAGGTATGGTGAACACAATTGGCAATATTAGTTTTGGAGAGTTGGAAGCACAGGTAGATCTAGTACTCAGTGCAAGTGAAGGCTAGCAAAAGAGAGGGAACGATAACCGAGAGAGCAATAATTGTCATAACCATGCTTGCAACAGAGCAAGACTAATTATGGCATTAAAGTGATACTAGATCTCTGAGGCAAAATAAATCATCGAGGCTTACTGACTATTGTTTAGTCATATGCATGCGTGAGCATGTGCCAAGTCGATTCACATGAAACTTTGATATGTTGGAAACGTACCTATAATTTTTGATGCTCCATGCTTGTTTAGTATCTACTTTGCTTTACTTGTCCATACTTTGAGTTGCTTTTTACATGTTTTCTGGTACTAACCTACTAACAAGTTGCAACAGTGCCAGATGCCTGTTTTCTGCTGTTTTTGGTTTCAGAAAAGTTAGTAAAGAAATATTCTCGGAATTGGACGGGACAAACGTCAAAGTCAATTACTTTCCGTGGAGAACAAGAAGTCCAAAGGGGAGCCGGAAGGGCCAGCCAGGGAGCCAGACCCACCCCAGGCGCAGGTGGGCCCTGCCCCGCGCCTGGCTAGGGTTTGAAGACCCTGGCCACCGCCTGGGCCTTCCCCTTCGCCTATAAGAAGCCCCCGATGGAGAAACCCTAAGCACCCGATCAAATCTCCATGAAACTATCTGTAGCCGCTGCCACCATCGTCCCTAGATCGGAGGGGGAATCTGAAGTTCTTCCCGGCACCCTGCCGGAGGGGAGATCATCCCGGAGGCCTTCTCTTCGGTATGATGCGTGAGTAGTTACACCTTGGACTATGGGTCCATGTAGTAGCTAGATGGTTGTATGTCCTCCTTGCTTTCATGTATAGATCTTGTGATCTCCGTTCATGATCAAGATCTAATCTATTTGTAATCATGCATATTGTGTTTGTGGGGATCCGATGGATATTGAGATTATTATGTTGGTTTGATTAATGGTTTGGTCTTTATGATTCTATCATGTCTGTGTTGTTTGTGATCTTGCATGCTCTCCGTTGTTAGTAGCTATCTTGGCCAAGTAGTTGCTAGTGACTCCAAGAGGGGTATTTATGCTTGATAGTGGGTTCATGCCTCTAGTTTCCAAGGGAAGTGACAGAAATCTCTTCGGTTGTAGATGTGATGTTGCCACTAGGGAGAAAACAACGGTCTCTTGTTTATGGAACATGTGGAATGTTTACCTTACACACTTTGCTTAAAGCAGTTGTCTGTTGCTTGCAACTTAATACTGGAGGGGGTTCGAATGATAACCTGAAGGTGGACTACTAGTAATAGATGCATTTGGATGGCGGTCTATGTATCTTGTTGTATTTCCCAATCGAATCTCATAGGATCTTTCTGACTAGTAATTGCATTGTCATGCCTTGCTCAGTTCCTGTCAATTGCCCTGCTGTAATTTGTTTACCCTTCATGCCATGTTGTTTATCTAAGGAGAGCACCTCTAGTGAACTATGGACCCCGGTCCAATCTTTACCATTGATTCATCTTCCACTGTTACTTGTTTACTTGCTGCAAACCATTACCTTCCACACCATACGTTTAATCCTTTGTTACAGCAAACCGGTGAGCTTGCCAACCTCACTGATTCGTTGGGGCAAAGTCTTGATTTTGTGTTGTGCAGGTCTCCGTGTTTCTTGCAACACCTGTGTGACGTTTCCTTCCTCCTTCTGGTTCGATAACTTCGGTCTCAACTGAGGGAAAACTTGCTGCTTGCTCTTCGCATCCTGCGCTTGGGGTTACCAACGAAGTGCCACGTCGAGCATCAACAAGTTTTCTGGGGTCGTTGCCGGGGAGTCTAAGGACGTCTTCACAAGGGGAGTCCTTCACTTCCTTTCTCTTTACTTTGATTTTAGTTTTCTTTGTTTCTTTTGCTTGGTTTTGTTTGCCTCTTTCCAAAAAAAACACAAAAAAAATTTAGTTCCTGCTCTAGTTGCCACCTTGCTCTAGCTCACCATGTCGCTCCCCAAGTTCTCCCTGAAAGATCTTGCAATAGGTAGTGGGTCCATAATTAGGAAAGATAATATTGAAGAATTCTTTAATTATGTTAGTAAGCATGGGGATATTGAGGATAAATATATAGTAGAGCTTGCTCCTAATTGTGAGATTGCTGCAGCTTCTTTAGTTCATATGTTGGAGGCTAGGTTTGTTAGCCTTAATCCCTTCATACAATTTTTATTCCTAAAACTAAAAAAAGAGAAGAATGCTGAAAAGAGGGAATTCATCCTTGAAACTTTATCAAAAGAATTCCATGATGTTGCTATGGAAGCCAAAAAGGTCTTTGAGCGTTTCAATATGCTAGGCTCAAGTGTAGATGTTGTGGGTTTTTCTGATGAAACTAAGCCTAGAGAAGAATTTAAGATACTCATACCCTTTAAGCTTGTTGGAATGCATGAAGACTTTGAATTTTTTTTGATTGGATTGCTCCTAAAAATCTTTTTGATGAAAGCAGTAGACCAAAGAGAGATGAGAATGGATCCTCCAAAACCCATTTGGATGAGATACCTTTCATAGTTGAAGATTTTGCAAGTATGGATGTTAATGCTTCATCATTTGAAAATACTTGATTCTTCTTGATTCTTGTGCCTAACTTAAAGGCGTTAAACAAAAGTACTTGTTGGGAGATAACCGAAGAGTTTCCTTGAGTCTTGGAAGTTATTACTTCAGTAATGACCTCTCCTTATCCTTTTTGTTTGCTTTTTGTGCCAAGAATGACCTCTAATGAGTGGGAAGTAAGATTTGGGGAGTTGCTGCCCCGAAACAGATTTCCGTCCTCCACCAAAACAATTCTTGAGGAGGCTCTGTAACTCGTATTGAGCTCAAAATTTACGAATACTTCCATCGGTATGTTAGCTAACTTTTGTTAGTTCAACACTTTTTGATTTGAGCAAGAGAAGATGTTCAAAAAAATCGGTTTCTACCAGCTGGTCTGTTTTGACAGATTTCTGCCATTATTTGCATTTGCTTCTTATTGATTCCTTTTTGAGTTCTCTTTAGGTGAATTGAGCTTTTTGTGGAGTTAATACAGTAGCTTGTGTTTTTAGTGAAAAGCCTCGCTGTTTCAAAGCTTTGCCAGTGATCTAATATCTTTTAAATACACTAATGTTGCTAATGAAGATTGTGTGAAGTTTTGTATGAAGGAAAAATTTCAGGTGTAAAGAGAGAATAATGCAATGGGACGAAGAATGGACAGAAGCTCAAGCTTGGGGATGCCACCATGGTGTCACCCCAAGAAATATCCAAGAGGTACAATCGTCAAAGCTTGGGGATGCCCAAGGCATCCCCTTCTTCATCAATAAAAAGCTCAGGTCTGTCTAGACACTTCGTTTTTATTGTTTCATGCACAATTGTGTTGTTTTTAGAGCGTCTTAGTTTTCATTTACTTTGCTTAGGTTTTTTAGTTTGCTTGAATAAAGAAGTTTGGACCCCTGTTCTCGCTGTGTTGTTTTGCAAATAAGTTTCTTGGTGTTGGAAATGAGTAGTAAGTTCTTGCTTGAAGTGCAAGAGGAGCTTGCATTGACTGTGACTTAGACTTTAGCATGACATGCTAGGTGTTGTTTTGACCTTATGCATAGTGATTATTGCTGTATCATGTCTTGTTACAAACAATTGGTATTTCTTAGTGTGCCTTAAAGAAATTATGCGTTGTTTTACCATGCAAAAGCATAGTATTGTGGTATTCTCCTTTGATGCTTTACTTGGGTTGACTTGGCACATGCTCACACCATGTTATGACTATGACAAGTCACCATTAGCCTCTATGATCATTTAGTCCTTAACTTGTAGTACCACTCTTTGCTTTGATTAGTATGATTTGTTGCACTGCATGATTTTGGCCATTATGCTCTCTTAGTTGGTTGCTCCCAGTCTTTTGCTAGCCTCTACTTGTATGAGTAAGTTCTACTCATGCCTCCAACTCCCAAGAAACCAAGTTTTTCCAAAGTATCCACTATAAACTCCTATGCATGGTGAGTTACACCATTCCAAGTATATTCTTGTTTTCAACTATCTTCCAATTAAAAACTATTTTTTTATGTGAAAACTTAGTGATTAAATCCCTCACAAAATTGATGGCACACTTTATTCTTTGCCCCTAATAAACTTGAACCATTGTGACAACTTTGTTGTATATGCATGCACTTATAAGTTGAAATTAGCAGAATCGTGCTATCACGGGGAACGTTTTCAACATTGCACTTGTACTTTGTACTCCGTTGATATCATGTTCTTTTGTCTATGGATGTCACCGGTGTGAAATAAAGAGGGAACTTGTAAGTCCATGGAGTTTGTATCCTGTGTTAGAGAAACGCCTGGGCCGCCAGCCTAAGCCATGCCTAATCATGGTGGAAACTTGCAGCATCACCATAGTGAGCTATCTATGAAGCATCCTCAATAAAAAGCTATGCATATGGTAAATAAAAAGATTGCTGAGATGCTCATTGTCTGCTTGCCTTGTAATTTTGGTTATGGGAAAGCTCATGTACCATGTGCAAGGGGTACCCCGTTGGCGGTTCTCAATGATATGCAAATACTTACAATGACAAGAACTTACCTGACCCAAAGTTGAGTATGCATGAGGTGTGGCCCTCGTATTCAAGGGACTTGAGATTGCCAACTTATACTTCTTCAAGCATATACTCCAGCTTTGCCACTTTAATCTTAACCACTTCAAGATGCTTATGATAGGGGCAATGAGGGCTGAAAGCTAACAAGTACCATAATTTTTGGAAGCTCTTTTTGAAACTTGTAATCCCTGCTTCCTTTACAAAAAGGCCTTTCTTCCACCACTATTGAGTCTCCACCTTCTACCTTTAGGCACCATTAAGAGAGCATAGTTGTCATTCTGTGTGCAGTGTTCCAAAGCTTATTAATTGATGCATATTGTGATATTACTTGTTCTTGTGCTATTTGTTTCTAGTCACCCTTGTGAACTTTGCAGGTGTCCTATGCATCTATATTGCTACTCTATGAGGGACAAGCTGATTGCCACTATGCTATGTTTTCTACATGTGAAACAAACAAACGTTTTTCAATGCATGTTATTCATGATCTTTGTTTGTAGCTTGTCATGTTGCATGCATAGTTACTATGTCCTATTGTTAGAACTCCATCTTTCATGCACATGTTTAGAGTTCTTTTATCCCAGCTTTCAATGTTTGCAAATGGTTGGATCTTTATTGTGAGGGTGCATGTCACCTCAAAAATTATTCTTCTTATCACTTACATAATCGCGGACGAGCAGGAGTTAAGCTTGGGGATGTTGATACGTTGGAAACGTATCTATAATTTTTGATGTTCCATGCTTGTTTAGTATCTACTTTTCTTTACTTGTCCACACTTTGAGGTCCTTTTTACATGTTTTCTGGAACTAACCTACTAACAAGTTGCAACAGTGCCATATGCTTGCTTTCTGCTGTTTTTGATTTCAGAAAAGTTAGTAAAGAAATGTTCTTGGAATTGGATGGGACAAACGTCAAAGTCAATTACTTTCCGTGGGTAACAAGAAATCCAGAGGGGAGTCAGAGGGGCTAGCTAGGGGGGCCAGACCCACCCCAGACACGGGTGGGCCCTGCCCCGCTCCTGGCTAAGGTTTGAGGCCCCTGGCCGCCGCCTCGGCCTCCCCTTCGCCTATAAGAAGCCCCCGATGCAGAAACCCTAAGCACCTGATCAAATATCCACAAAACTGTCTGTAGCCGCCACCATCGTCCCTAGATCAGGGGGGTCTGAAGTTCTTCTCGGGACCCTGCCGGAGGGGCGATCATCCCGGAGGCCTTCTCTCCGGTATGATGCGTGAGTAGTTCCACCTTGGACTATGGGTCCATGTAGTAGCTAGATGGTTGTATCTCCTCCTTTGTGATTTCATGTATAGATCTTGTGAGCTCCATTCATGATCAAGATCTAATCTATTTGTAATCATGCATGTTGTGTTTGCGGGAATCCGATGGATTGAGATTATTATGTTGGTCTGATTAATGGTTTTGTCTTTATGATTCTATCATGTCTGTGTTTTTTGTGATCTTGCATGATCTCCGTTGTTAGTAGCTATCTTGGCCAAGTAGTTGCTAGTGACTCCAAGAGGGGGTATTTATGCTCGATAGTGGGTTCATGCCTCTAGTTTCCAAGGGAAGTGACATAAATCTCTTCGGTTGTAGATGTGTTGTTGCCACTAGGGAGAAAACAACGGTCTCTTGTTCATGGAACATGTGAACTGTTTACCTTACACACTTTGCTTAAAGCAGTTGTCTATTGCTTGCAAATTAATACTGGAGGGGGTTCGGATGATAACCTGAAGGTGGAATTCTAGTCATAGATGCAGTTGGATGGCGGTCTATGTATATTGTTGTATTGCCCAATCGAATCTCATAGGATCTTTCTGAGTAGTAATTGCATTGTTATGCCTTGATCAGTTCCTGTCAATTGCCCTGCTGTAATTTGTTAACCCTTCATGCCATATTGTTTATCTAAGGAGAGCACCTCTAGTGAACTATGGACCCCGGTCCAATCTTTACCATCGATTCATCTTCCACTATACTTGTTTACTTGTTGCAAACCATTGCCTTCCACACTATACATTTAATCCTTTGTTACAGCAAACCGATGAGCTTGACAACCTCACTGATTCGTTGGAGCAAAGTCTTGAGTTTGTGTTGTGTAGGTCTCCGCGTTGCTTGCAACACCTGTGTGATGTTTCCTTCCTCCTTCTGGTTCGATAACCTCGGTCTCAACTGAGGGAAAACTTGCTGCTTGCTCTTCGCACCCTGCGCTTGGGGTTACCAACGAAGTGCCATGTCGAGTGTCATCAAACTTCCAGAGGAGGATACCACAATATCATACCAAAATATGAATAAAACAATGCAAGCAAACATTCATATGACATGCTACAAACTGTTAGCAAGCTGGAGCTAATCACAGACAAGCAAGAACTACTAAGCATCCATCAGTAACATACACCTTACAATGAACAAACTAAGCACGCTCACAGTGATAAGTATATGTACAAAAATGAAAACAAATAGAGTTTGTTACCAGCCTCTTACCACTCCTCAAGTTTTCCTAATATTCAATATTGCCCTTCACTTGTGTGACTTGAATAATAACATGAAACCAAAATCCACTGAGGACGGCTAAACCCTGCAAAGAACTCACAAAACCAGAGAGGAACAACAAATATTTTTGGTGTTTTCGATTTTTTTAAACAAGCAAAAACAAACAAAGCAAAACAAAACCAAAAACAAAAACTAAGACGCTCCAAGAACAACACAACTGTGTATGAAACAATAAAAACGAAGTGTCTAGAAAGACCTGAGATTTTTATTGATGAAGAAGGGGATGCCTTGGGCACCCCCAAGCTTTGACGCTTGTACCTCTTGAATATTTCTTGGGGTGACACGTGGTGGCTTCCCCCCAAGCTTGAGATTTTGTCCATTCTTTATCTCATTACATTATTCTTTCTCTACACCTGAAATTTTTTCTTCATACAAAACAATACACAATCTTCATTAGCAACATTAGTGTATTCAAAAGATAATATACCTTTAGGTAAAGCTTTGGAACAGCAAGACTTTTCACTAAAAACACAAGATATTGTAGCAACTCCTTCAAAAAGCTCAATTCCCCAAAAGAGAACTAAAAAAGGAATCAATAAGAAGCAAATGCAAATAATGGCAGAAATCTGTCAAAACAGACCAGCAGGTAGAAAGTTAGCTAACATACAGGGGGATTTATTCGTAAATTTTCAGCTCAATCCAACTTACAGAGACTCCTCACAAATTTTTATAGTGGAGGATAGAAATCTGTTTCGGGATACCAACTCCCCAAATATTAATTCCCTCTCATTAGAGGTCATTCTTGGCACAAAAAGCAAACAAAAAGGATAAGGAGAGGTCATTACTGAAGTAATAACTTCCAAGACTCAAGGAAACTCTTGGGTTATCTCCCAACAAGTACTTTTCTTTAACGTCTTTAAGTTAGGCACAACGAAGAGCAAAGATTGGAAAGGAGAAAAAGATAGTATAACCACAGTGAAAACATTATTTTGTTTATTAAAATCCTTTTGTTAACAAGGTTGATCAAGTCTTGTTACCAAAACAATCTTATATGAAACAAAACTTTGTATTTCAAAAATTGGTTATGTTACCTCATACTTGATAGCAATGGTCCCAATCATAATAGTTTCAAAATTTTCTTATGGAATGGGACAATATATTTCTCCAATCTTGATGCTCTCAATATTTTCAATGGAATTCAGGCAATAGCTCTTAGCAACCTTCTTGCGGAAATAGACAATATGCTCTTTGTCATTAATATTGAATGTTACTTTTCCTTGATTACAATTAATGATAGCACCTGCAGTATTAAGAAAAGGTCTCTCAAGAATAATAGACATATTATCATCTTCAGGCATTTTAAGCACAACAAAATCAGTTAAAACCAAGCAATTATGAGCCACTTGAACAGGAACATCCTCACATATACCAACATGAATAGTAGTTGACTTATCAGCCATTTGCAATGATATATCAGTTGGTATCAACTTTTCTAGCTGGAGTCTCTTGTAGAGAGAAAAAAGGCATAACACTAACTCTAGCTCCCAAAATCACATAAAACTGTTCTAACATAATTATTCTTAATAGAGCAAGGAATAGTTGGTATACCTGGATCACCAAGTTTCTTTGGAACCTTACCATTGAAGGAGTAATTAGCAAGCAAAGTAGAAATCTCCTCATTAGGAATCTTCCTTTTATTAGAGACAATATTCTTCATATACTTTGAATAAGGAGGCAATTTAATAGCATCAATCAAAGGAATTTGCAAAAATAAAGGTTTCATCCACTCACAAAAATTGTTGTAGTGTTCCTCCTCCTTTGACTTGTGTTTCTTACCTGGAAAAGGCATAGGTTTCTGCACCCAAGGTTCTCTCTCTTTACCATGTTTATTAGCAATAAAATCTTCCTTTGTGTACCTAGTGTTCTTAGTGTGCTTCTCAGGTTCTTCCTCACCTTCCTCCTTATCAGGAGCATCATTTTTATCATTACCACTCATAGTTTCAGCATCAGAGACAGATATACTATTAGGATCTACAGCAGGTTCAAGTGGTTCCTCAACTATTTTGTGTTTCTTTTTCTTCCTCTTACGAGTACTACCACTACTCTCACCTTGTTGACAATCCTGCTCAATTATTTTAGGGTGTCCTTCAGGATATAAAGGATCTTGAGTAGCTATACCACTCCTAGTTCTAATTCCATAAGCATGTTTATCTCCTCAGGCATTAATTAGCATATCCTTTTGTACCTTAGCAAGTTGATCAAGTTGGGTTTGAAAAATTTGAAAGTGTTTACAAAGCATTTTAATATCATTGGAAGTTCTTTCCACAATATCTTTCAACTCATTGATAGCTCCAGAGTTTTCCAATAAATGATTTTGAACTTGTTTATTAAAATTACCTTGTTTAACAATAAAAATGTCAAGTTCCTCTAAGCATTGATCAGGAGGCTTACCATAAGGAATATATCCTTCATCAAAGTGTTGGAGAGAGTGTACCTCAATAGTAGATGAGTGGGGAATTGGCTTACATAATTCTTCTATAGGAGGTAGATTCTTCACATCTTCAGCTCTAATACCTTTCTCCTTTAGACACTTCTTAGCTTCCTTCATCACTTCATCATTTAATGCAATAACTCCTCTCTTCTTTGGTGTTGGTATTGGATCTGGTTTAGGCACAACTGGTACAGGAGTAATAGGCTTAGGTGCATTTAGCTCAGTTGAATTCCAATCATCATAATTCTTGCTTATCTTAGCCATTAATTCTTCAGCATCTGTAGGAGTTCTTTTCCTGAAAACACAATCAGCAAAGCTATTCAGGTATGTCCTAGAGTCATCAGTTAGTCCATTATAATAAATATCAAGAAGCTCATTGTTAGGCAATGGATATCCAGGATGTGCATGAATCAAGGCACAAAACCTTGTCCATGACTCAGGAATTTTCTCTTCTTCTCCCTGTTTAAAATCAAAAAGTCTCTGCAAAGAAGCATGTCTAGCACTGGGAGGAAAATGTTTCTGGAAGAAAGAAGCAATCAAGCAATCAGGGCTATCAATGGAACCAGGAGGTAATCTATTAAACCAAGCCCTAGCTTCTCCTTTTAGTGAAAAAGGGAAGATCTTAGTAACAACGTACTTACGCATCTTAAAATCATCAGAGAATAAAGCACACATAGTAGAAAGCTCATTCATATGAGCCACAACACTCTCATTTTCAGTCCCACAAAAAGGTTCTTTCTCAACAATATCTAAATAGAACAAATTAAGAGAGAAATCATAATCTTCATCTATAATATCTATGGGAGAGGTGGCAAACTTAGGATCAGAGGATAGTTTAGGAATAATAGTACGTCTAGCAAGGAGACTCTTAATAGCACTAGTACCATGTGTGTTTCGGCACCCTTCAACAAATTCATCAGTGAACTCAGTGTAACCATCATTAATATCATAACTCTCTCTAGACTCAGGTGAGCTAACAAGTGTAACAGTGTCTTCACTAGGAGTTTCGGTATTTCCTAGACTAGCCATAGTAGCATCTAGGAAAGGACCTAATGAACCACTCGCATCAAGCACAATAGAAGTAACATCATGAGCATCAAAAGCAGTTTCAGACTCAGCAGTAGTAGCAGTGTGTGTAGCATGAGTATGTGGTGGTGGTGTGACAAGCTTACTTATAACAGACGGTGAATCAAGAGCAATAGAGGTGTTTAGGACTGTACCTCTTCTTGTAGTGGATGGTAAAATAGGAAACTTTCCATCACGAGACTTACCCATGATAAAAGGAGTAGTAGTGAACAATAATAAATCCAAGTGAACTTACAAATAAAGGATGCTCCCTGGCAACGACGCCAGAAAATAGTCTTGATGACCCACAAGTGTAGGGGATCGCAATAGTCTTCGCGGGTAGTATTACCCAATTTATTGATTCGACACAAGGAGAGCTAAAGAATACTTGAAAGCCTTAACAACTGAGTTGTCAATTCAGCTGCACCTAGAAATAGTTCTTGCTCACATAAGTTTATCAGTAGAAACAGTTTGTAGTAGCAACAGCAAAGCAACAGCAACAGTGAAACAGGAGCAATAGTCACAGTAACGGTAACAGTAGGATTCAAGTGCGGTAGGCATAGGGATGGATGGACGGGCGTTGCATGAACGAGTCTAAACATCTAACTTCAAGATCTAGGGCATTGCAGATAAATAATAACAAGCATCCAAGTACTAAACAATCCTAGGCATGTGCTCCAAATATAGTCATACGTGCTCGCAATGAGAACTTGCACAACATCTTCTGTCCAGCCAGCCCGTGGCAGCGGGGCCTCTAGCGAACTACTGGCAATTAAGGTGCTCCTTTTAATAGAGCACCGGAGCAAATCATTAGCACTCTATGAACACATGTGATCCTCACCATAGCCATCCCCTCAGGTTGTCCCAATTATTGTCACTTCGGGGACTTTGGATCCGGACAGTGATATGTGTACACAACTTGGAGATAAGATCACAAACAATACTATCATAATGATTCAATAATAAGTTCAGATCTAAGATCATGGCACTCAAGCCCTACTGACAAGCATTAAGCAGAACAAGTTACAACAAAGTCAAATAGCACTAATAGAGATACTAGGCACTATGCCCTAACAATCTTATTCGATTACATGGTTGAACTCATCCAATCCCTACCATCCCCAAGCCTACAGCGGGGGATTACTCATTCATGGATGAGGGAAACATCGATGGTTGATGGAGAGGCGTTGGTGATGACGATGGCGATGATCCTCTCCAAATTCCCATCCCAGCAGGGTGCCAGAATGGAGTTTCTACGTCCGAATCTTGATTTATGGTGGCGGCGGCGGAGCAGAACTCTTTCTGGAAAACTCTCGAACCCCCCTCTGTTTTTAGGTCGAGAGGCAACTTATAGGCGCAGAGGGAGGCCGAGGGGGTGCCTCGGGTGGATGCACCCTAGGCGCGCCTAGAGGTGGGCCCGCGCCTGGCAGGGGTGTGGGCCCCCAGGCCCCTTCTCCGTCTCGTACTCTGGCTCCGTGGGTATTCTGGTGAAATATAATTTTTGGCATATTTTCCGGGATTTTTACTGATAGTTGATTTTATGCACAAAAATAAGACACTAAAGTAATTCTACTAAAAACAGCGTGAGTCCGTGTTAGTTGTATCCAAATCACACAAGTTTAGAGGAGAAACAATAGCAAAAGTGTTCGGGAAAGTAGATACGTTTTGGACGTATCACCCACCATGATGCCGCCTACCATTGTTGCTCCAGTCGCCCGCCCCCATCGTTCTAGGAAGCCAGACCCGGCGCCACGATTACCATCGACCCTTGCTCTTTTCCTCGGTCCTTGTCGACCCCTTCGCCATCGCCTTGTACCACTACGATCCGTCTCTATTGACCTCTATGTCTCCCTCCACCACCTTCCTCGTCCCCGGTGAAGCCAGCCGTGGTAATCGCCTCCCTCTCGTTTTAGACCACCTGATGCACCATATATGGCCAGGATAGCTTCTAGAGGAACCGCGCACCAAGCCGCACGCCGAGACGAGCCTACAGCCAAGCTTCAAGCCACGCAGATCTTAGCTGTCTGTTTTATGTGGATCCAATGGCCTAGGATGATCCTTTCAGCGAAGGGGTATCATTCAGTATTATGCCGCCATGTGGCCAGCCTATTTAAATTAGATTCTCCTAGAACTTGGAATCATCCTAACTTTTTATTCATAAGTCCAAATAATGCAAGTGATACCTTTCTGGAATCCTTGGGACATGATGAATGTTTTACAACTGTTAGTTTTTAATTTTGAATATTCTAGTTCGCAAAATATTAAAGTATTACCATTAGGATATTTTGGGCATAGCTTGATTTCTAAAAATGGTTTTAAAGTGTTTCTTTTTGCTAAATGCTTATATTTTAGTACCCTGTCCAATAGAATCAGAGGATAAGAGTTTAAAATATGTTTACAACTATTTTGTTTAAATGTCCTTCTAAACCCTTTTAATAAATGTTTTGATCATAACTTCAGTAATAAAAATGTTTTTAAACAAATCTTTTTACATCATGCATGTCTTAACTTTTATAAAATCTTATTCATGATTTTAAACATACACATCAATTGTTTTGTAGGAAGATCATGCATGTATTACTTGTGAATGGTGTTTGTTGTGTGAAAGGGTGTTTATTGGAATTGTTTTGTCTTATAGATTATGAGGTGCACAAGCCCCGCGATTGTAAGAAGTGTGTGAACGTCCATCACCCATAAGGCAAGTGGAACTTCCCCTTTGACTATGTTACATTTACTATGTGAGCGTAGAAGTATTTTTGTTTGTATGATGTTATACTATGAAACTGGTTAGGCATATGTATATCAACTTTTTTTCTGTATGACCAATGTTTGTGATGGGAAAAGCTTGGTTATACCAACTTAGAGATGTAGATTGAAAACCCTGGGATGTACTTTGGCTTAGTGAGGCACTGATATTAGAAGGACATAGTGAGCTATTGGATTTGGAAGGATGGAGGAGGAGCCTTTCTAGATTGCGTGGAATGGTAGGGTTACAGCCTAACTTATGACATGTTGAGTTGAGTCCTGATAATAGGGTGGATTGCGAGGCATGGAAGGGATAAGGCCTGACTTTCTAACATGTTGAGATGAGTCCTAAGAATAGGATGAATTGCGGGGCATGGAAGGACTACAGACTTACTTACTCACATATTGAGATGAGTCTTGATAATAGGAGGGGTTGGACAAGTAGGATGGTGTAGGGATACAGTCTGACTACTGACATGTTGAGACTTGGCCCTTAAGGAGTAGTGGAGCAAAGGATGATTGCGAAGAAGGCTTTGGATTTGGAGTGAATGATTATTTTGGAAGAAGGATTTGGACTGACCTACAGACCAATAGATTAAGATAAGCTGATTGATTTTACCTGATTAGATTATTATATCCCTATTTTAGTGACACTTGCCAATACATTCAAAGTATTGACCCTTCGTGGCTACAACGTTTCATGTTGCAGGTTCCCCTGAAGATGGTTGAAGTGCGATGATAGGGTCGCGAGTCTCCACTCAGCATGCTTCGCCTGTGGCATTATAATGGAGCTCCTTATCTTTTATTATCTTCCGCTGTTGAACTTTGCTTATGAGGAGCTAGCCCTTCTGCTACGAAACTTGTTTTATACTATGTTATGTTTTGAATCATTCGATGTAATAGAATTATGACCTTTGTTTCGTGATATTACATCTTGAACTGTGTGGCGCTAGCAAGTCGATCTAGGGACTAGAACTATGTATCACAAAGACTTGGATCCCTACCGGGTCGGGTCGCTACAGGAAGCCATGTGTGTAGATTACGTTGTATGGGGAAAAGTATACTTGCATTAACAACAAATGTAGTAAGTGATCCGTGTGCCGTATTAAATGTGCCAACCACAAGTTTTAAAATGGGATGGAGCACTAGTACAAAAATGTTACTTAGAGACATCAATTTCCCATAGTCCTTAGATGGTTTCTTGTTCCGGTTCAAGCGCACAGCTTCTAAAAGCACACCACCTGAGCCGGTATTTCTTTGTGGCTCTAAGATATGCGACCCCAATATTTTCGGAAAAAATTGAATCATCGGCCTCTATGAGAAACTGAAATGTAATTCTTATACACTATGTATACATGCAATAACAATTCAAAGTTCATAGTTCATATGAATGTAGAATAAATTTGGGAGCCTCATAAGTTTTTTCAGAGACGGCGTGAGTAATACAAAGTACCAATGAAACAACCTATATTGTATTTTTGTACATTGCCTCAGGTTCACTTACCCATCCCTAAAAAAACGTATACCAACAAAATATGGGTAACCCCTGCAATATTTTGGGGCAAATTTCAATCATCGGCCTAAGTGAGAAATTGTAATATATTTTTTATACACTATAATGATGCAATAACAAAGTATGATCACAATTTTGTGTGTGTGTATGTAGTAGAAAAAATAGTTCATATGTGTAGAATAAATCTGGGGCCTCATAAGTTTTCTAGAGATGGTGTTAGCTGATGGTGCTGGTTAGCACTTAGTTGGGAACCCCCGAGAGGAAAGTGTGAAGCAGCACAGTAGCAGTTTTCCCTTAGTAAGAAACCAAGGTTATCGAACAGTAGGAGGAAGGAAACGTCACATAGGTGTTGCAAGCAACGCGGAGACCTGCATAACACAAACTCAAGACTTTGCCCCAAATAGACAGTGAGGTTGTCAAGCTCACCGGTTTGCTGTAACAAAGTATTAAACATATGGTGTAAAAGGTAATGGTGGATTGCAGCGAGTAAACAAGTAATAGTGGAATATGTATCTGAAGGGAATATGCCTTGAGAGGCAATAATAAAGTGTTTATTATGTGTATTCCAATTATATGATAGATGTTTATTTTGCATGCTATAATTGTATTAATACGGAAACTTTAATACATGTGTGTTTAATAAACAGACAGAAAGTTCCTAGTTATGCCTCTCTCATAAACTAGCTCGTTGATTAACAAGATGATCAAGGTTTCCTGATCATGGACATTGGATGTTGTTAATAACGGGATCACAACATTAGTGTTGGTGTGATGAACATTCATCCGAAGTATAGCATTACGATCAAAGTCATTGAGTTTATATTGCTATAACAACTTACGAAGTGATCCTAATCCTTAGACCATGAGATCATGTCAATCACTAACACCGGAAGAGTTTCTTGATAACATCAAACGTCACACCATACAGGGTGATTATAAAGATGGATTTAGAACTAATAAAGTGTTATGTTGAGGCTCATGGATCGAGAGTGGAATTTGTTCATCCCGATGACGAATAGATATACTCTGGGCCCTCTCGGTGATATCACATTGATTAGCTTGCAAGCAAGTGATTTGATCACTAGAATGTTATATCACAGGAACGAGAAAAGTGCATGTCGATGCGAGATCAAACTAGGTATGGAGATACCGATGATCGAATCTCGGACATGTAATATATCGTGAAACAAAGGGATTAAGATACTAGCGTAAAAGGTTCCGGCGATCACAAGAAAGTCATCGTTGAATGTGTGGGAGTCGATGGGTCTCAGATCCGCTTCGATTATTGATCAGAGGGGTCTCGATCATGTCCGCATTATTCACGAACCGTAGGGTGACACACTTAAGAGACACCGACATCCAATTGGAGCAAATGTTTCATGCGAAAGAATGAACAAGCGCGAATTTATTTCACTAGATACCGAAACAGGTTTTCGGGTGAAATTGCATAAAGTGGTTATGCATGTGAAATAGAATTCTAGCAAGGGGTTATTTGTGAATGTTTGTCATTAAAGTAATTGACAAAATTCTGAATAAAATAAAATAGTTTTATTTAATGAGAGTTTGCATTAAATTTGGTGGAAATTTAATGGGAATTTGAGTGGACTTTTGAGTGGAGGGAATTTAAAGGGCATTTTGTGAGTGGAGTGTCCACCCACATGAATGAAGGAGGGGAGGGGGCAGCCCCCATGGCCGGCGGCCACCCCCTTGGGTGCCCCCCTCCTATAAAAGTAGCTCCCCTCCTCACTTGTCTCTCACACCTCCTCGTGAAGGATCTCTCTCCCCCTCTAGAATTTATCCCCCATGGTCTCGGACTAGCAAGATACATGTTCGCGGTGGCTATTCGGCAAGAAAGAGTTGTGCTTCCGCTGCATCGCTGGAGCGAGGAGGCGGAGGTTGCTCGGTGCCTCGAATGTGTGTGCGAGCACAGATGCGCTGCTGATTTGCGGCGCTAGGACTTCCTCTCGATCTAGAGATCGGAAAGAGATCGTCTACATCAACCACGAGTTGAACTCGTTAAGCTTTGTCGGTCTTCAAGGGTATGTTCTCTACGGATATACATCCGCCCGTTGTTTGTATCTAGTAGATAGATCTTGGTATATAGTTCACATCGTAGGATAATTTTTGTTTTCTATGCTGCGAACCCTACAGTGGTATCAGAGATGGATCTATGTGTAGATACTTTACACGGGTAGTACACATATGAGTATGTGGGCGATGATGATCATGTTGTTGCTCCTTTGTTGTAATTTTGGATATTGGTGGCATAGTGGGATGAAGCGGACCGGACAAACTTTACATGTCCTCGCACATGAGACCTGTTCCACGCTTGACATGCAACTAGTTTGCATAATTGGCTAGCGGGTGTCTGTCTCTCCTACTATAGTCAATATCTATTTTGCAAGCGAGTTGTCAACAATTTGATTATCCTCGTTGTGGTTCATGTTCGTAGGTAAGAACGGTTCTATCTCGAAAGCCCTAAGCCACGTAAAACTTGCAATGGATAAATTAGAGGCGTCTAGTTTAGATTGTTGCTGGGCTAGTGTTATGATATGGTAGTGTTGTAAGTAGAAGTATGAGATGATACTCTTACAACACACATAGCGTGTAAAATCCATAGACCTTGTATTTACACATATAGGTATGATAGTGATCATACCACGATGCACATGATAGAGATCATCTGCGGGAACCATATCATTTCACTAATAAACATATGATGTTTGATAGCATCTTATATTACTTGTTTAGAGCTTTGTTAGCATAATAAGATGATCCCTCATTTAAATATCAAGATAAGAATGTGTTCTTCCTTTAGTATGCACCGATTATGTTTTCGTCGCTCCAAGACATCACGTGATGATCGGGTGTTCTTGGATCCACGACCATATTTCGGGTGTAAAACAGTTACACACGCGAATACTAAGGTTCTAACTTGGCGAGCCTAGCATGTACAGACATGGCCTCGGAACACGGACCTAAAGGTTAAGCATGAGTCATATAGTTGATATGATGCCCATTTGATGCTCGCCTTTGAAGCTATACCGACTCACGTGATGATCGGACTTGGTGTAGTGGATTTGGTTCATGTAATCACCAAAAAGGCACGAGGGATGTCGTTTTTGAGTGGGAGTTCATTCATAATATGGATTATTTGAACTCAATCTATCATACACTTAGTCTAAACTTTACAAATTATGTTCTAGATGGCACCACCTGCTTTTAATTTCAATGTGTTCATGGAGAAAGAGAAACTAGCAACGAACGGTAGCAACTTTACCGAATGGACCATGAATTTGAGGATTCTCCTCTCTGCTGCACAAAAGCAATATGTGCTAGAAGCGCCGTTAGGCCCCCCACCTTTAGATGATGCCCCTGACAAGGAGAAGAATGTCTATTTGACTCGTCAGGAGGACCACAACTTAGTTCATTGCGGCATATTGTATGGGCTAGAGCCGGAACTTCGAAAGCGTTTCGAAAACGGCAATGCATTTGATATAATGGGTGAGTTGAAAATGATTTCTGACACACATGTCTTTGTGAAGCTACAACGCTTGAAAAGTTCTTTAGTGCATGATGGAAGAGCACAACTCCGTTAGTGAGCATGTACTCAAGATGTCGGGTTCTGCCGATAAGCTTGTGTCCTTGGGAATATCGATTCCCATTGACTTAGGCATCCATCGTGTTCTGCGGTCTCGCCACCTAGCTATAAGAGCTTCGTGATGAACTATAATATGCAAGGCATGAAGAAGTCTCTCCCGAGCTTACATCAATGCTTAAAACTGAAGTGGAGATCAAAAAGGAACATCAAGTGTTGATGATCAATAGGAGTTTTCAAGAAAGACAAGAAGGGAAAAGCGGAAGGGAAGTAAGGCGGCAAGCTTTGCCGCGCTGAAAAAACCCGAGTTGGACCTAAGTCGATTCCGTGATACTATTGTAAGGGGTAGCCCTTTGGGCGCAAGCGCCCCAAGTATGGCGGACAAGAAGGCCGGCAAGGAAAACAAAGGTATATATGATATACATGTTATTGATGTGTACTTGACTAGTGCTCGCGTAGCACACAGGTATTTGATACGGTTCGATTGCTAATATTTGTAACTCGTGTCGCGGAACAAGCGACCGCTAGCAAGGGTGAGGTCAAGATGCGTGTCGGCAATGGATCAAGCATTGATGTGATCGCCGTCGAACGCTGCCTCTCCACTTGCCGGGATTAGTTATAAACTTGAATAAATGTTATCCGGTGCACCTGCACGAGCATGAACATTATGTCTGGATCGTGTTTGATGCGAAGTGGTTATTCATTTAAATCCGAGAACAATGGTTGTTCCATTTATATGAATGAAATCTTTTATGGTCATGCACCGATGATGAATGGTTTATTTCTATTAGATCTCGATGATAATATTACACATATTCATAATGTTGATGCTAAAAGGATTAAACTTAATAATGATATATCCGCATATATGTAGCAACTTTGTCAAGGTCATATTGGCGTTAAGCATGAAGAAGCTCCATTCGGATGGACTTTTGGAATCACTTGATTATGAATCATTTGATACATGTGAGCCATGCCTTATGGGCAAGATGACTAGAACGCTGTTTTCGGTTCAATGGAGCAGGCGATGATTTATTGGAAATCATACATTACGATGTATGTGGTCCAATGAGTGTGTCGGCGAGGTGGATATCTTTATTTTGTTACTTTCACGGATGATTTGAGTAGATACGGTTATATCTACTTGATGAAACACAAGTCTGAAACCTTTGAAAAGTTCAAGGAATTTCGAATGAAGTGGAAAATCATCGTAATAGAAAGATCAAATTTCTACGGTCCGAGTGGAGGTGAGTATCTAAGTTCTGAGTTTAGCACTCACATGAAAGAGTGTGGAATTGTTTCACAACTCACACCTGCCGAACACCTCAATGAAATGGTGTGTCGAACGCGTAATCGTACTTTATTAGATATGGTTCGATCTATGATGTCTCTGACGGACTTGCCGTTGTCATTTTGGGGTTATGCACTAGAAGCTGCTGCATTCACTTTAAATCGGGCACCATCTAAATCTATTGAAAAGACACGTATGAATTGTGGTTTGAAACAAACCTAACATCATTTCTTAAAGTTTGGGGATGCGATGTTTATGTGAAGAAACTTCAACCGGATAAACTCGAACCCAAAGCGGAAAAATCGTCTTCATAGGATACCCTAAAGAAACTATTGGGTATTCCTTCTATCACAGATCCGAGGGCAAGGTTTTTGTTGCCAGAATGGATCCTTTCTAGAAAGAGTTTCTCGCGAAAGGTGTGAGTAGTCGGAAGGTAGATCTCGAAGAGGTTGTGGAACCTTCTCTTCAAAGTATGGCGAGTAGCCTTGACGAAGTTGTTCGGAGTTGGCTCCACTGTTGAAGAGGAACTAATGATAATGATCATGAAACTCGAAGAGTACTCGAACCTCGCAGTCAAGCAGACGCGTCAGCTCCGGTATGCGAAATCTGTCATGAATTTCATGGTCAATGAAAAAGATGACCCTACGACGTATGAAGAAGCGATGATGAGCACGGATTCCAACAAATGGTTAGAAGCCATGAAATCCGAGATGGAATCCATGTATGAAAATCAAGTTTGGAACTTGGTGGAATTACCTCACGATCGAAGGCCGTGGAGCACAAATGGATTTTCAAAGGAAAACGTCTTGATGGTAATGTGACCGTCTATAAAGCTCGACTTGTCGCAAAGGGGTTTCGACAAATTCAAGGAGTTGACTACGATGAGACTTTCTCTCCGTAGCGATGCTAAAAGTCGTTAGGATTATGTTAGCAATTGCTGCATATTTCGATTATGAGATATGGCGGATGGATGTCAAAACGCGTTTCTCAATGGTAATATTGAAGAAGAGTTGTATATGATACAACCAAAGGGTTTTGTCGATCCTAAGGATGATAACAAGGTGTGCAAGCTTCAGCGATCCATCTATGGATTGAAGCAAGCATCACGCAGTTGGAATCTCCGCTTTGATGAGGTGATCAAAGAGTTTGGATTCGTCAAACTTATGGAGAAGCTTGTATTTACAAGAAAGTGAGTGGGAGCAATGTGGCATTTCTGATATTATATGTGGATGACATATTATTGATCGAAATGATATAGATCTTTAAGCAGTGTTAAAAGTTATCTAAGCGAAAATTTTCAATGAAGGACCTAGGTGAGCGTCATACATATTAGGCATAAAGATCTATAGAGATAGATCTAGGCGCCTAATAGGGATATCGCAGTACATACCTTGATAAGATTTTAAAGAAGTTTAAAATGGACGGAAGTAAGAAGGGTTCTTACCTATGTTGCAAGGCAAGACATTGAGTAAGACTCAAAGTCCGGCTTGGCGGAAGAAGAGATAATGGACAAAGTCCCTATGCTTCATTTATAGGCTCTATAATGTACGCCATGCTATGTAGAAGACGGATGTGGCACATGCTATTAGTTTGACTAGTAGGTACCAATCGGATCGAGGTTGAACCTTTGGATAGCATTCAAGAATATCCTTAAGTACTTACGAAGAACTAAGGATATGTTTCTTGTATCTGGAGGTGAAGAAGAGCTCGTCGCTAAGTGTTATGTCGACGCTAGCTTTGACACCGATCCGGATGACTCTAAGTCTCAATCCGGATCGTATTTCTCATGAATGGCGGCGGTTAGTTGGAGGAGCTCCAAACAACTGTGGTAGCGGGATCAACAACGGAGGCGAATATGTTCTTTGCTTGAAGCGGCTCGAGCGATTTGGATGAAGGAGTTCATATCCGAACTAGGAGTGGTGGCAAGCGTTGGACCCAATGGTGATCTATTGTGACAATAATGGTGCCATTGCCAATGCCAAAGAGCCAAAGTCTCACAAGCATTCCAAGCATATTAAGCGCGGTTTCACTCCATCCATGAGCATGTCAAGGATGGAGATATAAAGATTTGTAAAGTACATACGGATCTCAATGTAGCAGATCCGTTGACTAAAACTCTCCTAGAGCAAAACATGATCAACACGAACTCAATGGGTGTTAGATTTATCACTATGTAACTAGATTATTGTCTCTAGTGCAAGTGGCGGTCAAGGAATATGCCCGAGAGGAATAATAAAGTGTTTATTATGTGTATTCCAAGTATATGATAGATGTTTATTTTGCATGCTATAATTGTATGTCTGGAAACATTAATACATGTGTGTTTAATAAACAAGCAGAAAGTTCCTAGTTATGTCTCTCTCATAAACTAGCTCGTTGATTAACAAGATGATCAAGGTTTCGATCATGGACATTGGATCTTGTTAATAACGGGATCACAACATTAGTGTAATGGTGTGATGGACATTCATCAAGTATAGCATTACGATCAAAGTCATTGAGTTTATATTGCTATAACAACTTACGAAGTGATCCTAATCCTTAGACCATGAGATCATGTCAATCACTAACACCGAAGAGTTTCTTGATAACATCAAACATCACACCGTAACGGTGATTATAAAGATGGATTCAGAACTAATAAAGTGTTATGTTGAGGCTCATGGATCGAGTGGAATTTGTTCATCCCGATGATGGATAGATATACTCTGGGCCCTCTCGGTGATATCACATTGATTAGCTTGCAAGCAAGTGATTTGATCACTAAAATGTTATATCGAGGAGCGAAAAAGAGTGCATGTCGTGCGAGATCAAACTAGGTATGGAGATCGATGATCGAATCTCGGACATGTAATATACCGTGAAACAAAGGGATTAAGATACTAGCGTAAAAGGTTCCGCGATCACAAGAAAGTCATCGTTGAATGTGTGGGAGTCGTATGGGTCTCGGATCCGCTTGATTATTGATCCGAGAGGGTCTCGATCATGTCCGCATTATTCACGAACCTTAGGGTGACACACTTAAGAGACCGACATCCAATTGGAGCAAATGTTTCATGCCGAAAAGAATGAACAAGCGCGGAATTTATTTCACTAGATACCAAAGCAGGTTTTGGGTGAAATTGCATAAAGTGGTTATGCATGTGAAATAGAATTCTAGCAAGGGGTTATTTGTGAATGTTTGTCATTAAAGTAATTGACAAAATTCTGAATAAAATAAAGAGTTTTATTTAATGAGAGTTTGCATTAAATTTGGTGGAAATTTAATGGGAATTTGAGTTGACTTTTGAGTGGAGGAATTTAAAGGGCATTTTGTGAGTGGAGTGTCCACCCACATGAATGAAGGAGGAGGGCAGCCCCATGGCGGCCACCCCTTGGGTGCCCCCTCCTCCTATAAAGGCCCCCCTCCTCACTTGTCTCTCACACCTCCTCGTGAAGGATCTCTCTCCCCTCTAGAATTTATCCCCATGGTCTCGGACTAGCGAGATACATGTTCCCGGTGGCTATTCGGCAAGAAAGAGTTGTGCTTCCGCTGCATCTCTGGGCGAGGAGGCGGAGGTTGCTCGATGCCTCGAGCGTGTGTGCGAAACCGGATCTGGCTGGCTGATTTCGGCGCTAGGACTTCCTCTCGATCTTGAGATCGGCAAGAGATCGTCTACATCAACCACGAGTTGAACTCGTTAAGCTTTGTCGGTCTTCAAGGGTATGTTCTCTACGGATATACATCCGCCCGTTGTTTGTATCTAGTAGATAGATCTTGGTATATAGTTCACATCGTAGGAAATTTTTTGTTTTCTATGCTGCGAACCCTACAGTATCAATGGTAAAGATTGTACCGGGGTCCATAGTTCACTAGAGGTTCTCTACTTAGATAAATAACATGGCATAAAGGATAAATAAATTACTTATATAAACAACATGGCTTGAAGGGTTTAGCAGAACAACTGAGTAAGGCATAACAATGCAATACTAGTTAGAAATATCCTATGAGATTCGATTCGGAAATACAACAAGATACATAGACCACCATCCAACTGCATCTATGACTAAAAGTCCACCTTCAGGTTATCATCTGAACCCCCTCCAGTATTAAGTTGCAAGCAATAGACAACTGCTTTAAGCAAAGTGTGTAAGGTAAACAGTCCACATGTTCCATGAACAAGAGACCGTTGTTTTCTCCCTAGTGGCAATAACACATCTACAACCGAAGAGATTTCTGTCACTTCCCTTGGAAACTAGAGGCGTGAACCCACTATCGAGCATAAATACCCCCTCTTGGAGTCACTAGCAACTACTTGGCCAAGATAGCTACTAACAATGGAGAGCATGCAAGATCACAAACAACACAGACATGATAGAATCATAAAGACAAAACCATTAATCAAACCAACATAATAATCTCAATATCCATTGGATCCCCGCAAACACAACATACGTGATTACAAATAGATTAGATCTTGATCATGAACGGAGCTCACAAGATCTATACATGAAAGCACAAAGGAGGAGATACAACCATCTAGCTACTACATGGACCCATAGTCCAAGGTGGAACTACTCACGCATCATACTAGAGAGAAGGCCGCCGGGATGATTTCCCCTCCGACAGGGTGCTAGGAAGAACTTCATATCCCCTCGATCTAGGGATGACGGTGGCGGCTGCTACAGAAGGTTTCGTGAAATATTGATCGGATACTTAGGGTTTATACATCGGGGGCTTCTTATAGGCGAAGAGGCGAGGCCAGGAGGTGTCTAGGGGCCCCACACCCTACCTAGGTGCAGGGCCCACCCGTGCCTAGTGGGGTCTGGCCGCCCTGGCTCGCGTCTCCGTCTCGTCTTCTAGATTCTTGTCCCCCACGGAAAGTTATTGACTTTGGCTTTTGTCCCATCCAATTCCGAGAATATTGATTTTCTGCCTTTCTGGAACCAAAAACAGAAGAAAACAGGCAACAAGCACTATGTCAACTTGTTAATAGGTTAGTTCTAGAAAAGATATAAAAACACCTCAAAGTAAGACAAAGCAAAGTAGATACTAAACAAGCATGGAGCATCAAAAATTATAGATACGTTTCCGACGTATCAAGCATCCCCAAGCTTAACTCCTGCTCGTCCCCGAGTAGGTAAGTGATAAAAAGAATAATTGTTTAGGTGACATGCACCTTCACAATGAAGATTAAACCATTTGCAAGCATTGAAAGCTAGGATCAAAGAACTCTAAACATGTGCATGCAAGATGGAGTTCTAACAATAGGACATAGTAACTATGCATGCAACATGCTAATCTACAAACAAAGATCATGAATAACATGCATTGAAAAACATTTGTTTGTTTCACATACAGAAATCATAGCATAGTGGCAATCATCTTGTCCCTCATAGAGTAGCAAATAGATGCATAGGACACCTTCAAAGTTCACAAGGGTGACTAGAAACAAATAGCACAGGAACAAGTAATATCACAACATGCATCAATCAATAAGCTTTGGGACACTGCACACAGAATGACAACTATGCTCTCTTAATGGTGCCTAAAGGTAGAAGGTGGAGACTCAAAATGGTGGAAGAAAGGCCTTTCATAAAGGAAGCAGGGATTTCAAGTTTGAAAAAGAGCTTCCAAAAATTATGGTACTAGTTAGCTTTCAGCCCTCATTGCCCCTATCATAAGCATCTTGAAGTAATTAAGGTTAAAGTGAACAAACTATGGAGTATATGCTTGATGAAGTATAAGTTGGCAATCTCAAGTCCCTTGAATATGAGGGCCACACCTCATGCTACTCAACTTTATTCACCTATAAGTTCTTGTCATTGTAAGTACATGCATATCATAGAGAACCGCCAACGGGGTACCCCTTGCACTGAAGGGTTTCGCGGCATAGTAAATCAAAATTTTCTACGGAGCGAACAGAGGGAAAGCCAAGATCTAATCTAGGAGATGCAAACAACAAGAGAGATTGGATTAGATCTTCATACCCTTGAAGATTCGCCTGCAGGAGCGTTAAATCGGAGCGTGGGTGATGTAGTCGTGCTCGCTTCTCCTCCTCGATCCGATCTAGCACCACAAGTGGCGGTGCCTCGTGAGATGCACGCGGCACCTCGGCGTCTCCTCCTTCCTCGGACCAGCGAGTATGGTGGAGAGATAGATTGGATCTACAACACGACGGCGTGGTGTATATGGTGGAGAATTTCTCTGCAGGCTTCGCCTACAAGCAGTCGGGAGGGAGAGAGAAGGTAGCAAGGCTGCTGGGGCTTGGAGGAAGGTGTGTGGGGGGAGGCGCACCCCTCTATATATAGAGGGGGCCAGACCTTGCCCTCCTCCAAGCCTATCTCTAGTTTAAACAATTTAAACTCTCCTTATCTAGAAATCCTATCTCTAGTTTAAGCGATTTAAACTCTCCCTTATCTAGAAATCCTATCTCTAGTTTAAGCGAGTTTAAACTTATCTAGAATCGGCTGGGCCCTATGGGGCCTTGTGCCCTAGCCCAATGCGGCCAGGACACTCCCTCATAGGCCCATGCCCCCTCCGGAAGGTGGGGCCACGTTGGTCCCCTTGGAAGGTTATAAAGCTTCGGTACAATACCGATTAACGGAACAATTCCGAACTCCAAAACTGCATTGCCTTATATGAATCTTATTCTCGGACCATTAGGAACCTCTCGTGATATCCGGATCCCATCGAGACTCGAACAAAATTCATAAACCAATTATCCAATCTATCCTAGCGTCGAGATCGTTAAGTGTGTGACCCTGGGTTCGAGAATATCTGAGACATGATCTTCTATCAATAATCAACAGCGGGTCTGGGCACCCATATTGACTCCACACATTCGCCGATGATCATATCGGATGAACCACGATGCGAGGATTCAATCAATCCCATATATATATTCCCTTCGTCTCGCGATATTTTACTTGCTCGAGATTCGATCGTCGGTATCGTCATACCTAGTTCAATCGTTCCACAAAAACTTTACTCGTTCCGTAATCCGATATCACTTTGTGATTAACTCCTTAACCACATGCTTGCAAGCGGTGTTGATATCGATTAAAGTGGGCCCGGTATATCTCTCCGACTTGGGAGGGACAAATTCCATCTCGATACATACAACCCAACAGATACTTTCCGATCACCTGAGAGACACCTTTATGATCACCCTCTCATAGGATGACGTTTGATGACCTCAAAGCTTTCTTCCGATACCAGGGAGTTGCATTATCTCATGGTCTAAGGAATACAATATTTGACATAGGAAAAGCATCGCAAATACGAACACGATGACATGATCTAATTGCTCTGCTTTGTTTGGGTCTATCCACCATATCATTCTCCCAATGATATGATCTCATTATCAATTGACAACTCATGTCTACGGTTAGGAAACCTTAACCATCATTGATCAATGAGCTCGTCCATAGAGGCATACTAGGGATACGGTGTTGTTCACAAACCACACAAGTATTAAAGTTTCCGCTTAATACAATTCTAGCATGGAATATAAACTTTATCATGAACAAGAATTATAATAATAACATCTTTATTATTGCCTCTAGGGCATAATTCCAACAGTCTCCCACTTGCACTAGAGTCAATAATCTAGTTTACATTTGGCAACAATCTCACACCAATGGCACTAAGGTGATGATCATGTTTTGCACGTGGAAGAGGTTTAGTCAATGGATCTGCGACATTCGAGATCGTATGTACTGCTAATCTTGAGATCTCCATCGCTATATAATCTCGGATTATATGAAACTTGCGGTTGATATGCTTGGTCTTTGGATGATATCTTGATCCTTAGCGAGTGCTATGGCGCCAGTGTTGTCACACAATATCTCCAGTGGGTCCAATGCACTTGGAACCACGCCAAGCTCAGTGATGAAGTTTGATCCAAACTCCTTCACTTGGCCTTCTGCGTGACCATGTATTCGCTTCTCTGTAGATCCGCGATCACGCTTTGCTTGACTTCTCCATCTCACAGCTCCTCCATTCAAAATATAAGCGTATCACAAGATTTAGAATCATCCTTGTCGATTAAAACTAGCATCGGCGTAACCTTTTACGACAAAGTTCATCACCCCATAGACTAAGAACATTTCTTTAGTTCTATTTAGGTACTTTAGGATGTTCTTCACGGTTGTCGATGTTCCACTCTGGATCACTTTGATATCTGCTCGTCAAACTAAGAGCATTGGACACATCCGGTCTAGTACCTGACATGGCATACATGATGGAACCTATGGCGAGGCATAAGGCACTTTGCTCATAGCTTCCCTATCATTTACAGTAGCTGGACCTTTGAGCCTTGCTCAATATCTTACGACACCATAGGCCTTGAACCTTTCTTTGCCTTATCCATTCTAAACCTTTTGAACTTTGTCTAGTATGTACTCGGCTTAAAGCTATCGGCGTCTTTGTCTATCTCTATAGATTTTGATGCCCAATATATAAGCAGCTTCACCTAGGTCTTTCATTGAAAAACACTTGTTCAAATAACTCTTCACATCGTTAAGCATATTGATGTCATTTCCTATAATCAATATGTCATCCACATATAGTACCAGAAACGTCACCGAGCTCCCACTCACTTTCTTGTAGATACAAGCTTTGTAGCAATTTGGAACAAATCCAAAGCTCTTGATTACTTGATCAAAACGAAGGTTCCAACTCCGAGATGCTTGCTTGGTCCATAAATGGGAGCTGAAGTTTGCATACTTTACTAGCATCCTTAGGATCGACAAAACCTTCAGGTTGCATCATATACAAATCTTCATCAATGTTCCCATTGAGGAAAGCAGTCTTGACATCCATCTGCCATATTTCATAATCATGAAACGCAGCAATTGCTAATAAAATCCGAATGGACTTAAACATCGCTACGGGAGAGAAAGTCTCATCGTAGTCAACACCTTGAACTTGTCGAAAACCTTTTGCGACAAGCCGTGCTTTATAGGCGGTAACATTACCATCCGCGTCCGTTTTCTTCTTGAATATCCATTTGCACTCAACGGCCTTTCGGTCGCTAGGAGGATCCACCAAAGTCCATACTTGGTTTTCGCTCATGGATCCCAATTGGTTCATGGCTTCCAGCCATTTCTCGAGTCTGCCTCATCATCGCTTCCTCATAGTTCGTAGGTTCACTGTCTTCTACCAACAAGGCGGTCAAGGCAGGTTGCCGTACCACTCGGGAGGGCACGCGACCTTGTCGACTGCGACGTTCGATGTGACATCGTCGTCAAGCTTCATGATCCTTGTCATTAGCTTCCTCTATTGTTGGTGCGGCGACCTTGGAACAATTTCAGGTCTTGCGCTACTCTCCAATTCAAGAGAAGGTTCAATAACCTCGTCTAGCTCTACTTTCCTCCCACTCACTTCTTTCGAGAGAAACTCCTTCTCAAGAAAGGAACCATTCTTCGACAAACACTTTGCCTTGGTTGTGATAGAAGGTATACCCAATGGTTTCCTTAGGGTATCCTATGAAGCGCATTTCTCCGCTTTGGGTTCGAGCTTGTCGGCATCAACTTCTTGGCGTAAGCTCGCATCCCAAACTTTGAAAGCGACAACTTAGGTTTAGCACCAAACCACAGTTCATACGGTGTCGTCTCAGCGGATTTAGATGGAGCCCTATTTAAAGTGAATGCGGCGGTTTCTAATGCATAACCCCAAAATGATAGCAAATCAGTAAGAGACATCATTGATCGGACCATATCTAATAGGGTTCGATTAAGCGTCAGACACACCATTGCTTGTGGTGTTCGGGTGGCGTGAGTTGTGAAAGCGATTCCACTTGCTTTAAGATGCGTGAAAATCATAACTCAAATATTCACCTCCACGATCGGATCGTAGAAACTTAATCTTTACATTACGATGGTTCTCCACTTCATTACGAAATTCTTTGAACTTTTCAAACGTTTCAGATTTATGTTTCATTAAATAGATATACCCATATCTACTTAAGTCATCGGTAAAAGTGAGAAAATAGCGATATCCACCGTCGAAACACTCATCGGTCGCATACATCGGTATGTATGATTTCCAACAAGTCCGTTGCTCGCTCCATCATAGGAGAGCGGGGTTTTGATCATCTTGCCCATGAGGCATGGTTCGCATGTGTCAAATGATTCAAAATCAAGAGACTCCAAAAGTCCATCGAATGGAGTTTCTTCACGCTTTACACCAATATGACCTGAGCAGTGCCACAAATAAGTAGTATTATCACTATCTACTTTGCATCTCTTAGCCTCAATGTTATGGATGTGTGTTTCATCCCTTTAGATTTAGAAGAAATAAACCATTCAAAAGAGGTGCATGACCATAAAAGATGTTACTCATATAAATAGAACAACCATTATTCTCCGATTTAAATGAATAACCGTCTTGCAATAAACATGATCCGGAAATAATGTTCATGCTCAACCTGGCACATAATAACATTTATTAAGGTTTAAAACTAATCCGAAGGTAAAACTAAGGAGGCGTCTTGGCCATCACATCAACTCTTGATCCGTTGCCAGCGCATCGTCACCTCATCCCTTGCAAAGCCGTCTATTCCGTAGCTCTGTTTGAGTTACAAATATTATGGCAGAATCGGTATCAAATACCCGAGCACTACAATGAGGGCTAGTAAGGAAAACATCAATAACATGTATATCAAATATACCTTTGATGGTGCCACCTTCTTGTCGCTAAGTACTTGGACGATTCACGCTTCGATGACCCTGTCCTTGCAATAGAAGCACTCGATGTCGGCTTAGGACCGGACTGAGCTTCTTCTCGATAGGGGGCATTAAACTTGCCGCCCTTCTTGAAGGGCTTCTTTGCTCCTTACCTTTCTTAAAGGAGGGCTTGTTGACCATCAACACATGATTATCCTTCTTGATGTCCACTTGCAGCCTTGACTGCGAAGAGCTCGGTGATCGTGTCGATGGAACCAATCGATTATGAGTCACTACAAAACTTTTGTAGCTGGGAGGGGTGATTGCGAACCACTGTCAATCTTGAGCTCCTCTGGAATCGTGCATTCCAGGTTGCTCAAGGCGTTGAGTGTAGCCCAACATCTTTATGGCGTGCTCACTAACTAACTCCCTTCCTCCATCTTGCGTTAAAGAACTTCTCGGAGATCTCATATCTCTCGAGCGGGCTTGAGTCTGAAACATGGTTTTCAGCTCCTCGAGAATCTCAAAGGGCCCGGGATAGGTTTCAAAACAATTTTGAAGCTCCGGTTCCATAGCAAACAACATGGTGCTCTTAATCACACCATAATCATCTTTGCGTGACTGATAGACAGCTTTCTCATCAGCCAGCGCAGTTGCAGCAGGGGGGTCACCTAACGCTTTACCAAGGACATAGTCCTTTTGTCCATGAACAGAATGATTCTTAGATTGCGGAACCAATTGGTGAAGTTAGACCCATTGTTTCTAAGCTTTTCCTTCTCGGCAAAGCGTTGAAGTTGAAGTTGGATTTGGCCATGTGATCTACGGTATTTGCAAGTACAATTTAGACTATGTTCATGATAAATAGTTCAACTTAATCAAATTACTAGATGAACTCCCACTAAATTCAACATCCTCAATTTTTTAGTGAACACGATCCAAATTCACCACACCTAATCCGATCATCACGAGAAGAGATGTGGTTTCAATGGTGGACAACAAAGTGTCGATCATATCATTCATATGACTCATGCTTAACCTTTCGGTTCTTGTGTTCGAGGCCATGCGTACATGCTAGGCTCGTCAAGCTAGACCCAAGTATTTCCGTGTGCAAAAGCGGCTTGCACCCGTTGTATGTGGCGTAGAGTCTATAGCACCCGATCATCACGTGATGCTTGGACACGACGAACTTTAGCAGTGCATACTTGGGGAGAACACAGTTTTCATCTTGATCTTTAAGTGAGGAATCATCTTATAATGCTACCGTCGCGATCTAAGCATAATAAGATACATAAAGGATAAACATCACATGCATATAACTTTATGTGACATGGTATAGCCAATCCTCGCGCAATGATCTCCATCTTATCTTGTGCGTTAAAGCATGATCTCCATCACTCCACCATGATTGCCTCCACCACGAATAGCAACTACAACTATTGCTAACTACTTAGCGATAAAGTAAAACTATTACATGGCGTATAAGAAGTTGACTCATGGGTCATACACAATTATAAAGACAACCATATGGCTCCTGCGGTTGTGTACTCATCGACATGCAAGTCGTGAAACATTACAAAACATGATCATCGCATACAATATACACATCACATCTTGGGCCATACCATATCACGAAAACACTCACAAAAACAAGTTAGACGCCTCTACTTTGTTGTTGCATGTTTTACGTGGCTTATGGGAGTAGATGCTAAACGATTCTTACCTACGAAAAGCCACAGCGGTGATATTATGGTTGCCGAACTCGGTGTTAATCCCATGACAACTATAGTGAGGAAACGACATCCACCGGCCGCATGTGTGGTACAAGCCACACGTCAAGTGCGAGCGGTCTCATGACGGCGTCGCGTAAGGTTGGCCTGGACCGCTTCAATCTCACTATCGCGTCATAAGAAGAACACAAACAAGAGGCTTGCAGAAAACATCAACTCGCAACAACCATGTTGCGTTCTACTCGTGAAACACATCTACGCATAGATCTAGATCTGATACCCTTTGAAGGGTTTGGCGGCATAGTAAATCAAAATTTTCTACGGAGCGAGCAGGAAAGCCAAGATCTAATCTAGGAGATGCAAACAACGAGAGAGATTGGATTAGATCTTCATACCCTTGAAGATTACGCTGCAGAGCGTTCGTCGGAGCGTGGGTGATGTAGTCGTACTCGCTTCTCCTCCTCGCGATCCGATCCGATCTAGCACCACAAGTGGCGGTGCCTCGTGAGATGCACACGTGCGGCACCTCGGCGTCTCCTCCTTCCTCGGACCAGCAGTATGGTGGAGAGATAGATTGGATCTACAACACGGCGTGGTGTATATGGTGGAGAATTTACTGCTGCAGGCTTCGCCTACAAGCAGTCGGGAGGAGAGAGGAAGGTAGCAAAGGCTGCTGGGGCTTGGAGGAAGGTGTGTGTGGGGGGAGGCGCACCACCCTCTATATAGAGGGGCGGCCAGCTGCCCCTCCTCCAAGCCTATCTCTAGTTTAAACAATTTAAACTCTCCTTATCTAGAAATCCTATCTCTAGTTTAAGCGATTTAAACTCTCCCTTATCTAGAAATCCTATCTCTAGTTTAAGCGAGTTTAAACTTATCTAGAATCGGCTGGGCCCTATGGGGCCTTGTGCCCCTCCAATCACGGCCAGACACTCCCTCATAGGCCCATGCCCCCTCCGGAAGGTGGGGCCACGTTGGTCCCCTTCGAAGGTTATAGAAGCTTCGGTACAATACCGATTAACCGGAACAATTCGAACTCCAAAAACTGCATTGCCTTATATGAATCTTATTCTCCGGACCATTAGGAACCTCTCGTGATATCCCGGATCCCATCGAGACTCGAACAAAATTCATAAAACAATTATCAATCTATCCTAGCGTCGAGATCGTTAAGTGTGTGACCCTGCGTTCGAGAATATCTGAGACATGATCTTCTATCAATAATCAACAGCGGGGTCAGGCACCCATATTGACTCACACATTCATCGATGATCATATCGGATGAACCACGATGAGATTCAATCAATCCCATATATATATTCCCTTCGTCTCGCGATATTTTACTTGCGAGATTCGATCGTCGGTATCGTCATACCTAGTTCAATCTCGTTCACAGAAAATACTTTACTGTTCGTAATCCAATATCACTTTGTGATTAACTCCTTAACCACATGCTTGCAAGCGGTGTTGATATCGATTACAGTGGGCAAGTATATCTCTCCGACTTGGGAGGGACAAATTCCATCTCGATACATACAACCCAACAGATACTTTCCGATCACCTGAGAGACACCTTTATGATCACCCTCTCATAGGATGGCGTTTGATGACCTCAAAGCTTTCTTCCGATACCAGGGAGTTGCATTATCTCATGGTCTAAGGAATACAATATTTGACATAGGAAAAGCTTCGCAAATGAACACGATGACACGATCTAATTGCTCTGCTTTGTTTGGGTCTATCCACCATATCATTCTCCCAATGATATGATCTCATTATCAATTGACAACTCATGTCTATGGTAAGGAAACCTTAACCATCATTGATCAATGAGCTAGTCCATAGAGGCGTACTAGGGACACGGTGTTGTTCACAAACCACACAAGTATTAAAGTTTCCGCTTAATACAATTCTAGCATGGAATATAAACTTTATCATGAACAAGAATTATAATAATAACATCTTTATTATTGCCTCTAGGGCATAATTCCAACATGCACATGGTACATGAGCTATCCCATAACCAAAATGACAAGGCAAGCAGACAATGAGCATCTCAACGATCTTTTTATTTATTATGTGCATAGCTTTTTATTGAGATGCTTCATAGATAGCTCACTATGGTGATGCTGCAAGTTTCCACCATGATTAGGCATGGCTTAGGCTAGCGGCCCAGGCGTTTCTCTAACACAAAATACAAACTCCATGGACTTACAAGTTCCCTCTTTATTTCACACCGGTGACATCCATAGACAAAAGAGCATGATATCAACTGAGTACAAAGTACAAGTACAATGTTGAAAACGTTCCCCGTGACAGCACGGTTCTGCTAATTCCAACGTATAAGTGCAAGCATATACAACATAGATGAAACAATGGTTCAAGTTTATTAGGGGCAAAGAATATAAAGTGTGTCATCAAGTTTGTGAGGGCTTTAATCACTAAGTTTTCACATAACAAAATAGTTTTTAATTGGAAGATAGCTGAAAACAAGAATATACTTGGAATGGTGTAACACACCATGCATAGGAGTTTATAGTGGACACTTTGGAAAAACTTGGTTTCTTGGGAGTTGAAAGCATGAATAGAACTTACTCATACAAGTGGAGGCTAGCAAAAGATTGGGAGCAACCAACTAAGAGAGCAATAATGGCCATAATCATGTGAGAAACAAAGCATTACTAATAAAAGCAAAGAGTGGTATTACAAGTCAAGGACTAAATGATCATAGAGGCTATGGTGACTTGTCATAGTCATAACATGGTGTGAGCATGTGCCAAGTCAACCCAAACAAACCTCGAAGGAGAATACCACAATGCTATGCTTTTGCATGCTAAAACAACACATAATTTCTTCAAGACACACTAAGCAATCCAAATTATTTGGAACAAGACATGATAGAACAATAATCACTAGTCATAAGGTCAAAACAACACCTAGCATGTCATGCTAAAGTCTAAGTCATAATCAATGCAAGCTCCTCTTGCACTTACAAGAAAGAACTTACTACTCCTTTCCAACACCAAGCAACTTATTTTCAACAACACAACGATAACGGGGGTCCAAACTAATTCAAGCAAACTAAACAACCTAAGAAAACCAAACGAAAACTAAGACGCTCCAAGAACAACACAACTGTGTGTGAAACAATAAAAACGAAGTGTCTAGACAGACCTGAGCTTTTTATTGATGAAGAAGGGGAGGCCTTGGGCATCCCCAAGCTTTGACGCTTGTACCTCTTGGATATTTATTGGGGTGACACCATGGTGGCATCCCCAAGCTTGAACTTTTGTCCATTCTTCATCTCATTGCATCATTCTCTCTCTAAACCTGAAATTTTTTCTTCATACAAAACTTCACACAATCTTCATTAGCAACATTAGTGTATTCAAAAGATATTAGACCTCTGGAAAAGCTTTGGAACAACAAGACTTTTCACTAAAAACACAAGCTACTGTAGCAACTCTTTCAAAAAGCTCAATTCACCTAAAGAGAACTCAAAAAGGAATCAACAAGAAGTAAATGCAAATAATGGCAGAAATCTGTCAAAACAGACCAGAAGGTAGAAACCGATTTTTTCGAACATCTTATGTTGCTCAAATCAAAAAGTGTTGAACTAACTAAAATTAGCTAACATACTGGGGGATTTATTCATAAATATTGAGCTCAATCCGAGTTACAGAGACTCCTCACTATTTTTTGGTGGAGGACAGAAATCTGTTTCGGGACAACAACTCCCCAAATCTTACTTCCCTCTCATTAGAGGTCATTCTTGGCACAAAAAGCAAACAAAAGGGATAAGGAGCGGTCATTACTGAAGTAATAACTTCCAATACTCAAGGAAACTCTTGGGTTATCTCCCAACAAGTACTTTTCTTTAATGCCTTTAAGTTAGGCACAAGAAGCAAGAAGAATCAAGTATTTTCAAATGAGGAAGCATTAACATCAATACTTGCAAAATCTTCAACTATGAAAGGTATCTCATCCAAATGGGTTTTGGAGGATCCCTTCTCATCTCTGTTTGGTCTACTACTTTCATCAAAAAGATTTGCAGGAGCGATCCAATCAAAATTCTTTTCAAAGGCTTCATGCATTCCTGCAAGCTTAAAGGGTATGGGTATCTTAAATTCCTCTCTAGTCTTAGAAGTACCCACAACATCTACACTTGAACCTAGCATATTAAAACGCTCAAAGACCTTTTTTGCTTCCTTAGCAATATCATGGAACTCTTTGAGTAGAGTTTCAAGAATAAATTCTCTCTTTTCAGCATTCTTTTCTTCTTTTAGTTTTAGGAACAAGAATTGTATGAAGGGGTTAAGTCTAACAAACCTAGCCTCCAACATATGAACTAAAGAAGCTGGAGCAATCTCATAACTAGGAGCAAGCTCTGCTATAGATTTATCCTCAATATCCTCATGCTTGCTAACATGATTAAATAATTCTTAAATATTATCTTTCCCAATTATGGAGCCACTACCTATTGAAAGATTTTTCAGGGTGAACTTGGGGAGCAACATGGTGAGCTAGACCAAGGTGGCCACTAGAGCAGGAACTAATTTTTTTTGTGTTTTTGAATAAAGAAAGCTAACCAAACTAAACTAGTTTTTTTTGATTTTTTTCAAAAGAGGCAAACAAAACCAAGCAAAAGAAACTAAGCAAACTAAAAACAAAGTAAAGAGAAAGGAAGTGAACGACTCCCGTGGTGAAGACGTCCTTAGCCTCCCCGCCAACAACGCTAGAAAATAGCTTGATGGTGTTGGTTAGCACTTTGTTGGGAACCCCAAGAGGAAGGTGTGAAGCAACACATCAGCCGTTTTCCCTCAGTAAGAAACCAAGGTTATCGAACCAGTAGGAGAAAGGAAACGTCACACAGGTGTTGCAAGCAACGCGAAGACCTACACAACACAAACTCAAGACTTTGCCCCAACTAGAAAGTGAGGTTGTCATGCTCACCGGTTTGCTGTAACAAAGGATTAAACGTATGGTGTGAAAGGTAATGGTGGATTGTAGCAAGTAAACAATTAACAGTGGAAGATGTATCAATGGTAAAGATTGGACCAGGGTCCATAGTTCACTAGAGGTGCTCTCCTTAGATAAACAACATGACATGAAGGGTAAACAATATACAGTAGGGCAATTGATAGGAACTGAGCAAGGCATAACAATGCAATACTAGTTAGAAAAATCCTATGAGATTCGATTGGACAATACAATAAGATACATAGACCGCCATCCAACTGCATCTATGACTAGAATTCCACCTTCAGGTTATCATCCGAACCCCCTCCAGTATTAAGTTGTAAGCAACAGACAACTGCTTTAAGCAAAGTTTGTAAGGTAAGCAGTCCACATGTTCCATGAACAAGAGACCATTGTTTTCTCTCTAGTGGCAACAACACATCTACAACCGAAGAGATTTATGTCACTTCCCTTGGAAACTATATGAATGAACCCACTATCGAGCATAGATACCCCCTCTTGGAGTCACTAGCAACTACTTGGCCAAGATAGCTACTAACAACGGAGAGCATGCAAGATCACAAACAACACAGACATGATAGAATCATAAAGACAAAACCATTAATCAAACCAACATAATAATATCAATATCCATTGGATCCCCGCAAACACAACATGCATGATTACAAATAGATTAGATCTTGACAATGAACAGAGCTCACAAGATCTATACATGAAAGCACAAAGGAGGTGATACAACCATCTAGCTACTACATGGACCCATAGTCCAAGGTGGAACTACTCATGCATCATATCGGAGAGAAGGCCTCCGGGATGATTTCCCCTCCGACAGGGTGCTAGTAAGAACTTCAGATCCCCCCGATCTAGGGACGGCGGTGGAGGTTGCTACAGAAGTTTTCGTGAAATATTGATCGGGTACTTAGGGTTTCTGCATCGGGGGCTTCTTATAGGCGAAGAGGCGAGGCCGGGAGGTGTCCAGGGGCCCCACACCCTACCCAGGGGCAGGGCCTACCCGTGCCTAGTGGGGTCTGGCCGCACTGGCTCACGTCTCTGTGTCGTCTTCTGGATTCTTGTCCCCCACGGAAAGTTATTGACTTTGGCTTTTGTCCCGTCTAATTCCAAGAATATTGATTTTTTACCTTTCTGGAACCAAAAACAGAAGAAAACAGGCAACATGCACTGTGGCAACTTGTTAGTAGGTTAGTTCCAGAAAAGATATAAAACACCTCAAAGTAATAAAAGCAAAGCAAAGTAGATACTAAACAAGCAAGGATCATAAAAAATTATAGATACGTTTCTGACATAACATTAGCAAACCAAACTACCAATTGTACAACTTATATTATTGTACATTGCCTCAGGTTCACTAACACAATCCCTAAAAAATCTGACACCATCATATATGTCTCCCCTTGCACTCTTTTGGGGCAAAATTGAATCATTGGCCTCAGTAAGGGATAGAAATGTAATGTTATATGCATGTTGTGTATTCGAAATCAACACTTAGCTAGCAATCCCTAAAACCCCTAAAATCAAATGTTACAGATCGATTAAATTTATAGCACAAGCCCTATGAACAACAACAAGCCAAGCAAATGTAAATTTACAAGATGGCAGATGATTAGATCTAATCAAATCTCTAAAACAATCTACCATTCAAACCATATATATTCCCTACATCAAGAGCAAAAGAATCTATAGATGATTGAGCAAATCCTACGTATAAATAGTGAAATCTGCGGCTGCGACTGGAGAAGCTAGCAAAGTAGTACCTCAGACGCCTCATCAGAGACCTCCTCGAACTCGTCATTCTCCACGATTGCGTCGAGGATTTGTTCATGGAGGATGGGGTCGTTGATGTAGAGCACCCGGTTGCCTCCGCCTGCCGCTGCATGCCCCTCCTCTAGATTTGCCACTGGAACCACGATGTTGTCTGCCACCTGCTACTCGATGGCGATGGCGATTGCTGGATACATGGAGCTTGAAGCCTCATCAACGCAACGACGAGCGGTGTGCGTTCCCGGAGCCGCCTCCGCCTGCTCGGCAACGATCGAGCCATCTGCTGATGCGTCTCCAACTGGATTCACCTCTGGCTCATCTCCACACATACGCTGCATGGCGCAGCTAGGAAGGGCGGTGGTGCAAGCTGTAACACCCTCAGAATCGGCCCTATGCAAGTTTTAGCGAAACTCGCCAAACCCGCATAGAAACGATTCGAAGGTGCCCACCAGGCACTTTCGTGCGGGTGGAAAAACAAAGTAATAACATTACACAACAGTCCTCGATGGGACCCCACAGCAGATATATACAACAATGACTCAAAGAGTCAAGAACACGAATATCTGGTACAAAGATCCAAATCACCTTGAAAGCGATAGAGCGTCCAGCTACGGACAAGATGCAAATGGGGCTAAGAGCCACGAAGAATATCCAATGGCGTCCATAACCACGGGCCAAGCGGAAGGGTAACCACCTTCTAACGGCGTCGATCTCAAACCTGCTTAAACAAAGGGTGCGACAAAGGGCAAAGGAAAAGAAGGAGGCGTCGATCTTGAGGCGATTACTGCAGCGAGGCTAGAATTCGGTCCTCGCCTACATAGGTATATGGTGGGTGGCGGCAGGCGAGATGCACTAAACAACCTATAGAGACCCGATACAATGGCGGCTATCGAGAGAGGGGTGAAAGACCTATTCGGATCAACTGAGACTATCCTCAAACAAACCCATCTGGCGTTTCCCCTCGTAACCAAGCGAGGAAGTCAGCAGAACTCACTCGGTTGGCGCTTTACTTATTCGATTATAGTTGCGGCACTTTACTAGTCGGGTTTAGATAATCATTACGATAAAGTAGCGGTGGGCACTTTTAGTTAGTCATTCCGTTATAGTGGCATCACTTACTAGTCAGATTCAATTAGCATGAGATATCCCGAAACCCAGCAGTTGTTGGTTCTTTTACTGAGCCATTCCGTTGTAGTGAAGCTGATTACTAATCATATCGGAAACAAGTTAACTTAAAACAGTAAACTTTAGTTATAGTTGTCTATGATCAAGCACTGTGCTCCAAGTCGTCCATAACCGCGGACACGGCTTCTCGAAAAGATTTAACCCTGCAGGGGTGCACCAAAGTATCCACAGGCACTTGACCCTTTTGCGGATCGGTTAACATACACCCATCGGTATGTCGGAGGCCTAAGTCACGGCGTTCCCGCACCAAAGCAAGCAGGGGCCACCCACTAAGTACACCATAGCGAAGTCGGCGGTCTCGAGACGGACTTAGGGTTTATGGCACATGGCGGCGGCAGATCCCCAATCGGGGACTGTCGATACCGCGTAATCACTCCGCTTCCTAAACAGTACAGTGTGCAGTACCTCGCACAATTTAAATACAGAAAGTAGCATGGCATAAGTACAGGATAGTAAAAACACCTCAAACTAGTTGTGGCCCCCAGTACAATACTTTGAAATCAGGTAATTATCAATGGGGGGCCCACATCTCCCCACCTGTGGTTAGCGCGCTCGATCTCGGAACAGGTGTCAAGAACTCGGGTCCTACGGGACACAAGTGGGCGGTCGGAAACCAAATCTTACCTATCACCCACCGATGCCTCTGCTTAATTCAGTTTTAGTTGTTAAACAGGAATTAAAGTGAACAATAATTAAAGCCATGATCATCTCCAACGTCAACATGCGGCAATTCTCCAACAAAGGTGGTACTTGACGACAAGCAAAACACTTGAGCAAGCGACTACGACACGCGGTCCAACTATCTACCAATCAACAAGTAATAGGATGTGTCCAAGGCTATATATATGGCTGCAAGGAATATCACGGGTACGAAATCTAGAGCATCGCAACACAGATAGCAAAGATCAACAGGAGGGAAGTAAATACTAGCAAAGTAAGATAGGTAGAAAGGGGGGAGATGCTCGCCTGAAAACATTGCCGAAAGGTTCATTCCGAAGATCGGGGCGAAGCTCACATCAACTCAACGGCCTTATCCGCGAAGAACCAAACACTAGAATAAACACCGGATGCAATATTTAATACAACGGCAGAAGATCGGCATGATGCATGTATGATGTTTGGCATGGCAAAGGTGCGATGCAATTAGGTCATATTAAGCGGAACCGGGGTCCCGACACCATTTCGATGGTTCAAGTTGTTTAGAACCCCCGCAATTTAAATGTTGTTTAGCAAGGCAAGACAAGATACCGGTTCGCTACACAAGTTTAAATGAGGCCGATATGAGACTAGATTTGCCGCATATGGGCCCCATATTTAATTATTAGGTGAATCGGCGTAAGGCCCCGAACCAATGCTATGCATGCGGGAATGACAATTTAATATGCAACAAATTGATATGTTATAAAATAGGGTTCGGAAAAGGGGTCACACATTGGAGTTCGGCGAACTTGGGGTTCCGGGGGTTCAGGGTTCGACAGGGTCCAGGGTTCGACGATCGGGGGTCCAGGGTATAGGGTTCGATCTTGGCGTGACATTCTCGACCACCGGTAGGTCTTATGCAACCGAAGCAGGGCTTGGTTGGCGTCGGGCGCATCGGGTCCGCCTCGTTCTTGTAGCATTCGCGGTCTTCGGGTCACGTCGTTGGTCTTGTCCTTTCCGGCGGAGGTCTTGGCGTTCGGGTACTTGATTCCGCATTCGGGGCGAAGATCTTGTCGCATGTGGTCTTCGGGTCCAGGGTCTCGATCTCATGCCGATGATCTTGGCATCGGTGTCCGGGGTTCTTGTCGTACCATGACGGCACTTGTTCGTCTGCGGTGGCGTATATCGAACCGGTGGCGATCTCGGTGGTCATCGGGTCCTTGGACATCGGTAGATCTTGGCGGTTGTCGGTCCGGAACGGCTTGATCCTCGGTTCGGGAAGAAGCACTTGGGGTATCCGGTTAGAGAGCTTGTCGGTGGTTTCGGGCGTCCATCACGGCGTCTTCGGTCCGACTCGGGAAGGTGAACTTGTCGCCGCGGTGGTCTTCGGATCGGGCCCGGATCGGTCTTCGGGTTTGTCCCGGACTGTTAACGGAGGGGCCTCGCCGGCCAGACGATGCGGCCCGTTCAGGGCTCGGGCAGAGCCGGGCTTCGAGCGGCAAGCGGCAAGCCTTGGCAGCCTGCTGCCGGGCAACGGCCAGTGGGCTCTCTGCGGTTGGGGACGCCGGCTCAAGGCGACGCGGCTTGCTCATAGGGAGGAGGGAGCGCACCAGGCGGTGGAGGTCTTGGCTCGGCGAGGCGCCGGAGCGGACGGGAGGCGGCGGTTGACCGGGTTACAGCGTCTTTGGAGGGGCGGTCAGCGGGCGGCTCCAGCGGCAGGCCGAGCGGCCGCGGGGAGAGAGGTTGAGGCGGGTGCGGCAGTGGCGGCGGCCAGGGTGAGGAAGGCGCGGGCTGCAGTGCTCGGCGAGGACGAGTGGGGGCCAGGCGCGGCTTGCGGGCCGGGCGGGCGGGCGCGGAGGAGGGCCAGGGCAGGCGGACAGGGGGGTGGGGTTGCGGACAGGGAAGAAGAGGAGGGGGAGGGAGGAGGCGCAGGAGGAGAGGGAGCTGGGGCGGCCGGAGGGCGCGCTGGCGGGGGGGAGAGGCGAGGAAGGAGACGGGCGGTGGGAGAGCCGGGGACGGGAGAGCTGGGACGACGGGGAGAGAGGGAGGAGAGAGGGCACGCCGGTGGGGGTGGTCCCAGTGGACCTGAGTGGTAGAGGGATCTCTGGCAAGGCGAAGTCCTTGGTGGCGTGAGAGGTAGAGAGGGTTGGGGGAAAAAGGTGAGAAAAGGAAAAGGGGTAGGCGCGGTGGGTGAGAGAGCTGGGGGTGTGGGACTGGTGGGGCCAGGCGGTGAGGGCCCAATGAGGGAGAGGTTTAGAAGAGTGGGTAGGTTGGCTAGGGTGAGAAAAAGGGGAGAGGTGGGCTGATGGATCGGTGAGGTGGCAGGTGGGTAGAGAATGGGTGAGAGGGTTATGTGGCGGCCTGCGGTTGGTGGGTAGAGAATAGATTGGGTGAGTCTAGGATTTAGGGGGGGGGGCTGTTTTATTATTTGTGTTTGTTTGGTCCTGTTCTAATTAAAATAGAACCATTTTTGCAATTAGTTTTTAGAGAAAATAAATATCCGATACCTTCGGGGTTTTGCCTTTTATAATAGAGAGGGGTTTTTGTACCATTCAAAAATAGGCTTTTGAAATAATGCAGTCAAACAATGCATGATGATGACGATGCAATGCACAAATTCAACGCGATTTTCTAGTAGTGGTTTTGCGGGATGCCACAATTCGACACCACTAACAATGGATCTCGCCCTCGAGATCCGCCTCATGGTACCGGAAGGAAGGTCGGCGGTCTGATCCTTCGCGCTTCGTGTAGATCCTCGCGACACCACTAACAAGAGTTCATCCTCCCTCTTGAAAACGTCGACACCACCAACAATGGGTTGTTGCTCCTGATCGTCGAGAGAACACTCCGGAACAAAAGGTCGAAGGTAGAGGCATCAACAATTAAAGCCACCCCTAACTTCGATAGAAAGAGGGAACCGATGCATTCTCGTCCACTTCAATGTACAAAAGCGAATAGAAGGGGTAGTCGGCATGGGGGCCAATCCATCACGCACCCAAACTATTACTCGCACAATCGGTGAAGAGAAGGTGCAACCATCCTCGAATTAGATCAAGATCTCGACAAGCGAGGTTCGGAAACAAAGGAGGATCTGACTGGCCGGATCTGGCGTAGATGATGTCGTCGGAAAACACCGGATAACACGACAAGGAACAAAGAATGGCACCACAGACGAAGGATTCCTCGGCAAGATGAAGACGGATGTAGCAACACCGTTATCCAGAGGAAGCGAACCACAAGGTACGACGGAAACCCAACCATGAGAAATCCACGGACTCGAAGAAAAGATAAGAGGTAGATTCAAATCACGAGGGTAAGAGGAGAATAGCGAGGGTAAGGAACAAATTCAGACCTAATCGTAACTATCCAACCGATTTTCAAAAATAGTTTGACACTCTACTTGACCGTTAGCTAGGTTATCCTACATTTGGACTTGTGGGTATCGCAACTGCTGAGCTCGATACCACTCTGAACACCCTCGAATCGCCCTATGCAAGTTTTAGCGAAACTCGCCAAACCCGCATAGAAACGATTCGAAGGTGCCCACCAGGCACTTTCGTGCGGGTGGAAAAACAAAGTAATAACATTACACAACAGTCCTCGATGGGACCCACAGAACAGATATATACAACAGCGACTCAAAGAGTCAATAACACAGATATACGGTACAAAGATCCAAATCACCTTGAAAACGATAGAGCGTCCAGCTACGGACAAGATGCAAATGGGGCTAAGAGCCCTGAAGAATATCCAATGGCGTCCATAACCCTGCCCAGGCCAAGCCGGAAGGGTAACCCTGCTAACGGCGTCGATCTCAAACCTGCTTAAACAAAAGGGGTGCCGACAAAGGGCAAAGGAAAAGAAGGAGCGTCGATCGAGGCCAAGACAGCGAGGCTAGAATTCGGTCCTCGCCTACATAGGTATGGTGGTGGCGCAGCGCAAAGATGCACTAAACAACCTATAGAGACCCGATACAACTGGCGGCTATCAGAGAGGGGTGAGAAAGACCTATTCGGATCCAAACTGAGACTATCCTCAAACAAACCCATCCTGGCGTTTCCCCCTCGTAACCAAACGAGGAAGTCAACCGAGGAACTCACTCAGTTGGCAGTTTTACTTATTCAGTTATAGTTGCGGCACTTTACTAGTCAGGTTTAGATAATCATTCTGATAAAGTAAGCAGTGGGCACTTTTAGTTAGTCATTCCGTTATAGTGGCATCACTTACTAGTCAGATTCAATTAGCATGAGATATCCCGAAACCCAGCAGTTGTTGGTTCTTTTACTTAGCCATTCCGTTGTAGTGAAGCTGATTACTAATCATATCGGAAACAAGTTAACTTAAAACAGTAAACTTTAGTTATAGTTGTCTATGATCAAGCTTTCGCTCCAAGTCGTCCATAACCGCGACACGGCTTCTCGAAAAGATTTAACTGAGGGTGCACCAAAGTATCCACAGCACTTGACCCTTTTGCCGATCGATTAACATACACCCATCGGTATGTCGGCGGGCCTAAGTCACGACGTTCCTGCACCCAAAGCAAGCACGGGGCCACCCACTAAGTACACCCAACGAAGTCGGCCGGTTCCGAGACGGACTTAGGGTTTGCGACAATGGTGAAGCGACAGATCCCCAATCGGGATACTGCGTAATCACTCCGCTTCCTAAATAAAGACAAAGCAGACTGCACAATTTAAATACGTAAAGTAGCATGGCATAAGTACAGGATAGTAAAACACCTCAAACTAGTTGTGGCCCCAAGACAATACTTTGAAATCGGTAATTATCAATGGGGCCCACATCTCCCCACCGTGGTTAGCGCGCTCGATCTCGGAAGGTGTCAAGAACTGGTCCCACGGACACAAGTGGGCGGTCAGAAACCAAATCTTACCTATCACCCACCGATGCCTCTGCTTAATTCAGTTTTAGTTGTTAAACAGGAATTAAAGTGAACAATAATTAAAGCCATGATCATCTCCAACGTCAACATGCGGCAATTCTCCAACAAAGGTGGTACTTGACGACAAGCAAAACACTTGAGCAAGCGACTACGACACGCGGTCCAACTATCTACCAATCAACAAGTAATAGGATGTGTCCAAGGCTATATATATGGCTGCAAGGAATATCACGGGTACGAAATCTAGAGCATCGCAACACAGATAGCAAAGATCAACAGGAGGGAAGTAAATACTAGCAAAGTAAGATAGGTAGAAAGGGGGAGATGCTCGCCTGAAAACATTGCCGACAGGTTCCTCCGAAGATCGGGGCGAAGCTCACATCAACTCAACGGCCTTATCCGCGAAGAACCAAACACTAGAATAAACACCGGATGCAATATTTAATACAACGGCAGAAGATCGGCATGATGCATGTATGATGTTTGGCATGGCAAAGGTGCGATGCAATTAGGTCATATTAAGCGGAACCGGGGTCCCGACACCATTTCGATGGTTCAAGTTGTTTAGAATCCCAATTTAAATGTTGTTTAGCAAGGCAAGACAAGATACCCGGTTCGCTACACAAGTTTAAATGAGGCCGATATGAGACTAGATTTGCATATGGGCCCCATATTTAATTATTAGGTGAATCGCGTAAGGCCCGAACCAATGCTATGCATCTTGGAATGACAATTTAATATGCAACAAATTGATATGTTATAAAATAGGGTTCGGAAAAGGGTCACACATTGGAGTTCGAACTTGGGGTTCCGGGGTTCGAGGTTCGAGGGTCCGGGTCGACGATCGGGGTCCAGGTATAGGGTTCGATCTTGGCGTGACATTCTCGACCACGGTAGGTCTTGTCGCAACCGAAGCAGGGCTTGGTCAGGCGCCGGGTCATCCGCCCGTGTCTGCTGTTCTTGTAGCATTCGGTCTTCGGTCACGCCGTTGGTCTTGTCCTTTCCCGGAGGTCTTGGCGTTCGGGTGCTTGATTCCGCATTCGGGCGAAGATCTTGTCGCATGTGGTCTTCGGTCCGTGGTCTCGATCTCATGCCGATGATCTTGGCATCGGTGTCCGGGTTCTTAACCGTCGCATAATGACGTACTTGTTCGTCCGTGATTGGCGTGCATATCGAACCGGTGGCGATCTCGGTGGTCATCGGGTCCTTGGACATCGGTAGATCTTGGCGGTTGTCGGGTCCGGGAACGACTTGATCCTCGGTTCCGGGAAGAAGCACTTGGGGTATCCGGGTTAGAGAGCTTGTCGGTGGTTTCGGCGTCCGGGTCACGGCGTCTTCGGGTCCGACTCCGGGAAGGTGAACTTGTCGCCGTGTGGTCTTTGATCGGGCCCGGATCGGTTTCGGGTTTGTCCCCGGTTTGACGGAGGGCCTCGCCGATCGAGACGATGCAATCACGGGCCCTTCGCGGGGGTTTCGAGCGAGCGCTGCCGGAAGCTCATTGGCGAGCAGGAGCGGCAGCCTTGCTACGGGGCGGGCTCAGCCGCTGCGGTTCGGGGCTCTGCTCACGACGCGGGCCGGGCGACGCTGCTTGCTCGAGGAGGAGGGAGCCCACGGGCGCGTGGAGGTCTTAGCTCGGCGAGGCGCTGAGCGACGGGAGGCGGGCGGTTAGCGTCTTTGGAGGACGGCGGTCCGCGGCCAGGCGGCTCCAGGCCAGCGCCGGGCGGGAGAGAGGTTGAGGCGGGTGCGGCTGCAGGCGGCGCACCGCGACGAGGTGAGGAAGGCGCTGGGCGCCAAGTGCGGCTCCAGCGAGGCAGCGGGGCTGGAGGCGGCTTGCCGGGCAGCGGGCGGGCGCCGCGGAGGAGGCAGGGGCAGGACGGGCAGAGGTGGGGTGGTTATGGACAGACAGGAAGAAGAGGAGAGGAGGCGCAGGGAGAGGGGAGCCGGGCGGGTGGCTGGGGCCAAGGCCGGGCGGGGTGGGAGAGGCGAGGAAGGAGACGGGCGGGTGGCCGACGGGCAGGAGAGCTGGGGACGGGAGAAGGGAAGGGGAGAGAGGGCCTGCAGGTGGGGTGGTCCCAAAGTGGACCCACTTGTAGAGGATCTCTGTGTGGCAAGGGCCAGGGTGGCAGAGAGAGGGTAGGGAGAGGGGTAGGGGGAAAAAGGTGAGAAAAGGAAAAGGGGGGTAGGCGCGGTGGGTGAGAGAGCTGGGGGGTGTGGACTGCAGGTGGGGCCAGGGCGGTGAGGGCCCAGCGGAGGGAGAGGTTTAGAAGAGTGGGTAGGTTGGCTAGGGTGAGAAAAAGGGGAGAGGTGGGCTGATGGATCGGTGAGGTGGCAGGTGGGTAGAGAATGGGTGAGAGGGTTATGTGGCGGCCTGCGGTTGGTGGGTAGAGAATAGATTGGGTGAGTCTAGGATTTAGGGGGGGGGGGCTGTTTTATTATTTGTGTTTGTTTGGTCCTGTTCTAATTAAAACAGAACCATTTTTGCAATTAGTTTTTAGAGAAAATAAATATCCGATACCTTCGGGGTTTTGCCTTTTATAATAGAGAGGGGTTTTTGTACCATTCAAAAATAGGCTTTTCAAATAATGCAGTCAAACAATGCATGATGATGACGATGCAATGCACAAATTCAACGCGATTTTCTAGTAGTGGTTTTGCGGGATGCCACACAAGCGAAGGAGCTTCGGCGCACATGGAAGGTGCAAATTGGGGTTTTGTGACTAGACATATTGGGATGAAATGGCATGAGCTCATGGAAGGGCGGTGTGGATGTGGACTCGTGTGGGTGGGGGCTTGTGCATGATCTCCACTTTCTAATTGCATTAACAACACACGCATTCTACCTCGGGAACATGCACGATGACTTTTTTCGAGACGGGCGGCATAATGGTCCACCTCACTAGACACCTAGAGGCAACTAATATTTCTGACCGGCTACGGTTGAGTGATCTAGGGAGACGGACAATAATTTCCGTCATCTCAGGTTCCATTTAGAGGCGTTTTGTTTTAAAGAGCGGCTAAGGGGGAAGTCATACTGGAGATGGTGCAGATTACCAACCTATGAGGCTAGAGTTAGAGGCGGTCAAAAAATTACGACCGCCTGAGGATGATGAACACAACCGGTGGATTGTATTTTTTGGGTAAACCGGCTCTAGGCATAGTCTCTAAGTAACAAGTTTGTACTAGTGGACAAGTCGGTTGTAATTTTTTCTTTTGTATATCCTCGTATCCTAAGTCGGCCTAAGATCCAAATAGGATATCAATGGATTGGAGCCCGTAATGCACCTATCTTGTGCTGTAGGATAACGACTTAGAATAATAGAAGAGATGGTAACTGAGCATAGGTCCCATCACCGAAGCTCGTTACAATGGGTGGACTGCGAGATCGTGGAGAAGAAAAGTTGATGGGGATATGCCTACCGGGGTATACCTAGCAGGACGTTTCCGACTGGCCCAGGAACTGGCGAGTGGGCCTGCAAAACGGCGACTGGATCAAGGCCCGGTGTGGATCCAAGCGACTGGAAGTTAAAGGCCCAGGAGAGTAGATAGGCCCAGGCGGATTAGGTTAAACGATTACCGAAGCTTAAACTGATTCAGTTGAGATATGTAAACCCTAGGGGATGTAAGTCTATATAAACCTCCCTACGGGGCGTGTAGAGATACGTTCCATCATACACCCAAGCGATTCGCCGCCTAGACGCCGATCTCGCCCATTGTACCTCCATCATAATACAATCTAGCAGGAGTAGGTCTTTACCCTCCGGGGGGCCGAACCTGGGTAAAACCTTGTGTCTCCGCCCTCATCTCGCACCGCAGATGGCTGGCCGCCCTTGCCCCTCGTTCTCCTACTCGCCGATTGGCATCCGCCGTGACCATTCCCACGGCGATGGCGCCCGTGGGGCCTGGCCGGTCTGGCCGGTGTTCTGCAGCGAGATCCAATCTGCCCATCAACAAGACGGTCGCCACCGGCCGCATGATAGCGATCAGCGAGATGCTCCAAATCTTGCCGAGCAGCTACGTCCCGGCGGCGCGACCCGTCACGCACAGCATGATCTTGTCGGTCGGCACGATCAGCCTCTTCGTCGGCCTCACCGACGTCATCATCTCAGAGGATTCGGCTCGCATCCGTGAGTCGCCGCCACGCGATCGGCTCTCCGAGATCCAGGTCCGCACGATCCATTGCCTCGCCTCCGATACAACTCGGCTCACAGCAACGTGGCCGAAAACTCCGCGGCCGCGGAAGACGCGGCCCTCAACGATGACGCCGACTCGGCGAACCCGTCGTCACTCGCCGGATCCATCACCGCGGCTTCACCCGCGGGCTCCATCACCCAGGTTTCCAACGTGGGAGACTTCGAGGATCCCTCCATCCTCAGGATCTTCGACTTCGACTCAGGGTCGGAAAATTCCGCCGACCTCATGACGGGACGGTCGCCACGCGACCTACATGGCGACCGCACCGATCCGCCGGAGGACCCTTCTCTACCGATCCCTCCTAACGCCACGGCAACGGAGGTGAAACTCCGCTGGTGGCGGAGGCAGTCCGCAAGGAACAAGCCGAGCGCGAATTTTTTTGCCTCGAGCAGGTGACGGCGCAGGAGCTGTCGTGCTACCACCAGCAGCGAATCAGGTCGCGCCTGAACCCCACCGTCCAGGGGCGTTCCTTGAACTTCGATGATGCAACCCAGCCAGCGGTCGGCTTGCGCGCGAGAACTCGCCACGGGGAAGCGCCCGCCCCGGCGTCGATGGCGATGGGCGCCCACCTCTACCCAACCGCACCACCGAGGATCGGCGGATAGTAGCCTCCTCACGGAGGCGAGGCGAACGGCCTCCCATTCTTCACCCGATGGACAACCTCGTGGCGAGCAGCGGCCGACAACATACGGCCACGGCCAGCGGCGCCCTCGGATCGATGCGTCGGGCCCTACCGCAAAGGCCGTCGAGTAGCAAAAGCGCAGCGCCGACTCGCGGGGCGAGTGTACTCACGTTCTTCGAAGCGAGGCGGCCTCAAGTAGCCCCAATGGAGGCAAACACCCTCAATCGCCCATACAGGCCATTGCAGCTCCAACACCGACCATGAACGCGACACTCTCCACCTTGACCCAGCAGCGACCAACTTCGTCGCCGCCAACTGTCAACCCATCGACGCCCGCACCCACATCATCAACAACCAAAGCTGGCGCGCACGCCAGCCCGACGACCTGCGACACACCCTAACCAATCGCCGCGACGGCGAGCCGATGGGATCGCTAAGTCTACTCGGCCCCAAGTGCTTCGGACCGATGATCCGAGGCGAGAAGTACACGCCGAACTTCAAAGCGCCGAAGGAGATAGAAAAATACGACCCTTCGTGCAACCCCTCCGTGTGGCTCGATACATACCTCATGGCGTGGGGATCGCAAGCCACACCGACCTGCTAGCCGCCCGTTACCTCCCCTTGATGATGGAGGGGACGTGGAGGCAGTGGATCAACACCCTCCCCCAGGATAGTATCGACTCCTGGGAGGAGATGCGCGATGCCTTCGTCAGGCACTTCGAGTGCTCCTACACCCGCGCCATCACCATTGAGGACCAGGCGTCGTCCGGGGACCCAGCAGTCGACCATAGCTGGGTCCAGCGGTGGCAAGAACTCTGGTACCTGTGGTCGGCATCCACCCGGACACCGCGATCCATTGCTTCAAGACCTCGTGCGCTCATTTGGCCCTTGGTCGCCAAGATCAAGCACACTCGACAACATACCGGACCTCCTCGAGATCGCCAAATGGTACGGAGGAAGATCCAAACCAGGAAACCGACGGCAGTCGGAGGCCAACGCCGCCTGGCGCAGCGACAACGGACGACGGTCGACCTACGATACAGCAACACTCGCCTCACCGGCAAGCGCCCGCGATGATGGGAGAGTCGACTTAAATCGCCAACATTGGGCACGCATGCGAGCCCAAAAGCTTCGCGCCGAGGGCAACGCGCGCGGCGGCAACTACAAACCAAGCCAAGGTTCGACCCCGGCCCTCCTTAACCAACCTTGTGCGTTTCATAGCGAAGGAAACCATAGCGCCGACCGCCGACTGCCACACCCTCGAGAGAGATTGAGAAGGCAGCGAGCACGGGAGGACCCGACAACAACCCGCCAAACGGCGGAAAATTGGCAACATGGCGGCTCGCTCCATACCTTCACAGCTTCAACACGAAGCGAGAAGAAGGTCATCACCGTGTCGCCGCCGTCAACGCGGTGGCAGTGGGCGTTCCCAGTTCCTCAACTGGTCGGAGCAGCCCATCACCGGAGCCGCCAGACCACTCGCCACGCCAGTACCCATGCCGAGTCGCCACGGTGGTCAAACCTAAGGTGGGCTCATCGGCTCAAGACATTGATGGACGGCGGCTCCATCAACATCCTGTACCTAGACACCTTCATGGCCTGCGGCTCCCGTAGTCGATGATCGAGACAACCCACCACGTTCCACGCATCGTCCCGGTCGGAAGCCGTACCCGTCGGCAAGGTCACGCTACCGGTCACCGACACACGGCAAACTTCCGCACCGGCGGATCGTCTTGCTGGTACCCTTGACCCTACCGCTGCGTCTGGGCGCGGCGTTCGCCAAGTTCATGGCAGCGCCCACTATGCGACAACGCGATGAAGCTCCGGCCAGGCGGCGTCATAACCATCAACGGCGACCCCGACATGGCCGCCGAGTGCGAGGCCAAAGGAGCAGAACTCGCCGACCCCGTCATCGCGGCAGAGACCAACCACGCCGACGAGCTCGCCAAGTATGCGAGCAGGGTTAACAATGACGACCCCACCATACTCAAGAAGCCCAACTCGGAGGGCGCAAACACCTCAGCCTTCGAGGCAACGACGCACACCCGCACCGTCGAGCTGGTCCCAGGTGACTCTAGCCAGACGGTGATGATCGGGACGGGCATGAGCCCAGCCTAGGAAGGCGCGCTCATCGAGTTCCTCCGTGAGAACAGGGACATCTTCGCATTGAAGCCCTCTGACATGCCCGGTGTCCCTAGGGAGCTCGCTGAGCACAAACTAAACGTCGACCCCAAAGTGCGACCCGTCAAGCAGTCGCTGCGGCCCTTCAATGAAGAGTGCCGCCGAGCTATCGCCGAGGAAGTATAGCGTCTACTCGTTGCAGGCTTCATCCGGCCAATTAAATACTCCAAGTGGCTGGCAAACCCAGTCCTGGTCGAGAAAAAGAACGGGACCTGGAGGATGTGTATCGACTACACAAACTTGAACGGCGCCTGCCCGAAGGAGCAGTTCGTCCTCCCGCGGATCAACCAAATAATCGACTCCACCGCAGGCTCGGAGTCGCTATGTTTCCTCGACGCCTACTCTGGATACAACTAGATCAAAATGGATGTCGAGGACGAGGAGAAGACGGCGTTCATCATGCCATTCAGAGCCTTCTGCTACACCGCCATGACCTTCGGCCTCAAGAACGCCGGGGCGACCTACCAGCGGTGCATGCAAGAGTGCCTCGCGAGCCAAATTAGCCGCAACATCCACGTCTACATCGACGACATGATCGTAAAATCCGCTCGCCAGGGTGATCTACTCGCCGACCTGGCGGAAACATTCGCCAACTTGCGGAAATACAAGATAAAGCTTAATCCAGGCAAATGCACCTTCGGTGTACCAGCAGGACAACTCATGCGTCGTACGCCGCTCAGCGAGGGATTGAGGCGAACCCCACCAAGATCGACACGATCGCCCGACTCGGCAAACCCGAGTGCCTGCGCGACGTCCAGAAGCTGGCCGGGCGAGTAGCGGCTCTCAGTCGCTTCATCCCTCGCCTGGGCGAAAAGGCGATGCCCCTTTACCGCTTGATGCGCAAGAACCCCACCTTCCAGAGGGACAAGGAGGCGGACGACGCGCTCCGCGACCTCAAGAAGGTGCTACTCGCCGCACCACTACTCCCCGCCCCCGCCGACAAAGAACCCATGCTGGTCTACGTCGCAGCTTCCGAGCGCGTCGTCAGTGTCGTCATGGTCGTCGAACGGCCAGAGGAAGGAAAGGAGCGCCCAGTACAGCGACCGGTGTACTACATAAGCGAGTCCTCACCGAGTCGCGCCAGCGATACCCGTAGTACTAGAAACTGGTGTACGCGTTCTTTAGAGCACAGCGGCGCCTGCCGCACTACTTCCAGGAGCACCCAATCACGGTCGTCTCCTCAGCACCGTTGTAGGACATCATCCGCAACCGCGAGGCGACCGGGCGAGTCGCCAAGTGGGCCGTCGAGATTGGCGTCCACAACATCAAATACGAGCCACGAAAAGCGATCAAGTCGCAGGCTCTAGCGGACTTCATCGCCGATTGGGAAGAGGCCCAGCAGCCAGAAAAGCTGCCATACCTCCATTACTGGAGCCTGCACTTTGACGGATCGAGAGCAGCGACGGCGGAGCGAGGATCGTCTTGACTTCACCGAAGGCGACAAGCTCCGCTTCGTCCTGCCTCGACTTCACCTGCACCAACAACATGGCGAGTCGAGGCACTACTCCACGGCATGCGAGCTGCCAAGGAGATGAACGTCAACCGCCTCTGCTGCTCACGGAGACTCGACCTCGTCGTGGGCAAATTCTTGCACCTGCGGCGTCTCTCCCACTATGGCGGCATACCGCCAATGTGGACAAGCGGTGGACACTTCGCGCTACTCTCCGAGTGGATCGGCAGCGGAAGAAGCGAGGAGGTCGACGCACTCTCTCGCATTGGATCGGCTCAACTCGCACCACCCGTCGGTGCCTTCCTGGACACGATCACCAAGCCATCAGTCTCTCCCCCAAGGGAGATCGACATCGGAGTCCCGCTGCAGCCGAGCAGCCTGGTCGCACTTTTCGTCGCCGAGCGACGGCCCGGACCAAGCCCTCGTTGCCTACAGGCGGCACCTTGCCGTGAGGACGAACGCCCGGATGATCGCACGCCAATGCAAATCCTTCACCATCATCGACGGCGAGCTCCACAAGCGCAGCGTCACCGGCGTGTTCCAACGCTGCGTCCAACCCGCCGAAGGACGCAAGATCCTCCACGACATCCACTCGGCGACTGCGGCCACCACGCCCGCTCTCTGGTCGCCAAGGCCATGCGGCATGGCTTCTACTGGCCCACTGCAGCGCCGACGTCGACATTGTCCGGTGATGCCGGATGCCGAAATCGCCAACAGGGCGCGTGCGAGCTCGGCGCTCAAGACAATCCCCATCACTGGCCATTCTCCGTGTGGGGTATGGACATGGTAGGCCCTTCAAAAGTCTCCCTCGGCTACACCCACCTCCCAGTCGCGGTCGAGAAATTCACAAAGTGGGTGGAGGCCAAACCAGTCCGGAAATGCGGCGGGAAGGCGCCACTAAATTCTCGCATAGCTCATATATCGCTACGGGTTCCCAAACAGCATCATCACGGACAACGGCACCAACCGCCAAAGGAGCCATGGCCGATTTGCGAAGAACACCACATCCGGCTCGATCTCGCGTCGTCGCCCACCCGGAATCAACGGCCAGGCGGGCAGGCCAATCAAAGCATCCTCCACGGCCTGAAGCGACTCCAAGTACCACTCGAGCGCGCCGGTGCTTGGGTCGAGCTACCTCCGTCATCTGGGGCATCCGCACCTCGGTCAACAGGTCGACAGGGTTCACCCCCTTCTTCATGGTGTACGGCGCCGAGGAAGTCATGCCCACCGACCTTGAGCATGACTTGCCACGGGTCGTCCACTACATGGAGGCTACAAACAAACTCGCCCGCCAGGATGGAGTCGATCAACTCGACAAGGCACGTGACCTCGCTCGATCACGCACCGCCATCTACCAGCAAGGACTCCGCCGCTATCACAGCCGGCGGGTGAAAACTCGCACCTTCCAAGAAGGCGACACAGTGCTGGCGTCATCCAGACAAGAAGGGCATGCACAAGCTTTCCCCTCCGTGGGAGAGGGACCATTGGTCGTCGGCGTGCACTGCAGCAGCGCCTACTACCTCATCGGCGTCGCGGGGCGGCAAACTTGACATCAAGCGGCCGTGGAATGAAAACCTCCCTCTGAAAGTTCTACTCCTAGAACCCTACATATGTACCCTCCGGTGGCTTTGAAATAAAATAATTGGTTCTATAAATTGCGCCTACTCTCGTGTCTTGTGCCACTACTTTTCGTAATAACAGTCAAGCTAACTGCAGTCAACCTTTGGTACAGCGATCGGGCACGCCAAGTAGTGCGTTACAAGGGCCTGGGTCACCTCGAGCCTTGGCGTCCACAACGCCTACGAGCCCCATCGCCTAGTCGCTCGGCCATGGCTCTCTGAGCCAAGACAACTGCCTTCGCTTCTCACATCGACCATGATCCTCCGCATCCTCGACATAGCGACTCGAACGGCCAAGTACCACACTCGAGGACTGACGACCAGTCCAGCGCGAGCGGCTAGGAAAAACGCCAAGTATGAGCGCATGCCCAGGACTCGCCATGCGACTGACCCAACGGGCCAGGCGGGGTGGCGCTCAAACTAGCGCCAAGTCCTCACCCACCCCGAGTCGCGCCTAGAACAACCAAGTACCACGCTCGGGGACTCGCCATCCGACCTTGTTCGCAACAGAAAGCAGAATCTGAGGCGCTCAAGGGTATGCATGGCTAGCTCCAGTCAGGCGAGTTGACCACAATAACAAAACATTCAAAAACCGCAAACACATCTAAGCGAGGTTGACCCCATAAAAAAGGCGGGCCTCGGGGACTCGTTCAACCTCAATCGAAAAACACATGACAAATCACAAAACAAACACGATATCTCGTTAATAGCATGTTGCAATCGTCTCAAAATACAAAATATGCCCAAGCGGCAGATCTGCTACTAACGCGGGGCAAACTATTCTACTCCGCGAGCTTCGCGATGACTGGGCACCTTGCGATTGCGAATGAAGGGCGTGTCGGGTTTGGCGTGCGTCGTCAGCTCACCGCCATCGCCGCCGGAAGGGTTGCTCGATCTTGAAGTCCGGTGCTGCGGCTCGGGTCGTTAGGTGCGGCCGAACCGTCTCTGGTAAGGAAGGAGGTCGCCCTCGACTTCGGAGTACACATGGCGCATCCGTCAACTTGAGTACCTCAGATCTCCACCGAGCAAGTCAACGACGGGTAGCCACTCGTCACGTCGTCCAGATCGAAGTCCTCCGGGAAGTGGGCGAGCCCAAGGCTAAGCGCCGCCGCTGCTCCACGTCGGAATGCCGACCGCGTCATAAACTCGACGACCGACGGCGCCTTCTCCAAGTACCGCCACACCTCGACGAGGTCGCTGGGAATTACTTCCGTAGGAGACATCTCCTGGAGGTAGGCACGGATGCATGTCGCCGACAACGCCGCCGAGTCGACAAGCATGGACACACATTGCCGCGCGTCGAACGAGCTCGCTCTTCCGTGCTATCAAGGATACGACCTGCGGATAGAAGATAACAGTGAGTACATCGGATATTATAAAAAGGCACATGCAACAGGCAGGGGCAGACACACTCACCAATCAAGGGACGGGAGAGATCCGTGATGAAGCTCTAAAGAGAAGTATAATCATCCTGAAGCCCAACAACAAGGGCGTCAGAAACTTTACGTTCTTCATGGCGGTGTGCTTGGCGGTCTTGGCTCGACCATCCGCCCGAACTCGCTTGCTCTTCGCCTCCTCACGCTCGAGGTCGGCGATCCGCTTCTCAGCCGAGCTCAACGCCGATTGAGCCGCTGCCAACTCACTCGCTGGGACAAGTCCCTGGCGGGCCTCCTCTGCCTTCGCGGCAATTTCCTGAAGCCCCTTATTCGCCTCTTGAATGGTGGCCAGTTCCTTCTCGGCGCGGTGTTTCGCAGCAAGCCGGTCAGCTGACTCACATTGCAGACCCTGCACACAATTCAAACAGTTAACCAAAGCGGAATCCAAAGTGCCCACCCGCTGAAATTCAGCGAGTGCACACTCGGGGACTGGCAATCAAAAATCCTAAGTTCCCACCCGCTGAAATTCAGCGAGCGCGAGTCTTTCGAGGACTGCAGGGCATCAAAATCCTAAGTGCCCACCGCTGAAATTCAATGCGCACTCGGGACTGGCAATCAAAATCCTAAATGCCCACCCGCTGAAATTCATTGGCCTTTTCGAGACTGGGCAAAAAAATAAAACACGACATTAAAAAATCGAGACCGCATCTGGACATACCTGGATATCTTCGCCAAGCATGTCATCTGCCTTAAGTTATATACCATCACGGAGCCGAGAGGCCCGGCGTGTGCCCACCCTTGACGCTTCTTTCGAAATGTCATGGTTATATAGCATCCTGCGAGAGGAGAGAACTTGGCGTGTGCCGCCTCCGTATGCGATAGCGGGCGCATGGCTCAGCAGATACCACTGACGCATTTCGCCGCCTTAATGGCGCCTGGAGCTTCTTGGCACTATCCGGGTGGGACGACGACTCGTCTAAGCCTTGCCTTCCTCTTAGGAGGAATCCACGGCCGACGGTGGCACCTTAGCCCACTCGGATGGCCTATCTTCTTCGCTTCGCCCCAGTCCTACAAACTGATTAACGTGAGCCTGAAGATAATCCAAGTACAATGAATACAAAAAGTGGGTAAGGCAAACTCACTTGGCGGAATGAAGCGAACCCCAGATTCGGATCAAGGCGGCTTCTCGGTCAGGGACGATCGGCCGGCCCAGAGGCCCATCTCCGGGGAACGTCGCGTGCCCGATTTATTCTTTGTTGTCGAGGCTGCGGAGCCTCCAAAACATCTTGGCAGCGGGAGTCACCTTAACCGAGCTTGGCCCTCAAGCCAGCCGCATCTGACTTGGCATTGGATACGCCGCCGCCACTCGTTCTGCCTCCCTGCTGGAGCGATTAGCAGCCACCTCGGACGAGACCAGACACTTCTCGTCATCCGCAGGCGAAGCCACCCTCAACTACTTGAAATAGCTGCAATAGGCATAAACAACATCGGTATGACAGCGACATTTAACTGTTGCGAATGGCGAAAGGATAACTTCGTTGGGGCTGGATGCTTGGCGGTGTGAGGCGACCCGGCCTTGCGTCGAGGTATGCGCTGGGTGATCTTCTTGACGCCGGAGGTAATCCCTCGGTTGCCACTGAGAGGCGCAAGAACTCGAAGTCCCTCCGGCCCGTACGCGCATATAGTCGAGTTGCCACTAACGGCGAACTTCGTAGTCCTCTGGCCCGCGTACTCGTACATATAATTGGTCACCCGGCGGTCACGGCGCCGGGGATGAGTCCTCGAGCCAACAGTTATGCAGTTGATGGGCAGAGACCCTCTTCTTGAGCGCGAATGGTGCAGCATTTAAATCCACGACCATTCGTTGGTCTTTGGGCTTGCCGACTTGAAGTCGGCGTGGTTGAGCGGTCGGCCGGAGTACCTTGGGATCGCCACCTCGCCGTGCCGCCTCGGTGGCGTAGAACCAAGAGTTCTTACATTGGCTCGCCGCCTTGGCGGGTAGCATCGAATCGAAGAAAGAAGCCTTCGATTTCAGTTGGAGCGTCGGGCCGCGGCAACATTGAGCCACCCGCTTCTCGCTGATCCGCCGTGGAATAGATCTTGCCACGAGGGAAGTAGGGCCTGCAGCACTTCAGCGTAACGCCATACGAAAATGGCGAGCTGCTCGATGCTGTGCGGGACCAGGTCCGACGGTTGGATCCCGTAGAAGGCGCAGAAGCGCCGGAAGAAGAGAGACGTTGGGAATCCCAGCCCCCGTTCTAGGTGGCTGGTGAAGCAGATGAACTCTCCCTCGTGCGGGATCGGGGTCACCTCCCCGGCCGCAGGGATGCGCCACCTACCGGCGCACAGGATCCCGGCCTCCTCGAAGGACGCCAGTTGTGCCCTCGTACACTTAGATCTACCCCAAGGCTCGGTGGAGGGGGCCATTGGCGGAAGGATTCGTGGGGGGTCGGAGGATTTCGGGTCGGCTGGATCGCGATGCGGAGGAAGGCGAGAGCGCAATCGAAGGAGATGGCTCTCGATGCTACCTCTCTTCCCCTTATATAGCGGTTGTTACCGTGATCAGGGGCGTTACTGGCGGTGATTACGCTAAAGTTACCTGGTTGGACCACCCCAATGGCTCGAATTGACCGTGTTCAGTACGACTTTCGACTCGCCAAAGCTGCGATCAGAATAATTAGTTTCTTCCTTTATTCAGGAGCCCGCCGACGATTCGACTGGATGTCTGCTTTAAAGTCGTAAACTCCGACTACCACGCAACCACCTGCGCCTAATCAGCGGCCACCTCTATTCGACACTAAGGACTGGTGGGTTGAGATATGTAAACCCTAGGGAGGTAAGGCTATATAAACCTCCCTACAGGCGTCGGTAGAATCGTTCCATCATACACCAAAGCGACTAGCGCCCTAGGCATGAGCTGCGCCCCGGTACCTCCATCATAATACAATCTAGCAGGAGTAGGTCTTTACCCTCCGGGGGGCCGAACCTGGGTAAAACCTTGTGTCTCCGCCCTCATCTCACACCGCAGATGGCTGGCTGCCCTTGCCCCTCGTTCTACTACTCGCTGCCGATTGCAGCATCTGCCGTGATCATTCCCACGACAATAGTGATTGGCTTGGATCTTTAACTGAGCCTCAAACCAATAAAGTTTGAACGGGAAGGTAAACCATTATACACTCAGTCTTAAGATTATTTGTGAGAAAAGTAGTGTCCCTCTTAAGAGTGTATAAAACGTGACATGCTACTCCCTGTCCTAAAAAAGTACTGCGAATGCATTAGGAAATAGATTCCATGAAATCTTGTATAACCCTTAAAGATTAACAGACATATATTTTTTAAAACTAAAACTTACCTTTTTCTAAGAAACCGTTTTAGAAAACAACTTATAAGCCCAAGATTCTTTATCCACGGCCGTAGATAGTGCATCAGACAGCCACCATAGAACTTGATGAGTATGCTTTAATCTACCCCTCTTAAAACTCTTGCTTAGATACAACAAAGACTGAAGACACATCTACTCTAGAAAATACAACAGAAGAAGAGGTTTACTACGAAGAACCTGATCTCTCAGGAGGCAAAGAAGGTGTAGATTATGGAATAGAATTTAGAAGTAAGTACGGTGACATATAATTAGGAGAGTATTTATGTATGCTTAGGATACTAGGATACTTGGACCGAGCAATCTAGATCTATACCCAATAATGTTGTGACAATGGTACTTTGGAGTCGGATAGATTAAAATCCAAATCATCAAAGGCTGTTGGGGCCTTGACAGAGAAGTGGTAGGCACAAACATATTAGGATTGGCCATGTTGGTTACCAGGATGTCATAGCCGGCCGTGGAAGCTTGAATAGCATCCGAGTCAATATAATTTCCGTCTACGTATTCCTTGTGCATTCCGGAGGCCACCAGGTCAAGGTCGAGGTCGCACCTTCACCAAAGCTAACACCATCCTCGCTCTGGCTCTGATGGAGAAAAAATTCCACTTCTTGGCGCATTGAGGAGCAAGCCTAAGGATTTCTCCAAACTTGATAGCAGAGTCGCGGACCTTGATGTTGATCCCTAGCACCTTTTCCAATTCCATGGCGTTCTCCGCAATGTGGCAAAGTAAGCTCCCGTCGTGACTATCTTTGCTATCCGGCCCGAAGGTTCCGCTTCATCAACCAGACCAAGAGGAGCTACAAAGGCAAAGATGTCAGAGTTAGTGAAATTATATCTCTGACTTGCAGAACAAATTAGTGAGTAAAGCTTACCAAGCGTATGACCTTCAATAGTGTCACGCTACGTAAGGAAATGGTCGAACTGAGCCCGGAGTTCGTTGAGTTTACTCTGGCTTTGGTGGCGTTTCTTGTCCAATTCGGTGGCTTACTTCTCTGTTCAATCCAATTGAATTTTTAATTGATCAATCTCAGCCGAGAAGTTTTCCTTCTCTGCCTTGAGAGATTGCTCATGTTGGATCGTAGAGCTGCCTTCTCCGCCTTCAAGCTTTTTACATCCTTCATCAGAGACTTAATGCTGTTTTCCACGTTCAGCACCTCCTTTGCTTTGGTAACAAATCATGCAAGACAGAAAAATGCAGTCATGAGAAAAGGTCTAGCATGAGTTTATGGAAAATATACCAAGTATATAGAACACCATACTTTTGTTCTCCTTGATATTCTCCTCAAGGCTCATGACTTTCTTCCTTTACTCTTATAATGATTTCTTGGTCGTGAAATAGGTTTTCCTGAGCTGTTTGATATCCGCCTCTAACCTTAATTACTTAGCTAACTCATTATGCAGCAACATATTCGGATTGTTTGTGTGCTTGAGTCACTCTGTAGTTTCTAGCAACAATTCTACAAATTTTTTCTAGATACTCCGAGGGCTATAGTATGACAAATTGAAAGCAACTCTAGATCTTCTAGTCTCGATTCTTTAATGTTCCAACTACAAGCTAGATGGCTATTTTACCCACTATGTATTCTTAGAGCACCAAGCAGCAAGTCATATGGATTTCCGACTTGGCACTCGGGGGCTACAAGGTGATATGTAAATAAAACTTAAGTAAAGCACAACTTACTGTGGGTACAATCTTCATGGTGTTTGCGCAGTTGGTGGCATTGTTCTAAAAAGCAGCAACCCCAACCATAATGTCATCTGCTGGCTTTATCAAATCCGCTAGCCCAGGAGTTGGAGCAGTAAGGGGCAGTGAAGGTGATGAAGCTGGAGCCGAGCTTCACGTTCGTGATTGATGTACAACCTCACCCTCTTTCTGCCTACACACCTCCTATGCCTTGTCTTCTTCTACGACATCCTTAGTCAAAGCTTTAGACGTGTTGTCAATGGTGGCAGCATCCAGGACCACCTTAGTGATGGGCGGAGTAGAGTCAAGGGAGAGTGCTCCCAATCCCTCGTTCATGTGTTGATGCTTAGCATCCATGTTAGAGGATTTTGGGGGACCCTCGGAAGCACGTACGTCCTAAGGCATGGGGAATGGTGGGAGTAGAAGGGGCTACTGCAGGAGAAGACTTGGAGATCGCGAAATCACGGATGTTCTTCAAATTACACTTCAAATATGGTTTCTTACTACAAATACATAAAGTCATATCAACAAAATGCGAAAAGGGAGAAATGTTAACCTTGGAGATAAAGCGGAAGAGAGATAGCACGTTTACTTGCTGAGAGCTGCCTTGTCTTGCGCGGATCCAGTTTCACTGCTACTCGAAACAGGCTTGTGCCCCACTTTATAAATAAAGTAATATCCAGAAATAACCGAGAATCCACAAACACCACCACTGGCCGAAGCCAACAAAAAATAAAAAGCACGCTAAAGTCAGTTGGGGCCATAGAACAACAAATCCCAAAGAAAAATAAAAGATGGGATAACATCAGCAAGCGACCATACACAAGGGAAAGCCACAATCCCGTGCGGTCCAGTTTCACTACTCGAAAGAGCAGCTTTCTTCTTCTTCGCTGCTTCTAAGATGACAATTGTTTTATTGGAGGTCAAAGCACCCGTCTTGTTCTTCTTGGTGAACGTAGCACAGACGGCAGGAGCTTTCCGCTTGCATGAGGTAGTCGACATCAATCTTGTCGAATTCGTGATTAGATAGGACTTGATTGGTTTGTTCTTGCCCTTGACATCATAGATCCAAGCGGCAAATGCTTCCTAATGGCAACAATCGTGGCCACTTTACATTAGGACTCTAAGCGTAGAGTGTTGTAGCAAGCTTCTTTTTCCCACAAGGGTGACTAAAGGGTTTATATCAAACTCTCGGGGAATTGAAATGATATTTGTATTTTTCAAGCAACCTGTAAAGTAAAATAATTTGTCTTGTGTCCCCAACTCCACCAAGTGGTTGTCAAGCACAAGGTTTCATATTAGTAATATGAAATAAAATATAATATAAAGTGAATAACGTAAAGTAATGCAAACTAGATGATATGGAAGATAATAGAGTTGTTTTGGGGTTTTTATGAGTGATTGCAAGTAGATAAAGTATTTTTGTATTTTTGAAATAATAAATTGCAGAAAATATAGATGATAATAGATGCAATAGAAAGGTGTTTCTTATGATAAAAATCGGACCGGGGTTCATGGATTCATTTGTCTACTCTCTTTTTAAGTTGTAGTGATCACAAAACAATTCATCAATGATAAAGATTCATGAAAATTCTATATGTGTTTAATAAAGGAATCAATATGGACATCACGTTCTAACATAAATATGGAATACATCTCTCTTATACTCCTCAAGAAAGGGAAACTACATGCAATCTTGAATTAAGAACAAATCAGAGTATAGCTTTAAGCAATATAACATGATGTTTGAAATACAAATATGCTACCTTGATCTAATAAGATTATCACACTTTCACATGATAACTATAGCACATGATTTCACTTTATCCCTAGTGAGGCAGCAAAATAAAGGTAAAAACTAAATTAAGAACGAGGGCATCATATACCTCTATCAATACATCTTACACACAATAGATTCCAATCTCAAATATCAAATCATAGAACAAAGATCCACCACATAGGAATTACAAATATGACCATAATCATGTAGGGAAGCTCATATGGTACTAGATCTATGAAGAACGAGAGAGAAATAGACCAAGCTACTAGCACAAACCCATAGCCCAGAGGTGGACTACTCCCTCTTCATCATGGTGATGATGCCAGAGATGTTGGAGATCTCCCTGGACGTGCCTCCAGCGGAGTTTCCCCCTCCAATCTTTGCTGGATCTTACTCTGTTTGGTGGTGTTTTAGTCTCTGGTGTGTTTTGTCTCAAGGAATTCCCGGGGGTCCTTATATAGGGATTTTTAGGTCAAGAGAACTTCGTGGGTGACAGAATCAAGGCGATCAAATGGCCGAGGAGGGAGAGAGCATGCATGGTGCGCCCACCTAGGCTGGGCGCGCCACACATGCTATCTTGGGCCTCCTAGCCCTCCTGGTGGGATTCTTGTGCTCCAGATGATTCTCGTGGATAAATATTGGCATTCCCAAAAGTGCAGGTCCATTTGACTCCATATAGGTCCTGAAACATCAAAAATATTGAAAACAGGGTTTTTCTGCCCTGCCGGGTTATAGCCAAAATAAAGGGGATCATTGGTAAATCACCGAAAATCAATATAAAACATGTATATAACATTATATATGATGCAAATATATTGGAAAACATGTTAACAAACTACAAAGTTCATGTATGCATTTTACATGCATCACTTCCTCAGGGAGATCTTCAATCTACAAGGAAGTGGATGTAAAAGTTAAGGTTCTATATGATGAAAATTCCTAGACACAGAAAATGGAGTACAATATAAGAATGAGCATTATCTTGGGGAATCTCCCATTGGTATGCATATCGAGGGTTATCTCAAAACCCTTGTTCCCGTCCTTCTGCTTTATCATGTCTTTAAGCTGGAGCTTGAGGGCATACTTGGACAGGTTATCCTAGATAATTCCCTTCCAGATCACCTCCCTCCTCCGTTCACTAGTGAAGCAAGGCAGGGCATTTTTGCAATGGATAGATACACCGCTTAAACCAGCAGATAGTGAGGTCGATGCCCTTCAACCCGATATCGATTAGTTTATTTATTCACCTAACCACGAGGGATATTTCTTGGTTGGATGACAAGAGGCTCTTGTTCCTCCAGCTGGTGAGTTTGGTGGAAGCATCTTCGATGTGTTGGATATAAGTGATCTTTAGTAATCTACATGAATCTGTGATCAAATTAAGTATAAATAATGCCTTTAGGGGCTGCTTACTATCCATTTTTGGGTGTTGGTTCCCCTAGTGCAAGTGCCTATATAAGGAGCTCTAGGGTTTGAAGTGACACATGGATGTGCACTTATATCTCTCACTCTTCCCTACTCACTGATTAATCTAGCACTCATAGCAGTAGAAAGAACCACTCACTTATCATCCACATTATTTTATGTTAAGAAGAGGAAGAGGAGGCCATGGCAGTACCTCCAGACCAAGGTACACACCATCTGATCCCTCTTGGGTGGCTCTAATCTTGAGCTAGTTGATCCTATGGATCCTAATAGTGGTATCAAAGCATCTAGCTCTAAGTTTTGAGCCCTATTATGCTTTTAATTATGTTTAATCAAGCTTGCTCTTCCTGTTTTTGATCAAGATCAAGGTTATGTTGCTGGAGCTGTGTTTTTTGGTCAAGTTCTTGCTTCAGAACTATATAAAGTGGTTGTTTAGCCCTGATTTCACTAATTTTAAGCTCTAATAGATGAATCAGTGGTCCTAGGGTTTCAATTATGTATCTCTGATGTGGGGATTCCTGTTCTTATGCAAATCCTATGTGAAATCCCCAATTCTCTGAAGACCCTAACCCTAGTTCATCGAGTCTAACCTAACCCAAATTCACCAATTACTCAAGAACCCTAACCCTAATTTCCTAAAATCCCCAAAGCGAGGAACCGTAACCATAATTCTAATGAGATTAAAGGCAGTGTGCACTTACCTAAGGGCACTGCTGTCGTCATTGTCCACAGCGGCGTCAGGGTCACCACCTGAGTCGGGTAGGCCTAAACGGGCTCGTACCCGAGTGGCTTAGCCATCCACTGCACCGGATGGTAGCCGAGCCTCCTCGTGCCCTTGTCAATGTGGAAGCTCATCGCCGTGCCGGGTCAAGTGTTGCTCCATCCTTGAAGTCATGGAGACGGCCGTGCACTCGTGGTTGTGGTGCAAAGAATACCGGCGAGAACCGCTCAACAGAGCCGCGTGCTGGCCAAAGCTACACGTGAATTTTTGCGAGAGGCAGTCACCGGCGCTGTCGGCCTCCCTCTCTGGCATTGGTGCTTGCCACTGTCGCTGCTACGTCTTGCTCTCTCTCGCTCGTCTCTGTAGTGGGGAAGGCAGAGTAGGAGGGGCATATGAGGGGCTAGGGTTCGCAGGTCGGTTTTGTTCCGACCCGGAGCGTCCTCTGCCATTGGACGCGATCCAACGGCTTGGAGCTTTAGCTGCTTTATGGGCCATATGGGCCACAAAAGGGGTGAAGGGGAGACATGCTGGACTAGTTTTGGCTCAGTCTGGTAGTTTTCCTTTTAAAGTTTAAATAGAACGGATTAATGTTTGTAAGTTAGGGTTTATATATAAATAAATCATGGGGCTAAAATGTTTTATTAATTTTTCATGCAATTATGTGTGATACTTAAATGTCTTTATTATACTTAGTTGTTTATTTTGTGTTGTTTTCCAAATAAATTGTAATAATAATGTTTTGCTGCAAAATGAAGTTTGGGAATCCTCAAATTAAGCATGACTTATGTCTATCATTCTGGCCAAAGCTTATTGATGGCCATTTTGACCATGAAATTTTATTGGTCTGATTCACTTCTAGCCAAAGCTGATGTGTTCCAGATTGATGAAAAAATTCCTTATATGAGAGGATTTAATTAAGTGTGGCTTATATCTGTCATTCTGGCCAAAGCTTATTGGCAGATGTTTTGATCACAAAATGTTATTGATCGTGTCTATTTCTGGCCAAAGCTGATGTAGACTAGATTGATGAAAGGAATATAAATTTGTGATGCTTACTCAAAGAACTTTGTTTTCTTTTGCAGCATCTAATGCCTCTCAAATTGCTGGTATTATTAATGGCATAAAATAGTTGACTGGTAGAAATTTTGGTACTTGGAAGGAGAAGCTTGAGATCACTTTAGCTTTGCTAAATAATGATTATGCCCTCCTTAAGGATCCTCCTATAGCGCCTGCTGAAGACGATGAAAATTATGATGCCCTTAAAAGGGTTTATGATGATGAGAAAACTAACTGGGAGGACTCAAATCATAAGTGCCTCATGATTATTAAGGGATCCATTACTCAAAGTATGAGGGGAGCTGTTCCAGACTCTCAGACTACCAAGGGTTACCTTGGAAAGATTGAGGACCAGTTTAAGGGATCATCCAAAATTTATGCAACAAGCCTGATTATAAGGCTTATTGATGAAAGGTGTGATCCAAATGGGAGTCCGAGAGAGAATATCACGAGGAAAATTAACATGACCACTAAACTTAAGACAATGTAAATGGAACTCTCTGAAGGTTTCCTTGTCCATTTTATTATGTCATCCTTTCCCATGGAGTTCTCTTCGTTCACCATCAAGTATAATGCAATGGATTCTAAATGGGGCATGTATGAAATGATGGATATATGTGTACAAGAGGAGCAAAGGCTTAAATTTGGACGAGTTGATCATGTCAATCAGTTCAAGCATTCTCAGAAAAAATAAAAAGTTTATGAAGCCTAAGCCTAATCAGATTAAAGATAAAGTGAAATCTTCTAAGTTCTTTTAGCAAAAGAATCCTAACAGAACTCCTAATGCAGATGCACTCCCTAATGCTGACGGTAAAGATCCTAATGGATGTCGCTTTTGTGGAAAAAGTGGACACGTTTAGTAGGATTGTATTGGGTTCATGAAATGGCTCAATAAGAAAGGTACTAATGTTATAACCTTTATTTATGAATCCCTTTATGTTGATTATGCCACCAATACATGGTGGGTTAACTCAGGTGCAATGATTCATGTTGCAAATTCCTTATAGGGATTCGATATGAAGAGGATCCTAAGAAGAGGGAAAAGAACCATTAGAGTTGCTAATGCTGTTGAAGCTGAGGCTATTGGAGAGTTTACACTTACACTCCAGAGTGTCTTTATGCTTTGTTTATGTAATGTTCTTTATGTACCATCCATGAGACAAAACCTTGTGTCCGTATCATTCTTATATGATGATGGTTTTCACTAGGACTTTGGGAACAAGAGATGTATAATTATGTTTGACAATAATAATGTTGGTCTTGCCTTTCGACGAGACAAACTTTACCTTGTTTCCTTAAGCGATTCCATAAGTGAAGTTAATACCTCTTCTAATTTAAATGTTAGTAATAAGCATAAGTGTGATGATGATGAGACTTCTTCGAAACTATGGCACTATCGCCTAGGCCATATTTCGAGGAGGAATCTAGCGTCTCATTAAGGAGCAAGTTCTTCATCCTTCAGATTTCTCAAATGCAGATCTGAATCATTATATTGATTGCATCAAAGGGAAATATGCTAAGAGAATCAAGAAAGGTGCAAATCAAAGTACGGGAGTTTTAGAAATTGTTCACATGGATATCTGTGGTCTGTTTAATGTGAAATCAGTGGATGGTTTTGATTCCTTCATAACATTCATTGATGACTTCTCCCACTATGGATACATCTATCCTATCACTGAAAGATCCAAGGCATTATAAAATTTCATGGTATTAAAAAGATGAAGTTGAGAATCAGGCTGGTCAAAAGATCAAAGTTGTAAGGTCTGATCGTGGTGGTGAGTACTACGTAAGACACATTTCTTATGGACAAATACCTGGACCTTTTGCTAAGTTCCTACAGGAAAATGGTATTGTTGCTCAGTATTTAGCATCGGGCGAACCTCAGTAAAATGGAGTCGCTGAAAGAAGAAATCATACTCTTATGGATATGGTACGAAGTATGTTAAGTCACTCCACTTTGCCGCTTGGTTTATGGGTAGAAACTCTAAATACTACTACACATATTCTTAATAAGGTCCCTAGTAAATCGATGCAAAAAATGCCGTATGAATTATGGACACGGAGAAAATCTACCATGATTTATTTGCATGTGTGGGGCTGCCCAGCTGAGGCAAGAGTTTTCAATCCAATTATGGGAAAGTTAGACCCGAAGACAGCCAGATGTCATTTCATTGGCTATCCTGACGAATCTAAGGTATATTGTTTCTATTGTCCAGAGAAATTCACTAAGTTTGCTGAAACAAGATACGCTGTATTCTTGGAAAGTGATTTGTTGAGGGGGAGAATAACTCCCAGGGAAATAGCCTTGGAAGATAAACGAGATTATGTTCCGATCCCTGTGATCCAATAGCCAATGTTTCCTGTTCATGTTGAGGTTGCACCTCCAGTTGAAAGAACTGCTAATCCTACCCCTGCTGAGATACCAGTGACCCCGTTAGAGTCCATACCTAATGATACTTCTATGGAAGATGCTTAGTAGCCTGAAGTTGTGGTTGATGTACCAAATAATACACCTCTCAGAAGGTCAAAGCAGGCTAGAAAGTCTTCTATTCCTGAAGATTATGTGACTTATATGAGTGAGGATATGAATGCGTCGATGTTGGATGATGATCCTACATCATTTAAGGAAGCCATATAAAATGATCATTCATCAGAATGGCTTGATTCTATGAAATATGAAATAAAGTCCATGAGAATTAATGATGTATGTGACTTAGTAGAAATTCCCGAAGAAGCCAAAAACGTGAGCAGTAGATGGGTCTATAAGATCAAACATGATTCCAAAGGCAATATTGAAAGGTTCAAAGAAAGGCTTGTGGCTAAGGGCTTCACTCAAAGAGAAGGTATATTAATTATAATGAGACTTTTCACCTATCTCTTCTAAGGACTCGTCCAGAATTATTATGGCACTTATGGCTCATTATGATCTGGAGTTGCATCAGATGGATGTCAAAGCCGAATTCTGAATGGTGACTTACATGAGGATGTTTACATGGCTCATCCGGAAGGTTTTGTTATGGAAGGGAATGAACACTTAGGATGTCGTCTTAAGAAATCCATTTATGGATTAAAGCAAGCCTCAAGGAAATGGTACTTCAATTTTGATCAAGTCATAAAGATTTTTGGTTTTAAAGAGAATGAAGTGGACAATTGCATTTATGTGAAGTTCATGGGGAGTAACTTTGTCTTCCTGATATTGTATGTTGATGACTGATACGACCAAAACGTATCTACTTTCTCGAACACTTTGCTATTGTTTCTCCTCTATACTTGTGTGATTTGGATACAACTAACACGGACTACCATTGTTTTTAGTAGAATTACCTTGGTGTCTTGTTTTTGTGCAGAAAATAAACTATCAGGAAAAATCCCGAAAAATATGCCAAAAATTATATTTCACCAGAAGATCCACGGAGCCAGAAGAAGAGACGGAGAGGAGGCCTGGGGTCCCACACCCACCCTAGGTGCGGGCCCACCACTGGCCGCGCCTAGAGGGGGTGCAGGCACCCCCAGACACCCCCTCGGCCTCCCTCTACGCCTATAAGTTTCCTTTCGACCTAAAAACCGAGGGGGGTTCGATAGTTTTCCAGAAAGAGTTTTGCTCCGCCGCCGCCACCATAAACCAAGATTCGGATCCAGAAACTCTGTTCTGGCACCCTACCGGGACAGGGAATTTGAAGAGGATCATCGCCATCGTCATCAACAACGCATCTCCATCAACCACCGATGTTTCCCTCATCCATGAGTGAGTAATCCCCCGCTATCGGCTTGGGGATGGTAGGGATTGGATGAGTTCTATCATGTAATCGAATAAGATTGTTAGGGCATAGTGCCTAGTATCTCTATTTGTGCTATTTGACTTTGTTGCGACTTGTTGTGCTTAATGCTTGTCACTAGGGCCCGAGTGCCATGATCTCAGATCTGAACTTATTATTGAATCATTATGATAGTATTGTTTGTAATCTTATCTGCAAGTTGTGTACACTTATCATTGTCCGGATCCAAAGGCCCCGAAGTGACAATAATTGGGACAACCGGAGGGGATGGCTATGGTGTGAGGATCACATGTGTTCACGGAGTGTTAATGCTTTGCTCCGGTGCTCTATTAAAAGGAGCACCTTAAGCGCCGAGTTCCTAGAGGCCTCATGCCACGGTGCTGAGCGAGAAAATGTTGTGCAAGTTCTCATTGCGAGCACATATGAATATATTTGGAGCACATGCCTAGGATTGTTTAGTACTTCGATGCTTGTTATTATTTATCTGCAATACCCTAGATCTTGAAGTTACATGTTTAGACTTGTCCATGCAACGCCCGTCCATCCATCCCTATGCCTACCGCACTCGAATCCTACTGGTACTGTTACTATTACTATTTCTACTGTTTCACTGTTGCTGTTGCTACTACAAACTGTTGCTACTGATAAACTGCTGTGAGCAAGAACTATTTCCAGGTGCAGCTGAACTGACACCTCAGTTGTTAAGGCTTGCAAGTATTCTTTGACTCCCCTTGTGTTGAATCAATAAATTGGGTAATACTACCCGCGAAGACTGTTGCGATCCCCTATACTTGTGGGTCATCAATGACATACTCTTAGCCAATAGCGATAAGAATATGCTGCTGGAAACTAAAAAGTTTCTCTCTTCAAAGTTTGACATGAAAGATCTTGGTGGAGCCGCTTATGTCTTAGGCATTCAAATTCACCGAGATAGATTCAGAGGAATCTTGGGGATATCGCAAAGAGCGTATATTGAGAAGGTACTTAAAAAGTTCAATATGCATAATTTCTCAGCCTAGCATGGTCCTATTGTCAAGGGCGATAAGTTTGGGACTTTTTGGTGCCTAAGTAATGATTATGAATCTGCGCAGATGAAGTGTGTACTTTCCTTGACTTATCATTCATAATCGGGATGCTTGGCAGATATCAGTCTAATTCAGGGTTGGATCACTGAAAGGCTGCTGAGAAAGCTTTCCGTTATTTGCAAGGCACCAAAGGCCATGCTCACATATAAGAGAACTGATAACCTCGAGGTGGTGAGTTATTCAGATGCTGATTTTGCGGGGTGTGTTGACACTAAGAAATCCACATCGGGTTATATATTCACCCTAGAATAAGGAAATATTTCTTGTAAAATCACCAAGCAAATGTTACTGCATCGTGAACAATGTAGTCAGAGTTTATAGCATGTTATGAGGCAAACCAGACATGCAGTATGGCTGAAGAATTTCATTCCGGGTTTAAGGGTGATTGACAATATATTTGATCCACTCACTATTTTCTGCGATAATCAACCTGCGGTGATCTACTCGAGTAACAACAAGTAAAGTGGTGCTGCCAAACACATTGACATCAAGTATCATGTTGTGAAAGATAGAATCCAGGATCAGACAATAAGTATTAAGCATATAAGGACTAACACAATGTTAGCGTATCCACTCACGAAAGGTCTGCCACCTAGTGTGTTTAAAGAACACGTTGCTAGCATGGGATTGGTAGAAAGCTTTTGATTCTGTAATTGAGACCGTTATGACACCATCTCCCCATAAGCTAAGAAGGGCTCTTCTCTTTGAAAGAACGATGTACTATAGTCAATTAGCTCAATGTTACTTAACTGACCATTGTAATTTATTGTCTCCGTATAAGTTTCAACAAAGAGCTGAGCTCATAAGTTTGTAATAAGTATAAGTTTATGAAGCTTCTAAGTTAAAGAAGTTTTGTTTTAAAATAAAATGACGTATTGTAGTAACTGGGTTCTACGGTACTCTATGACCGTTATAATTCTGCTGTCTCATATGCTGTTTTGTTGAGAAATGGGCTTATAAAGTTTTTCCTTATGATCAAGGGAGAGAATGTTGGATATAAGTGATCTGTAGTAATCTACATGAATCTGTGATCAAATTAAGTCTAAATAATTCCTTTAGGGGATGTTTAATTAGTAGCCATTGGATGCCATGATTAGGGACATTCTGACCATCCATTTTGGGGTGTTGGTTCCCCTAATGCAAGTGCCTATATAAGAGACTCTAGGGTTTAAAATGACACACGGCTGTGCACTTCTCTCTCTCACTCTCCCATGCTCACTGATCAAGCTAGCACTCACAGCACTAGGAAGAACTACTCATTAATCATCCAAATTAGTTTTAGGTTAAGAAGAGGAAGATGAGGCTATGGCAGGACCTCCAGACCAAGGTACACACCATATAATCCCTCTTTTTTTTTGGAAAAGATCTAATTTATCTTGGGTGGATCTAATCTTGAGCTAGTTGATCCTATGAATCCTAACACGATGGAGTCAGGGTATTGTCGCAGTCGGCCAGGACCCGAGAGATCGGACCATTAGAAGAAGATAGATTGCCACTCTTTAACCGACTCATGGCCTACGGGGTGTCTGGGTACTTGCGGAAGGCATATTGGTCAATGCTATAAAAACACTGCAGCCGAATCTTACGAGTATGCTACGGTGGATACGAAGAAATAAATTTGGCTGAACTTATTATACAGTCATAACGACGAATACAAAGGGAAACATAGAGAGAGCAATACGCAATCCACATGGTAGTACAATCAGCCTATATTCTATTGCAACACTCACTCACTGCCTCCATCATGTGGTTTGCACTTATAAGCGTGCTGATCATCTCTTGAGGAACTTTTTTTTTTTTTGAACTGGGTGAACTTTATTAATTAGGCCACAGCGTTATTACAATCTCGCAAAAGGAACGGCTCCTTGCAATACACCACACTCACGCTTACCTAATTGCGCAAGATCATGCGCTACCTTATTACTCACCCTAGAAACCTTACTCAGGCTCTCTTGAGGAACTTCTTGAACCAGCGTGCTGACTGCTTGGGATACCGTTTGTGCTTTTGCCCGTCGGTGTAGTCCACAAAGTGTAGCCCGAACCTAACCGTGTACCCACTTGCCCACTCGAAGTCGTCGAGCAGCGACCACGCGAAGTACCCCTTCACATTTGCACCGTCCCTGTAAATCAATACTTACAAATTAACACACAAGTGCAACGCAATGCATTGCCCAGGTAATCACAAGTTTGGTTTGGAGCTTGTATGACAGAGTTAGTGTAGATGGTGCTCTGATCGACCTTATGGCACTCATCAGGGAAAGAAGGTGCTTGTGGTAGTACTCTATCCTGCGGTAATCCTCGAGGGCTTCCTGTATTGTTAGGCTCCTGTTGTTGGTTTCCCCGACGCCTGAAAAAAGAGTTTTTCAAAGGTTTCAATTTTTTGCTCTAGAACTAGCAGATCTGCATGTGTAATGTTTCCTTCTGGTTTGGGGGAGAGAAAATATGCTCACCATTTTCAGTGATGTAGACGGTGGGATTGCCGTAGTTATCCTTGACATATAGCAGCAGATCATGGAGCCCTTGAGGGTAGACATAGAGCCAAGGTATATCAGTCTGCATACAAATAATTCAATGAACTGAATCAGCACCATGGAAAGTGGGGAAACAACTATGGAAGATTTGTTTGTCTTGACAGAGGCGGTAAATTACCCGAGAACCTATGGGGATGCCATTTCGAACACCTAACAACATTGTACGGTTAGTAACTTAGTATACAAAATTAAAAAGAATAAAATGGCCAATGCATCATGGCTCACCGGTAAGGTTAACTTGAGCATCAGTATTGTAGCTGAACTTCAGTCCATTTGACGGGGGAAGGCTTTCAGCATAGTTTGCAGTGTAATAGTTGATTCCAATGAAATCGAATGCACCCTTGACCAACTTCGTTTGCTCTTTTGTGAACCTCGGCAAGCGACTACCCACCAATGTTCTCATGCTCTGGGGGTAGACTCCTCTCGTGAGGGGGTCCATAAACCTACAAATAAATGGCACTCCTAGCTAGTAAGATTTCAATTTCGTTCTAGACCTTGAAGACAAAGATAGCATGAATACAGAGAGTTTACCATCCGAGCATGAAGTCTATAGCGCGCCTCGCTGCAGCATTGTCTGATTTCGAACTTGAGAAAGGAACATACCAGTTTGAGAATAGAGTTATCCCAACTTTCCCCTTCTGGACCTCCTGCATTTCATACACATAATTGTATCAAACATCTAGTTTGTTCATGGATGCCTGACAATAAAATGCTGCTAGCTAGTCACCTGGTATTTCTTTTTGTATAATCTCACGGCCGCTGCATGGGCGAGCAGCTGATGGTGGCCTACGGTGTAAGGCTCCGTTCCCGAATCTCCAGCGCTGCATTTCCCCAGCTCCCAAGGTGAGCACCGACCTGGCGCAAACACGCCCAACGCATAGCTCGCGACGCAATACGAAAAGGGCTCATTGAATGTGATCCAGTGCTTCACGCGATCTCCAAACTCTCTGAAGCAGACTTCAGCATAATCCTTATAGTCATTTCTGCAGGCGCCGGTGAGTGACAATACGGTTAAATTATCGTACTAGCATGTTTGCGGCATCTTACAAAATGCATTACAAAATGTTTGTGTCGATTGCTCGATGGCGATGTTCTGTTCATAGCGAACCGTGCATGCCAGTATTATGGAGTAACTGTATCAGCTATATTCAATCATGTCGGTATCTTATCAGGTACCATGGAGCCCCAACACCAAAATTTTGTAGTAAGAATTTCTTGGCTATTTACCATGAATGTCCATGGTGGAGTAGGTAGAGAGAAAGATAAACTTCATGCATGCTGGACTAACTTACTCATGCTACCCCTTGCGAATCTTCTTTTACTTGGGCATATTTTGATGTTTTCATTTGAATTTTCCATTTCACAATGACTTGCTTCTAGACGGCACTAAGATTATTGTGCTGGCAATATTAAAATCCTAAAAAGTCCTCTATCAGTGTCACATAATCTAGTTTCATAATCTAGTTTTATTTATCCATGTAATTTATAAAGCTTGTCTTCGTGATACTTTTACCACTCACATGATATTAGGGTTAAGAAACCCTCTATATTTATCTTCCAATGCCTGAGGTGAATCCCAGTGAAAAAGGGTCACAATTGGCTGCAACCCTGCAAATATATAAAGATTAACAGATCTTAAAAATCATGCATCTAGTGGATTAAAATGAGCATGATGTCAGTGCAGCCTGCAGGTTCATAACATTATTTGATAATAATAATTAAGTACTAATGGTTACCTTTCGATAGGAGCTCATTAATCAAGTTATTATAATATGTAATGCCTTCTTTGTTCACTCCACCTCCCAGAGTCCCATCTGACAAGCATTCATTAAGGCCAACGTGAACATGCTAGTATCAACTTGGCATGTGGGGGATTTGCGGAATCTATAATTCAGGAAAAAAATAAAATAAAAGAGGTAAAAACTACTATCAGGATTGAAAGATATCTGTTACCTGGAAGAATTCTTGTCCATGAGATGGAGAATCTGTATGCATCCACTCCCATATCCTTCATGAGGCGCACATCTTCCTGAGGTTTTTGAAAGTTGTGATCAGTACTACCTACATTCTTACTGCCGGATTAATGGATCTAAAATTCAAATTTTCTGTCATGGTGGGATCTTAAGGCCATACACAATACATAGTTTGTTATCATGTTTTCGTAGGAGAAACTAAAACTTAATACTTTAATGTATTGTCTCAAGTATTGTTTTTTAGGAATGGTGTATCGAATGGTTTTAGGCTTATGGACGCGTGTGATTGGACTATCCAATGTTTTTTCTTATGACCACGTATAAGTTATATCTTAACTAAGATACAACAACTCTCTCTCTTTATTAACTAACATGCCGCCAGCAAATTACCTAGCATAAAATGCTAAGAAACCTTCACGGTGAAAGGCCTAATCTACAGCTATGAGCATATAACTTATGCAGTACCTTGTAAAGATGGTAGGAGTCCACTGCCACATCCCCGTTGCTTTTGTCGACAATTCTATCTGCAATAATCATTCCACTTTTTAGGGGAAAAAAGACTCGTCTGCTCATTTGTTGAAAGAAACATCATGATTTAACTTCAGTTTTGCATGCGAATTACTTATCACACTATTGACCGGATGGATATAAAATGGCCTACTTGTCCTTGTAGCTACTTAAGGCTTAACGCTACAAATATTGGCATAAAAATTGGCTTGTATGTTCACACCATAACAGATAATATAGACTAATACTGAAACACTACTCTCTTTTTTCGTAACAGATGACCTTCCAGATATATACGCACCACCTTCAACACACAGCTTTGACTACTGCCAAAAGAAAACGCAGGATTGACCATTCTTCTTGCTCGACATAAAGAATTATTACAAGATTGTGATACTACAAAACTACTTTTCATAGTAAATCTAAGAGATACTGTTCTCCTTTCACTATCCCAAATAACTTGCATAATGCTACGGACTACGGAAGAGATTAATTTAGAGAACTTTGATTTTACTCGCTCAATGATTTGGTCACTAATAAATGAATGGATGTGTGTACTATATGTAATAAATTGCATGGAAGTTTTGCTATTTTTTTTTGTTTTAAGGAGATTTGTGATATCTTATAGTTGCCTAATGATTTATTATGATGTTAGCAGGATGTGCAAACATTTTCCTCAAGAAGAAGTTAATATAAATTGCGTGCACATGCCTGGGTATTGGTGAGTGAAGTTGTCCCAGATGCTTGGTCCTCTGCCTCCCTCCATCGCACCACCCTCATACTGCATTAGAGTGCCAGTGCATGTGCATATATGAGACCGGATACAGAACCGAACATATGATAATTACTTCTTGGATAATAGAGCATCAAGTAAGTCATATATGCTGGAACTTGAGAACTTTTTTTTCTCCCACTTGTTCTACCATTAGGTCTTTACCAAAAACCTACTCTGCTCTTACTTCTCTCTCTCTCTCTTTTTTTTTTGCGGAAAACTCTGTTCTTACTTCTAACCACAACATTCCTAACTATTTTCACTTCTAACATTAGCAAGCAGCAGAGATTATGCACGATACAGCTTTCATACATGTGCATGCCATCATCCATCAGATTGTGCTGATCCGAGAAAGGAAAGCAACTGTGCTTGAATTAATGGAGGAAAAAAGTGGAAACCTGATAGGAGGAGGATGCCGTCCCGAAGACAAAGCCCTTGGGGAAGTCCCTCCGGCTTACTGGCTTCAGTCCGACGCCATCGTAGGCCGCGGAAGCGACGGTCAGAAGAAGAAATGTGAGGACGGCACGACCGGGCATCGTCGCCACTTCTCCTGCAGCCATATGCATTGCAGCGCTTCTCACCGTGTCAAGAACTCACCTTGGATCTAGACATAGCTATATAGGCAGGCGGAATATATTACTCTCTCCGGTTTATTTTTTTCTCGGGCCTGTTTATATTAATGGCCTCAATCTTGTAGATACGAATATATCTAGTCTAAATATTTAATTAGATATATACGAATCTATAAAAAGTTGAGACTATTAATATGAACTGGATGGTTAAATCTTATCTGGATATATAGTTCGACAGAATATATTTACTCCCTCCGGTTCATATTAATAGCCTCAAATTTGCCTAGATACAAATGCATCTAGTCTAAATATATAGTTTAGAAACATTTATATCTAGACAAATTTAAGCCATTAGTTAATATTTGTACTAGATGTATTAGTATCTAGATAAATTTGAGTTATGTGAGGGCGACAGGGTCCGTCTCAAATGATGTATTGCAGCGTTTCTCACCGGGCTCACATTGGATCTAGATGTATAGGCCGATGAAATATATTACTCCCTTTGATCCAAATTAATTGATTTAGATTTATCTAGATTCGAATGTACCTAGCATTAAAACATTTCTAGATACATCCGAATTTAGATAAATCTAAATCAATTAATTTGGATCAGAGAGAGTAGTAAAACTTATCAAGATACATAGTCCGACCGAATATATTAGTAAATCTTAATCTATTGCTTTTGCATTTTGGAAACTTGTGGAGCCAGAGTGTTGACGATTACCCATTAAGAAAAACAACAACCTTTTACGTATTTACCTAGATTTATTTTAGAACTTGGTTGGCAATTTTTTTGAGTAGTAGGTGACATGTGTTCTGGGTTTAGTCAAAGTTAAACTTAGTAAAATTCAATGAATTCCTTTAAAAACATGTCAACATTTACACTGTAAAATCTATAGTATTTAAAGTATAGTTTCATATTATATGCATTTGGTATTATGAATGTTAATATTTTCTGATACATTTTCGGTCAAACTTGACAAAGTCTAACTTTGGCTAAACCTAGAATGCGAAATAAATAAAAAGGGAGGGAGTACCCACCAGCATGTGAGTGTTCGCGTCGCATGCTGTTTTCTACTTCTTCTGTTCGCAAATAAATAACTTGAATTTATCCATATTCACATGTATCTAGATATATTTTAGTGTTAAACTAGGAAACGTGCCCGTGAGTTGCAACAGGAGAAAAAAAATACTCTAGATCACTTTTGACTCATTCACTTATCCTTTCAATGATTGTATTTTCAAGCATTTTTTCTCTAAACTTTTGAACTACAATCGGGAATGTATGTTACTACCATTAGAGATAAGAAGGTTGCTGAAAAATCTAACCTTGAATTTGCATGTGAAGGGCAAGTAGGACGCATAGGCCAGCCATAAGAGATAGAACAAACTCGTAAGGAACAAGAAATATGTCAAGCATATTCGTCTATAAAAATTCATGTAAAAGACGCTAGATGGAATGTACTGAATATTGATGTTTTTTCTGGTATTTACAACATCCTTTGAAGTAAAGAGCAAGAAAAATAAACAGCTGATACAGGATGAACTACATGTACACTCTCAGATTATGAAGGGATGACCAAGTACTCTACTTCTAATTTTATTCTTTGACTTCACCATAGGAATTGGTATATCAGCAACTCCATTACTTGTACTGCACACTGCTTCTTTGATGTGATGATGTAACGATATAGTTAGATAAACCACAAGATTATATACGTAGAAGCGATAATAGAAAAATATTGCAGAACAAGGGTAATATCCTATTGAGCATGGAATGCTTCCTAAAAGGCTATTATTCTCACCAAATCTAGTCACAAATGAAAATTTTGCTTGCAAGGCAAGAGATTCCATACAAAAAGTTGAGTGAGTTCAGGTTCAACAAGGATTGTGGTACTTGGCATGTTTCCTAGTCCTATAAAAAATGAGACAAGAAAGATATCATATAACTAGTAATATATAATCCGTAGCAATGAATTCAAGTATCTTGCACAAAAGGAACTTGGCTATAGTTTATTGTCAAAATAAAATGCTTACAATAAGTTTAAACTCGTGAATTTAAAAAATTCTATGATGCAAGCTTATCAGATATCCTAGAGTTCCTCAAAACCATGGAAAACAACGTATTACATGTTTTAGGATAATGGCTTGCTGAAATACAACGACTTAGGACTATAATTTGAGCCATCAACTGAAAAATTTATGCATACACAGTGTTCAAAGATGTCATAAGAATAGCAACTGACTTTTATCAACGGTAATAGGCAGTTACAACCTTGTCAATTGGCCAGGATTATAAAGAGTATCAGGAAGTAGACCTTGAAAAAACCCTACAATTTCATAGTTCCGGTTAGTCATTTATGGAACCACCTTCTGACGGATGCGGCAACCTAGTAGCAAAGAAAAGAGACCTCTATCCTTTATAAAAACAAAAATAGAGTGAATCTATGCGGCTAGAAGTACAATTTATTTCTGAACAACAAACAGAGTATTTCTAGTGATTCAATGCTTACTGATACTATCACTTTATCTGAAACTAACGAAATAGCTAGAAGTACAACTTATTTCTGAAGAACAATTATGTTGCAAACTATATTTTTTTAAATATCAAACCTCTTAGTCAACATCCCATCACACCATCGTTTTCTCTCTCGCAAGATTATGGTACACCATGATCGTGTATTGGGATTTATATGGGCTAGAACTGATTGTATTCCTTTTAAGCGCACCAGATCAGTGGTTCATTAATATGTTGTTAAGAAAAAACTAACGATACAGTTACTATAGTATGGTTGACCTATGCCAAGAAAGGGTTTTGAAAAATAATAACTCAGAAGAAGTAGATTACTGTGCATGCACTTGGTATATCCAATCTCTAGAAGATAGATCGGATGCACAATTTGGTCCACTCAGCATTACTGGTGGCATAGCTAGCATTTCATTTTCTTCAATGTTGGTGCCTCTGTTTTCAGCGGTTTTTATTCGCTGCTACACCCGCAAATGTCTAATCTACTTACATTACCCATGTTAAAGTGAGCTACAGTATGCAGTTAATTAGCAAGCTAAAAAATCTGTTAGAATTCGGGAAATTATCAACTCTTTCATTAAAAGGAAAATTTTGTTACGCCAACTCTTGATGTTGCATCTAGGAAGTCTTATATTGTCTTTGGAACTTTTATTATGCAAAAACTACAGCAGTGAAGCATTAGTGAGTGCTTATGGTTCTAGTGGCTCTCTTGTTAAACATAATTTACATAGTTGGTTAGTGATGATTTGTTCAGTAAGCATTCCGGAAAATGGATATATATATTAGGCCTTCACTGCAGACCAAATCAACATAGCACTATGTTGCCTACAGTATGGTCCCAGGTCCCTTATATCCATTACCTTTCTATTCACAAGTTATAACTAACAGTCATATTCCAAGATGTTAAATAATCTACCGCGGACAGCATGACTATCAATTAGAGTTCTATCGGTGGATGATATCAATAGGGAAGACCCATGAATCCCCTTTTTATTTATCAATCAATTTATCACTACTAACAATATCAAGCCCCACGATTCTCTTACTTCTCACATGCAGGAGATTAAAAGACCATCACTAATGTAGAAGGGATATGATTAGTTTTACTACCTAAGGTCAACCAAATCAAGGGCAAGAAACCAAAATCATAACACACAGATAGAAGGGATTCTGAAATTCAAAACACAATCGGTCTATCGAGAACATCAATTTAGCAAACAAATAAGTAATGAACTTTAAAAAGAAATAAGGAACAAGAAAGAGAGCCATGCTTTTGGCTACGTGTTGTATCTAATATCGTCCATGTTCCTGGCGTCGTGCTTGGTGTAGGGGTGGTGGAGAAATAGGCCATCAGGAGGCGTGCCGCCAGATATTCAAATTTCGCAACGAACCCAAATCCTTTTTTGTCTCCAACTCCTTGTGCCCGTTTTGAAAAGAAGTATTTCATTGCCTAAACATCCGGCTGCTGCATATGTTTTGACCACCTTCTTAACGCTAGGTAGGCGCTTGTATTTTTCCTCAAACATGCTAGTTATCTGGTACTACCTCCGTTCGGCATTGTACATGCCCCACGTGAGCACAAATCGTGCGACTGTCCATAGCCAGGAAACATAAGGAGGAGAAAATTCAACCATCATAATCATAAGAAATCAGCAGATACCAACATGCCAGCATAACAAGATATAGTACAACAAAGACCATTTTTTATGAATAAGCAAAAATACAATAGTTTCGTTCTGAGCTAGGTCATGCACAAACTCTTGACAAAAGGTTTTTTGTATCTACACGTGGGAAAATAAAGTTAGCATGCATATGTTTCTACAGCAGTAACACATAAATGCAAGTAAAACAGAGAAAAATATGTACATTTCCTTACGAAGATACCAACTCACTCTAAGAAAATAAAACTTAGCACATTTAAATATATATATATATATACTGCATGGTAAATTCATTTGCGATAAATATGAATTGAACACAGATAAAAGCTTACACAATATAGAAATAAAATAGCAGCCAATTTAAGTGGATGAATAGTAGAGAGATAAGGTGAAACACACAGACAGATTACTTCCAGTAAATTATGATAAACAACCAAGCCAAATATTAAAATAATATGACAATACTGCACACCGAGATGTGAGTACTTCACTTCAATTTCTCATATATAAAGATTATGAGGTCAACATGATTGACAAGAATATATAAGAGCTTTAACATTTGATATCTCATCCATAAAATATGAATCATCCACTGTTAAATTGCACAAACAATCTAACAAGGTCGTTTATGAACGATTATATATTTAAATGTACAGCCCCATCGTGAACACATACCAACAGAGTGGAAACTACTGTACCCACCATGAACCAAACAGGAAACACTGCAGAAGAAAGCTAACCTGCTTAGATAGACCGTATTCATGCTGCATTAGCTCCTGATTTGTCATATCTACGACAGGGACCAATAATCTAAGAGACATACAAATCCATACTGGACATATTAGGGTCACTGACATTTATTTTCTTCATATGCGATTTCTTAACCACATTTAGAAAGGAAAAAGAATATTTGTAGCCGATGAGCCTGGAAGGAATCATGTTATCACATGATTTCGCTCACATGGACTGTAATAATGCAACTTTCTTGATGCTAACAAGACATTTTCTTCACCAACTCCACATTTCCCCACATGGACTGTAATATTGTAACTTGATGCCAACAACACATTTTATTCACAAAACCCATCTCCACTTGGAGCATCAAAAAGATCAACTCAGTTATTTTCACTTGCATGTTTGCATTCTAATCGATCTATTTATACATGAAAATGTTACCATTGTTAGATTTTATGTCATATTTCTTGTACACAACTATGGAGTAGTACTCCAAGTTGTTATGCTATCCTCTAGAAGATTACGCTGTTTGCTTTATCTCTTTAGATGTAACAAACCTTGATTCTATCCTCTCTGTAAACGCCACGCGTGAGGCTCTTTCACGCTTATATTAACACGAAGCCGGTACTCCGAAAGGAGGTATCGTTCCCTGCCAATACCGAGTAGATCAATATGGTATCAGAGCTTTCCTTTTCCATGACCTAGCTGCCAGAAAAAATCCCACGACAAACTCCCGATCTGCTGCCGCCGCTTCTCCTTGCTGCCGCCGCTGCCTCTCGAGAAACACAACATCTACGACCCCAACCAAAGCCTCGACAAAAAACCCAAAACCAAGATTCGTACGACCCCAACAAAAGCCTCGACAAAAACCCCAAAACCAAGATCCGTGTATCCCTGGTGGTCATGACGTCCTCGTCCTCTTCATCGACGGTGATCTCCACCGCGCTCGGATCCCCCCCCTCCGTCAAGCTGACCCGGGCCAACTTACTTTTTTGGAAGACCCTGGTCTATCCTCCCCTCTGCGGTGCTCAGGTCCTCGGCCTCCTCGATGGGACTGACGCCGCGCCGGAGAAGAAGCTGGAGGTTGAAGATGAAAATCAGAAGAAAACCATAATCCCTAACCCTGCCTATTCGGTATGGCTCTCGAGGGATCAGACGGTGCTCGGGTTCCTCGTGAACTCGTTCTCGCCGGAAATCATCCCCCACGTCGTCGGCCTTGCCACATCCGATGAGGTGTGGTCTGTCCTCACCAAGATGTTCTCCTCCCACTCTCGCACGAAGATCAATCATCTGAGAGGGGCGCTGAACAACACCAAGAAAAACGAGTTGACTGCCACGCAGTTCTTCGCCACAATGAAGGGCTTCAGCTCCGAGCTCGCTGCTGCGGGCAAAGTCGTTGAAGAAGACGAGATGGTGGGCTACATCCTCAATGGCCTCGACGCACGCAACAATGACCTCGTCTCCTCCGTCAACGGCAACCCTGGTACCACTCTAGATGATCTTTTTAATCAAGTTTGTGCTCACGATCTTCGCCGAGAAATGCTGTCAGAAACAGGCCAACACAACAGCTTCACCTCCTCGGCCAACCTCGCCGCTCGCCCTCCTCGCGATACCAGTCGTGACTCACGTCCTCGCGGTGATCGCGGTCGCTCACCCGACCGTGGTGACCGCACGTCACGTGGTGATCATGGTGGTGGAGACCGTCGTGACGGCGGTTGGAGGCGCCGCGATGATAACGGCCGTGATGGGCGTCGTGATTGGCGCCGCGATGATGGACGCGATGCACGCCGTGATGATGGTGGACGCCGCCGCAATGACGGTGGCCGACGCCATGATGATGGAGGATGGAGGGATGATGGAGGGCATCGTCGTGGCCATGCCCCCACACCCTTCGTTGACGTGACGTGTCAAATCTGCAAGATACATGGTCACCCCGCCAACGAATGTTGGTGGCGTTATCAAGATCGCCATGACTCTGATGATGATGGAGATACAAAGGTTGCGCATGTGGCATCCTATGGCGTCGACATCAACTGGTATCCTGACTCGGGTGCCACTCCCCATGTCACGTCAGAGTTGAGTAAACTCACTACACATGACAAGTACAATGAACGAGATCGTGTCCACACAGCCAACGGCAACGGTATGCAAATAAGTCATATTGTTCATTCAACACTATGCACCCCCAACAGTTCTTTACATCTCAATGATATTCTTCATGTTCCTAGTGCTTCCAAGAACCTTTTGTCTGTTCATAAACTTACACTTGATAACAATGTGTTTCTTGAGTTTCACCCACAATTCTTTTTGATCAAGGATCAGGCCACAAGGAAGATTCTGCATAAGGGACCATGCCATGGTGGTCTCTACCCGCTAGTGCCTTCTCCTACTGGGTCTCACAAGCAAGCCTTCGTCACAATAAAGTCGTCGTCCTCTACATGGCATCGTCATTTAGGACACCCTTCATCTTTTATTGTTCAACAAGTACTTAGTAAAAATAATATCTCCTATTCTCCTGAAATAAATCCATACATTTGTGATCCTTGTCAACTAGCTAAGAGCCATCAACTACCATATCCTGTCTCTACTAGTGTTTCCACTGTTCCCTTGGAACAAGTTTTCTCTGATGTATGGGGACCAGCACCTGTGTCTGCTGGCAAACATTCATATTATGTAAGCTTTATTGATGATTTTAGCAAATTCACTTGGATTTATTTGCTCAAAAAACGTTCCGATGTTTATCAAGTATTTCTCAATTTCCAGCAACTAGTTGAAAGAAAATTTGCTAGGAAAATCATTACCATGCAAACTGATTGGGGAGGTGAGTATGAAAAGCTAAATGGATTCTTCCAAAAGATTGGAATCACTCATCATGTCTCTTGTCCTCATGCTCATCAGCAAAATGGCTCTGCTGAAAGAAAACATTGTCACGTTGCTGAAGTAGGTCATGCTTTACTTGCTAATGCATCTATGCCCCTCAAGTTCTGGGATGAAGCTTTCCTCACTGCCACTTTTCTCATCAACCTTCTCCCTAGCAAGGTAATCAATCATGACACCCCAGTAGAACGTCTCCTTCACACTAAACCAAACTATGAGTCTCTTAGAGTTTTTGGTTGTGCTTGCTGGCCAAACCTTCGCTCCTACAACAAAAGAAAACTTGCTTTTCGTTCCACTCGATGCGTTTTCTTGGGCTATAGTCCTCGTCATAAAGGTGTTAAGTGCTTAGAGGTATCAACCGGTCGTATTTACATCTCTAGGGATGTTGTGTTCGATGAAAACATTTTTCCTTTTTCAGAACTCCATCCAAATGCCGGTTCTCGCCTCCGGAATGATATTCTTCTCTTACCACAATATACTTCACCTAATGGGGATGCATTAGTTAATGACTATATGACTTTGCCTATTATACCGATTGTTACTAATGAAGACACTGCAGAAAATAATGGTGGAGAAGGTACTCATGTGGACCAACAAGAAACAACAGAAAATCTGAGGAAAAACAATACAGAAACAAGGCAAAACACTGTTTTTTGCCCGCCAAACGGCGCCGCCCCCGATGAAGATCCGATCCGGTGTGATCTCGAGAGATCCTCTGCCACGCCTGGTCTCGTACGTGGAACCACCGCCTCGGGGCGTGGGCGTACCGCGTCCCGGTCTCCACCTGACACGCGCCTGCATCGGTCCAGCTCGTGGACCCCTCCTCGGTCGCGCTCTTCATCCACCCCGCGTCGACCACGTCACGACAACCCAACCGCGTCAGGCTCGCCAGGCTCGCGTGCCTCGGGGCGTGGGCGAACCCCGCCTCGGTCGCGCCCTTCATCCACCCCACGTCGAACACGTCACGACCACCCAACCGCGTCAGGCTCGCCAGGCTCGCGTCGCAAGCGGTCCCTTTCACGGACCCCGCCCGGGTCACGATCAAGAACCCCACCTGGGTCGCGGACTCCGCCTGGGACACGATCAAGGACACCACCTCGGACGCGCTCAGAGACTCCACCTCGATGCTCGCCCGTGACATCATCCCGATTGCCATCGCCATCGGAAGATTCGTCTCGCCACGACAACAACTTGGGGTCCCCCTCATGTACGGATGACACTCTCCGTACGGACTCTGTTTCCTCTGCGTCTCCAACTGCTGACAGCGATAGCAGCCATGATATTGGGGACAGCATGTCACCAACTCCTCCATAGCCTCAACATGAACCAAGAACAAGGTTGCAAAAAGGTATAAGAAAGCCCAAAATATATACTGACGGTACAGTTCCATATAGTCTATTCACATGTACAGGTGAACCTCGTACATTGTTGGAAGCTCTTGAGGACGACAAGTGGCGAAAAGCAATGGAAGAAGAGTATAATGCTCTAATACAAAATAAAACATGGCATCTTGTTCCTCCGCATTTTACAAAAAATCTTATTGACTGTAAATGGGTGTATCGTATCAAGAAACATGCAGATGGTATAATTGACAGATACAAGGCACGCTTGGTTGCAAAAGGCTTCAAGCAAAGATATGACATTGACTATGAGGATACCTTCAGTCCCGTTGTCAAGGCAGCAACTATCAGAATCGTTCTGTCTATTGCTGTTTCCAGGGGCTGGAGTCTGCGACAGCTAGATGTCAAGAACGCGTTTTTGCATGGCGTTCTGGAAGAGGAGGTCTACGTGAAACAACCCCCAGGTTTTGAGTCTTCCGCTACTCCGCATTATATTTGTAAACTTGACAAAGCTCTTTATGGACTCAAGCAAGCTCCTCGAGCATGGTATTCCAGGCTTAGCGCCAAGCTGCAACAACTTGGTTTTACTCCCTCCAAGGCAGATACTTCACTCTTTCTTTACAATAAAAATAATGTCATGTTATTTGTTCTAATCTATGTTGATGATATCATAGTCACTAGTTCATCAAATCAGGCTATCACTGCTCTTCTTGCTGATCTCAATAAAGATTTTGCACTCAAGGACTTGAGAGATCTGCACTTCTTCTTGGGTATTGAGGTAAAGAAAACTCAGAATGGCTTACTTCTTACCCAGGAAAAATATGCTATGGATCTGTTAAATAAAGTGGGTATGACAAAGTGCACACCCTCCCCCACACCCTTGTCTTCCACTGAGAAATTGTCTTTAACTGAGGGAACTATCCTTGGTCCTGATGATAGTACACAATACAGAAGCATTGTAGGTGCTTTACAATACTTGACACTCACAAGGCCTGATATTTCTTTCTCAGTAAATAAAATTTGTCAATATCTTCATGCTCCAACAACTGCTCATTGGACAGCTGCAAAAAGAATTCTAAGATACGTTCAGGGTACTATACATGTTGGTCTTACTTTTCAAAGGTCTTCATCTAGTTTGTTGAGTGCGTTCTCAGATGCAGATTGGGCAGGCTGTTTAGATGATAGAAGATCCACTGGAGGTTTTGCTATATTTATTGGACCAAATTTGGTATCATGGAGTGCAAGAAAACAGGCCACAGTGTCAAGGTCTAGTACAAAGGCTAAATACAAAGCATTAGCAAATTCTACGGCAGAATTAATATGGGTTGAAGCTTTGCTTGGTGAACTTGGTGTTCCTCTGAAGGTAAAACCCTGTTTATGGTGTGATAACTTAGGAGCTACATATTTATTAGCAAATCCAGTTTTTCATGCAAGAACTAAACACATTGAGATAGACTATCATTTGTTCGAGAAAGAGTTGCCAACAAAATGCTTGAGATCAAGTTCATATCTAGTAAAGATCAAGTTGCAGATGGTTTCACAAAAGCCTTGGCAGTCAAAAATTTAAATGAGTTCAAACGTAATCTCAAGTTCTCAACTTTCAGAAGGTTGTGATTAAGGGGGGCTGTTAGATTTTATGTCATATTTCTTGTGCACAATTATGGAGTAGTACTCCAAGTTGTTTTGCTATCCTCTAGAAGATTACGCTGTTTGCTTTATCTCTTTAGATGTAACAAACCTTGATTCTATCCTCTCTGTAAACGCCACGCGTGAGGCTCTTTCACGCTTATATTAACACGAAGCCGGTACTCCGAAAGGAGGTATCGTTCCCTGCCAATACTGAGTAGATCAATAACCATAATTGCACAAATCAGAACACAAAAATAAATGTCTAGGGGTGCATATGCAGAAGGTGGCTATAATACAAGCCAAATGGAATTACGGGATATGCAGAAAATCATTGTGTCATCAGAGCAACATAAGAGTTCAATTCCTTGATCTGCAAAATAGAACAAACTCAAGTGGTACACAAAGCAACATTATATTGTTGTAATCATAGATCATGTTCTAAGATACCCTTCCTATGTCTTTATTATAATAGTATAGTACTCCCTCTGTCTCAAAATAGATGCAGATTTGTCAAAATTTGGATAAATCTAGACACTATTTAGTATATATATTCATCCAAATTATGAAAAACCCGAGACATCTATTTTAAGATGGAGGGAGTACAAAGAGTAATGTCTGTCAGATTATTTTGTACAAATTCCAAGGTAATGTTCTAGCATGAAAGGTAAATCTGCCTAGGCAAATACGCCGATTTGCTAGAGCAGAGGTGACTACAGTTACCTTAAATTCTAAGTCCAATAATCAAATATCAAATTCTACCAAATTAATCCACATAATCAAAAGACGACCATGACGACTTGCTTAATTCCAAGTGTAGGGAAAGTTGATATAACTTAGCACTCATCTAAATACCGAAGCAATCAACCACGATCCATAGGCTGAACAAACACACAGAGAATTTTAGCTCATATCGACACCGGGACCTTAATAAGGACAGAATCCATGCATATAAGTCATTCGGTTTAAGCAATCGGTGCACGCACTCACCTGCCGATCTGGTTGAGAACACATGCAGTGAGGAAGTCCTCTGTCTCGGAGTGAGCGCACCCACAATTTATGTGATCTCCACGTGGTCTGTGGTGCTGGCATGGGTGTTGCGTCCAGTATGTACCAGCAATGGAGTGAGCACTGCGGCAGGAGGTACGACTTCCGCTCTATACTGCCTACGACCAACAGTGAGCTAATTAACAAGGAGCGAGCATGACGCGCTCCTTCGGCTGGTGGAGTGTGTGGAGAAGCTCGCGACACATTCGGTTGTGAAGCAGAAGAGTAGCCAGAAGTTCCGTCGAGGCGGCGAGCTGGTCAGGCCGGAGAAAGATATTAGGTCGAGACATGGCCAAATTGGGAGGGGTTGGGGACGTGGGCTTGGCTACGGGATGACCCGGATCTTTCCAGCGGGGGGGATCAGTGGCGGGCGGTTCCGTTCATCCCGATGAATGAGGTAGGAGGTGCTGCTCTCCAAGATCGATTGGTGGCGGTGGGTGGCTTCGTCGGAATTGGAACGCGCGTCGGAGCCTGTGGTGCTGATCCAGGGTTGAGGATAGGGGACGAAGTGGCCTTCGTGATGGGTACAGGGAGGACGGCAGCGGGGCGCTGATTGGGCTTGGGTGGGTTGACCAAGGGGACGGTTTTGAGGAAGGATCTTTTCATGAGGCGAGGTTTGCGGGGGCTGACGGATAGTAGATATTGACGATAGTAGAGATATATTCAAATAGAGACAAATCCAAATCATTTATTTTTGAAACGAAGGGAGTAGAAAAAATTGAACTACGCTCTAAGCAGAGAGGACCAGCCTAACATAGAGGAAAAGACAAGTCCTAGTGGATAGGTTCCTGGTGGGATGTTAGGGCATCTCCACCGGGCCACCCATTTTTGGCACGAGAGGTATTCAAATTGGTCCATTGTGGCCACTATTCGTTTGGGTTAGGGTACTCCCAGCGGTCTCGATCGATCTTTTTCCCGCGAAATACAAACACTAAAAAAACAAAAATAAAATAAAAACTTAGATATATTACATAATAGTCTTAATTTACATATTAGAAAATAAAAAACATAACAAAACTAGCTATGGCTAGGGCATCTGGCGGCTGGCATGGCTGTGGTGGCGGACGCATCGGCAACTCCTAGTCATCGGGCTCGTTGGAGAGGTCGATGGACACCGATGGCAACCATGGCCCCAACAGATAGTACACCAGTGGTTGTGGCGGATGTTGGTATGTTGTAGGTGGCGGCGGCTGCTGGTGCAGCGACGGCGGTGGCAGCTGGTTGCCATACTCCACCAGGTGGGCATAGAGCTGGAGGGCATCCTCCAGCCCCTCCCACTGCCACTTGGCATCCTTCTCCGCCTTGGATGCTTACATGGCGGCGCGGGTGGCCTCATTCATTGTTTCCCGGTAGCACAACTGATGGCGCCTGAGAGCGCTTCGTGGGGAAACCCCAAGAGCAAGGTGTGAAGAGCACAGCAGCAAGTCTTCCCTCAGTAAGAAACCGAGGTTATCAAACCAGTAGGAGGAAGAAAACGTCTCAAAGGTGTTGCAAGCAACTTGGAGACCTGCACAACACAAACTCAAGACTTTGTCCCAACGAACAGTAAGGTTGTCAATCTCACTGGTTGCTGTAATAAAGGATTAACTGTATGGTGTGGAGGTAATAATGGTTTGCAGCAAGTAAACAGTAACAGTGGAAGATGTATCATTGGTAAAGATTGGACCGGGGTCCGTAGTTCACTAGAGGTGTTCTCCTTAGTTAAACAAACATGGCATGCTGGGTAAACAAATTACAGCAGGGCAATTGACAGGACTAAGCAAGGCATAACAATGCAATACTAGACATCATGATCCTATGAGATTCGATTGGGCAATACAACAAGATACATATACCGCCATCCAACTACATCTATGACTAGAAGTCCACCTTTGGGTTATCATCCGATCCCCCTCCAGTATTAAGTTGCAAGCAACATACAACCGTTTTAAGCAAAGTATGTAAGGTAAACAATCCACTTGTTCCATGAACAAGAGACCGTTGTTTTCTCCCTAGTGGCAACAACACATCTACAACCTTAGATATTTCTTTCACTTCCCTTAGATTAAATATAGGCATGCACTAACTATCGAGCATAAATACCCCCTGTTGGAGTCACTAGCAACTATTTGGCCAAGATAAATACTAACAATGTCACATCCCAAGATTTTCCAAATCTTGTAATGTGAAAAATAAATAAACAAAATAAATTATTGTTGAATTTTAGGGTGAAAAAAAACTTTTGTTTTAAATGGAAATTAGAATCCCATCTTGAAAAAATTTTGATTAACATTTGAATCCAACAAAATCCAAATCAAGAGAAATGCATTCCTCATAAAATGCATCTGGAAATTTAAACACTTGGAAAATAAATCCAAACCCTAATGGAATAAAATCATTTCCAAGTTATCTCCAAGCCTATGGATTTTATCCATATAAAAATTTATCATCAAACATTTATAATGATCAAGAATGATAAATAGAAATATATTAAAACCATATAAATCGGTTTCACTTAATTTGGAGCCATAGATAAAATCTTATGAATATAATTAGATAGGGGAAAGTAATTTCCAAAGTTAATAAAGCACTTGTCTAGAAATCCATACCAAATGGTGAACAAATAATCCTAAAGATATTTAAGAAGATAAACAAATATCAAATAAGATGTTACAAATTGGAATCACCAAGTTTGGATCTATAAACAAAAAGTTATGGATTTTATAAGATAAGGAAAGAATTATTAAATAAAGAATATTTAAAGACCAAATTAAATCTTGGCAAAGACCATAGGCAAATTGGATAAGATATAATCCAAATCCAAATAAAACAAAAGGATAAAGAATTACCAAAATAAAATAAAATGGCAAATGGAATTACCAAAAATAATTATATAATTCATGAGAAAATAGTATTTTGGAATTTACCAGTGGATTAAAAGTTGTTTAATTAACTTAAATAATAAGATCAAAGGAAACTTCTAAATAAAATTATGGAATTAAAACTATATTTAATATCATTGGAAATAAAACAAATACCCAATTCAAATGATTTATGAATCATATTAAATATATTCCAAATAATTCAAGATGAATATTTTGACACCCTATTAAGTGAATAAAAACCTACTGAAAAGATTTGGAAGGATTTATAAATTTAAATGGTGTTTGAAATTATTATTAAATCCTATTTGATTTAAAACAAGGGCCTAACTAAATAATTAAAAAACCCCCAAAAGAATAAAAGATTTATTCAAAAATTGACTTCAGAATGTGTTATTAATCAGTATTTGAGTCTTCACAAATTTTGGCAAAAGTTTGAATTCAAATGGATGAATTGATTAAATAAAATCAAAACAGAATATTAGAAAAGGAAAAAGAAAAACAATCTGAATAAAAAAAATGAAACAGACTCGACCCAGTCAGCAGGCCCAACTAAGCCCTGTCCAGCCCACTCCCTCTCTTCTTCCGCAGGAAAACGTTTCGAACCTGAGAAGCTACCCACTCAGTCACAGACCACCGGGACCCACTCCCCCTCTCTCCCTCACGCTGAAAACAGACCCCACTGCCACGTGGTCATCTTCCTCCCCACGACATGTTCGTCCGAGCGTTCCCTGCGTTGATTTCGCGGGTTAAATTCATGAGTAATGGCGCAGTTAATCCTCCCCCTGACCATGCATTCTTAATAGCCTCTCCCTCCTCTCTTTCCCTCTCTGTGCACCCTCGCCCCTGCCGCCTCTGATTTGCGCCTAGACCCCACTCTGCTCCGACGAGCTCGCAATCAAATTCCGGCCAGCCTCCTCCGCCCCTCACCTCCTCGAGCACACAAGCGTGACCGCCAGACCCTGGCGCACCTCTCTACATCCTCAGCTCGCTAGCGCGTTCCCTCATCGTCGGCAAGGACAACACCGTCTCGCCACCGACGACCGCATCCACTCCGGCGAGCTACTGACGCCAAACCAGTGCGCCCCTCGTGTTCTGGTGAGTACCTCTACAACCCCCGAGACCGTGCGCATCCTCCTGATACTTTTCCTCGCTTGCTTGCATCCCAGGCGCTCGTCTTCGACCACGACCGTGCGCACCCGACGGCAGCAAGAACTCCGGTGAGAGATTCCGATCAACCTCGTGCGCCCCTTCGACCAACGCGAGCAGGTTGAGCATCCCCGTGCCATGGCGATCACGGTGAGCCACCCCTCTACCTTCCTTGCTTCCTCTATCGCCAGCTGCGCTGCTGTCTGACCGCGCGCCGCCACCTGCCGCCGCCAGCGCCGCCCATCTTTGGCAAACGTGTTGCACCGTCCGATCTCGATCTAGCGGCTAGGAAAGGAACTAACCCGAAGGGGTACACTTGCTTCTGAGTCGTGCGATCCCACTTAGATCCAACGCTCCACAGTGATCAATCCAGCCGAAGTGGTACCGACAAGTAGTATCACGCCACGTGTCCCTATCCGTTTGAAATAAAAACAGAAATGTCTATTAGATGTTCCAATTTGAAAAATTCATAACTTTCAAACCACACGTCCAATTTTTGCAAATTTTATATCAATAGATTCAGAAAAACAAGTACTTTCTGACCATGCACTTTGTTTAGTAAAATGATTCTGTTAAATTGATTGTTTTTGCAGAAACTTGTGTATGCATGTTTAGAATATAAAAATTGTTCTAAAATTATTTTTGGGATAAAACTTTGGAAAATGGTTTGTTTTGAACCTACTGACCATAGAAATCAATTTCTGGTTTCAAAAACATATTTGGTGAAGCAAAAGAATAAAACCTTGAATTAAAGCATTTCTAGTCAAATAAAAATATGGTTTAATTGTTAAAAAATGATTTTGAAGGAAAACCTTTGGGAAATGTTTTGATTTAAACTCTCTGACCCTAAACACCAAGTTTTATGATTTGAAAATGTATTTGGTGAACTCTATAAAGATTATTACTTTGCTAAAAGCATTTTTCAACCACATAAAATAATGACTTGGTTTAAAAATGGTTTATGAAGTGAAATCTTTTGCAAATGATTTTGCCACTTTATAATATGATCATTAGGTGTTTTAAAATGTTTATAACCTATTATAAACCACTTCTCCAAATATAACAATCTTTAGCATGCTTGCATGCAATGTTTTGTTTCTATCATTTTATGTGATGTTGCTTGAATGGTAGATTGAAATTGTGCCCTTGCTTGATTGAATTGTAGTGATTTGAAGAGTGAGATCATTGCAAAGACAAGGAGTGAACTTATATTCTCTACCAAAAAGGCAAGTTATGCTTCATACTTTGTCCCAATATTTTCACTATGCATTAGTGATATTTCTAAGTAGGACTTGCATGGAATTTTATTAAGTATGCTATGCCATGGGAAATCCTAGTAGATGAAACCTTAGTAGAATTTCCTAAGTTAAGATTCCTACTACTATCATGCTTAGCTTAGCTAGTAGAAAAAAAGGGTGGAATATATATTCATACTATGAAATGTGTCCAAGTCATGGACTTGTGTTTTGTTTAATAAAACAACTAAGTGAATGAATCACCTGGGTGGAATGGAAGGAATGGTTTATGTTGAGTGGTTCACAAGGCCCATTTCTATGGTTTACCTTGTGTATCTCACTTGTGGATGGCCACCCAGGGACAAAGAGATTTGAGATGTCAAATGTTGAGAAGCTTCAAGTGCAGCCACTTGGCAATATGGGCTCTGCCTGGATCATATAGGTTGCAATAACTTAGCCAAATGGACAGTTGGTGGTAGGGAATTGATAGGTTGGAGCGCGTCCATTTTGGTCTAAGGGAAGGCTTCTGAAAGATCTTGTCTTGGTGAAACCAAGTCTTGTGGGGAAAGTGCACCACCTCTGCAGAGTGTAAAATCTAAGTACTTAGCCATGTCCCTGGTAAAGGACAATTTGAGCATCAAGACATGGAATATATCAAGAATCTTCTCATCCCAATTTCTAAGTTAAAATCTTGTGGTTGAACAAGGGTTGAAGGATCACCAATTTCCATTGGGAGATGCCTTGGCAATGATTTTGTCAAGCAAAAACTTAGTGTTTTCAAATGATAAGGAAAATCTATTTTGAGCAATGCAAGCCAAAAGCTCCACTTAGCCAAATGCATATAGATGATATACTCCACAATATTACCATAGTATCACTTGCCAATACAATTCAAATGTATTGACCCTTGTGGCTGTAACTTATTATATTGCAGGTTTGTTTGATGTTAGTGAAGTTTACTGATTAGGGTTACAAGTCTACAACCAACATGTCTGCCTGTGGCACTTTGAAGATGAAGGACCCCATGCTATTGTTATATTCTGCTGCATTGTAACGAGATAGCCAAATGAGCTATGTAAGATGTAATAAATTATGTTATTCCTGGTTATAAAGTTGTATTATGACCTTTGTTTCTTGATATTACATCTTAACTGCGGATGCTAGCTATTGATCCAGGGATTAGCATTGTAAACACAGGGATCTCTACCTTATTAAAGGTTGGGAACCTTACAAACAACAAAGAGCATGCAAGATCACAAACAACATAGACAAGATAGAAGCAATAAGACAAAACCATTGATCAATTTGACATAGTAATCTCAATATCCATCGGATCCCCACAAACACAACATGCATGATTACAAATAGATGAGATCTTGATCATGAACGGAGCTCACAAGTGTAGCGCTCGCAGCATAGAAAACAAAAAATTTCCTACGATGGGAACAACTATGTACCAAGATCTATCTACTAGATACAAGCAATGGGCGGATATACATCCGTAGAGAACATACCCTTGAAGAACGACAAAGCTTAACGAGGTTGAACTCGTGGTTGATTTATACGAACTCTTGCAGATATCAAGATCGAGAGGAAGTCCTAGCGCCACAAATCAGCGGCGCATCCGTGCTCGCACACACGTCCGAGGCACCGAGCAACCTCCGCCTCCGCGCTCCAGTGATGCAGCGGAAGCACAACTTTTTCTTGCCGAAAATCCAGCGGGAACATGTATCTCGCTATTCCGAGACCATGGGGGATAAATACTAGAGGGGGGAGAGATCCTTCACGAGGAGGTGTGAGTGAGAAGTGAGGGAGGGGGCTCCTTTTATAGGAGTAGGTGGAACCCCAAGGGGGTGGCCGGCGCATGGGGCTTCCCCATTGCCCTCCCTCCATTCATGTGGGTGGAAGCTCCACTCACAAAATTCCCCTTCAATTTTCTCCACTCAAAATCCCACTCAAATTCCCATTAAATTTCCACCAAATTTAATGCAAACTCTCATTAAATAAAACTCCTTTTAATTATTCAGAATTTTGTCAATTACTTTAATGACAAACATTCACATGAAACTCCTTGCCCTCCCTTTCTAGTATTTCATTTCACATGCAGAAACACTTTCTGCAATTTCACTCGAAGCCAGTTTCGGTATCTAGTGAAATAAATTCCTGTGCTTTGTTATTCTTTTCAGCATGAAACTATTTGCTCCAAATGGTTTCGGTGTCTCTTAAGTGTGTCACTCTACGGTTCGCGAATAATGCGTATATGATCGAGACCCCTCTCAGATCAATAATCAAAAGCGGGACCTGGAGATCCATACTGACTCCCACACATTCAACGATGACTTTCTTGTGAACGTGAGAACCTTTTACGCTAGTATATTAATCCCTTTGTCTCGCGATATATTACATGTCCGAGATTCGATCATTGGTATCCCCATACCTAGTTTCATCTCATTACTGACATGTACTCTTTTCTTGTTCCCATGATATAACATTCTAGTGATCAAATCACTAGCTTACAAGCTAATCAATGTGATATCACCGAGAGGGTCCAGAGTATATCTATCCGTCATCGGGATGAACAAATTCCACTCTTGATCCATGGGCCTCAACATAACACTTTAGTAGTACTGAACCCATCTTTATAATCATCCTGTTACAGTGTGACGTTTGATGTTATCAAGATACTCTTCCAGTGTTAGTGATTGACATGATCTCATAGTCTAATGATTAGGATTACTTCGTATGATGTTATAGCAATATAAACTCAATGACTTTGATCATAATGACATACTTCAGATGAATGTTCATCACACCATTCCAATAATGTTGTGACCTTGTTATTAACAACATCCAATGTCCATGATCAGGAAACATTGATCATCTTGTTAATCAACGAGCTAGTTTATAAGAGAGGCGTAACTAGGAACTTTCTGTTTGTTTATTAAACACACATGTATTAACGTTTACGTATTAATACAATTATAGCATGCAAAATAAGCATCTATGATATACTTGGAATACATAATAACCACTTTATTATTGCCTCTCAGGGCATATTCCCTTCAGTCTCCCACTTGCAGTAGAGACAATAATCTAGTTACATAGTGATAAATCTAACACCCATGGAGTTCTGGTGTTGATCATGTTTTTCTCTAGGGAGAGTTTTAGTCAACGAATCTACTACATTGAGATCCGGGTGTACTTTACAAATCTTTATATCCCCATCCTTGACATGCTCGCGGATGGAGTGAAACCGGCACTTAATATGCTTTCAATTCTTGTGAGATCTTGGTTCTTTGGCATTGGCTATGGCACCATTGTTATCACAATAGATCACCATTGGGTCCAACGCGCTTGTAACCACACCTAATTCGGTTATGAACTCCTTCATCCAAACTGCTTCTTGAGCCGCTTCCGAAGAAGCAACATATTCGGCCTCCGTTGTTGATCCCGCCACCACGGGTTGTTTGGAACTCCTCCAACTAACCGCTCCACCATTCATGATAAATACATATCCGGATTGAGACTTAGAGTCATCCGGATCGGTGTTAAATCTAGCGTCGATATAACACTTAGGGATGAGCTCTTCTTCACCTCCGTACACAAGAAACATATCCTTAGTTCTTCGCAAGTACTTAAGGATATTCTTGACCGCTATCCAGTGTTCTGATCCTGGATCAAATTGGTATCTACTAGTCAAACTAATAGAATGTGCCACATACGATCTAGTACATAGCATGGCATACATTATAGATCCTATGGCTGAAGCATAGGGGACTTTGTCCATTATCTCTCTTTCTTCCGCCGTAGCCAGACTTTGAGTCTTACTCAATGTCATGTCTTGAACCATAGGTAAGAACCCCTTCTTACTTCCGTCCATTTTAAACTTCTTTAAAATCTTATCAAGGTATGTACTTTGCGATAGCCCTATTAGGCGCCTAGATCTATCCATATAGATCTTTATGCCTAATATGTATGATGCTTCACCTAGGTCCTTCATTGAAAATTTGCTGTTTAGATAACTTTTAACACTATTTAAAAGATCTATATCATTTCCGATCAATAATATTTCATCCACATATAATATCAGAAATGCCACATCGCTCCCACTCACTTTCTTGTAAATACAAAGCCTCTCCATAAGTTTAGACAAATCCAAACTATTTGATCACCTCATCAAAGCGGAGATTCCAACTCCGAGATGCTTGCTTTAGTCCATAGATGGATCGCTGAAGCTAGCATACCTTGTCAGCATCCTTAGGATAGACAAAACCCTTTGGTTGTATCATATTCAACTCTTCTTCAATGTTGCTATTGAGGAACACAGTTTTGACATCCATCTGCCATATCTCATAGTCGAAATATGCAGTAATTGCTAACATAATCCTAACTGACTTTAGCGTAGCTATGGGAGAGAATGTCTCATCGTAGTTAACTCCTTGAATTTGTCGAAACCCCTTTGTGACAAGTCGAGCTTTATAGACGGTTACATTACCATCAGCATCAGTTTTCCTTTTGAAAATCCATTTATTCTCCATGGACTTTCGGTCGTGAGGTAAGTCCACCAAGTTCCAAACCTGGTTTTCGTACAGGGATTCCATCTCGGATTTCATGGCTTCTAACCATTTGTTCGAATCCGGGCTCATCATCGCTTCTTAATACATCGCAAGGTCATCAATTTCATCAACCATGAAATTCACAACAGGATTTCCATACATCTCGGGAGCTGCACGCGTCCTGCTAGACCTACGAGGTTCGGTAGTATTCTCTTTCAGAGCTTCATGATCGTTATCATTAGTTCCCTCGTCATTTGGTGAAGATAACTCCGGAACGACTTCCGGCGCTGCGCTACTCGCCATATTATGAAGAGAAGGTTCTACAACCTCTTTGAGTTCTACCTTCTGACTACACACACCTTTCGCGAGAAACTCTTTCTCTAGAAAGGATCCATTCTTGGCAACGAAAAACTTGCCCTCGGATCTGTGATAGAAGGAATACCTAATACGTCGGAAACGTATCTATAATTTTTTATGCTCCATGCTTGTTTAGTATCTACTTTGCTTTGCTTTGTCTACACTTTGAGGTGCTTTTTACATGTTTTCTGGTACTAACCTATTAACAAGTTGCCACAGTGTCAGTTGCCTGTTTTCTGCTGTTTTTGGTTCCAGAAAAGCTAGTAAGGAAATATTCTCGGAATTGGACGGGACAAACGTCAAAGTCAATTACTTTCCATGGGGAACAAGAACTCCAGAGGGGATACGAAGAGGCATGCCAGGGCAGCCACCCCCCCCTAAGCGCGGGTGGGCCCTGCCCCGCGCCTAGGCAGGGTGTGGGGCCCCTGGCCACCTCCTTGGCCTCCCCCTTCGCCTATAAGAAGGCCCCGATATCTAAACCCTAAACACCCGATCAATATTCGATGAAACCTTGTGTAGCCGCCGCCACCGTCGTCCCTAGATCAGGGGGATCTGAAGTTCTTCCCGGCACCCTACCGGAGGCCTTCTCTCCGGTATGATGCATGAGTAGTTCCACCTTGGACTATGGGTCCATGTAGTAGCTAGATGGTTGTATTTCCTCCTTTGTGCTTTCATGTATAGATCTTGTGAGCTCCATTCATGATCAAGATCTAATCTATTTGTAATCATGCATGTTGTGTTTGCGGGGATCTGATGGATATTGAGATTATTATGTTGGTTTGATTAATTGTTTTGTCTTTATGATTCTATCATGTCTGTGTTGTTTGTGATCTTGCATGCTCTCCGTTGTTAGTAGCTATCTTGGCCAAGTAGTTGCTAGTGACTCTAAGAGGGGTATTTATGCTCGATAGTGGGTTCATGCCTCTAGTTTCCAAGGGAACTGACAGAAATCTCTTCGGTTGTAGATGTTCTATTGCTATTCGGGAGAAAACAACGGTCTCTTGTTCATGGAACATGTGGACTTTTTACCTTACACACTTTGCTTAAAGCAGTTGTCTATTTCTTGCAACTTAATACTGGAGGGGGTTCGGATGATAACCTGAAGGTGGACTTCTAGTCATAGATGCAGTTATATGGCGGTCTATATATCTTGTTGTATTGCCCAATTGAATCTCATAGGATCTTTCTGACTAGTAATTGCATTGTTATGCCTTGCTCAGTTCCTGTCAATTTCCCTGCTGTAATTTGTTTACCATTCATGACATGTTGTTTATCTAAGGAGAGCACCTCTAGTGAACTATGGACCCATGTCCAATCTTTACCATTGATACATCTTCCACTTTTACTTGTTTACTTGCTGCAAACCATTACCTTCCACACCATATGTTTAATCCTTTGTTACAGCAAACAGGTGAGCTTGACAACCTCACTGTTCGTTGGGACAAAGTCTTGAGTTTGTGTTGTGCAGGTCTCCATGTTGTTTGCAACACCTGTGTGACGTTTCCTTCCTCCTTCTGGTTCGATAACCTCGGTCTCAACTGAGGGAAAACTTGTTAATGTGCTCTTCACACCCTGCCCTTGGGGTTACCAACAAAGTGCCACGTCGAGCACTGTCAATACCCAATAGTTTCCTTAGGGTATCCTATGAAGACGCATTTTTCCGCTTTGGGTTCGAGTTTATCCGGTTGAAGTTTCTTCACATAAACATCGCATCCCCAAACTTTAAGAAATGACAGCTTAGATTTGTTTCCAAACCACAATTCATACGGTGTCTTTTCAATGGATTTATATGGTGCCCGATTTAAAGTGAATGCAACAGTTTCTAGTGCATAACCCCAAAATGATAGTGGCAAATCCGTCAGAGACATCATAGATCGAACCATATCTAGTAAAGTACGATTACGACGTTCCGACACACCATTTCGATGTGGTGTTCCGGCAGGTGTGAGTTGTGAAACTATTGTAGGGGTTCGTAGCATGGAAAACAAAATTTTTCTATCGCATACAAACAAACAAGCCAAGATCTATCTACTAGATTGTAGCAACGAGTCGTTTGGAATAACTTACCCTCGAAGATTCCAAAGCGGTTAACGAGCAGATTCTCGGGTGATGTAGTCGACACTTCCGATCTCAAGATCGCGTAGACGATCCTTCCGGCGCCACGCTCCGGCAAGAGCCGCTCATGTCGGTCACACCTTCGATTGACGAAGACCTTCCTCTCCTTGTTCCAAAGAAAGCAGGAAGTTGTAGCACTCTCGCGATTCCGAAGACAACGGCGTGGTACCTAAGTAGAGGGAAATCCCGCAGGCTTCGCCTTAAGCGGCAAGTAGTATGGTGGAGCTTATGAGAGAGGCTATTAGTGGTCTAGTAATTAGACACACCAATTAGAAGGATCTAAATCAATTAGAAGGCTCTAAACCGCAGGCTAAAGCAATTAGAAGCTCTAAACCAAAACGGCTCTAAACCGGAGGTAGAAGATAGGAACTTGTGTATCTCTAGGAGGAGCACTGCCCCTCCTTTTATGGGAGGAGGGGCCTTGGCGCGCCAGGGAGGGAGGGAGTCCCTCCCCAACTCGGCCTAGGGCTGGCGCCGGCCTGGAGGAGTCCAACTCCTCCTCCAGGTTGGTTCCAACTCCTCTTGCTTGTTTCCCACAGTTTCTTGTTTTGGCAGTTTGACTTTTCTGTTTTAGGATTCAATTTAATCCTTTATTTGGGACAGCAAAAACACTTAGTACATGATGCAATCATTCCAACAATTAATGACACATTCATGTACCCCTCCCCCCCGGAGTGCCGGACAATCCGGAACCTTCTAGAACATTCCCCGAAAACACCTAATCATTCCAACTCCAAACGGGACTTTCCTTATATGAATCTTATTCTCCTGACCATTCCGGATCACCTCGTGATATCCCGGATCCCATCCGAGACTCAACAACATTCGTCTTTCTCATAATACCATAACTACTCAAAACAACGTCAATCCTTAAGTGTGTCTCCCTACGGTTCGTGAATTATGCGGACATGATCGAGACACTTCTCCAACAATAACCAATAGAGGAATCTGGAAATTCATATGGCTCCCACATATTTCTACGATTACTTTGCGATCGAATGAACCACTTACATACGATACCAATTTCCCTTTGTCTCACGATATGTTACTTATCCGAGGTTATGATCGCCGGTATCTCGCATACCTAGTTCAACCTCACATCGATAAGTACTCTTTTCTCGCTCCGTGATATGTGATCCCTTGTGACCAAGTCACATGCTTGCAAGCTAATTGGATGACATTCCACCGAGAGGGCCCAGTATATCTATCCGTCATGTGGATGGACAAATCCCACTCTTGATCCATGTGTCTCAACCAATACTTTCCTAACACTCAATGACACCTTTATAACCACCCGTTAGGTGTGGTGTTTGATGTCATCAAAGCATCCATCCGTAAAGGTGATATGCTTGATCTCATGGTCAAGGAATTAGGTTACTATGTATCGAAAGCATATAGCAATTGAACTATTGAAATGACTTGATCTTTATGCTACGCTTATCTATAGGAGTATGTCCATCACATCATTCTCCTAATGATATGACCCGTTGTTAATAACATCTCTATGTTCATGATCAGTAAACCATGATCATATATTAACCAACAAGCTAGTTTAACAAGAGGCTTTACTAGGGACTCTTATTTTAGTTTACAAATCACACAAGTATTAATGTTTCCGGTTAATACAATTTTAGCATGGTATGTAAACATTTATCATAAGTGTGAAGATATGATAATAACCACTTTATTATTGCCTCTTGGGCATATCTCCAACAGTCTCCCACTTGCACTAGAGTCAATAATCTAGTTTCAAACCTTTGTGTATTCAACACCTATGGCTTTCTGGTGTTGTATGTACACGATTGCTAGTGGTCAACTGATCTCCGGATCTGACACTTCCAGGTCCGTGTGTAATTGCATGTCTTTGCGTCTCTACGCATCACTTATTCTCTAATGAGATGGCTTTGTATGAATTTGGTCATTTGGTGTGACCTTTAGTTCTTTGGGGTTAAAACATGTTGATAATATTGTCGCACAATATATCTTCATAGTATTATCCCTCTGTGAACTACACCTAGTTTGATAACAAACTTCTTGACACAAATGCCCTCTTTCGCTGCTATAATAGCAGCCATATACTTAGCCTTTTGTTGTAGTATCTGTCACAATTTCTTAACTTTGGAAATCATCCAAATCCATTATGGAACTCACTTTCCATTATATTGTGCCACCCTTAGTTTAGATTGAGATAAACTTAATTTGTACTTTGTGACAAAACTAGTATCAATGTAGTACTTTTACAATGAACTAACCATCTATTTGTCACTTCTACAAATATTATACTCTTAGTTCTTCCAAAAGATCATAAGAATATCCTTACTATTGTCCAATGATCATCTTACGAATCATTCTGATATATGCTCACAACATTTAGAGCATAGGACATATCTGGATTTGTACATATCACAGTATGATATAAATACTCTTTGTGATTTTATACATCAAGTATCAATCTATACTTGATCATTTGTTTTACTTTACCAAATGTCAATACACTTGAATATATCATCAACATTGAACTTATTCAATCCTTTCTGTGTGACAAGAACCTCTCTTGTAGTTTCTATATTGAACTCATTCAATATCTTGTCTATGTACTTCTGGCACAACCATATTAGCGTCTATTGATGCCAAATATTTGGGTTTTGCCTAATTCTTAATATATGTTAATAAAAGATACATCTTTTCTAATCAACAATATGTCCTCCACATAATGTATTAGAAACATGTCTTAGCGCTCCCACTTAATTTCTTGCAAATGCAAGCATCTTCATTGTCTCTAATGAACTTTTAAACTCTTTTAACAGTTTCATCATAGTGAAGATTCCAACTCCGCGATGCTCACTTTAACCATTGAAGTTTGCATATGCTTTTAGCATCCTTTGAATTAACAAAACCCTATGGACCGTGTTATGCACATGTCCTAGGTAACGATTCTATTAGAAGAACTTGTTTTGTTTATTCAACTACCATATAGCAAATTATATGTAGTGATTGCTACATTAATCCGTCTAGACTAAATATCACTATGACAGATCAAATCTTGTCATAGTCAACCTTTGAACATTGTTGTGAACTCTTTCCCAATATGTCGACTATTTCATAGATGTGAAACATCCATGTCTATTTCTTTATAGATCCAAACACAACTGTAAGGTCTTACACCTTTCTTGAGGGTCCTTCAAGTTCAAAACTTGATTTTTCGTGTATGGAACTATCACGGATTTTATGGCTTTCAAGCCATTAGACGGAGTCAGGGCCCATCATCGCTTCTTTGCATGTAGTCGGTTCATTATTCTCAAATAATGATTCAACCCTCAAATCTTGGTATTTGATTGTTTATCCGACCTACTTGTTTCAATAGGAACTTGGATCTCCGTGACCACAACCTTTGAGGTACGTGAGCCATGAGCTTTGTTGTTGCCTCCGAACACTTTTCGGTGTCGCAACTCTGCACATATAGCTAAGGTTCTTTAACCTTATCAAAATTCTATTGTCCTCCTACTTAACTTTTCACGAAAAATCCTTCTCAAAGAAACTTGACGCTTAAGTGACAAACACTTTTGTCTCCGATGTTATGGAGGATTACTTAATAGTTATTCAAAATAACATACAAAGACAGGTTCATCCGACTTTGGTTGCACACATCTTTCTTATGCATAGCATACCAATGTTTAAGAAAGGACAACTTGGGTTTTATCCCAAACCATAACCTTATATGGTGTCATTTCAACGGATTATGATGGAGCTCTTTTCAGTGGAAAAACGGTAATCTCTAAAGCTTTTAATCTTTAAAATATAATGGCAGTTTTATAAATTATACCTTTGATCTTACCATGTCAAACAAGGTTTAATTACATATCTCAAACGCTCCATACTCTTATGGTGTTTCGGGAAAATGCAAACCCATGGAACGATTCCATAAATCTTAGGTATTATGCTAAACTCTGTAACTCAAATATCTTCCTTTATGATCTTTATCATAAACTGTTTATATTCTTGTTACAATGATTTTGCACTTCATCTTGAAAGTCTTTGAACTTTTCAAATGTTTCATACTTCATCCTTATTAAGTAAATATTCATATATTCACTCAAATTTTCGGAGAAAGCATATGAAGTTGAAATCCATCGCTCTTGACTACACATAATGGACTTCGTACAACAATATGTACAAATTCCAATAAGCTAGTCATTCGTTCCCTTTCGGCCTATGAACGAAGTTTTAATTATCTCTAGGAAAGTTTCACAAGCGTCATTTGATAAAAATCAAATAGACTCAAAAATTCCATACATATGGAGTTTCTTCATGTTTTCTTTCCAATATAATTTAAACGGCGATGTCACTTCCTAAGTGATCTTTTCAATCAATTTGTCTTTCGACATCTTTAGCACTAGTTTTATGGATGTGATTCCTCCAACGAGATTTGCGAATCATCCATCTTTTATGGATTACAGCAATTATTTGAACAACCCTTTTGTTCTCATAATACCTGATAAAACAAATCTTTGAAGGCAAGCTTTGATGTTTAACGAGCAACACAATAACCCTTTATTTTGTTCTCGATGAACATCATGACATATTCTTTTGCTAGTTACTTAGGCCATTGTAGTTCATGAATTCTGTTGTTTTGTATGACGATTCATACCAACAAATTCAGTATCAAATACTTAAGAACCACATTGTTTAATAAGCAAAGAATATAGCCATAACATGTATATCATCTATATACTTAAATTGAACAATTCTAATCTTGTCTTTTCTGCCATATATTTATGAGATTCTCTTTCAGTATTTCCTTTTCTGTTTGAAAGAATCTATCAATATCAATAGTGGAGTCATACATATGACATATAGTCCAAAGCGTGTATATTTAAATACCAATGTCTTTGGACTTGCACTTTGAAGTAGATCACCATCATCAAATATTTGGTGTTCTTTCAAATTCCTTTCTTTAGTAATCTCTTGGTGTAGTAAACATTTTACCTACATCAAATATTCACCCTTATCATGGAATTGTCCATGATCAAGCTACTGTTAGCTTGTAACGATGAATTTATGAGTATAATGTTGCTATCCAAAACCTTTTGGAGGATTAGGACAACAAGTGTCTCCAACCTTTTGCAAATTCTCATCAAATATGAGAACATGACTTTTGCCATATTATACTCTATCATGTTGCAACCAAAACTTTGTTTCAGATATCACAATATCTTCCACACATCATGGTTTCTAAAATAACTCTTTCAGATCCTAGATAACCTTGATATTAAGAGAATTCTTTGAATATCAAGAATCATGGAGACAAACATGATACTCATATACTAACTCTTGGAATTGTCACTCTTGATTTAATACCAATTATTAAACTTCATGGAGTAACCGGAACTTACTGAAAGTTTGCAATAGGACTTTTAAACTTTAGATTAACACTTCAAAACAATACGATACCCAGAAAGTAGATTAACCAGAATTATATAGTTCTATCATCTCAATTATAACTAAGCGCAAGGTGGTAAACGGATGCCAATGACTACAACAACTATGCAAATTCACTTTGATTTAGTTTATGATAAATTGAGTTCTAATTAATAATTAAATTAATCTAGGTGAACTCCCACCAAAACAATATCCTCACATTGTTTTAGTGATCACACGAACCAAATCCACCACATCAAAACCGATCATCACGAGAGTTGATATAGCTTCAATGGCTAACAATCGACATGTTCATCATATCTACTATATGACTCATGCTCTACCTTTCGTAATCCGTGTTCCCGAGGCCATGTCTGTACATGCTAGGCTCGTCAAGATCAAACCTTAGTTTCGCATGAGCAAATGGCTTGCTCACGTTGTATACACTTGCAGAATCTAGCACACCCGATCATCACGTGGTGTTTCAAAACAACAAGCTTTAGCAACGGTGCTAACTAAGGGTGAACACTTTATGATTTGAAATTCATGTGCATGAGGGATCATCTTATAATGCTACCGTCGTCTACTAAGCAATACAAGATGCATAAAGGATTAACATCACATGCAATTCATAATATGTGATATGATATGGCCTTTCTTCTTTGTGCTTCCGATCTCCATCTTCCAGCATGAACATGATTTCCATCATCACCGGCATTGCATCAAGGTCAATGACGCCTCTCCATGGTTGTCGTCCACCGACTTCAACTATTACAACTACTTTGAATAGACACGCGGATCTTAACATAAATTAAAGACAACCATATGGCTCCTGCCGGTTGCCAACTTACAATAAGGAACATTGCATACATCAAATATAATCACAATCATGGCCATATCACATCATCACACCCGCAAAACAAAGTTAGACGCCTACTTTCTTTGCATGTTTTACGTGGTTTGGGGCTTTCAATAAGTGTCGCGTTCTAACTTACGAACATGAACCACAACATTGATACTAGCATTGTTGATTACCCGTTGTAAATTGGATCTTAACTATGCTAGGAGAAACAGCACCCATAAAGCCACTTATGCAATACAAGTTGCATGTCAAGCGTGGAGCAAGTCTCATGAACGATGTCATGTAAGGTTAGCCCGGCCGCTTCATCCCAACATACCGCAAGATGCAAAGTACACAAAAAGCAATCGACAATAAAGCATCAACGTCCACAATGACCATTGTGTTCTACTCGCAACAGATCTACATATAGACACGGCTCGATACCATCGTAGGGGTTCGTAGCATGGAAAACAAAATTTTCTATCGCATACAAACAAACAAGCCAAGATCTATCTACTAGATTGTAGCAACGAGTCGCTTGGAATAACTTACCTCAAGATTCCAAAGCGGTTAACGAGAGCAGATTCTCGGGTGATGTAGTCAGACACTTCCGATCTCAAGATCGCGTGAGACGATCCTTCCGGCGCCACGTTCCGGCGCCCCAGCAGTCGGTCACATCGCTCGACTGACGAAGACCTTCCTATCCCTTGTTCCAGTGAAGCGGAGGTTGTAGCACTCTCCTCGTGATTCGGCTGTGGCAACGCTGGTACCAAGTAGAGGGAAATCCGCAGGCTTCGCCTTAAGCCGGTGCAGTATGGTGGAGCTTATGAGAGAGGCTATTAGTGGTCTAGTAATTAGACACACCAATTAGAAGGCTCTAAATCAACTAGAAGGCTCTAAACCGCAGGCTAAAGCAATTAGAAGCTCTAAACCAAAACGGCTCTAAACCGGAGGTAGAAGATAGGAACTTGTGTATCTCTAGGAGGAGCACGCCTCCTTTTATGGGAGGAGGGCCTTGGCCAGGAGGGAGGGAGTCCCTCCCAACTCGCCTAGGGCTGGCGCCCGGAGGAGTCCAACTCCTCCTCCAGGTTGGTTCCAACTCCTCTTGCTTGTTTCCCACAGTTTCTTGTTTTGGCAGTTTGACTTTTCTGTTTTAGGATTCAATTTAATCCTTTATTTGGGACAGCAAAAACACTTAGTACATGATGCAATCATTCCAACAATTAATGACACATTCATGTACCCCTCCCCCCCGGAGTGCCGGACAATCCGGAACCTTCTAAAACATTCCTGATGAAAACACCGGAATCATTCCCGAACTCCGAAACGGGACTTTCCTTATATGAATCTTATTCTCCGGACCATTCCGGATCACCTCGTGATATCCCAGATCCCATCCGAGACTCCGAACAACATTCGCTCTCTTTCTCATAATACCATAACTACTCAAAACAACGTCGAATCCTTAAGTGTGTCTCCCTACGGTTCGTGAATTATGCGGACATGATCGAGACACTTCTCCGAACAATAACCAATAGAGGAATCTGGAAATTCATATGGCTCCCACATATTTCTACGATTACTTTGCGATCGAATGAACCACTTACATACGATACCAATTTCCCTTTGTCTCACGATATGTTACTTATCCGAGGTTATGATCGTCGGTATCTCTGCATACTTAGTTCAACATCGTTACTGATAAGTACTCTTTTCTCATTCCCGTGATATGTGATCCCTTGTGACCAAGTCACATGCTTGCAAGCTAATTGGATGACATTCCACCGAGAGGGCCCAAAGTATATCTATCCATCATGTGGATGGACAAATCCCACTCTTGATCCATGTGTCTCAACCAATACTTTCCGAACACTCAATGACACCTTTATAACCACCCAGTTACGGTGTGGTGTTTGATGTCATCAAAGCATCCATCCGGTAAAGGTGATATGCATGATCTCATGGTCGAAGGAATTAGGTTACTATGTATCAGAAAGCATATAGCAATTGAACTATTGAAATGACTTGATCTTTATGCTACGCTTATCTATAGGAGTATGTCCATCACATCATTCTCCTAATGATATGACCCTGTTGTTAATAACATCTCTATGTTCATGATCAGGACACCATGATCATATATTAACCAACAAGCTAGTTTAACAAGAGGCTTTACTAGGGACTCTTATTTTAGTTTACAAATCACACAAGTATTAATGTTTCCGGTTAATACAATTTTAGCATGGTATGTAAACATTTATCATAAGTGTGAAGATATGATAATAACCACTTTATTATTGCCTCTTGGGCATATCTCCAACAACTATTCCACACTCTTTCATATGTGTGCTAAACTCATAACTTAGATACTCACCTCCACGGTCGGACCGTAGAAATTTGATGTTTCTATTACGATGATTTTCCACTTCACTCTGAAACTCCTTGAATTTCTCAAAGGTTTCAGACTTGTGTTTCATCAAGTAGATATAACCGTATCTACTCAAATCATCCATGAAGTAACAAAATAACGATATCCACCTCACGCCGACACACTCATTGGACCAGACACATCAGAATGTATGATTTGCAATAAATCTATCGCCCGTTCCATTGAACCGGAAAACGACGTTCTAGTCATCTTGCCCATAAGGCATGGATCACATGTATCAAATGATTCGAAATCAAGTGATTCCAAAAGTCCATCTGAATGGAGCTTCTTCATGTGTTTAGCGCCAATATGACCTAGACGACAGTGCCACATATATGCAAATATATCATCATTAAGTTTAATCCTTTTAGCATCAACATTATGAATATGTGTAAAACTATTATCGAGATCCAATAGAAATAAACCATTCATCATCGGTACATGAACATAAAAGATTTCATTCATATAAATAGAACAACCATTGTTCTCGGATTTAAATGAATAACCACTACGCATCAAACATAATCCGGATACAATGTTCATTCTCAGTGCTGGCAGAGATAACAATTATTCAAGTTTATAACTAATCCCGATGGTAAGTGTAGAGGTAGCATTCCGACGGCGATCATATCAACGCTTGATCCATTGCTGACACACATTTGGATCTCACGTACGCTTGCTAGCGGTCGCTTGTTCCGCAGCCCCTGATTCGAGTTACAAATATTAGAAACTAAACCGGTATCAAATACCCAGGTGCTACTACGAGTAATAGTCAAGTACACATCAATAACATGTATATCATATATACCTTTATTTGCCTTGCCGGCCTTCTTGTGTGCCAAATACTTGGGGCAGTGGCGCTTCCAGTGGCCAGTCCCCTTGCAATAATAGCACTGGATATCAGACTTAGGGCCAACTCGGGGTTTCTTTTCAGGCACGGCAACCGGCTTGCCGCCCTTCTTTCCCTTATGTTTACCCTTCTTGTCTTTCTTGAAACCAGTGGTCTTATTGATCATCAACACTTGATGTTCTTTCTTGATCTCCACTTCTGCAGTTTTAAGCATTGACAGAAGCTCGGGGAGAGACTTCTTCATGCCTTGCATGTTATAGTTCATCACGAAGCTCTTATAGCTAGGTGGCAGAGACTGGAGAACACGATGGATGCCTAAGTCAATGGGAATCGTTATTCCCATGGACACAAGCTTATCGGTGTAAGTCGACATCTCGAGTACATGCTCACTTACGGAGTTGTTCTCTTCCATCATGCAGCTAAAGAACTTTTCTGAAGCATTATAACTCTCTATAGCAGCATGGGTGTCAAAAATCATTTTCAACTCACCCATTGTATCAAAATCATTGCCATTTTTGAAACGCTTTCGATGTTCTGGCTCTAGCCCATACAATATGCCGCAATGAACTAAGTTGTGGTCCTCCTGAGTCTGATACACATTATTTTCCTTGTCAGGGGCATCATCGAATGGTGGGGGGCCTAGCAGCGCTTCTAGCACATATTGCTTTTGTGCAGCAGTGAGGAGAATCCTCAAATTCATGGCCCAATCGGTAAAGTTGCGACCGTTTGTTGCAAGTTTCTCTTTCTCCATGAACACATTGAAATTAAAAGCAGGTGGTGCCATCTACAACAGAATTTGTAAAGTTTATACTAAGTTTATTATAGATTGAGTTCAAATAATCTAAATTAAGAATGAAATCACACTCAAAAACAACATCCCTCGTGCCTTTTTGGTGATTACATGAACCAAATCCACTACACCAAGTCCGATCATCATGTGAGTCGGTGTAGCTTCAAAGGCGAGCATCAAATGGGCATCATATCTTTCATATGACTCATGCTTGACCTTTCGGTCCCTGTTCTGAGGCCATGTCTATACATGCTAGGCTCGCCAAGTAAGAACCTTAGTATTCGCGTGTGTACACTGTCTTACACCAGAAATATGATCGTGGATCCAAGAACACCTGATCATCACGTGATGTCTTGGAGCGACGAAACATAATCGGTGCATACTTAAGGGAGAACACATTTTTATCTTGATATCTAAATGAGGGATCATCTTATTATGCTAGTAAAATGCCAAACAAGCAATACAAGATGCAACAAACATCACATGTTAATAAGTGAAATGATATGGTTCTTTCACTTGATCTCCATCATGTACATCGTGGTATGATCCTCATCATTCCTTTATGTGTAAGGACAAGGTCTATGGAAATTACACGTTATGTGTGTTGTAAGAGTATCGACTTATACTTTTACTTACAACATCACCATATCATGACACTAGCCCAGCAACAATCTAAACTAGACGCCTCTAATTTATCCATTTCAAGTTTTACGTGGCTTAGGGCTTTCGAAGATATAACCGTTCTTACCTACGAACATGAACCATAACGAGGATAACCAAATTGTTGACAACTCGTTGCAAATTAGATATTGACTATAGTAGGAGAGACAGACACCCGCTAGCCACTTATGCAAAACTAGTTGCATGTCAAGCGTGGAACATGTCTCATGTGCGAGGACATGTAAAGTTTGTCTGTGCCGCTTCATCCCCATTATGCCACCAATATCCAAAGTAAAACTAAGAAGAAATAACATGATCATCATCGCCCACATATACATATGTGTACTACCCGTGCAAAGCATCTATGCATAGATCCGGCTATGATACCATTGTAGGGTTCGCAGCATAGAAAACAAAAAAATTCCTATGATGGGAACAACTATGTACCAAGATCTATCTAATAGATACAAGCAACGGGCGGATATACATCCGTAGAGAACATATCCTTGAAGACCGACAAATCTTAACGAGGTTGAACTCGTGGTTGATGTAGCCGAACTCTTGTCGATCTCAAGATCGAGGGAAGTCCTAGCGCCGCAAATCAGTGGCGCATCCGTGCTCGCACACACGTCCGAGGCACCGAGCAACCTCCGCCTCCTCGCTCCAGCGATGCAGCGGAAGCACAACTCTTTCTTGCCGAAAAGCCACCGGGAACATGTATCTCGCTAGTCCGAGACCATGGGGGGTAAATACTAGAGGGGGAGAGAGATCCTTCACGAGGAGGTATGAGTGAGAAGTGAGGGAGGGGGCTCCTTTTATAGGAGGAGGGGGAACCCCCAAGGGGGTGGCCGGCGTATGGGGCTTCCCCCTTACCCTCCCTCCATTCATGTGGGTGGAAGCTCCACTCACAAAATGCCCCTTCAATTTTCTCCACTCAAAATCCCATTAAATTTCCACCAAATTTAATGCAAACTCTCATTAAATAAAACTCCTTTTATTTATTCAGAATTTTTTCAATTACTTTAATGACAAACATTAACATATAACCCCATGATAGTATTTCATTTCACATGCAGAAACACTTTCTGCAATTTCACCAGAAACCAGTTTCGGTATTTAGTGAAATAAATTCATGTGCTTTGTTATTCTTTTCAGCATGAAACTATTTGCTCCAAATGGTGTCAGTGTCTCTTAAGTGTGTCACTCTATGGTTCGCGAATAATGCGGGCATGATCGATACCCCTCTCAGATCAATAATCAGAAGCGAGACCTGGAGATCCATACTGACTCCCACACATTCAACGATGACTTTCTTGCGATCATAAGAACCTTTTACGCTAGTATCTTAATCCCTTTGTCTCGCGATACATTACATGTACGAGATTCAATCACCGGTATCTCCATACCTAGTTTGATCTCGTTACTGACAAGTACTCTTTTCTCGTTCCCGTGATATAACATTCTAGTGATCAAATCACTTGCTTGCAAGCTAATACATGTGATATCACGGAGAGGGCCCAGAGTATATCTATACATCATAGGGATGGACAAATTCCACTCTTGATCCATGGGCCTCAACATAACACTTTAGTAGTACTGAACCCATCTTTATAATAACCCTGTTACGGTGTGACGTTTGATGTTATCAAGATACTCTTCCAGTGTTAGTGATTGACATGATCTCATGGTCTAAGGATTACGATTACTTCATATGATGTTATAGCAATATAAACTCAATGACTTTGATCATAATGCTATACTTCGGATGAATATTCATCACACCATTCCAATAATGTTGTGACCTTGTTATTAACAACATATAATGTCTATGATCAGGAAACCTTGATCATCTTGTTAATCAACGAGCTAGTGTATAAGAGAGGTATAACTAGGAACTTTCTGTTTGTTTATTAAACACACATATATTAACGTTTCCGTATTAATATAATTATAGCATGCAAAATAAATAAATATCATATACTTGGAATACATAATAACCACTTTATTATTGCCTCTCAGGGCATATTCCCTTCAACAAGATCTAGACATGAAAGCACAAAGGAGGAGATACAACTATCTAGCTACTACATGGACCCGTAGTCCAAGGTGGAACTACTCACGCTTCATACCGGAGGCTGGCATGATGAAGAAGAAGGCCTCCGGGATGATCTCCCCTCCGTCAAGGTGCCGGGAAGAGCTTTAGATCCCCCCGATCTAGGGACGATGGTGGCAGCGGCTACAGATGGTTTCGTGGAATATTGATCGGGTACTTAGGGTTTAGGTGTCGGGGATTCTTATAGGTGAAGAGGGAGGCCGAGGGGGTGCCCGAGGCGTCTTCACCCCCAGGCCGGGGTGGGCCCACCCACGTGGACAGGGGTGTGGCCCCCTCGAGGCCCTCCTCCGTCTCTTCTTCTGGCTCCGTGTTCCCCACGGTAAAATATTGACTATGGCATTTGTACCATCCAATTCTGAGAATATTTATTTTCTGCCTTTCTGGAACCAAAAATGGAAGAAAACAGGCAAATGGCACTATGGCATCTTATCAATAGGTTAGTACCAGAAAACATATAAAAACACCTCAAAGTGTAGACAAAGAAAAGCAATGTAGATACTAAACAAGCATGGGACATAAAAAATTATAGATACGTTTCCGATGTATCAAGCATCCCCAAGCTTAACTCCTGCTCGTCCTCGAGTAGGTAACTGATAAAAAATAATTTTTGAGGTGACATGCACCATCAAAATCAGGATCAAACCATTTGCAAGCATTGAAAGCTAGGATCAAAGAACTCTAAACATGAGCATGAAATATGGAGTTCTAACAATAAGACAAAGTAACTATGCATGAAACATGAAAGGCTACAAACAAAGATCATGAATATAACATGCATTGAAAAACGTTTATTTGTTTCACATACAGAAAACATGGCATAGTGGCAATCAACTTGTCCCTCATAGAGTAGCCAATATATGCATATGATACCTTCAAAGTTCATAAGAGTGACTAGATACAAATAGCACAAGGACAAGCAATATCAATAATATGCCTCAATCAATAAGTTTTGGGACAATGCACACAGAACTAAGAATGGCAATTATGATCTCTTAACTGGTGCCTAAAGATAGAATGTGGAGACTCAATATAATAGTGGAAGAAAGTCCCTTTATAAAGGGAAGCAGGGATTTCAAGTTTCAAAAAGATCTTCCAAAAATTATGGTACATGTTAGCTTTCAGCCCTCATTGCCCCTATCATAAGCATCTTGAAGTGATTAAGGTTAAAGTGAACAAACTATGGAGTATATGCTTGACAAAGTATAAGTTGGAAATATCATGTCCCTTGAATACGAGGGTGTAGGGGTTCGTAGCATGGAAAACAAAATTTTCTATCGCATACAGACAAACAAGCCAAGATCTATCTACTAGATTGTAGCAACGAGTCGATGGAATAACTCACCCTCAAAGATTCCAAAGTGTTTAACGAGAGCGCATTCTCGTGGGTGATGTAGTCGTACTCTTGTCGATCTCAAGATCGCGTAGACGATCCTTCCGGCGCTGCGTTCCGGCAGCGCTTTTGCAGTCGGTCACACGTTCGGTACTCGACGAAGACCTTCCTCTCCTTGTTCCAGCAGGCAGCGGAGGTTGTAGCACTCTCCTCGCGATTCCGGCAGCACAACAGCGTGGTACCGAAAGTAGAGGGAGATCCGCAGGCTTCGCCTAAGCGGGCGAGTATGGTGGAGTATGAGAGAGAGCTATTAGTGGTCTAGGATTAGACACGCCAATTAGAAGGCTCTAAACCGCAGACTAGAGCAATTAGAAGCTCTAAACCAAACGGCTCTAAACCGGAGATTAGAGGATAGGAACTTGTGTGTCTAGAGGAGGAGCCCTGCCCTCCTTTTATAGGTGGGAGGGGCGCCAAGGGAGGAGTCCCTCCCAAGTCGGCCTTGGTTGGCCGGCTTGGAGGACTCCTCCCCCAAGTTCAACCACCTCTTGCTTGTTTCCCACAGCTTCCTCCCACGCTTTCCCTGTTTTCCACTTCTGTTTTAGCGCTTGACTTTCAACCGCAGTTTGACTTTTCAGTTTTGGAACAGCAAGAACACTTAGTACATGATGCAATCATTCAATATGTAATGACACATTCATGTACCCTCCCCCGAGTGCTTGGGACAATCCGAACCTTCTAGAACATTCGATGAAAACACTGAATCATTCCCGAACTCAAACGGGACTTTCCTTATATGAATCTTATTCTACGGACCATTCCGGATCACCTCGTGATATCCGGATCCTCTCGAGACTCGAACAACATTCGGTCTCTTTCTCATAATACCATAACTACTCAAACAACGTCGAATCCTTAAGTGTGTCTCCCTACGGTTCGTGAATTATGCGGACATGATCGAGACACTTCTCGAACAATAACCAATAGAGGAATCTGGAAATTCATATGGTTCCCACATATTTCTATGATTACTTTGTGATCGAATGAACCACTTACATACGATACCAATTTCCCTTTGTCTCACGATAGTTTACTTATCCGAGGTTATGATCGTCGGTATCTCTGCATACCTAGTTCAACCTCGTTACTGATAAGTACTCTTTTCTCGTTCCCGTGATATGTGATCCCTTGTGAGCCAGTCACATGCTTGCAATCTAATTGGATGACATTCCACCGAGAGGGCCCAGAGTATATCTATTTGTCATATGGATGGACAAATCCCACTCTTGATCCATGTGTTTCAACCAATACTTTCCGAACACTCAATGCCACCTTTATAGCCACCCAGTTACGGTGTGGTGTTTGATGTCATCAAAGCATCCATCCGTTAAAGGTGATATGCATGATCTCATGGTCGAAGGAATTAGGTTACTATGTATCAGAAAGCATATAGCAATTGAACTATTGAAATGACTTGATCTTTATGCTATGCTTATCTATAGGAGTATGTCCACCATATCATTCTCCTAACGATATGATCTTGTTGTTGATAACATCTCAATGTTCATGATAGGTAAACCACAATCATTAATCAACCAACAAGCTAGTGAAGTATAGAGGCTATACTAGGGACTTCAAATTAAGTTTACAAATCACACAAGTATTAATGTTTCCTTGTTAATACTATTATAGCATGAATGTAAACATTTATCATAAACACAAAGATATAATAATAACTATATTTATTATTGCCTCTAGGGCATATCTCCAACAGTCTCCCACTTGCACTAGAGTCATCTAATCGAGATTAGATGGTAATATACCGAACACCCATGGCAGTTTGGTGTTGGTCATGTTTTGCCTTCGGGAGAGGTTTAGTCAACGGATCCGCCACATTCAGATCTGTGTGTACTTTGCAAATTTTTATATCCCCATCCTGGATATGTTCTCGAATAGCGTGAAAATGCAGCTTGATATGCTTCTTGTGTGACCTTGGTTCTTGCGCATTGGCTATGGCTCCCATGTTATCACAGAGATAGACATTGGGTCCAGTAGCACTAGGAACCACACCCAGCTCTGTAATGAACTCTTTCATCCATATCGCTTCTTGTGAAGCCTCAAGCAGCCATGTATTCCGATTCATTGAAGATCTCGCCACAACGCTTTGCTTTGCACTCCTCCGACTAATCTGCACCATTCAAAATAAATCATTATCCAGTTGTGATTTAGAATCATCCGGATCGGTGTTCCAACTAGCATCGGTGTAACCATTAACAACGAGTTGTTCATCACCTCCATAAGAAAGAACCATATCCTTAGTTCTTCTCAAGTACTTAAGGATGTTTTTGACCGCTGTCCAATGATCCACTCCTGGATCACTTTGATATCTGCTAGTTAAACTAACAGCATATGCAATGTCGGGTCTAGTACATAGCATGGCATACATTAGAGATCCTATGGCTGAGGCATAGGGAGTCTTACTCATCCTTTCTCTATCTTTTGCCGATGTCGGACTTTGAGTTTTACTCAGGGTCGTATTGGGAAACATGGGAAAGAACCCTTTCTTGCTTTCTTCCATTACAAACCTCTTTAGAACTTTGTCCAAATATGTACTCTGTGACAATGATATTTGGCGTTTCGATCTATCTCTATAAATCTTTATGCCTAATATGTAAGTCGCGCCAAGATCCTTCATTGAAAAACTATTATTCAAATATTCCTTGACACTATTAAGAAGGTCTACATCATTCCCAATCAACAATATGTCATCCACATATAGTATTAAGAATGCTATAGAGCTCCCACTCACTTTCTTGTAAATACAAGCTTCTCTATAAGTTTGTATAAAACCAAAACTTTTAATCACCTTATCAAAACGTTGATTCCAACTTTGGGATGCTTGCTTCAATCCATAGATGGACCGTTGAAGTTTGCATACCTTGTTAGCATCTTTAGGATCGACAAAACCTTTGGGTTGCATCATATACAACTCTTCATCAATATCTCCATTGAGGAATGTTGTTTTGACATCCATCTGCCATATCTCATAATCATAATATGCAGCGATTGCTAACATAATCCTCACAGACTTTAGCTTCGCTACTAGTGAGAAAGTCTCATCGTAGTCAACTCCTTGAATTTGTCGAAACCCTTTTGCGACAAGTCGAGCTTTATAGACAGTAACATTACCATCAGCATCTGTTTTCTTCTTGAAAATCCATTTGTTCTCGACAGCCTTTCGGCCATCCGGTAAGTCCACCAAAGTCCATACTTGGTTTTCGTACATGGATCCAATCTCGGATTTCATGGCTTCTTGCCATTTATTGGAATCTGGGCTCATCATCGCTTCCTCATATGTCTCGAGGTCATCGGTGTTGTCTACCAACATGACACTCATAACGGGATCATACCAATATGGAGTGGTACGAGTTCTCGTTGACCTCCGAGGCTCTGTAGTAACTTCAGCCGAAGTTTCATGATCACCATCATTAGCTTCCTCTCGTATTGGTGCAGGCACCACAGGAACTTCTTCCGGTGCTGCGCTACTCGCAATTTCGAGAGAAGGTTAGACAACCTTGTCGAGTTCTACTTTCCTTCCAGTCACTTCTTTCGAGAGAAATTCTTTCTCTAGAAAGGATCCATTCTTGGCAACGAAGATTTTGCCTTCGGATCTATGATAGAAGGTATACCCAATAGTTTCCTTCGGTATCCTATGAAGACGCATTATTTCGCTTTGGGTTCAAGCTTGTCCGGTGTAACTTCTTTACATAGGCTTCGCATCCCCAAACTTTAAGGAACGACAATTTAGGTTTCTTCCCAAACCATAATTCATACGGTGTCGTTTCAGCGATTTAGACGGTGCCCTATTTAAAGTGAATGCGGCTTTCTAATGCATAACCCCAAAATAATAGCGGTAAATCTGTAAGTGACATCATAGAACGAACCATATCTAAGAGAGTTCGATTACGACGTTCGGACACACCATTACGCTGTGGTGTTCCGGTGTCAATCAGGAAAGTATTCCGCATTTCTTCAAATGCTCGCCAAACTCTCGTAACTTAGATATTCACCTCCACGATCGTAACGTAGAAATTTAATCTTCTTGTTACGTTGATTCTCTACCTCACTTTGAAAAACTCCTTAAACTTCTCGAAAGTTTCGACTTATGTTTCATGAAATAGATATACCCATATCTACTCAAGTCATCCGTGAAGGTAAGAACATAACGATAACCACTGCGATGCTACACTCATTGGACCACACATCGGTATGTATGATTTCCAATAAGTCCGTAGCTCGCTCCATCATACCGTAAATGGAGTCTTAGTCATTTTCCCATCAGACATGCTTCGCATCTTTCAAGTGATTCAAAATCAAGTGATTCAAGAAGTCCATCGGAATGGAGTTTCTTCATACGCTTCACTCCAATGTGACCAAGACGACAATGCCACATATAGGTCGAATTATCGCTTGATTTCAAACGTTTAGCCTCAATGTTGTTGATATGTGTATTTCCACTATCGAGATTCAATAAGAATAGACCATCTATCAAAGGTGCATGTGCATAAAACATATTACTCATATAAATCGAACAACCATTATTCTCTGATTTAAACAAGTAACCGTCTCGCAATAAACAAGATCCCGATATAATGTTCATGCTTAACACAGGCACTAAATAACAATTATTTAAGTATAAAACTAATCCCGATGGTAGATGAAGGGGTAGCGTGCCGACCGCGATCACATCAACCTTTGATCCGCTTCCCACGCGCATCGTCACCTCGCTCTTCGCTAGCTTCCGCTTATTCTGCGGCTTTGTTTGAGTTACAAATATGAGCAACCGAACCAAGATCAAATACCGAGCACTACTACGAGTACTAGTGAGATACACATCAATAACATGTATATCGATATACCTTTCTTCTTGATGTTGCCGTTCTTGAGATCCGCCAAGTACTTTGGGCAATTCCGCTTCGGTGACCTTCTCCCTTGCGGTAAAGCACTCGATGTCGGGCTTGGCTCCTTTGGTCTTCTTCGCCAGCGTGATAACTTTCTTACCACCCTTCTTGAAGTGTCCCTTTTGCTTAGACTTGCCTTTCTTGAGTTTGGTGGTCTTATTGACCAACAACACTTGCTTCTCTTTCTTGATCTCCACTTCTGCAGATTTCAACATGGCAAAGAGTTCTGGCAACGTCTTGTTCATGTTCTGCATGTTGTAGTTCATCACAAAGTTCTTGTAACTTGGTGGTAGTGATTGGAGGACACGGTAAATCCCCAAAGCATTAGGAATCACTATACCCAAGCTTTGAAGTTTGTTTGCGTGCCCAGACATCTTAAGCACATGCTCACTGACGGAGCTGCCTTCTTCCATCTTGCGGTTAAAGAACTTTTTGAAGCCTCATAGCTTTCAATTGCATGAGTCTCAAAATCAATTTGAGATCCTCGACAATATCATATGGGTCTGACTCTTCAAACCTTTTACAAGCTCCGATTCTAAACCATACAAGATAGCACATGAACTATGGAGTACCGATTCTTCCGAGCAAGGTAAACATTCTTTACTTCATCGGAAGCATCACCGCAGTGGGTCACCATGTGCATCCAAAGACATAGGTCAAATTACCACCGTGAGGACAATCCTCAAATTGCGGAACCAATCCGAAGTTGCTTCCATTGTTTTCAACTTTTCTTTCTCTAGGAGCATTAAAATTGATGGTAGGGGCTGCCATTGATCTACAACATATTTGCAATAGTTTAGACTAAGTTTATGACAAATTGAGTTCAAATTAATTAATGAAATTAAACTAGGTGAACTCCCACTCAAAACAATATCTCTCACATTGTTTTAGTGATCACACGAACCAAATCCACTACATCAACACCGATCATCACGAGAGTTGATATAGTTTCAATGGCGAACAATCGTCATGTTCATCATATCTACTATACGATTCATGCTTTACCTTTCGGTGATCCGTGTTCCGAGACAATGTCTGTACATGCTAGGCTCATCAAGATCAAACCTTAGTTTCTGCATGAGCAAATCTGGCTTGCTCACGTTGTATACACTTGCATAATCTAACACACCCGATCATCACGTGGTGCTTCGAAACAACAAGCTTAAGCAACGGTGCTAACTAAGGGCGAACACTTTATGACTTGAAATTGATGTGCATGAGGGATCATCTTATAATGCTACCGTCGTCTACCAAGCAATACAAGATGCATAAAGGATTAACATCACATGCAATTCAATAATATGTGATATGATATGGCCTTTATTCTTTGTGCTTCCGATCTCCATCTTCAAGCACGAACATGATCTCCATCATCACCGTCATTGCATCAAGGTCAATGACGCTTCTCCATGGTTGTCGTCCACCGGCTTCAACTATTACAACTACTTTGAATAGACACGCGAGTCTTTAACATAAATTAAAGACAACCATATGGCTCCTGCCGGTTGCCAACTTACAATAAGGAACATTGCATACATCAAATATAATCACAATCATGGCCATATCACATCACTGCACACCCCTGCAAAACAAAGTTAGACGCCTCTACTTTCTTTGCATATTTTACGTGGTTTGGGGCTTTCAATAAGTGTCGTTCTAACTTACGAACAAGAACCACAACATTGATACTAGCATTGTTGATCACCCGTTGTAAATTGGATCTTAACTATGCTAGGAGAAATGTGCACCATAAAGCCACTTATGCAATACAAGTTGCATGTCAAGCGTGGAGCAAGTCTCATGAACGATGTCATGTAAGGTTAGACCGGCCGCTTCATCCCAACATACCGCAAGATGCAAAGTACACAAGAAGCAATCGACAATAAAAGCATCAACGCCCACAATGACCATTGTGTTCTACTCAGGCAACAGATCTACATATAGACACGGCTCGATACCCTTTGTAGGGGTTCGTAGCATGGAAAACAAAATTTTCTATCGCATACACAAACAAGCCAAGATCTATCTACTAGATTGTAGCAACGAGTCGATGGAATAACTTACCTTCAAGATTCCAAAGTGTTTAACGAGGCGGATTCTCGTGGGTGATGTAGTCGTACTCTTTCGATCTCAAGATCGTGTAGACGATCCTTCCCAGGCTGCGTTAAGCGGCTCCAGTCGGTCACACGTTTGGTACTCGAAGACCTTCCTCTCCTTGTTCCAAGCAGGCAGCGGAGGTTGTAGCACTCTCCTCGCGATTCCGGCTGACAACGGTGTGGTACCGAAGTAGAGGGAGATCCCAGGAGGCCTTAAGCGGGCGAGTATGGTGGAGTATGAGAGAGAGCTATTAGTGGTCTAGGATTAGACACACCAATTAGAAGGCTCTAAACAGAGCTAGAGAAATTAGAAGCTCTAAACCAAAACGGCTCTAAACCGAGATTAGAGGATAGGAACTTGTGTGTCTAGAGGAGGCCTGCCCTCCTTTTATAGGTGGGAGGGGCGGCCAGGGAGGAGTCCTCCCAAGTCGGCCTTGGTTGGGCCTTTGGAGGACTCCTCCCCAAGTCAGTTCAACCACCTCTTGCTTGTTTCCCACAGTTTCTGTTTTCCACAGTTTCTGTTTTAGCCGTTTGACTTTTAAAGCGGCGGTTTGACTTTTCAGTTTGGAACAGCAAGAACACTTAGTACATGATGCAATCATTCAATATGTAATGACACATTCATGTACCCTCCCCTCCGAGTGCTTGGGACAATCGGAACCTTCTAGAACATTCTCGATGAAAACACGTAATCATTCCCGAACTCCGAAACGGGACTTTCCTTATATGAATCTTATTCTCCTGATCACCTCGTGACATCCCGGATCCCATCCGAGACTCCGAACAACATTCGGTCTCTTTCTCATAATACCATAACTACTCAAACAACGTTGAATCCTTAAGTGTGTCTCCCTACGGTTCGTGAATTATGCGGACATGATCGAGACACTTCTCCGAACAATAACAAATAGAGGAATCTGGAAATTCATATGGCTCCAACATATTTCTATGATTACTTTGCGATCGAATGAACCACTTACATACGATACCAATTTCCCTTTGTCTCACGATAGTTTACTTATCCGAGGTTATGATCGTCGGTATCTCTGCATACCTAGTTCAACCTCGTTACCGATAAGTACTCTTTTCTCGTTCCCGTGATATGTGATCCCTTGTGAGCCAGTCACATGCTTGCAAGCTAATTGGATGACATTCCACCGAGAGGGCCCAGAGTATATCTATCCGTCATATGGATGGACAAATCCCACTCTTGATCCATGTGTTTCAACCAATACTTTCCGAACACTCAATGCCACCTTTATAGCCACCCGATTCACGGTGTGGTGTTTGATGTCATCAAAGCATCCATCCGTAAAGGTGATATGCATGATCTCATGGTCAAAGGAATTAGGTTACTATGTATCAGAAAGCATATAGCAATTGAACTATTGAAATGACTTGATCTTTATGATATGCTTATCTATAGGAGTATGTCCACCATATCATTCTCCTAACGATATGATCTTGTTGTTGATAACATCTCAATGTTCATGATAGGGAAACCACAATCATTAATCAAACAACAAGCTAGTGAAGTATAGAGGCTATACTAGGGACTTCAAATTAAGTTTACAAATCACACAAGTATTAATGTTTCCTTGTTAATACTATTATAGCATGAATGTAAACATTTATCATAAACACAAAGATATAATAATAACTATATTTATTATTGCCTCTAGGGCATATCTCCAACAGTCTCCCACTTGCACTAGAGTCATCTAATCTAGATTACATGGTAATATACCGAACACCCATGGCAGTTTGGTGTTGGTCATGTTTTGCCCTCGGGAGAGGTTTAGTCAACGGATCCGCCACATTCAGATCTGTGTGTACTTTGCAAATCTTTATATCCCCATCCTGGATATGTTCTCGAATAGCGTGAAAACGCAGCTTGATATGCTTCAGCTTCTTGTGTGACCTTGGTTCTTGCGCATTGGCTATGGCTCCCATGTTATCACAGTAGATAGACATTGGGTCCAGCGCACTAGGAACCACACCCAGCTCTGTAATGAACTCTTTCATCCATATCGCTTCTTGTGAAGCCTCTGAAGCAGCCATGTATTCCGATTCAGTTGAAGATCTCGCCACAACGCTTTGCTTTGCACTCCTCCAGCTACTTTGCACCATTCAAAATACATACGCATCCAGTTTGTGATTTAGAATCATCCGGATCGGTGTTCCAACTAGCATCGGTGTAACCATTAACAACGAGCTGTTCATCACCTCCATAAGAAAGAACCATATCCTTAGTTCTTCTCAAGTACTTAAGGATGTTTTTGACCGTTGTCCAATGATCCACTCTGGATCACTTTGATATCTGCTAGTTAAACTAACATCATATGCAATGTCGGGTCTAGTACATAGCATGGCATACATTAGAGATCCTATGGCTGAGGCATAGGAGTCTTACTCATCCTTTCTCTATCTTCTGCGATGTCGGACTTTGAGTTTTACTCAAGGTCGATTAGCAACATGGGCAAGAACCCTTTCTTGCTTTCTTCCATTACAAACCTCTTTAGAACTTTGTCCAAATATGTACTCTGTGACAATGATATTTGGCGTTTGATCTATCTCTATAAATCTTTATGCCTAATATGTAAGTTTCGCCAAGATCCTTCATTGAAAAACTATTATTCAAATATTCCTTGACACTATTAAGAAGGTCTACATCATTCCCAATCAACAATATGTCATCCACATATAGTATTAAGAATGCTATAGAGCTCCCACTCACTTTCTTGTAAATACAAGCTTCTCTATAAGTTTGTATAAAACCAAAACTTTTGATCACCTTATCAAAACGTTGATTCCAACTTTGGGATGCTTGCTTCAATCCATAGATGGACCGTTGAAGTTTGCATACCTTGTTAGCATCTTTAGGATCGACAAAACCTTTGGCTTGCATCATATACAACTCTTCATCAATATCTCCATTGAGGAATGCTGTTTTGACATCCATCTGCCATATCTCATAATCATAATATGCAGCGATTGCTAACATAATCCTCACAGACTTTAGCTTCGCTCTTGGTGAGAAAGTCTCATCGTAGTCAACTCCTTGAATTTGTGAAACCCTTTTGCGACAAGTCGAGCTTTATAAACGATAACATTACCATCGACATCTGTTTTCTTCTTGAAAATCCATTTGTTCTCGACAGCCTTTCGGCCATCCGGTAAGTCCACCAAAGTCCATACTTGGTTTTCGTACATGGATCCAATCTCGGATTTCATGGCTTCTTGCCATTTATTGGAATCTGGGCTCATCATCGCTTCCTCATATGTCTCGGGGTCATCGGTGTTGTCTACCAACATGTCACTCATAACGGGATCATACCAATATGGAGTGGTACGAGTTCTCGTTGACCTCCGAGGCTCTGTAGTAACTTCAGCCGAAGTTTCATGATCACCATCATTAGCTTCCTCTCCTATTGGTGCAGGCACCATAGGAACTTCTTCCGGTGCTGCGCTACTCGCAATTTCGAGAGAAGGTTCGACAACCTTGTCGAGTTCTACTTTCCTTCCAGTCACTTCTTTCGAGAGAAATTCTTTCTCTAGAAAGGATCCATTCTTGGCAACGAAGATTTTGCCTTCGGATCTATGATAGAAGGTATACCCAATAGTTTCCTTCGGGTATCCTATGAAGACGCATTATTTCCGCTTTGGGTTCAAGCTTGTCCGGCTGTAACTTCTTTACATAGGCTTCGCATCCCCAAACTTTAAGGAACGACAATTTAGGTTTCTTCCCAAACCATAATTCATACGGTGTCGTTTCAACGGATTTAGACGGTGCCCTATTTAAAGTGAATGCGGTTGTTTCTAATGCATAACCCCAAAATGATAGCGGTAAATCTGTAAGTGACATCATAGAACGAACCATATCTAAGAGAGTTCGATTCTGACGTTCGGACACACCATTACGCGTGGTGTTCCGGTGTGTCAATCATGAAAGTATTCCGCATTTCTTCAAATGCTCGCCAAACTCGTAACTTAGATATTCACCTCCACGATCAGAACGTAGAAATTTAATCTTCTTGTTACGTTGATTCTCTACCTCACTTTGAAAACTCCTTAAACTTCTCGAAAGTTTGGACTTATGTTTCATGAAATAGATATACCCATATCTACTCAAGTCATCCGTGAAGGTAAGAACATAACGATAACCACACGATGCTACACTCATTGGACCACACACATCGGTATGTATGATTTCCAATAAGTCCGTAGCTCGCTCCATCATACCAGAAAATGGAGTCTTAGTCATTTTTCCCATCAGACATGCTTCGCATCTTTCAAGTGATTCAAAATCAAGTGATTCAAGAAGTCCATCTGAATGGAGTTTCTTCATACGCTTCACTCCAATGTGACCAAGACAGCGATTGCCACATATAGGTCGAATTATCGCTTGATTTCAAACGTTTAGCCTCAATGTTGTTGATATGTGTATTTCCACTATCGAGATTCAATAAGAATAGACCATCTATCAAAGGTGCATGTGCATAAAACATATTACTCATATAAATCGAACAACCATTATTCTCTGATTTAAACAAGTAACCATCTCGCAATAAACAAGATCCCGATATAATGTTCATGCTTAACACAGGCACTAAATAACAATTATTTAAGTATAAAACTAATCCCGATGGTAGATGAAGGGGTAGCGTGCCGATCGCGATCACATCAACCTTTGATCCGTTTCCCACGCGCATCGTCACCTCGTTCTTCGCTAGCTTCCGTTTATTCTGCAGCACCTGTTTCGAGTTACAAATATGAGCAACCGAACCAGTATCAAATACCCAGGCACTACTACGAGTACTAGTGAGATACACATCAATAACATGTATATCAGATATACCTTTCTTCTTGATGTTGCCGTTCTTGATCCGCCAAGTACTTTGGGCGATTCCGCTTCGATGACCTTCTCCCTTGCGGTAAAGCACTCGATGTCGTGCTTGGCTCCAGCTTTGGTCTTCTTCGCCAGCGTGATAACTTTCTTACCACCCTTCTTGAAGTGTCCCTTTTGCTTAGACTTGCCTTTCTTGAGTTTGGTGGTCTTATTGACCAACAACACTTGGTTCTCTTTCTTGATCTCCACTTCTGCAGATTTCAACATGGCAAAGAGTTCTGGCAACGTCTTGTTCATGTTCTGCATGTTGTAGTTCATCACAAAGTTCTTGTAACTTGGTGGTAGTGATTGGAGGACACGGTAAATCCCCAAAGCATTAGGAATCACTATACCCAAGCTTTGAAGTTTGTTTGCGTGCCCATACATCTTAAGCACATGCTCACTGACGGAGCTGCCTTCTTCCATCTTGAAGTTAAAGAACTTTTCAGAAGCCTCATAGCTTTCAATTGCCGCATGAGTCTCAAAAATCAATTTGAGATCCTCGACAATATCATATGGGTCTGACTCTTCAAACCTTTTATGAAGCTCCGATTCTAAACCATACAAGATAGCACACTGAACTATGGAGTACTGATTCTTCCGAGCAAGGTAAACATTCTTTACTTCATCGGAAGCATCACCGCAGTGGGTCACCCAAATGTGCATCCAGCACATAGGTCAAATTACCAGCTGTGAGGACAATCCTCAAATTGCGGAACCAATCCGCGAAGTTGCTTCCATTGTTTTTCAACTATTCTTTCTCTAGGAACGCATTAAAATTGATGGTAGGGGCTGCCATTGATCTACAACATATTTGCAATAGTTTAGACTAAGTTTATGACAAATTGAGTTCAAATTAATTAATGAAATTAAACTAGGTGAACTCCCACTCAAAACAATATCTCTCACATTGTTTTAGTGATCACACGAACCAAATCCACTACATCAACACCGATCATCACGAGAGTTGATATAGTTTCAATGGCGAACAATCGTCATGTTCATCATATCTACTATACGATTCATGCTTTACCTTTCGGTGATCCGTGTTCCGAGACAATGTCTGTACATGCTAGGCTCGTCAAGATCAAACCTTAGTTTCGCATGAAATCCTTGCTCACGTTGTATACACTTGCAGAATCTAACACGATCATCACGTGGTGCTTGAAACAACAAGCTTTAGCAATGGTGCTAACTAAGGGCGAACACTTTATGACTTGAAATTGATGTGCATGAGGATCATCTTATAATGCTACCGTATCTACCAAGCAATACAAGATGCATAAAGGATTAACATCACATGCAATTCAATAATATGTGATATGATATGGCCTTTCTTCTTTGTGCTTCGATCTCCATCTTCAAGCACGAACATGATCTCCATCATCACCGGCATTGCATCAAGGTCAATGACGCTTCTCCATGGTTGTCGCCCACGGCTTCAACTATTACAACTACTTTGAATAGACACGCGGGTCTTTAACATAAATTAAAGACAACCATATGGCTCCTGCGGTTGCCAACTTACAATAAGGAACATTGCATACATCAAATATAATCACAATCATGGCCATATCACATCATCGCACCTGCAAAACAAAGTTAGACCTCTACTTTCTTTGCATATTTTACGTGGTTTGGGGCTTTCAATAAGTGTCGTTCTAACTTACGAACAAGAACCACAACATTGATACTAGCATTGTTGATCACCCGTTGTAAATTGGATCTTAACTATGCTAGGAGAAGCAGCACCATAAAGCCACTTATGCAATACAAGTTGCATGTCAAGCGTGGAGCAAGTCTCATGAACGATGTCATGTAAGGTTATCCGGGCCGCTTCATCCCAACATACCGCAAGATGCAAAGTACACAAGAAGCAATCGACAATAAAGCATCAACGCCCACAATGACCATTGTGTTCTACTCATGCAAGATCTACATATAGACACGGCTCGATACCCTTTGTAGGGGTTCGTAGCATGGAAAACAAAATTTTCGCGCATGCAGACAAACAAGCCAAGATCTATCTACTAGATTGTAGCAACGAGTCGATGGAATAACTTACCCTCGAAGATTCCAAAGTGTTTAACGAGAGCGGATTCTCGTGGGTGATGTAGTCGTACTCTTCCGATCTCAAGATCGTGTGACGATCCTTCCGCGCTGCGTTCCTGGCGCTTCCGATCGGTCACACGTTCGGTGCTCGACGAAGACCATCCTCTCCCTTGTTCCAAGCAGAGGAGGTTGTAGCACTCTCCTCGCGATTCCTAGGCTGTGGCGTGGTAGAGAGGAGATCATGAGGCTTCGCCTTAAGCCGGAGCGAGTATGGTGGAGTATGAGCGAGAGCTATTAGTGGCATAGGGATTAGACACACCAATTAGAAGGCTCTAAACCGCAGGCTAGAGCAATTAGAAGCTCTAAACCAAAACGGCTCTAAACCGGAGATTAGAGTAGGAACTTGTGTGTCTAGAGGAGGCCCTGCCCTCCTTTTATAGGTGGGAGGGCGGCCAAGGGAGGAGTCCCTCCCAAGTCGGCCTTGGTTGGCCAAGCTTGGAGGGACTCCTCCCCAAGTCAGTTCAACCACCTCTTGCTTGTTTCCACAGTTTCTGCTTCCCACGTTCCTGCTTTCCACAGTTTCTGTTTTAGCGTTTGACTTTCAAACCGACAGTTTGACTTTTCAGTTTGGAACAGCAAGAACACTTAGTACATGATGCAATCATTCAATATTTAATGACACATTCATGTACCCTCCCCCTGAGTCTTTGGACAATCCGAACCTTCTAGAACATTCTCGATGAAAACACGAATCATTCCCGAATTCAAACGGGACTTTCCTTATATGAATCTTATTCTCGGACCATTCCGGATCACCTCGTGATATCCGGATCCCATCGAGACTCCGAACAACATTCGGTCTCTTTATCATAATACCATAACTACTCAAACAATGTCGAATCCTTAAGTGTGTCTCCCTACGGTTCGTGAATTATGCGGACATGATCGAGACACTTCTCCGAACAATAACCAATAGAGGAATCTGGAAATTCATATGGCTCCCACATATTTCTATGATTACTTTGCGATCGAATGAACCACTTACATACGATACCAATTTCCCTTTGTCTCACGATAGTTTACTTATCCGAGGTTATGATCGTCGGTATCTCTGCATACCTAGTTCAACCTCGTTACCGATAAGTACTCTTTTCTCGTTCCCATGATATGTGATCCCTTGTGAGCCAGTCACATGCTTGCAAGCTAATTGGATGACATTCCACCGAGAGGGCCCAAAGTATATCTATCCGTCATATGGATGGACAAATCCCACTCTTGATCCATGTGTTTCAACCAATACTTTCCGAACACTCAATGCCACCTTTATAGCCACCCAATTATGGTGTGGTGTTTGATGTCATCAAAGCATCCATCCGGTAAAGGTGATATGCATGATCTCATGGTCAAAGGAATTAGGTTACTATGTATCAGAAAGCATATAGCAATTGAACTATTGAAATGACTTGATCTTTATGCTATGCTTATCTATAGGAGTATGTCCACCATATCATTCTCCTAACGATATGATCTTGTTGTTGATAACATCTCAATGTTCATGATAGGGAAACCACAATCATTAATCAAACAACAAGCTAGTGAAGTATAGAGGCTATACTAGGGACTTCAAATTAAGTTTACAAATCACACAAGTATTAATGTTTCCTTGTTAATACTATTATAGCATGAATGTAAACATTTATCATAAACACAAAGATATAATAATAACTATATTTATTATTGCCTCTAGGGCATATCTCCAACAGAGGGGCGCTCCTCATGCTACTCAACTTTAGTCACCTATAAGTTCTTGTCATAGTAAGTACATGTGTATCATAGAGAACCGCCAACGGGGTACCCCTTGCACATGGTACAGGAGCTATCCCATAACCAAAATGACAAGGCAAGCAGACAATGAGCATCTCAGCAATATTCTTATTTACCATGGGAATATGGTGCTTTTTTCTCTCTTTCCTCTTTTCTCAAAATGTCTCTTTTTATATAAGAACAAAGCTTCATAGATGTCATTATGGTGATGCTGCAAGTTTCCACAATGATTAGGCATGGCTTAGGCTAGAGGCCCAGGCGTTTCTCTAACACACATACATTACTCCATGGACTTTCAAGCTCCCCTTTCATTTCACACCGACGACATCCATAGACAGAAGAGCATGATATCAACTGTGTACAAAGTACAGGTGTAATGTTGAAAGCGTTCCCCGTGACAGCACGGTTCTGCTAATTCCAACGTATAAGTGCAAGCATATACAACATAGATGACACAATGGTTCAAGTTTATTAGGGGCATGAAAAATAAAGTGTGTCATCAAGTTTGTGAGAGCTTTAATTACTAAGTTTTCACATAACAAAATACTTTTTAATTGGAGGATAGATGAAAACAAGAATATACTTGGAATGGTGTAACACACCATGCATAGGAATTTATAGTGGACACTCTGGAATAACTTGGTTTCTTGGGAGTTGGAAGCATGAGTAGAGCTTACTCATACAAGTGGAGGCTAGCAAAAGACTGGGAGCAACCAACTAAGAGAGCAATAATGGCCATAATCATGCAGAGCGACAAAACATTACTAATCAAAGCATAGAGTGGTACTACAAGTCAAGGACTAAATGATCATAGAGGCTATGGTGACTTGTACATAGTTATAACATGGTGTGAGCATGTGCCAAGTCAACCCAAACAAAGCATCAAAGGAGAATACCACAATACTATACTTTTGCATGTTGAAACAACACATGATTATTTCAAGGCACACTAAGCAATCCCAATTGTTTGGAACAAGTCATGCTACAACAATAATCACTAAGCATAACAACACCTAGCATGATATGCTAAAGTCTAAGTCACAGTCAAAGCAAGCTCCTCTTGCACTATTTCAAGCAAAAACTTTCTACTCCTTTCCAACACCAATCAACTTATTTGAAACAACACAGCGAGAATGGGGTCCAAATACTTTATTCAAACAAAATAAGAAAAGCAAAGGAAAACGAAGACGCTCCAAGAAAAACACAACAGTGCGTGAAACAATAAAAACAAAGTGTCTAGAAAGACCTGAGCTTTTTAATGATGAAGAAGGGGATGCCTTGGGCATCCCCAAGCTTTGACGCTTGTATCTTTTGAATACTTCTTGGGGTGGCACGGGGTGGCATCGCCAATATTGAGCTTTTGTCCATTCTTTATCTCATTACATCATTCTCTCTCTACACCTGAAATTTTTCCTTCATACAAAACTTTACACAATCTTCATTAGCAACATTAGTGTATTCAAAAGATAATAGACCCTTGGGTTTTAGTTTTCGAACAGCAAAAATTTCACTAAAAACACAAGCTACTGTACCAATTCCCTTAAAAGCTCAATTTCCCAAAAAGAACCCAAAAAGGAATCAATAAGAATCAAATGCAAATAATGGCAGAAATCTGTCAAAACAGACCAGCAGGTAGAAACCGATTTTTTCGAAGACCTTATGTTTCTCAAATAAAAAAGTGTTAAACTAACGAAAGTTGGCTAACATACTAGGGGATGTATTCGTAAAATATCCGCTCAATATGACTTACAGAGATTCCTCGCTAATTTTTAAGGTGGAGCACAAAAATCTGTTTCGGGACAGCAACTCCTCAAATCTTACTTCCCTCTCATTAGAGGTCATTCTTGGCAAGAAAAGCAAACAAAAAGGATAAGGAGAGGTCATTACTGAAGTAATAACTTCCAAGACTCAAGAAAACTCTTGGGTTATCTCCCAACAAGTACTTTTCTTTAATACCTTTAAGTTAGGCACAAGAAGCAAGAATCAAGTATTTTTAAATGAAGAAGCATTAACATCAAAGCTTGCTTTCAAAGGAGGAGCAAAAAGCAACCTCTCTATCCTCATAGTGAAGTGTTCAATACATTTATTCAATGGAAATTGATATTTAATGGTGCCTTCTTTCATATCAACGATGGCATCAACAGTTCTAAGAAAAGGTCTTCCCAAAGTAATAGGATAAGAAGCATTGTATTCAACATCCAAAACATAGAAATTGACAGGGACATAAGCATTGTTAACCATAATAAGAACATCATTAACACTCCCCATGAGTTTTTTCTTAGCATTATCATTAAGTGCGACATCCAAATAACAATCTTCCAAAGGTGTCAAATCAAGCATTTCATAAATCTTTCTATGCATAATAGAGACACTAGAACCAAGGTCACATGAAGCTTTGAGATCAAAGTCATTCACTTGCATATTAATAATGGGTTCCCAACTATCTTCTACTTTCCTAGGGATAGAAGCTTTGTGTTTCAACTTCTCTTCCTTAATTTTAACAAGAGCATCTTTAACGTGTTTGGTGAAAGCTACTTTCATATCACTAGCATCAGGACTTCTAGCAAACTTTTGTAGGAACATAATCACTTCAGAAATATTGCAACCATCAAGATCAAAATCAAAAATAGCATCACTAGTAGTAGACTCATTGGGCTTAGGCATTGTAGGAGGAGGAATAGGGACTTCTTGTGGTTTAGTGGCATCCATATTGGTGGTGGTGATGGTGCACACACTGTTGTTTCTAGTAATTTCAGCTTTCCTTTCCCACTTGGCATGAAGTTGGGCTAACAGTCTAACATTTTCATCAATAGTAACTTGTATGGCATGAGTGGCAGCAAAGGTACTTTCCATGGTTTTAGGTTTAGCAGCCATTTTATTAATCAAAGAGGTTCAGGCTTAGCATAAAGAGGAAATATTTTTCTCTACATTCAAAAGCTTTTCCTCTACAGTCTTGTTGAAAGTGGTTTGTTTACTAATAAAGTCTTTGAGCATGACTTCAAGTTCAAAGGGGCACTTATAGCATTGTTGTAGGAGTTTCCATAGGTTTTGCCATTATTAGGAGGATAAGGTCTATAATTGTTGTTGCTACCAAAATTATTCCTATAGGCATTATTGTTGAAATTGTTGTTTCTAATGAAGTTCACATCAACTTGCTCATCTTGAGCAACCAAAGAGGCTAAGGGAACATTATTTGGATCTAAAGAAGCTTTCGCATTAACAAGCATAGCCATGATAACATCAATCTTATCACTCAAAGAGGAGGTCTCTTTAATAGAATTTACCTTCTTACCATGTGGAGCTCTCTCAGTGTGCCATTCAGAATAATTAACCATCATATTATCAAGGAGTTTTGTTGAAGCACCCAAGGTTATGGTCATAAAGGTACCTCCAGCAACTGAATCCAACAGGTTTCTTGAAGAGAAGTTCAAACCTGCATAAAAAGTCTGGATAATCATCCAGGCAGTAAGTCCATGAGTGGGACAATTCTTAACCAAAGATTTCATTCTTTCCCATGCTTGAGCAACATGTTCATTATCAAGTTGTTTAAATTTCATAATATCACTTCTCATAGATATAATCTTAGCAGGAGGGTATTACTTTCCAATAAAAGCATCTTTGCACTCATCCAACAATCAATACTATTTCTAGGCAAGGATAGCAACCATTCTTTAGCTTTTCCTCTCAAGGAGAAAGGAAAAAACTTGAGCTTAATAATATCCCCATCTACATCCTTATATTTTTGCATCTCACAAAGTTCAACAAAGTTATTGAGATCGGCAGCAGCAGCATCTAAACTAGCACTAGAAAATTGCTCTCTCGTCACAAGATTCAACAAAGCAGGCTTAATTTCATAAAAGGTAGCATCAGGAGCAGGTGGAGCAATATGAGTTCTTAGGAAATCATTGTTGTTTGAGCTAGTGAAGTCACACAACTTGGTGTTCTCAGCAGAGTTCATTTTGGCAAAAGTGGAGCAAGCGAACAACAGCAACAACTAGAGCAGGAACTAATTTTTTTGTGTTTTTGATAAGAGAAAGCAAACCAAACTAAACTAATTTTTTTTAGTTTTTGATAAAAAGAGAGAAACAAAACCAAGCAAAAGAAACTAATCAAAACAAAAACAAAGTAAAGAGAAAGTTTGAGAAGGACTCCCCTTGTGAAGACGTCCTTAGCCTCCCCGGCAATGGCGCCAGAAACCTTGTTGGCGTGTTGTTGACGTGGGAGCTTCTTTTTCTTTAATTCCCCGGCAACGACGCCAGAAAACTTGTTGATGGCGTCTGAGAGCGCTTTGTTGGAAAACCCCAAGAGCAAGGTGTGAAGAGCACAGCAACCAGTCTTCCCTCAGTAATAAACCGAGGTTATCGAACCAGTAGGAGGAAGGAAACGTCTCAAAGGTGTTGCAAGCAACTTGGAGACCTGCACAATACAAACTCAAGACTTTGCCCCAACGTACAGTGAGGTTGTCAATCTCACCGGTTGCTGTAACAAAGGATTAACTGTATGGTGTGGAAGGTAATAATGGTTTGCAGCAAGTAAACAGTAACAGTGGAAGATGTCTCAATGGTAAAGATTGGACCGGGGTCCGTAGTTCACTAGAGGTGTTCTCCTTAGATAAACAAACATGGCATGCTGGGTAAACTAATTACAGAAGGGCAATTGACAGGACTAAGCAAGGCATAACAATGCAATACTAGACATCATGATCCTATGAGATTCGATTGGGCAATACAACAAGATACATAGACCGCCATCCAACTGCATCTATGACTAGAAGTCCACCTTTGGGTTATCATCCGAACCCCCTCCAGTATTAAGTTGCAAGCAACAAACAACTACTTTAAGCAAAGTGTGTAAGGTAAACAATCCACTTGTTCCATGAACAAGAGACCTTTTTTCTCCCTAGTGGCAACATCACATCTACAACCTTAGAGATTTCTGTCACTTCCCTTAGATTAAATAGAGGCATGAACCCACTATCGAGCATAAATACCCCCTCTTGGAGTCACTAGCAACTACTTGGCCAAGATAGCTACTAACAACGGAGAGCATGCAAGATCACAAACAACACATACATGATAGAATCAATAAGACAAAACCATTAATCAATCTGACATAGTAATCTCAATATCCATCGGATCCCCACAAACACAACATGCATGATTAAAAATAGATGAGATCTTGATCATGAATGGAGCTCATAAGATCACTACTTGAAAGCACAAAGGATAAGATACAACCATCTAGCTACTACATGGACCCGTAGTCCAAGGTAGAACTACTCACGCTTCATACCGGAGGCTGGCATGATGAAGAAGAAGGCCTCCGGGATGATCTCCCCTCCGGCAGGGTGCCGGGAGGAGCTTTAGATCCCCCTATCTAGGGACGATGGTTTCGTGGAATATTGATCGGGTACTTAGGGTTTAGGCGTCGGGGGCTTCTTATAGGCGAAGAGGGAGGCCGAGGGGGTGCCCAAGGCGGCTGCACCCCCCAGGCGTGGGGTGGGCCCACCCGTGCAGCTAGGGGGTGTGGCCCGCTCGAGGCCCTCCTCCATCTCGTCTTTTGGCTCCATGTTCCCCACGGTAAAATATTGACTTTGGCTTTTGTCCCGTCCAATTCCGAGAATATTTCCTTACTAGCTTTTCTGGAACCAAAAACAGCAAAAAACAGGAAACTGGCAGTGTTGCAACTTGTTAATATGTTAGTACCAGAAAACATATGAAAAGCACCTCAAAGTGTGGACAAAGCAAAACAAAGTAGATACTAAACAAGCATGGAACATCAAAAATAATAGATACATTTCCGACGTATCAACAACCACGGTCGGTGGAATGGGCTGCCCCTCCTCTTTGACATCCATCAGCTCCACCCCCTAGCCTTCATCTTCGTCCTCGTTGGAGGAGAAGTCAATGTAGGGGAGGTTGATGTCACCCTCGACCGGGAAGTCCCCCATGTAGGGAGAAGTCAACGTAGGGGAGGTTGATGTCTACACTTTGATGCACCCCCAAGGTGCGGGGTGAGCCCACCCGTGCGGCCAGGGGGTGTGGCCCCCTCGAGGCCCTCCTCCGTTTCGTCTTCTGGCTCCGTGTTCTCCACGGTAAATTATTGACTTTTGCTTTTGTCCCGTCCAATTCCGAGAATATTGATTTTCTGCCTTTTTGGAACCAAAAATAGAAGAAAACAGGCAACTGGCAGTGTGGCATCTTGTTAATAGGTTAGTACCAGAAAACATATAAAAACACCTCAAAGTGTAGACAAATCAAAGCAAAGTAGATACTAAACAAGCATGGAACCTCAAAAATTATAGATACGTTACCGACGTATCAACAACCACGGCCGGTGGCATGGGATGCCCCTCCTCTTTGACATCCATCAGCTCCTCCCCCCAGCCTCCGTCTTCGTCCTTGTTGGAGGAGAAGTCAACATAGGGGAGGTTGATGTCACCCTCGACCGGGAAGTCCCCCATGTAGGACGAGCAACGCCTCAACTCGTGATCCCATTCGAGGAATTTCACCTAGAAAACCTTAAGAGCGTACGCATGGTTGTTGCGGAGGTGCGCTAGCACCTCTCAGTATCCCATTCGAGCAGTGCAATGTCCGTCGGCACTGGGACACTGATGCATGTAAAATGCATCCATGAACTTTGTCGTTTATTGCTTCAAAACGCTTATTATTTTGAAACTTTATTATATTTATTGATACTAACCTACTAATAGTTGCAAAAGTGCACAAGTTCTTGTTTTACACTTTGTTGTGTAGGAAAAAGATGAATATGGAAGAAAATCGCTCAATATGGCAATATTTGGAGTTTTCTGAAATCTGTCCTGCTAAACACTTTTCAAAGATTGACTCGAAAGAGCTTGAAGATGACGTCAAATGAAGATCAACATGACAGTTGTAGTAAATTTCAATCAGTATGACTTAGACATAAAATTTTCCCTAATCGGAGTCCGAATTCATTTTTCATGGCCTGATTAATGATTTGTACATAAGCAGTTAATTTGGTGACATGGTTGACTCATACTCTTCTCATATGAGATCAATTCGGCCAAGCTGCGAATTTTAAGACTTTTGAGCCTTTCTAGGAGTCACCATGAAGGTTTTAGAGGTTCCTAAGAATCCTTGGATCCAATGGTTCTGATCCGATGGCTCCGGTGAAGCCTCCACCATTATATATTGAGTGGAAACCATATTTTTGGATAAATCCACCCATAGCCACGAAATTCCCCTTCCTTGGTAACCCTCAAGGAGGGGTGGAATACCCTCCATTGTTTCACCATCTCCAAGGAAGAAGAAGGGCCAAGGGGCCGCTTCCCCCAAGGGTAGACGCCACCTCCCTGTCGTCGGCGTCACCTCCCTCCATGTCGGCGCCGCCTCTTTCCCTTGGGGAGGCACCTATCCATCACCATCTACAACACCTCTCCATCATCCCCTACTGTAATCTCTTAGCACACATGATGCATGAAGCAAAATTTTAATTTCCCATGATTTATTGTATCTCTATGTTGATGTTTGAGTAATGAATTGTTATGGCAATTGTGACATAGTTCGTTGTGGTTGCATACAAGTTTATGTTATATTCTATGATGATATTGTTGGAATATTATATGAGTGCACACATATGTTGGGGGATACACAAGTTTGTCACCGTTGCATGATGATAGGAGGAGGGATCGTCGGAGTTTGACAAGAACTGGATCCCAATTCTTAGATATGCATGCTATATTAATTCATGGTTAATCAACAGGGGTATTATCATGGGGGCCTAGATCTAAATGAAGTGGTTGGACTTTCTGTCTTATTAACTTCCTTGTTTTTACTTAATTGGCCTTGGGATCAATCACTAGTGGTATTATTTCATATCTATGGCTACACCTAAATATGTCTCCTCCTAAAAGAAACAATAAAAAGACTATATATGTGCTTCACTAATTGTGACAACCAAATGAATGAAATAGAAATTTGCCTAAACATTTACTCCTTTGAGAAAACTTGTCATCACTCCACTTCACTAGATCTATTTTACTTGCAATAGTTTACTTATAATATTTATATCCAACAATTTACCATTTTCTAGTTAATAGTAAAAACAACCCCACACACACAAACTCTGTAGATCCTAGCTTTGCATAGAATACCATATAAGTGGGTTATAGGGCTTTAGATAATAGATAGTTTACCTTCAGCTCCTCGTGGGTTCGACACTCAAATACTTATCGAATTGTACTACGGTGATCCCCTGCACTTGGGGGTTATCAAGATACTTTTCTATCGCCATTGTAGGGGAGCATAGTGCTAGGCTTCTATTCTTATTTGCATTGCTAGTTTATTTTTAGTACCTTGCATATAAAATTAAATCCCAAAAAAATTATAATGGAAAATTCTCACAATGATGTGTATGATATGCTAGTCAAATATGTTGAAAGCTTGAATATTACCTTGGGCACTAACTTTTTGAATGCAAGAAATCATGATGAAAGTGTTAGGGAAGAATATGACAAAAGGATAAGCTTGGGGATGCCCATGCATCCCAAATAAAATGAGAAGGAGGAAAAAGAAGAAGAATTGGAGGAAGAATGGAGTAGCTACCCATCTCCAACTCCCAACAATGGTAACACACAAATTCCTAAGAACACCTATGCGATATAATTGTATCTAATATATGGGAGGATGAAAATGGTCTAGTTGAGTTAGATGATCCATTATGCTCATTGGAAGAATTTATTTATGTGGTTATTCTATTCACAACTATGATGTTGAGTTTACTTTTGATGCTTGCAAATATTTTGAAAGAGGAAGAGTTAAGAGTCCTCTTTATGATTCCATGTTATCTAAAATGCAAGATATTGATCATTATGTGCATTGGATACCACAACCTTGCTGCTATTTATTCATATATAAAATGCCAATGCATATGAAGAAAGTTAGACTTAAATGTTAATGTCTACGTGCTTTGTGGTGTGCTCCATATGCTTTCAAATACTATTCTATTTTATCACACCTTGATATCCATGTAACATATAAAATAAATTTAGCTATTGTTATTTAACTATTAGTGTAAGTAAATATAAAATTTGGGAGAGCAAATGATAAGGATTAGAAATGGAGAAGTTGGGGTCGACCTTGAGCATGTGTTATTCATGCCAATGGAACCATTGCAAAGCCTATATCATTAAAACTTTCCCCACATAAAAACAAAATAAAAGAGTTTCACTTTTGTAATATATTAGCTTCTTGAATAAAATGGTTTCTCAATAATTACTAAATTTTGCATCATGGTAGAAACTATTATATCATTTGTTTGGAGAACTAACCATTTTGTAGGCATTGAAGTAACATGAAGATGAAAATATTTATTTGTTTGAGATGAGTGAAATGATATGATGAGAAAGAAGTATAGGACAAGAACTAGCAAGACCACAAGCTTGGGGATTCCCACACATCCCCCTCTTCTTCAAAGTAATATCATTCCAAACTCATGTTTTAGTTTTACCTTCATGTTCTTGTTTGTATGTTTGTGGAAATCATATTTGAATTACCTTTTGTTTTGTTTGGATCTTATTTTTCATATTCTTTATAAAAACAAAATACAAAAAATATTTTATGTTTATTTGGTTCTTTTTGCTTCTTCTTTGCCCTTTCTAGAAAAACAAAAACTACAAAAAGATTTGCTTTCTTCTTTATTTTTTCTTGTTTCTCGTTTCTTGTTTGATTCTTTCTTGGTTCTTTTTTCTTATTTTAGGTTTTTGGTTTTTATAAATTTGTTCTCTGTTAAAATAAAGGCTTTATATTTTCTTTAATATTTACAAAAATAAAGTATCAAGTTCTACGCATTTTGGATGTTAAAAGTTGAAACATATATTTGGAGTTGAAAATTTCTGCATGTTGTTGTTTACCAAACAATTTTTATGATTTTTATATAACTCTTATTGAGCTAAATTTTGTAATAAAGTTACAACTTTTCATCCTCTATACACAAAAAATTTGGCTAAAATTCTTGACATATTTAAGTGTGCGAAATAAATACGTTCTGCAGCCGCTATTGTTTGGACATAATCTATCTTTTGTTGCAAGGGTGGCCTTTTTGAGTTTTGATTTGATTCTTTTTAAGTATTTTGATATTTTCTAGATATTTTCCACTTAAGTAAGTCTCTGGACATTTAAAACCAAATTTTATTTGGGGCTTTTATCACAACTAGCACTATATCTTTGTACCACTAATGTCACCCCATAGAAAAGGAATGGAAGAAAGTTTTGTGTTGAAGTTTTTTGACAGGAAATGGAGGAACACCACACTAAGAGTTATACAAGAATGGTGAATACCATAAACTTGAAGATTCCCAAGTCACCCCACTAGACCTATCAAATTCTCGGTTTGCAAACCTCTAAACTTGTTTTTGGAGCAACATAGAATGATCGTAGAAACTTGGAGCGTCTTTGTCTAGTTTTATGTCTAGTTTTTCATGTTGCCTTGAGAATAAATGAAACCACCATGATAGATATTTTTCATGATTAGGAAATATCTATTGAAACAATCTATCCTATGATTAAATTCCTTGACGAGAATGAGTTGTGTCCTATCAAAAGAAAAGGGGAGATAAAAGCAAAAGGTTGAAATTCATGTTGTGTCTAGTTCTTAAGATCAAGTACTTTATATGAAGCATGATTTGTTCCGTGCCTATTAATTTGTATACTTTACTTATGTATATTTATGTTCATGTAACACCCTCAGAATCGGACCTATGCAAGTTTTAGCGAAACCCGCCAAACCCGCATAGAAACGATTCAAAGGTGCCCACCAGGCACTTTCGTGCGGGTGGAATACGAAGTAATAACATTACACAACAGTCCTCGATGGGACCCACAGAACAGATATATATACAAAAGCGACTCAAAGAGTCAAGAATACGGATATAATATACAAAGATCCAAATCACCTTGAAAACGGTAGAGCGTCCGACTACGGACAAGATGCAAATGGGGCTAAGAGCCCTGAAGAATAACCAATGGCGTCCATAACCCTGCCCAGGCCAAGCCGGAAGGGTAACCCTGCTAACGACGTCGATCTCAAAACCTGCTTAAACAAAAGGGGTGCCGACAAAGGGTAAAGGAAAAAGAGGAGCGTCAGTACTGAGGCCAGTACACGGCGAGGCTAGAATTCGGCGGTCCTCGCCTACAAAGGTATGGTGGACTGAGCGGCAGCGGCAACATGCACTAAACAACCTATAGAGACTCGATACAACTGGCGTTTATCAGAGAGGGATAAGAAAGAGCTATTCGGAACCAACCTGATGCTATCATCAAACAAACCCATCCTGGCATTTCCCCCCTCGAGTCCAATCGAGGAAGTCAACCGAGGAACTCACACAGTTGGCAGTTTTATTTATTCGGTTATCGTTGCAGCACTTACTAGTCAGGTGTAGATAATCATCCTGATAAAATAAGCAGTGGGCCGTTTTAGTTAACCATTCTGTTGTAGTTGCAACACTTACTAGACAGATACAATTAGCATGAGTTAACCCAAAACCCAGCGGTTGTTGGTACTTTTATTTAGCCATTCCGTTGTAGTTGCAATACTTACTAGTCAGGTACAATGGTCGCAAGCGACACTCCAAACAAGCAATTGTGGGCAGTATTATTTAGCCATTCCATTATAGTGAAGCTGATTACTAGTCATTATAAAGTCAAATTTATAGCGCTACTTTAGTTATGCTTGTCTATGGTCGAGATACTGTGCTCCAAGTCGTCCATAACCGCGGACACGGCTTTCAGAAAGTTTTAACCCGGCCGGGGTGCACAAATAGCAACACACACTCGATCAACCTCGGAAAAACCAAATCAAAACCCAACGAGGCCTTCACGATAAAGCAATCACAGGATTCAGAATATTTTGGGGCCACCCTTAAAGTAGACCATAGAACGGCCGGACGGCTCGAGACGGACTTAAGGTTGTGGGGACGGCCGTGAACGACCGGGAACCCGAAAGTGTGGCTGGCTTGTCGACACCGCGAATCGTACACGATCCTAAAAGTACATTGTGCTCCTCGCACAAACGTAAATACGTAAATAGCATGGCATAAGTACAGGATAGTAAATAAAACCTCAAACTAGTTTGTGGCCCCAAGAAATAAGACCGAATCAAGCTCGCTCAGGGGTCCCATATACCTCCCGGATGTGGATAGCGCGATAAATCAAGGAACAGGTATCAAGTACTCGGGGTCCTACGGGACACAAGTGGGCGTTCGGAAACCAAATATTATCTATCACCCACCGATGCCTCTGCTTACTTCAATTTTAGTTGTTAAACAGGAATTAAAGTGAACGATAAGAAAAACTATGATCATCTCCAACATCAACATGCGGCAATACATCAACAACTGTGGCACTGAACGACACGCAACAGCACGTGAGCAAGCGACTACGACGCGCAAGTCCAACTATCTACCAAACAACAGGGAATAGTATGTGTCCAAGGCAATATAGGGTTGCACGGTATATCACAGGTACGGAAACTAAAGCATCGCAACACAGATAGCAATAGATCAACAGGAGGGAATAAATACTATTAAAGTAAGATAGGTAGAAAGGGGGAGATGCTCGCCTGAAAACATTGCCGAAGGTTCAACCGAAGATCGGGGCGAAGCTCACATCCACTCAACGGCCTTATCCGCGAAGAAGCAAAACACTAGAATAAACACCGGATGCAGTATTTAATACAACGGCAGAAGATCGGGCATGATGCATGTATGATGTATGGCATGGCAAGGTGCGATGCAATTAGGTCATATCAAGCGGAACCGGGGTCCCAACAATTAATTAAATGGTTCAAGTTGTTTAGAACCCCCGCAATTTAAATGTTGTTTAACAAGGCAGAATATAGCACCGGTTCGCTACATCAATTTAAATGAGGCCGATATGGGACTAGATTTGCCCGCATATGGGCCCCATATTTAATTATTAGGTGAATCGGCATAAGGCCCCCAAACCACACAAATATGCATGCGAGATGAATGATTAATATGCGACAAGTTGTATTATGTTATAAAAATAGGGTTTCGGGGAGGGGTTCACACATTAGGGTTCGACGACCTTGGGGTTCCGGGGTTCGGGGTCGGCCTCAGGGTTCGACGGAAACGTTCTCAGACTCCGGGGTTTAGGGTCTTCGGTTCGAGGGTGTAGATCTTGTCGCACGAGCGTCGATGCTTCCGGGAAGGAGAACTTGGTTGATGTCGGGCGCATCGGATTCTTCCGGTCGGTGCCGATCTTATCGTATCCGTGGTAGTCGGGCCATGTTGTCGGTCTTGTTGTCTCGCGGAGATCTTGGCGTCGGTCACGGCGTCTTGGTCCGTAGACGGTCATGGCGTCCGGGAAGGCGATCATGAATCGGGCTGCGGATCCTCGAGATCGGGGCCTTCGGATCCGGGAAGGAGTACTTGGCGTCCGGCGGTAGATCTTGTTGGTTTCACTCCGAAGGGCTTGCTGTTCTGCAGCGGAGATCATGGTTCATCGGGGTTCGGGTCTTCGGGGTTCAAGCGGAGTACTTGGTGCTCCGAGGCGAAGATCTTGTCGGGAGGCCTTAGCCGAGCGTTCGTGAAGGAGTCGTTGGGCGTGTTCGCCACATCCGTGTATCCTTAAGATATAGCGGCCCAACAAGCCCGACACCTGGACATGCTGCCTCCATCTGCAACTCGCTCGGTACCTGGGGCAGAGCCTAGAGGCAGGGAGCCGGGGAGATGCGACGCTGCAGGGCCCACTCGCGGATGTTCGCGGACGACGAGGACGGACGGCGGGCGAAGGGCGGACGGCGCGGGCGCGGACGCGCGGCCGCGACGCCGAGGAGGGGAGAGGTCGGGCGTTGACGGCCAGGAAGAGGGCACAGGCGCAGGCCCGCTGGCGAGGCCGACAGGGAGCGGAGGGCCGCGCCGGGACCTGCTTGGGGAAGGCGGCGGAAGGGCGAGCTCGAGCCGGCTGGAGGGCGCTGGCAGGGGTCCGTGGCGAGGAGGCCGATGGGGAAGGTGGTGCGCGGGAGGCGGAGACGGGAGGAGGGTCGGTGGTCGGGCGCCGAACGCGAGGAGGAGAGGCGGCGGCACGCCGAGACGCCGGCGGCGGCCACGCAGGAGGGAAGATGCTCAAGGGCGGAGTTGCGGGCAGCCGGGAGGCGACGCAGAGGCAGCACGGAGGGGGAAGCGGCGGCGAAGCGAGCAGAGCGCCGGCGGGAGGGCGAGGGGCGGCGGCCGGAGGAGGTGCGCTGGAGGACGAGGGGAAAGAGAGAGGAGGCACGCACAGAGGGGGAGAGGAAGAAGACGAGGGCGAGCGGGGCAGAGTGTGGGACGCGGGCGCGGGGGCGAGGGGCCGGGTTGGCGTGTTGGTCGGGTCGGGGTGGTCGCGGCGTGCGTGGGGTGTGTGGGGCCCAGGCGGTTGTGTCGTGTGTCTTTGAGGGTGGGTTTGAGAGAGAAGGAAGGAGGGAGAGAGAGGAGGGGTGAGGTGGCAGCTTCTGGTTGGTTGGGGATAGGGAGAGGGTGAGGTGTCAGGTGGGGATTGGGTGGGATGAGGTGGCCGGAGGGGTGGGTAGACTAGGTTGGGTAGGTTTAGGAATTTAGGCGGACCGATTTTCATTCTGGGGTGGTCGTTAGGGTCGAATCGGCCCGTTCGACTGCCCCACTAAAATAATTTAATATTTTATTTGATTAAAACAAAGCCTCTGCAAACCGATAGCAGACAAAACAAATTAATCCGGAGACCCGGTTTTGGTGTTTGAATAAAGATGGGGCGTTTAGAAAACTAATAGGTTTTTCTGTAAATAGTTTTATGCAAGCAACTGCAAGATGATGACGATGCTCAAATGCAATGTGGCATGATGACATGAGCATGCGGTCATGATGATGCAATGCACAAAAACAACGCGATTTTCTAGTAGTGGTTTTGCGGGATGCCACAGTTCAACATTAAGGATCAAGGTGAGAAAATAAATGTTGGCAGTATGAACTAGATGGCACACTCCCTAGATCTCCTTTTGCTAAGCCTTCACAATACAAGCTAAGGCTTGTTCAAACCCCATAAACTAGAGTAGGCATATCCACCTATTCGTGAAAAAAGCTACTTTCAAGTATAGTATGTATGTTAATCCTACAAACATTCTTAAAAACACTTTTTCATGTATTTTAAAGCTCATAAGAAAGTAAGGTTTTGGGTGATATCACTATGGAAATTTTTGTGCTTTACATCTTATTAGTTGTTGTTGGCTAAACCATGCTGACATGGCACAAGATTTAAATGTTGAATGTTGATAATTAGTAATGTTTAAGTTCAGCCTATTGATTGCATCGATGTGAAATAAAGAGTGCATACTGGAGTAGGTATGTTGAGAGAAAACGCTCCTGAACCGCTAGTCAAATCCATGTGTCGTGCGACAACTCATGGTGGAAACTTACAACATGATGATCCTTGTTGATATGATTCATATGTCTGTTTTTTGTTCTTATGGAGTAGATATACTCCCCCTCCGACCTTGAACATAACCAAGAAATTATATTAACTCTTATGCTAAATGAATAAATAAATAAAGAGGGGGTCATATAGCTACATAGGGAGCAAGAGGTACTTCAGTGATGCGGTTTCTAAGACCAACATGAGCATACAATGACATGCCTAAGTTAAGTAGAATGAGGAGTGCAAGGTCATAGATATGGTGCATGAGACAATCAACTTATAAGATGTTTAGCACATAAACCATATGAAGCTTTGAAATAAAAGATACTTGGAACCCCATCCTTATTAGTATTGTTGACATGAACTACATAGCTTAAAATTTTATTTTAAATTCTTTATAGAGGATTAATATATATTCAATGCTTACTTTCGGTACGAGATGACATAAAACTAAGAAGTGAGTCTTCCATTCACGGGCATGAAACTAAGAATTAGCCCAAAAATAAAGGCATAAAACACCAATGCCAAACATGAAAAGAGTCTCTTATTCTATAATTTTATCAAAGTGTGCTTGAAGGTTTGTTTTGTTCATCATTTGTTTTATCACACCATTATGTATTGTTTAACATGTTTATAGATGTGTAAAAGATACAACTTGATAACATATTATGTTTCATTGAAAGGAATTGAACCTATGAACTTTACATGATAATGAAGGAAGCAAAGGTAACAAACTCCGAAGTCCATGTTAGTTTTATCACATTTATGCTCGAGGACGAGCATAGGTTAAGCTTGGGATGCTTGATGCATGTAAAATGCATTCATGAACTTTGTCGTTTATTGCTTCGAAATGCTTATTATTTTGCAACTTTATTATATTTATTGAGACTAACCTACTAATATTTTCAAAAGTGTAAAAATTATTTTTTTACATTTTATCGTGTAGGGAAAAGATTAATATGGAAGCAAATCTCTCAATATGGCAATATTTCGAGTTTTCTGAAATCTGTCCTGCTGAATACTTTTTAAACATTAACTACTAAGAGCTCTGAAATAACGTCAAATGAAAAAGTGATCAACAAGAAAGTTGTAGGGAATTTCAAGCCGTACTATTTAGATCTAAAATTTTCCCTAATCGAAGTCTGGATGCATTTTTTATGGCACGATTACTAAAGGATACAGAAGTAGTTTTGGGGTTTCAAAATTTATGGTTGACTCAAACTCTTGCCATATGAGATCAATTCGGCTAAGAAACGAATTTGGAGACTTGTGGGCCTTAATAGGAGTCACCATGAAGGTTCTAGAGGTTCTCACGAGTCCTTGGATCCAAGGGTTTTGATCCAATGGCTCCGGTGAAGCCTCCACCACTACATATTGAGGGGAAACCCTATTTTTGGAGGCATCCACCCATGGACATGAAATTCCCCCTTCTTAAAAGCCCCAAGGAGGGGGAGAAGCCCCTCCATTGCTTCACAATCTCTAAGAAAGAAGAAGGGACAAGGGGCCGCTGCCCCCAAGGGTAGCCGCCTCCCCTAGGAGGCCGTCGAGGCCCGTGCCGCCGGCGCCGCCTCCCTCCACGCCGGCGCCGCCTCTACCCTTTTGGGAGGCACCTCTCCATCACTTGCTACAGCACCTCTCCATCATCCCCCACTGTAATCTCTTGGAAAACATGATGTATGAGGCAACATTTTACTTTCCCGTGATTTATTATATCTCTATGTCGGTGTTTGAGTAGTGAATTGTTATGCAATTATGACATAGTTCGCTGTGGTTGTATACAAGTTTATGTTATCTTCTATGGTGATCTTGTTGTACTAGCATATGAGTGCACACATATGTTGGGGGATACACAAGGTTGTTATCATTGCATGGTGATAGGAGGAGGAATAGTCGGAGTTTGACAAGAGTCGGATCTTAATTCTTAGATATGCATGTTATATTAATTCATGGTTAATCAACGGGGGTATTATCATGGGACCTAGATCTAAATGCAGTGGTTGGACTTTATGTCTTAATAATTCCCTTATTTATACTAAATTGGCTTTGGGATCAATCACTAGTGGTGTATTTATTCATATTTATGGCTACACCTAGTTATGGCTCCTCTTGGAAGAAACAATTAAAAGACTATATATGTGTTTCACTAATTGTGACAACTAAATGAATGAAATATAATTTTTCCTAAACATTTATTTCCTTGAGAAAACGTGGCATCACTCCACTTCACTAGATCTATTTTACTTGCAATAGTTTACTTATAATATTTATATTCAACAATTTACCGTTTTCTAGTTAATAGTAAAAACAACCACACACACAAACTCTCTAGATCCTAGCTTTGCATAGAAGGCCGTTATAGGGCTTTAGAGAATAGATAGTTTACCTTCAGCTCCTCGTGGGTTCGACACTCAAATACTTATCGAATTGTACTACAGTGATCCCTGCACTTGGGGGTTATCAAACACGCACCTGGTTCAGGTGCCACCCCCTGGCAGAGCCACATCGTGGTGCTCGCAGGAGTGGCACCTTACAGCGGTGCTGGCACTCGGCAATAGGAAAGTACTACATGTCCCTCTCCCTGTCGGGAGGACAACATGCATGGCCCGTTCTGCCAGCGCGTTGTTGAAGGAAAGCGGCGATGTGACAAAGTCCCACGCGCGTGAAGCATGGTGGCAGGGGCGCGCGAGGACCCCTCATGATAGGTGAAGGCGACAATGGTGTCAGAGAAGGGGCACAACGCAACGACGGTGGCTGCCTGACGAGGAAGCACCAGCCTCATGGTCGTTCTCATCGTCTTCGTCCACCAGTTGGACATGGTATTGCCAGAGAGGGGACTAGCTTGGTTCGAATGCCAATGGGCAAGGGGTGTGGGGAGGCCATGCCAGGCGCGCTCTCGACCTAAAAAGGCCCGCTCCACCCTCGGACATTAATGCGGATGCAGTGGTCAGGCAGCCATCTCATCGGCTCAGCACCGATGACCGCCCGTCAGCCTTTGGCTGGCCTTGACCATCAATGGTGCGCTGATCATGGCATCAGGAGAAGTACCCGGTGACTGCCAGGCGGGCCCATGCGCAGACGCGAGGACACGTGCGATGTCCGTGTCGCATCCGAGGCGACGCATTCTTAGCACATATTTGGACCAGGAATGGGTCGGCACGAACATGTGTGGTCATTTGGGTTGGACTGCTGGAGTAGGTATTCATCGTCTGAGCGTCTGTGTGGACCGATTCGAACGGACAGTGGTCGAATGAGTCGGCCCGATGGATATGCCTTAATTCCTCAGAGCTAGATCCAACTGTTCAAAGTCTCAACCCATGTTTGCATTGATTTTTTTTCAATTGCTTCCGTTGAGTGGTGTCAATCCTAATAGGGGACGTAATTGTATTAGGGTTTGTACAATGCTAGGAAATACATGTATTTTTTTAGATCTTCACATTATTTATAGAAGACACAATATATAACTTGTACAATGCATTATCTTTTATTACTATCTCTAGTAATTAATGATAATTAACTATTTTTCGTAAGAAATTGGTTGGCTAAGAGAAGACAATAAAGAAAATAGTCTTCTCTTATTAAGAGGTCATCCCTTAGCTAAGAGAATACAACCTTCTCTTTCTTATTTCTCTCTCCTCCAACTAAGAAAAAACTATTATGACAAACATAAGGAAAGGCCGACGGTATCGCATTGTACATGCCTTTATCCCAAATAAGGAAAAGGAAAGGCCTAGAATCATGGTGCCACAAAGGAAACTCGGTACCTTAGGGCATGTACAGTGCTAGAGAGCATATCTTTCCTTAGTCCTCTATATCATCTAGAGAAGTCATTAAAGATAAGTCATACAATGCATTATTCCTTAGTGTCATCTCTACCAATTAATGAGAATTGTATATTTTTAGTAAGAAATTGATTTGCTAAGTAAAGACATATGGTACAACCAAACAATTAGCCTTCTTTTATTTTTAAGAGATCATCTCTTAGCTAAGAAAAGACAATCTCATATTTCATATTTCTCTCTCCTCCAACTAAGCAAATATCCAACGTAACAGTCATAAGAGAAGACTGGCGTTATTGCATTATACACACCCTTAGAAGCGCCACAAACCACTCTAGCTACATCTTTGAAAAAAAATGTTACACATAGAAATAAAAAAAGCGCCCATTGTTGTAGGTTAGAACAAATATTTTCAGTAAGATCAAACAACTAATTTTTGCACTCATTCTAATTTCTATGGTAGTTTCATATAATCAAAATCCGTTGGAATTAATAATGAACTAAACGGAAGTTTAGAAGCAATAAAAGAGTCTTCCATTTGCGCATAGGCAAACTAAAATATATAACATGCTCAAATTTGCCATTTTGCAAGATGCAACTTTAGGAACCTATGATAATGAAAAGCACAAGGCATAATGAAATCATGAATAATAATAATAGCTCTAGAATATTTCGGCCCAAACATCAATCTACATCATCCCGATTCTTTTTGGCCGTGGGATGGCGACGATCAATGGCGCTGAAAAACATCTTCTAAATCCGAAATACTCCAATCCCATGTTCAGTGCTCTTCCGCGTCCGTTTTTTAGCCTTAATTGCGAACTGAGTCGCTAAAGGGTGGGCCTCAGTGAAATGAACCCATATGTCACAGACTCTGGCTTTAGCCGATGTACAAAAAAAAATTTGGGTCCGGGGATGATTTCCAGCCATTGATAGTCGACATTCTATGACCGAAAAGAATCAGGCTGAGAGCCGACATGGCGCTGAAAGCCCATGGCGGTCGCGTTTTCCTGTAGACGTGGGGCCCTCATAGAGCCGACGTGTCGCCGTAATCCCATATGCTGGTCTGCGGTTTCTCGTAGACGTGGATTCGTCTAGAAACGATGTAGCGCTGTAATTTCATACCGTTCGCGGTTTCTCGCGTTCATGGGTCCCGTTCATTGTCGAGCTGGCAGCCTAGACGATAGACGTCCCCGGCTGCTGGCATACATCTACGATCTATCTTGCGGCGCCACTGCTCGCATAAAACGTTCCGAAGAATGAGATAGTTCATATTCATAGCCGAGCTGATAAACGTAGACTATAGCATACCAAGGTTCTCGCGGGCGCTAGCTCGGTTGTAATTGATATTTACTTGATATTAATATATTTTTTTGATAAAAAAACCTGCAGAAAATATGCTCTGCTAAGATTGTTTAGCTTCTCTGTTTCCCTTTTCCTAGCAATCTAGCAAATTGGTCAATGCTACAAAAACGCTGCAGATATATGTCTAGTCAGTCGGTCCGAACCTCTCGAAATAGGCTTTCGCCCCGCTTTATAAATAAAGCACATAGGTGAGACCGGCATTGCTGAGACATCGCCCAAAACCGAGACAACCACGATACGATCTTTGAGCAGCGGCACACACGCCGAACGAAAAAACAAAGAAAAGCACAAAGGAGATGAGGCGAGACGGATCGACTAGATGAGAAGACCACAACCTTCACGCCCAGAAGAATGACCACCACGCCCTAGCCCCGACTCGTCAAGTGCCAGCGGCACCCTCAAGAGGAAAGCGATCACGCTGCCGGACCAAAGAGGCCCTAAGTTTCCGGCACGGAGGAATGGAAGAAGGAAGCCACGCCGCCGGAAGGAAGATGCCACCGCAGCGGCACGCGTCGGTGTCGATCAAGCTGACAAGGATTTCTCCCGAGGGCCCTATCCCCAACCCCTAGACGAGCCGTTGCACAGGAGACCCGCGAGAGCGAAGCCTCGCCACCACCCAAACTCGCCGCCCACGAACATGCGTCACTCAAGTTCCGACTTTGTCATCATCTCCTCACCGAGCAAGCCGTCGCGAGGGCTGCAACATCGTGACCTAGGTAGAATTGAAACAGGGCCCACAGTACCACGGCCGCGCGGGAGGGAACTTCCTCCACCGCCGACGGCGATAATCGACGAGACGACGCAGACAAACCAGTCCACCATGGGTCGGCCGGGCCCGAGCCCAGAAGCCTCCTCGAGGCAAACCAGTCCATGGCGGCTAAATAGGCCTTAGCGGGCCCATATAGTCATTGTCGGCGCTGCATGAGCCGGCCGGGTGCCACGGACCCATCCACACTAACCGCCATGATCGCGCCCGGTAGAATCGAAGCCAGCCCGCCAAACCTAGATCAGGCCCAAATGGGCCCGATCTGGCCGCCAAGGCCCTGCCTACCGGCTCGCCTGCCCGCCGCCAGCTCACTCGCCTCACCCCAGCAGCCGCCCGCGAGCCACCATGCGGCCACCCACAGACGCCCACCCCCCTCGAAGCGCCGATCACCGTCGCCGAGCGCGCCACGCCGCATGAGCGCCACGCCGCCGAAAGCAGCGCCGCGCCCCATCCGACGAGGCCACCCGCGTAGCCGCCGCGAACGGAGAGGAGGCCCGCCGCCGCCGCCCGGGGCTTGGCGGCGCCAGCGGCGGCGAGGGAAGAAGAAGGTGGAGGCGGCGGCGCAAGCTGGGGTTCGCCCGTGTCCGCCCGCGGGAGCGGACCGAGCGAGCCAACCGGTTTTGTGATGGTGTATTACTAATAACTGTATTCGGCTGAACATATTATACCATCATAACAACACAGAGGGAATATGCAGAGAGCAATCCGCAATCCATATGGTACTACAATCAGACAATTGTCTATTGCAACACTCGCTCACTTCCTCTATCGTGTGGCTTGCAGTTATATTCATGTTGATCATATCCTAAGGAACTTCTTGAACCAGCGTGCTGACTGCTTGGGATACCGTTGACGCTTCTGCGCATCGCTGTAGTCCACAAAGTGTAGCCCGAATCTAAGAGTGTATCCGCTCGACCACTCGAAGTCGTCGAGCAGCGACCACGCGAAGTACCCCTTCACTTTTGCGCCGTCCCTGTAAATCAGTACTTATAAATTAGCACACAAGTGCAACACAATGCATTGTCAGGTAATGACAAGTCTAGTTTGGAGCTTGTATGAAAGAGTTAGACTGTAGACGGTGCTCTGATCGACCTTATGGCACTCAGCAGTGCAAGAAGGTGCTTGTGGTAGTACTCAATCCTGCCGTAATCCTTGATGGCTTCCTGTATTGTTAGGCTCTTGTTGTTGGTTTCCCCAACGCCTAAAAACAAGAGTTTTTTCAGTTGAGTTTTTGTTTTTTCTTCTAGAACTAGCAGGAGGGTCTGCGTGTCTAATGTTTCCTTCTGGTTTTGGGGAGAGAGAAAATATGCTCGCCATTTTCAGTGATGTAGACGGTGGGATTGCCATAGTTATCCTTGACATATAGCAGCAGATCACGGAGCCCTTGAGGGTAGACATAGAGCCAAGGTATATCAGTCTGCAATCATATAATTCACTGAACTGAATCAGAACCATGGAAACTGGGGAAAGAACTATGGAAGATTCTGTTGTCTAGACAGAATTTGTAAATTACCAGAGGACCTATGGGGATGCCATTTCGAACACCTAACAATATTAGTCGGTTAGTATACATAATTGAAAATAAGAAAATGGTTGATGCATGAAGGCTTACCGGTAAGGTTAGCTTGAGCATCGGTATTGTAGCTAATCTTCAGTCCATTTGAGGGGGGAAGGTTATGGGGTATAATTTGCACTGTAATAGTTGATTCCAATGAAATCGAATGCACCCTTGACCAACTTCGTTTGTTCTTTTGTGAACCTCGGCAAGCGATTACCGACCAATGTTCTCATGCTCCGGGGGTAGACACCTCTCGTGAGGGGGTCCATAAACCTACAATGGGCACTCCTAGCTAGTAAGATTTCAATTTTATTTTAGACCTTGAATGCAAAAATAGCGTGAATACAGAGAGCTTACCATCCGAGCATGAAGTCTATAGCCCGCCTCGCTGCAGCATTGTCTGATTTTGAACGTGAGAAGGGAACAAACCAGTGTGAGACTAGAGTTATCCCAACCTTCCCCTTCTGTACAGCCTGCATTTCATACACATTTGTATCAAACATATGGTTTGTTCATGGATGCTTAAAAATGAAATGTTGCTAGCTAGTGATCACCTGGTACTTCTGTTTATACAATTTGACAGCTGCTGCATGGGCGAGCAGCTCATGGTGGGCTACCGTGTAAGGCTCCGTTCCCGAATTTCCGACGCTGCATTTCCCCAGCTCCCAAGGCGAGCACCGACCCGGCGCAAACACGCCCATCGCATAGCTCGCAACGCTATATGACCAGGGCTCATTGAACGTGATCCAGTGCTTCACTCGATCTCCGAACTCTCTGAAGCACACTTCAGTGTAATCCTTATAGTCATTTCTGCATGCACCGGTGACAACACGATTAAAAAATATTGTATGGTTGATAGATCCATTGTCTTTGGAATCATGGTGAAAAAAAATCAAAATATTTATTTATATTTATCGAACAAACTATATTTATCGAGCTCATGCTAAATTGCGCAAGTTATTTGCGGAATTCAAAAAATGTGGTTTTAAAACTTAAAAACGGAATTTTCTTTTGCATGTTAACAAATTTTGTTTTCAAAAATGAGAGTAAACCCTCAGCCTCTGCATTGGTTGATGAACACAACCATTCTTGAAACGTGTCTACACTATAGAATACATTTGTATGGACAATGTACACATTTCTTCAAACTTAGAAATACTTTCACCAATTTGTTTAGAATACCGGACTCCAAGGAGCCCCAATTCCGAATGTCGCATTCAGAATTCTTGGCTATTTACCATGTTTGTCCATGGTGAAGTAGCTAGAGAGGGAGAAAGATAAACTTCATGCATGTTGGGCTAACTTTCTCATCCTACCCCTAGCGAATCTTCTTTTGCTTGGGTTTTTATCTTAAATTTTTTTTTTGTTTTCACTTAAATATTCGGTTTGACAGTGACTTGCTTCTAGAGACACTTATGATTTTTGTGTTGGCAATAATTAAATCCCAAAATATAGTCCACGGTGTATCATAGTCTAGTTATTTCTCCAAGTTAATTCATAAAGGTTGTCTTCGTATACTTTTACCACTCACATGATATTAGGGTTAAGAAACCCTTTATATCCATCTTCCAATGCCTGAGGTGAATCCCAGTGAAAAAGGATCACTAATGGCTGCAACCCTGCAAATATATAAAGATTACCAATCTTAAGAATCATCTAGTGGAATTAATAAAGAGCTTGATGTCAGTGCAACCTGCAGGTTTATAGCATTATTAAATAATTTACCTTTGGATAGGAGCTCATTAATCAAGTTATTATAATATCTAATGCCATCTTTGTTCACTCCACCTCTCAGAGTTCCATCTGACATGCATTCATTAAGGTCAACGTTAACATGCTGTAAACTTGGCATGTGGAAGATCTGCAGAATTCTTAATTCAGAAAAAAACATAGGTAAACATATCAGGATTGAAAAGGTATAGTTACCTGGAAGAATTCTTGTCCATGAGATGGAGAACCTGTATGCATCCACCCCCATTTCCTTCATGAGGCGCACATCCTCCTGAGGTTTTTTGGAAGTTGTCATCAGTACTAGCTAGATCTATTCTGCAGGATTAATGGATCATAGTGAGATCTTAATCTAAAATATTAATACTTTTGGAGTACCTTGTAAAGATGGTAGGAGTCCACTGCCACATCCCCGTTGCTTCTGTCGGCAATTTTATCTGCAAAAATTATCCCGTTTTTTGTGTGGGGGAAATGACTCGTCTTCTCATTGGTATTCTTTTGTTGCAAGGAACATCATGCTTTAACTTCACTTTTGCATGGAAACTACTTATCACACCAATTTTATCTTCAAATTACTTATCACTACTTGCCCTAAGAGTAGTTAACGCCTACAAATATTGGCATAGATATTCGCTAGTATGTTCCCACTGACCTCCGTTCGGATAATATAGACTACTGCTGAAACACGCGAATTTTTTTTAAATAATACGAAATAATTATTTAATTTGAGTTCTATTATGCGTTTTGTCGAAATTGCAGATCTAGGGTTTTGTCGGCCAGGGGCAAGCCGGCCAGGCCAATCGGCGAGCCACTGTTGCAGTCGGCAGTGGGGCCCTTGGACCCAGTCAAATCCCGGTCGGCCAGACGGCCCTTGTCGGCTGTGCCCAGGCCATTGAGGCGAGATAAGGAAGCGACGCGCGCCTTGCCCGCCAGTCTTTCTTCTCCACCGCGACGTTTCTTCTCTCTCTCCATTCTTCGTTCTAGCCCCAAAAACCTCCATTTTTCCCGATTTAGCGATTTGACCACGAAACTTCAATCCAAAGGCGTAGAGAGATAGTGGTAGCCCGATCTACGGATGGGTTAGCTCAGCGCGATTTGGTGTTGATTTGTTGGAGGAAGCGGTGGTGGAGCTGTGGTGGAGCAATGGCAATGGTGGTGGAGCTGTGGAGGAGCCGAGGCTGTGGTGGTCTTTGTGGTGGTGGACCGGCGGCTTCTCTCGCTTCAAGGGTAAACTTTAATCTCTCGATAATCACGGTTATTGTATATGGTTACGTCGTGTATGTTTGTCTATTATAATACCTGTCTAGTGGATTAGTAATAATATTTGATCGATGGGTTAGGCACAAATATTTGGCGGTGGATTAATAGCAATATTTGACCGTAGCAATAGTATCATATTTTTAGAATATTTGGTGACTGATGGGTTAGACACAAATATTTGTCCGTAGATTAGTAGCAATATTTGACCGATACCAATAATATCATAATTTTTAGAATATTTGCAAGCATTGTCCAAAGTTATACGCGTTGTCGATAATTAATTGATTAGGTTGTTTATTTTATGTCAGCAGAGATGACCAATATAGTGAAGTTCGTGTTTTATTACGGTCATGGGAATGTTCGAACAAATGACTTTGGAGCAGATCTGAGAGTTTATGTATGTGAGTTAGATTTGACTGCCTCAAAGCGTGGAGTGTTAGTCGATTGAAGGAATGGTTGTGAGGATGTTTAGGCTATAACATCGAGACATACCGTCGGGTGCAAGCATTATGGACAAAGTCAAGAAAAATATTTTCGGACTTTAAGGCTCAGAGATACAGACGAGACTGGTTTAAGTGGTTAAAAGGCTGTGAAGATAGGCATGTAAACCCTCGCGCATTAGTGCTTCCTGTCTTGAAAGAGATCGATGGTGGACATGTTTGGCCATATAGTGTTGATTCAAGTTACGGATGTACTCTATGTCTAGTCTTTGGGCGGTGGTTATGAATCAGGCGGAAGCGGTGAGATAGGAGGAGGAGGAGGCGGTGGTTATGAATCGGGGCAGAGCAGTCAGGCCGGAGGTGGAGAAGACTATGTCTTCTTGGCCTGCTCTTTCTTCTTCTCCTGCCTCTTGTCCCACTCAGCTCTTTCCTTGCTTCCAACCGGTGGCGGCATGAAGATATCATCCTCATCTTCGCTATCTTCTATCCAGGACCAAGGTGTATTAGCCACCTCCATCATGCGAGCTTCACTCTTGAAGGTGAGCTTGTCCCACCTTGCCTTGATCCTGAGAAGCTACTCGTGCACTGATTTGGGGTCTTGTTTCACCCTCTTAGATAAAGTGACTTACCAAGTATAACGAGAGCATCATGGTTCGATACCAACGTATCCCGATCACCTGGTGTATCGCCTATCTCAACAGTTCGCTATGAAGAAAAGCCCAATGGACATATCTACGTGCCAGGAGAAGGCGTCGGTCATAGTGGAGAGGAGGAGGAAAATGCAGAGCGAGGAGGAGAGGAGAAATGAGAGAGTAAGAGGAGGAAGAGAAGAACGGCAAAGGATAGATCTCGTTCGCCGATTTATAGAGGCACCGAAGCGGCGAATAGGCGGGAAAAAGGCGGAAGTAGTGGCGGGAAAAAAAGGGCGGGAAGTAGTGGCGGGAACAAAGGACGGAAAGTACTAGCGGGAAAAATCGGCGCGATGGCGGGAAAAATCGGCGCGATGGCGGGAAAAATCGGCGCGAAGGATTGACGAGAAAAACAGCGCGGAAGATTAGGGTTGCATTGATCATGCAGGAATTGGGCAGGGGCGCGACGATTAGGCAATCGGCCAGGGGCAAGCCGTGGGCAATCGGCCGACCATACACATGCAACCTGTCTGATCGGGCCGATTGGCCTGGCCTTAATCTGCCGACAAAACCCTAGATCTGCAATTTCGACAAAACGCATAATAGAACTCAAATTAAATAATTATTTCGTATTATTTAAAAAAAATTCGCCTGAAACACACTGTCTTCAACACGCAGCTTTGGCTATTCCCAAAAGAACACACAGTTTTCACCATTATTTTGGCTCAACCTCTTAGTAAAGGATTACAAAATGATGATACTATGAAAAAACTTTTCACACAGATTAAGGATTACAAGATTAACAAGAAACATGCATGCTCAAGAAAAAATTAATTATAAGCTGCGTGCTGCAGATGAAAATACATGCCTGGGTGCTTGTGAGTGAAGTTGTCCCATATGCTTGGTCCCCTGCCCCCCTCCATCGCACCACCCTCATACTGCAGTAGTGTCCCAGATGCATGTGCATATATCAGAACACATCCAGAACCGAATATTTGATAATGTAGACACTAGAGGCAGTAAGTTGCTAATTACTTCTTGGATTAGATGAAGGTTCGAACTATATGATGAACTTGAGTACTACAATTTTCTCCCACTTGTTCTAACATTCGGTCGTTCATGATTCTGATCTACTCCCTCCGTTTTAAAATATAAGATGTTTTAGTTTTGTGAAGAAAATGTATTTAGACTACTTTTAGTGTGTAGATTCACTCTAAATCTTAGTGAACCTAAATACTAAAAGTAGTCTAGATACATTTGCTTCACAAAGCTAAAACATCTTATATTTTGAAACGGAGGGAGTATTTGACTAGAACCTAATCCTGTTCTAACTACATATTCCTAAACATACAACTTCTAAAATTTCGAAGCAGCAGCTGCAGCATATGATATACTTTCCATCACCCATCACCCATCAGATTGTGCTCACCCGACAAAGCAAAGCGGACGACCTACGCTATGCTTGAATCAATAGAGGAAAGGAAGAGGAAACCTGATAGGAGGAGGATGCAGTCCCGAAGACGAAGCCCTTGGGGAAGTCCCTCCGGCTTACTGGCTTCAGTCCGACGCCGTCGTAGGCCGCGGAAGCGACGGCCAGAAGGAGAACTGTGAGGACGGCACGCCCGGGCATCCTCGCCAGTTATCCTGTAGCCATATGTGGGCGACACAGGATGTACTGCAGCGCTCCACACCCTGTCAAGAGCTCACGGAATATATTAAATCTTAATAATATATGTTGCTGTCCATTGTGGAATCTTGTGGGGACAGAGGTGACGCATGACCCATTGTGGATTTGCTACTTCTTATGCGCATAAGAACTTAATTCTCGGTAGTCCCTTTCATCGTTCGAATTACCTCGTGATTTGTGTAAAATAGAAGTTACATATGAGTTGCAACTCGGATATAACTAAGAATTTAATAAGTTATAACTAGGTTGTAACTGAGAATTAGTATAAATCTTATGAGTTGTAACTAGGTTGCAACTGAGAATTAGCACAAATATTAGAATGACATCAGCGACTTAGATATAAGTAGTTCTCAAGCGCCTGAGATCTAGGCACTCCCTTAAAAAAAACAGCCATCTTTGTTTTGTATCAGCTGTACTCGCGTACCTGTTGCTTTAGACTATTGGCATATATGTTTTGTTACGGTAGTATAGGATAAAGGTAAAAAATTGAGGCTGGGCTCCCTCCCGCAGTCGCACCTCCTTGAGCTTCTCGCATCCTCCTCTCACGCAACCGCCACCGTCTGGGTTGTGCTCATGCAGGTCCGGTAGCGGTGGCTCGGCTTTCTCCATGCGCAGGTGGTGTCGGCGTGGGCGGCGGCCTATAGGTGTGCGGCTCGGCTAGCTCCTGGTTTGGCGTGCGCAGGGCGGTGAGGAGACGGGGGCGCCTCCCTTGGGGACGAGGTGCTGGTGTGGGCTACCGGTGGTGACGATGGCACGCCTGCTATGGGGCTTTACGGGACCTTTTGGGACCTGGCCGGGCGAGATTTGCCAATGCTGATGTATCCGGTCGGCTACCGCCATTGGTGGTGGAGGTTGGCCCCTCCAACGTGCTGATGTCCTGCCGCTCCCCGGTGAGCTTGGTTTCCGTTGAATGCTACATTCAGTCGGCTACCGCCTTTGGCGGTGGAGGTTGGTCCCTCCTGGGTGGCTAGCTGTTGGTCTACTGTCCTTTTTCTGTTGTGTTCTCTGGGCCGGTTGAACTCGCTTCTGGTGCTGCACTGAGATGATGAGGATGATCACAAGACCGTGGTGGTGTGTGTGCTCCTTTGGCACCGATGTCGTGATGCCTGTGGCGGCCGCTTTCCTTCATAAAGGGTGTCGGTTGTATCCCTTCTCCACTCTCCTCCGTGTATCGGGAGAAACCCTAGGCCTTGTCCGGGCAGCAGTGCCGTTGTTGTCATAGTCCTTCCTGAAGGTCTTGCTTGTTACGCGGCACTCTGAAGTGCTAGGTTTGTGGTGAAACTTCTTCGGAGGGCGCAGCGATTACGGATCATCTTAGCTTTCATCAATCTGCCAGTGTCGGCATTTGTTTCTCTTTTTATTTTTGGTCTTGGTTGTGCTGGTTTTCCCGGCTTTGGACTCAGCATGTATTGATTGGTTTCTATATTAATATAGCGGGGCAAAAGCCTCTTTCAAGGTATACGATAGAGGTAAAATATCTTTTCATACATTCCTAATTTGAATTGTACTCTAAGACAATCTTTTGTACGTCTATATATACTCCATCATGAGCTTTAATAATACACCCAACATATTATGTAAATTATAATTCAACATAGTATCACAGGAGCGAGATCCTTGACCCACAACATGTTTCCGCCCCGCGGTCCATGCGACCCGTAGCATGGTTCGTCCACTGATCTATGATTGGATGCCCTCATGAGTTTTTCCAATCTCTAGATCGGTTTTCTCTCCACCAGTCGCTTGGTCGGTCTTATTTTTTGGGTCACCGATAATAAATTGGATTGCATCGTCCACCGGTTGTCATCTACTCGTGCCTCTACTCCGACCTCGACGTCGACTCCGTACTAACCGACTTGTCTTCCTGGCTGTCACAACCGACTCACGGGCACTGACTCCGCACCGGCCAGCTTCCCTATGTTGGCTATCATGGTCAATCGGCCAGCTTCTACACCTGCCTCGGTAGGCTACCATGGCCGAATTGCCTACGTTGTTCGAATAGGACGGTTAATATTCACCAACCATGCGGCATGGCCGGTCACCTGAGGGACGCCTTGATGCATTGCTACCAGCTTCTCTAATCCACGGGGTGTCCATCGCTGGCCCGTTTTTGTCATGACCCCGGGTTCTTCCTCTCCAAATTCGAGCATCGTCGCCGTGCTTCCACAAGTCACCAACATGGCCACTTCAGGCTGTCGCAGGTCATGCCGACTACACTATCGTCGCAGTCTAGGCGTCTAGCTTGACCTCTACTAACGACCACTGGTTTCGCTGCCTTCTATGTGTTCATCCACTACAACTTTGTTTCCAGTGTCACCAACGACTTATTTTATACATAGTCGGTTTCTACAAATACAGAGTATGCCTTTGTCCCGACATGCGCCAAAACTATGGCTGCACCTCGTCCCCGATGGCTCGGACTGCATAGCCTTCGACATCGACATCCCCGACGACTGCCTTGGCACGTCTCTGTCATTCTCTTGGCGCACTATGAGCATGTGGATTCATGTGCGGATACACCGACACTAGCAACCTGACCACGGCGACCCCTGATGACTCCTTGGTGGCGCCAGAGAACTTGGTGCTTGATGTGGAGTCTTGTTGGGAACCCCAAGATCAAGGTGTGAAGTAGCACAGCAGCAAGTTTTCCCTTAGTAGAGACCGAGGTTATCGAACCAGAAGGAGGAAGGAAACGTCACACAGGTGTTGCAAGCAACGCGAAGACCTGCACAATACAAACTCAAGACTTTTCCCCAATGAATCAGTGAGGTTGTCAAGCTCACTGGTTTGCTGTAACAAAGGATTAAATGTATGGTGTGGAAGGTAATGGTTTGCAGCAAGTAACAGTGGAAGATATATTGATGGTAAATATTGGACCGGGGTCCATAGTTCACTAGAGGTGCTCTCCTTAGATAAACAGCATGGCATGAAGGGTAAACAAATTACAGCAGGGCAATTGACAGGAACTGAGCAAGACATAACAATGCAATACCAGACAAAAAGATCCTATGAGATTCGATTGGGCAATATAAAAATATACATAGACCGCCATCCAACTGCATCTATGACTAGAAGTCCACATTCAGGTTATCATCCGAACCCCCTCCAGTATTAAGTTGCAAACAACAGACAACTGCTTTAAGCAAAGTATGTAAGGTAAACAGTCCACATGTTCCATGAACAAGAGACCGTTGTTTTCTCCCTAATAGCAACATCACATCTACAACCGAAGAGATTATTGTCACTTCCCTTGGAAACTAGAGGCATGAACCCACTATCGAGCATAAATACCCCCTCTTGGAGTCACTAGAAACTACTTGGCCGATAAAACCATTAATCAAACCAACATAATAATCTCAATATACATCGGATCCCCGCAAACACAACATGCATGATTACAAATAGATTAGATTTTGATCATGAACGGAGCTCAAAAGATATATACATGAAAGCACAAAGGAGGAGATACAACCATCTAGCTACTACATGGAACCATAGTCCAAGGTGGAACTACTCACGTATCATACCGGAGAGAAGGCCTCCGGGATGATCTTCCCTCCGGCAGGGTGACGGAAAGAACTTTAGATCCCTCGATCTAGGGACGATGGTGGCGGCGGCTACAGACGGTTTCGTGGAGATTTGATCGGGTGCTTAGGGTTTCTTCATCGGGGGCTTCTTATAGGCGAAGGGGGAGGCCGAAGAGACGACCAGGGGGCAAACCTAGCTAGGCATGGGCCCACCCTAGGCCAAGCCTGGGGGGGTCTGGCTGCCCTGGCCCGCTTCCTCGTCTCCCCTCTGGACTTCTTGTTCCTCACGGAAAGTTATTGACTTTGACATTTGTCCCGTCCGATTCCGATAATATTTTTTTACTAACTTTTCTGAAACCAAAAACAGCAGAAAACAGGCATCTGGCACTGTTGCAACTTGTTAATAGGTTAGTACCAGAAAACATATAAAAAACACCTCAAAGTGTAGACAAGTAAAGCAAAGTAGATACTAAACAAACATGGAGCATAAAAAATTATAGATACGTTTCTAACATATCAGCATCCACAAGCTTAACTCCTGATCGTCCTCGAGTAGGTAAGTGATAAAAGAATATTTTTTGAGGTGACATACACCCTCACAATAAAGATCCAACCATTTGCAAGCATTGAAAACTGGGATCAAAGAACTCTAAACATGTGCATCAAAGATGGAGTTCTAATAATAGGACATAGCAACTATGCAAGCAACATGAAAGGTTACAAACAAAGATCATGAATAACATGCATTGAAAGAATGTTTGTTTGTTTCACATACAAAAAAACATAGCATATTGGGCAATCAGCTTGTCCCTCATAGAGTAGAAATATAGATGCATAGGACACCTTCAAAGTTCACAACGATGACTAGAAACAAATAGCACAAGAACGAGTAATATCACAATATGCATCAATTAATAAGCTTTGGAACACTGCACACAGAATGACAACTATGCTCTCTTAATGGTGCCTAAAGGTAGAAGGTGGAGACTCAATAGTGGTGGAAGAAAGGCCTTTTCGTAAAGGAAACAGGGATTACAAGTTTCAAAAAGAGCTTCCAAAAATTATGGTACTTGTTAGCTTTCAGCCCTCATTGCCCCTATCATAAGCATCTTGAAGTGGTTAAGGTTAAAGTGGCAAAGATGGAGTATATGCTTGATGAAGTATAAGTTGGCAATCACAAGTCCCTTTAATACGAGGGCCACACCTCATGCATACTCAACTTTGGGTCCAGGTAAGTTCTTGTCATTGTAAGTATTTGCATATCACTGAGAACTGCCAACGGTTACCCCTTGCACATCGTACAGGAGCTTTCCCATAGCCAAAATGACAAGACAAGCAGACAATGAGCATCTCAGCAATCTTTTTATTTACCATATGCATAGCTTTTTATTGAGGATGCTGCATAGATAGCTCATTATGGTGATGCTGCAAGTTTCCACCATGATTAGGCATGGCTTAGGCTAGCGGCCCAGGCGTTTCTCTAACACAGGATACAAACTCCATGGACTTACAAGTTCCCTCTTTATTTCACACCGGTGACATCCATGGACAAAAAAACATGATATCAACTGAATACAAAGTACAAGTGCAATGTTGAAAACATTCCCCGTGACAGCACAGTTCTGCTAATTCCAACTTATAAGTGCAAGCATATACAACAAAGTTGTCACAATGGTTCAAGTTTATTAGGGGCAAATAATATAAAGTGTGATATCAAGTTTGTGAGGGCTTTAATCACTAAGTTTTCACATAACAAAATAGTTTTTAATTGGAAGATAATTGAAAACAAGAATATATTTGGAATGGTGCAACACACCATGCATAGGATTTTATAGTGGACACTTTGGAATAACTTGGTTTCTTGGGAGTTGAAAGCATGAGTAGAACTTACTCATACAAGTGGAGGCTAGCAAAATACTGGGAGCAACCAACTAAGAGAGCATAATGGCCATAAACATGCAGTGCAACAAAGCATACTAATCAAAGAAAAGAGTGGTACTACAAGTCAAGGACTAAATGATCATAGAGGCTAATGGTGACTTGTCATAGTCATAACATGGTGTGAGCATGTGCCAATTCAACCCAAGCAAAGCATCAAAGGAGAATACCACAATACTATGCTTTTGCATGCTAAAACAACACATAATTTCTTCAAGACACACTAAGAAATCCCAGTTGTTTGGAACAAGACATGCTACATCAATAATCACTAAGCATAAGGTCAAAACAACACCTAGCATGTCATGCTAAAGTCTAAGTCACAGTTAATGCAAGCTCCTCCTGCACTTCAAACAAGAACTTACTACTCCTTTCCAACACTAAGCAACTTATTTGCAAAACAACACAGCGAGGACGGGGGTACAAACTTCTTTATTCAAGCAAACTAAACAAACTAAGCAAAGCAAACAAAAACTAAGATGCTCCAAGAACAACACAACTGTGCATGAAACAATAAAAATGAAGTGTCTAGACAGACCTTAGTTTTTTATTGATGAAGAAGGGGGTGACTTGGGCATCCCCAAGCTTTGACACTTGTACCTCTTGGATATTTCTTGGGGTGACACCATGGTTGCATCCCCAAGCTTGAGCTTTTTTCTATTCTTCATCTCATTGCATCATTCTCTCTCCACACCTGAAATTTTTCCTTCATACAAAACTTCACACAATCTTCATTAGCAACATTAGTTTATTCAAAAGATATTAGACCTCTTGGAAAAGCTTTGGAACAGCAAGACTTTTCACTAAAAACACAAGCTACTGTAGAAACTCCTTCAAAATGCTCAATTCACCTAAAGAGAACTCAAAAAGTAATCAATAAGAAGCAAATGCAAATAATGGCAGAAATCTGTCAAAACAGACAAGCAGGTAGAAACCGATTTTTTAGAACATCTTATGTTGCTCAAATCAAAAAGTGTTTAACTAACGAAAGTTAGCTAACATACTGGGGGATTTACTCGTAAAGTTTGAGCTCAATCCGAGTTACAGAGACTCCTCAAGAATTGTTTTGGTGTAGGACAGAAATCTGTTTCGGGACAGCAACTCCCCAAATCTTACTTCCCTCTCATTAGAGGTCATTCTTGACACAAAAAGCAAACAAAAAGGATAAGGAGAGTTCATTACTGAAATAATAACTTCCAAGACTCAAGGAAACTCTTGGGTTATCTCCCAAAAAGTATTTTTCTTTAACGCCTTTAAGTTAGGCACAAGAAGCAAGAAGAATCAAGTATTTTCAAATGAAGAAGCATTAACATCAAATCTTGCTTTCAAAGGAGGAGCAAAAAGAAACTTCTCTCTCCTCACAGGGAAATATTCAATACCTTTCTTGAATGGAAAATGATATTTAATGGTGCCCTCTTTCATATCAATATACGGGGGGGGGGGGGGGTCTATTCGTAAATTTTGAGCTCAATCCGTGTTACAGATCCTCCTCACGAATTTTTTTTGGTGGAGGACAGAAATCTGTTTCGAGACAGCAACTCCCCAAATCTTATTTCCCTCTCATTAAAGGTCATTCTTGGCACAAAAAAACAAAAAGGATAAGGAGAGTTCATTACATAAGTAATAACTTCCAAGAATCAAGGAAACTCTTGGGTTATCTCCCAACAAGTACTTTTCTTTAACGCCTTTAAGTTAGGCGCAAGAAGCAAGAAGAATCAAGTATCAAATGAGGAAGCATTAACATCAAACCTTGCTTTCAAAGGAGGAGCAAAAAGCAACTTATATCTCCTCATAGGGAAGTGTTCAATACCTTTCTTGAATGGAAAATGATATTTAATGGTGCCCTCTTTCATATCAATGATGGCACCAACTATTCTAAGAAAAGGTCTTCCCAAAGTAATAGGACAAGAAGCATTGTATTCAACATCTAAAACATAGAAATCCACAGGGACATAAGCATTGTTAACCATAATGAGAACATCATTAATACTCCCCATGAGTTTCTTCTTATCATTATCATTGAGTGGGACATCCAAATAACAATCTTCCAACGGTGGCAAATCAAGCATTTCATAAATCTTCCTAGGCATAATAGAGATACTAGAACCAAGATCACATGAAGCTTTGATATCAAAGTCATTCACTTGCATATTAATAATGGGTTCCCAACTATCTTCTACTTTCCTAGGAATAGAAGCTTTGTGTTTTAGCTTCTCTTCCTTAATCTTAACAAGAGCATCTGTAATATGTTTAGTGAAAGCAACATGCATATCACTAGCATCAAGACTTCTAGCAAGCTTTTGTAGGAACATAATCACTTCAGAAATATTGCAACCATCAATATCAAAGTCAAACTTAGCATCACTAGTAGTAGGCTCAGTAGGCTTAGGCATAGTAGGAGGAGGAATAGGGACTACTTGTGGTTTAGTGGTGATGGTGCACACACTATTGTTCCTATCAATTTCAGCTTCCCTTTCCCACTTAGCATGAAGTTGAGCTAATAGCCTAACATTTTCATCAATAGTAACTTGTATCAGATGAGCAGTAGCAAAGGTATTTTCCATGGTTTCAGGTTTAGCAGCCATTTTATTAATCAAGGAGGACTGAGCTTCAAACAAAAAGGATATATTTTTCTCATCAGTCAAAAGATTTTCCTCTATAGTCTTATTGAAAGTGGTTTGTTTACTAATAAAGTCCTTGAGCATGACTTCAAGTTCAGAGGGGTCACTTCTAGCATTATTGTAAGAGCTTCCATAGGAATTGCCATTATTAGGAGGATAAGGCCTATAATTGTTGTTGCTACCAAAATTATTCATATAGGCATTGTTGTTGAAATTGTTGTTTCTAATGAAGTTCACATCAACTTGCTCTTCTTGAGCAACCAAATAGGCTAAGGGAACACTATTAGGATCTAGAGGAGCTTTCCCATTAACAAGCATAGCCGTAATAACATCAATTTTTCACTCAAAGAGGAAGTTTCCTCAACAGAATTTACCTTCCATGTGGAGCTCTCTCAACATGCCATTCAGAGTAGTTAACCATCATATTATCAAGGATCTTTGTTGCAGCACCTAAAGTGAGCCCCATAAAAGTACCTCCAGCAGGTGAATACAACAGATTTCTTGAGGAGAAGTTCAAACCTGCATAAAAAGTCTGGATAATCATCCAAGCAGTGAGTCCATGAGTAGGGCAATTTTTAACCAAAGACTTCATTCTTTCCCAAGCTGGAGCAACATGTTCACTATCAAGTTGTTTAAATTTTATAATGTCACTTCTCATAGATATAACCTTAATAGGAGGATAGTACTTTCCAATAAAAGCATCTTTGCACTTAGTCCAAGAATCAATACTATTTTTAGGCAAAGAAAGCAACCATTCTTTAGCTTTTCCCCTCAAGGAGAAAGGAAAAAGCTTGAGCTTAATAATATCTCCATCTACATTCTTATACTTTTGCATCTCACAAAGTTCAACAAAGCTATTGAGATGGGCAGCAGGATCATCAGACCCAACACCAGAAAATTGCTCTCTCATCACAAGATTCAATAAAGCGGGCTTAATTTCATAAAAGGTAGCATCAGGATCATGTGGAGCAATAGGAGTACTTAGTAAATCATTGTTGTTGGTGCTAGTGAAGTCACACAACTTGGTGTTCTCAGCAGAGTTCATTTGGAAAAGGTGGGCAAGCCAAAAACAACAGCCGCTAGAGCAAGAACTAATTTTTGTGTGTTTTTTAATAAAGAAAGCAAACCAAATTAGACTAATTTTTTGGGTTTTTTTGAAAAGAGGCAAAGAAAACCAAGTAAAATAAACTAAGCAAACTAAAAACAAAGCAAAGAGAAAGGAAGTGAAGGACTCCCCTTGTGAAGACGTCCTTAGCCTCCCCGGCAACTACGCCAGAAAACTTGTTGATGACTCCTTGGTGGCGCCAGAGAACTTGATGCTTGATATGGAGTCTTGTTGGGAACCCCAAGAGCAAGGTGTGAAGCAGCACATCAGCAACTTTTCCCTCAGTAGAGACTGAGGTTATCGAACCAGAAGGAGGAAGGAAATGTCACACAGGTGTTGCAAGCAACGTGGATACCTGCACAACACAAACTCAAGACTTTGCCCCAACGAATCAGTGAGGTTGTCAAGCTCACTGGTTTGATGTAACAAAGGATTAAATGTATGGTGTGGAAGGTAATGGTTTGCAGCAAGTAAACAAGTAACAGGGAAGATGTATTGATGGTAAAGATTGGACCGGGGTCCATAGTTCACTAGAGGTGCTCTCCTTAGATAAAAAACATGGTATAAAGGGTAAACAAATTAAAGCAGGGCAATTGTCAGGCACTCAGCAAGACATAACAATATTACTAGTCAGAAAGATCCTATGAGATTCGATTGGGAAATACAACAAGATACATAGACCGCCATACAACTTCATCTATGACTAGAAGTCCACCTTCAGGTTATCATTCGAACCCCCTCCAGTATTAAGTTGCAAGCAACAGACAACTGCTTTAAGCAAAGTGTGTAAGGTAAATAGTCCACATGTTCCATGAACAAGAGACCGTTGTTTTCTCCCTAGTAGCAACAACACATCTACAACCGAAGAGATTATTATCACTTCCTTGGATACTAGAGGCATGAACCCACTATCGAGCATAAATACCCCCTCTTGGAGTCACTAGCAACTACTTGGCCAAGATAGCTACTAACAACGAAGAGCATGCAAGATCACAAACAACATAGACATGATAGAATCATAAAGACAAAACCATTAACCAAACCAATATAATAATCTCAATATCCATCGGATCCCAGCAAACACAACATGCATGATTACAAATATATTAGATCTTGATCATGAACGGAGCTCACAAGATCTATACATGCAAGCACAAAGGAGGAGATACAACCATCTAGCTACTACATGGACCCGTAGTCCAAGGTGGAACTACTCACGCATCATACCGGAGAGAAGGCCTCCGGGATGATCTCCACTCCGGTAGGGTGCCGGGAAGAACTTCAGATCCCCCCGATCTAGGGACGATGGTGGCGGCGGCTACAGACGGTTTCGTGGAGATTTGATCGGGTGCTTAGGGTTTCTGCATCGGGGTCTACTTATATGCGAAGGGGGAGGCCGAGGAGGCGACCAGGGGGGCCAAATCCTAGCCAGTGCGGGCCACCACCGCGCGCCTAGGGGTCTGCTGCCCTGCCCGCTCCCTCTGGACTTATTGTTCCCCACGGAAAGTTATTGACTTTGATGTTTGTCCCGTCCGATTCCGAGAATATTTCTTTACTAACTTTTCTGAAACCAAAAACAGCAGAAAACAGGCATCTGACACTGTTGCAACTTGTTAATAGGTTAGTACCAGAAAACATGTAAAAAGCACCTCAAAGTGTAGACAAGTAAATCAAAGTAGATACTAAACAAGCATGGAACATCAAAAATTATAGATACATTTCCAATGTATCAACCCCTCATGGATTCATTGACCAAAGTTGTAGTGCCCACTTTGACTACCTCGACATTGGCACAAAGGTCTATCACCTTCTTGAGCGCCTCATCAACTTCTTCTATAGTCCAAGCATCCGTGACACGACACCATCCATGACCCTCCCACTTCTACTGCAGGGGGATGTCAGCCTACTGTGTTCTACTTCTGTTTCTGTAGTCCGACCATTCGTGATGTTTCAGTTGTTCTCGATGCTACTGCTATGACTGCGGGGGATGTTAGAGTATTGAAATACATGTTTGTTATGGTAGTATAGGATAGAGGTAGGATACGTTTTCATACAGTCCTAATTTGACTCTTGTACTTCAAGATGATCCCCTATATTCCAATATATACTCGTCCATGAGGTTTAATAATACATCCAACATATTACCCAATCTTATAAGTCTATAGTTGCTTCGGTAAGATAATGAACCTAATTTTTTTGATCTGGTGGCATGAAAGAAACAATTGCAGTTACATGCTAGTATTTATGGTGGATCAGAAGGAAAGCACACACACGATAAGTATGTTCCACCCACCCCTATTCTGTTGTAAGATGCCATTGTTTTGAGTTGCTTATTATGAATTGTCACATGGTATACGAGTTAGGATAGAGATTCTAGATCATCTCGTACTGCAAGTCTATCTCCCTCCTTGTACCCATTTATACACCCCATGCGAGTCATGTCAGAAAACATGAACTAATTAGGGATCAATATATTGTACTCCCGCGGACATATATGGGATCAATTAGGGAGTACATAATATCATGGTGGTTAGTCTCACAACACCGATCCTAGGTTTTCCTCGACATCTGCAGCGCTGCCGGCCCGAGGAGATCAATGTCTTTTCCTAACAGGAACGGCACCCAGTCTCAATCAAATACAAATCGATCTATTCTTTCGATTAGATACAAATTTTTGAAATTACAATTTTCTTAGTTTTAATAGAGAAGAGTATGAGAATCAAAGTGATAAGAAGATACTAAAGAGAAGTATATGAAGAGAACAAATAAAATGAAATAGAGTTATAATTCCTAAAGCTTTCCTATTCCATTTCTAGGTCATGATCCTATAGTCAACTTGGCTCGGATACCATCTTGTAGCACCCTTGCTTGATAAGTTTGAGTTCATGTGTATAGTGCTTATATCTGGATATGTTAACTAGAACACATAGTACAAATAGATACCAAATATAACCGGGGCATCGTAAATATAATGCACGTCATCCAAAATTTGCAATAAGTTACAACTTGCATAGATCTAGGCTCTCAAATTACTCAAGTACACAGCAGAAAACAGTAACAAAGTAGATCCACATTCTTCAAATATGCCACATGCGAATAATTGTTGAGTGGAGTCTCCCGATCTATGAACGATCACTCAGAAATAGAGTAACTTGCAACATGAAATATTGCAGCACAAATGGTCAATACACTGAATATATGGCAAATAGGCTAAAGGAGATTAAATAGACCTAGCATCTACATGCATATTTTGCTATATGGAGTTCAGACTCATTTGCATAAAATAAATAGTTTTATCCTATCATTTGTAGAAAAGTACTTCTGTAATAAAATAAATATGACCCTCTTGTTTACTCCCAAGTGCTCCTACCCAATTAAGTTCACCCAACAAATTTTAAGTAATTGAGAACTTGAGATGAGTGAGAAATATGTCATAGAATCACCATCTAGTTGCTCAAATTATCAATAACTAGGGTGATGAGTACATTTTGGCAGCATGTTTACCTAATATTTTTGCATTAGTAGTTGTAGGATTTGGGTATTTTACCGCGCGCTCGCATGCATCTTTTATGCTTGCTCACCAGGATCCAGGAAATAAAGGCACTAATATATAAATCAATTGAAGCACTCATTTTAGGCATAAACCTGACATTTGGAAGCAATGAAAACCTTACAAACATTAACCCATGAACCTGGGATGAAAATCCAACTCGCAAGGGCCACCAGAGGCTTTAACGAGCATCGGTATGGACACAGCCAACCCGTACCACGCGCCTTTACCATGTGTCTTCCAAGCCACATGGTCAAATAGTTTCACCCCGTATAGATGGATCTGAGATCCGACATTTAGAGACACCATAGTTCGCAGAAACCTCACCTCCAGAAGGGATCTAGAGGGGAATTGGCATAAGGGTTTAGATCCTCACTGCTATGAAGATCCTTGGAGGTCTAGGCATCGTCTTCCTCATATTCAGCATCAACTACTGCCACTCCATCATCACCAATCCCTCATCTCCATTATGTTCATCTTGTTGTATTCCATAAACTATTGTTTGGATTTACACGAGTATTTATCCATCTATTTTTTACTCCATGCATATTCATATGAGAAGCAACACACGTGGAAACTAAACCCTGGATCGGGATAAACTGCTATCCTGAATTTACATCCTTAGAGTTTTATGCAACCATGAAGCCAGCATCCGCTGACCAGATCCAGCACCGTCGAGACGCACGCCAAAAGAGCTATTGAGCCTCCACCAATACAAAATACAAAAAAACACCATCTCCAACGAGGCTTTGTGAGTCGATGAACATGTATGCTGCATGCAACGAGGAACATGTCGTTATGGCACGTTGACCGGTGGACGTCCCTGTGCTGTCTTGAACCAAGATCTGTCACCTCCCATCGATGAAGTCGGTCAAGAATGGTAGATCCACCACATTCGGACCAACATCTTCGCTTCAGAAGAACCACCTAACCCTAGCCTCCAGCACTATTGTGGATAACAACGAGCGCATGTGACACACTGAGAAACTAATCTCACCAGATTTGAGGAATGACAAGAAGACCAAGCTGCCAATCAGAAGGACCGAGAAACACACAGTGCCACTAACTCCGAGATGCCACCGCTGGTGTGGGAGTAGAGTTGATGCAGATTTATTTTCCTGGACGCTGCTCTAACCATCCCAATGGCACAACACAGTAGACAAGCCCTAACCCTATCTACTATATTAGAACGGAGGAACAAGGTCCCCCCTGCGTCATACCGCCAGAGCAGCAAGCGGAGGTAGAGGGGACGAACGACCTGTCAAATGGGGATCTGGAGGGAGTGGGTCGCCGCCTCCTGGGAGAGAGGAGGAAGACACAAAACGTTTTAACTACCGTGTATAAATAAGGGTAGTTCCTTTGAATGAGATTTAATGAATGGACAAACAATGTTCCTTTGAAAGTATTTTTTGGAAGTTATAAATCCCAGTAAAGATCAAAAATTTCATGTGATTCATAAATAATAAAATTTTACTTACGCATCATGATAATCTGGATATAAGGAATTGGAAAGGATGTAAGAAGTGTGTTTTCAGTGACTATGTGAAAACAGTAGAACATTCTTTTATCTCTTCTCCTTTTGTAAGATTACTTTGGCGAGTTGTGTTTCAAACATATAATATTTCACCACCAGCTAATATCATCAATATTTTTAGGAATTAGCTGAATGGTATCGACAAGACGAATAAGGATAGGATGTGTTTAGGTGTTTCTGCTTTATGTTGGTCGATGTGGAACTATATAAATAATATTATTTTTAACAAGAAAGATTCTACCAGTTTCATGCACGTTATCCATATGCATATTCACTCGATTCAACTATGGAGTTTTTTCTTCCAAGAATCAACGGGAATGCATGGTTTTTGGATGCAACCGGCTGCTAATGGTTTCACATGATATCTTCTACGAGGTTAGCTACTTGGCGGCCTATTAAAAGAATTCAAGATATTTAGTCTTTTTTGGTATTTTTTTCATCTTTCGGTGGTAGATATTTGTATCGATCCTCTCTATCCTTGAATTTTTAACTTTGTTATTCTGAAACGTTGCAATAAAAAGGATGTGTATATCCACGGTTGTAGAGGTCGGGGTTTCAACCTCTTTTTAAAAATCACTTTTGCTTTAGTGCCCTCCCCCTCCTTTTCAAACTTTGACAAAAAACTCGATACCGATTCGTTTCGAAGATTGTACGAACCCACATAAAACCCTTATGGTTTATTAGACATGTACTCACCATACACGTATAACACGTGTCTGTGGGAGGCAAAATTGGGAGGTATATAGCAGTAGCAACAAAATTTTAAAACTTGACATACAAAGACGTAGATCGCGATAATGGGGGTTGAGATCAGCCAATAAGAACGTGGAATATACCTAACTCAACCGAGTATATTTATAGGGAGGTACACATAGCTTAGATATGTGTTTTGATGGTCAAAAGAAAACTGGCCCATGCTAATTTAAGTTTGAGAGGGGGACACCGAAAGCACACCTCTTCAAAAATAGAAATTTGCTTGCTTATCACAACAAACTGCACACTCAGCCAGGTACATAATGTCTCCATTTCATGTCACTGGTTGCCCATCGATTTATGTGTTCATCTCTTCAGGAACTTCTTAAACCAGCGGGCAGAGTCTTTTGGGTACCGCTTGCGCTTCTTCTCATCGCGGTAGTCCACGAAGTGTAGCCCGAACCGCAGCGTGTACCCGCTCGCCCACTCGAAGTTGTCAAGCAGCGACCATGCGAAGTACCCTTTCACGTTCGCTCCGTCCCTTATGGCATTTCGCACTGCAAGCAGGTGCCTGTGGTGGTAGTCTACCCGGGCATAGTCCTTGAGGGATTCCTGGAGTGGTAAGCTCTTGTTGTTGGCTTCGTCGATGCCTGAAATACAGAGACAAATCAGTCTGAGTCTGGTTCTTCCATTCTAATTAATTAGGAAAGTAGAAATGTTATACACACCATTTTCAGTGATGTAGATGGTGGGATTGTTGTACTTCTCCTTGATATAAAGAAGCAGATCATGGAGCCCTTGAGGGTAGACGTAGAGCCAAGGTGAAGCAGCCTACACATACGCATGGGAATTACTCGACAAAAACTGAATTATAGCACATATGTAAAAAATGGGGAAACGATTCTGGGTGCTTTATTTTATGTGGATGAATGGTAAACTACCTGTGGACCAATGGGCACTCCATTACGAACACCTGACACAATAGAGCTATATATGTTAGCACGTATTACCGGATAATATGCTGCGAAGTCTCCATTATCTGTATTATTAGGCCAACTGAATGGAAAATTAATACAGATAGACTCATCTTTGACTTGGCATGACTCACCGGTAAGATTAGTCCGAGCATCAGTACTGAAACTATTCTTTAGGCCTTTTGGTGGGGGGAGGCTATCAACATAGTTTGAAGTGTAGTAGTTCAGTCCGATGAAGTCGAATGATCCCTTCACCGATTCAGATTGTTCTTTTGTGAACCGTGGCAGGCGACTCCCGACCAATCTTTTCATGCTCCTGGGGTAGTCTCCTCTTACGAGGGGATGCATAAACCTACAATTAAAGGCGACTTTCTTTCTTGTTATAATTAACATTCCTTCTTGACATACGGAATGCAATTATGTGGAGGTCCGGAATGTTTACCATCCAAGCATGAATTCTACAGCCCGTGTTGCAGCATGCTGGTCGGATTTTGAACTGGAGAAGGGAATAAACCAGTTCGAGACCAAGCTTATACCAGTCTTGCCCTTCTGCACAGCCAACGTTGGATTGTACGCAGAGAAATGTCAGTTAATCTGGCAAGTATGATTTATATTGATCACGTCCATGGACGAATTGCAACTGCATTATCACCTGATATTTCCGTTTATACAATCTGACGGCTGCTGCATGAGCGAGTAGCTGATGGTGGGCTACAGTGTAAGGCTCCCGTCCTGAATCCCCAGCGCTGCATTTTGCCTTCTCCCAGGGCGAACAACGGCCTGGTGCGAATACGCCCCTTGCATAGCCAGTAACGCTAAAGGACCAGGGCTCATTGAACGTGATCCAGTGCTTCACTCGATCTCCAAACTCTCTGAAGCAAACTTCAGCGTAATCCTTGTAGTCATTTCTGCACAATAATACTACCTCCTTCAGAAGTATATAGTACAGTATGTGCTAGAAAGGATGCAATCAGACTTTAACAAACAATATTTGAAAACGATTAAGTTAGTTATGTGAAATCTGCTACTACTATATGACAATTTTTTGCCCATAAATAAAAAGAGACTGAGCTCCTATAAAATACATCAAGTTAATTTATAGGGAGGTAAAATGTCTAAAGAGTGATTGACTTACATGATATTAGGGTTAAGAAATCCACCATATTTATTTTCCAATGTCTGAGGAGAGTCCCAGTGAAAAAGGGTCGCGAATGGTTGCACCCCTGCACAAAGGTTTTCAAATCTTAAGAATTAACTAAATTCTAGTTAAAGTAATGATTGACCTGATGCTCCGTGAAGGTTGATATAATTGGAAGCAAAATCTTACTATTAAAGTAATGAAGTTTATAGGAAACAACCTTTGGACAGTAGCTCATTGATCAGGTTGTTGTAATACTTGATGCCTTCTCTATTGACTCCACCTCTCAGAGTTCCATCTGTCATTCAAATTCAGACATTAAGGTCAATGTGTACATGTTATCAGCTCAGAACTGGGAAGATATATGCATCTCTTCTACTTGAGTATAAGAAAGGAGCAAACATATCATGCCTGAAAGGTACCATACCTGGAAGAATTCTTGTCCATGAGATGGAGAACCTGTATGCGTCCATTCCCATGTCCTTCATGAGGCGCACGTCTTCCTGTTATATTTTGGAAAGTTCAGGCTTGGCATCGGCACTACTTAGTTTTTTTTTTGCATGATTTGATCTAAAACTTAAATTCTTGTCGTATTGAGATATTAATCTACACTTTGAGCATATAATCAGAACATCATATCCCTACCTTGTAAAGATGGTAGGAGTCTGCCGCCACATCCCCATTGCTTCTGTCGACGATTTTATCTGCCAAAATCATTCATAGATTAAAAATTCTGGTTGGCACATATTTATATTCATTTTCCAGAAAGAAATGTCATCATTTATTAATGTAAACTACTCCACCCATATTCACACCATTGATTGGATGGATAGAACGGCCTATTTTCCAGATAAAACTTAGAGCTCGTTTGGCTCCCATCATTTGGGGCTGGAATCAAGGAATTCATTTGTGATTTTAAGAATCAACCTGTTTGGCTGCCACGGAATTGGTTATGGAATTCATTTGCAAATTCCATTGTTTCCATTTTATGCCTAACCTTAATTCCTTTTGGTACCCTGTCATTTCTGTGGAATTGCCAAAAGAAATGATATCATCAATGTCATTTCATTTCATTTCTACCAAATGAAATGAAATGATGGGAGCCAAACGAGCTCTTACATATATTGATATATAATCTTGCTAAGATACTCATAGGCACATCAAAGACTATATCGACTAAAAAATAAGAGCGAGTTCTAATTTTACCCCCTAGTTTGAAATTTTTGACATAAAGTACCCCATTTTGTGCAAGCTTCTCTAGATTTCCCAATTTAAGCAATTTTATACCTGGTTTTGCCCCTTCTGAATACTTTCTTGTTTCAATTGATGACCCAACATAATCAGTACTGCTTAGATACTCCGGGTATAAAATTGCTTAAATTGGGCACGGAGTATATAATCTAATAATAGTATGTAAGTGCAGTCCTGATTGTGTTGGATCATGAATGCAAACGAGAAGCAGAACACAAATAGTTCTGGTAGGATCACGGAGTCCTAGCACAAACTGTATGGCATGTGACTGAACAAAGCATAACACATAATTTCTATTGCTGTTGACCTTTATTATTTTGAAATGTTTGGATTTCCTACATAGAAGATTTGTTATGTTCTTAACAATATATTGACAAGCATTTAATTAAAAAATAAATACATTTAGCCGCAGAAGAAGAAATGAGATGCGTGAAACATATGTCTATTAAACATGCCTGGGTGTTGATGAGTGAAGTTGTCCCATATGCTTGGTCCCCTGCCCCCCTCCATTGCACCACCCTCGTACTGCATGTGTCCAGCAAATTTGTAAGACGAGACCAAATCCAGAACCCAACATTTCATAATATACATGCTTAAATGGTTGATCACTGCTGTACTTAAGCTACGGTAAAATCCTATGAGCTTAACTTCAGCATTCTCGCTCCCTCCTTCGATGCATAGGCTAGGACCTACCCTGTTTTAGCACTAAATGCCGAGGCTCGAGCCCGGCCGGTGAATGAAGCAATGAAGAAAAGAGAGGTGTGGAAACCTGGTATGACGAGGAGGCCGTGCCGAAGACGAACCCCTCGGGGAAGTTCTTCCGGCTTATCGTCTGGCTGCCGCCGGCGTCGTCATAGCCGGCGGAAGCAACAGCCAGAAGGAGAAATAGGAGGACAAAACGACCAGGCTGCGCCACCAATACTGCTGCTGCTGCCATATTGCAGTGCTTTCTGATCACTGCTATATGCCCATGGCTTACTACGGCAGCTCGCATATATAGGAGGCTAGGAGAGCATCATGCTTCTTCTTAGATCGGAGATGGTAGCCTCGAAATGGCCATGGTTTCTTTTAGTGTGTAAAACTCGGTTGACTTTGAAATATACTTCATTATTAACGTCCAACCAAAATTGTTTTTATCCCCTTCTATATTTTGTGTTGAAAACACATGGTTCTAAGTGATAATTTAGAAATATAAGTTATCTACGAATCGTCTGAGGAATAACAAAACCGGGTTTGAACGATGCACATGCATTTGATTATTCGAACTGCTGCCGCTGAGAGGTCACAAACGTGTGTGTGACAGGGATGAGATATATTGTCGTCTTCTTACACGAAATAATCCTCCAGCAGAACAGTGCTTAAGAACTCTACACGTGAACCATGCGCGCGTTGACTCTAGCTGGATTACATGAATACGACTAGCTAACCGCTTAACGCAGTACACACACGAGCACACACATGGTTTGCCATACGATTAATTAGGTAGCCCGCGTATTTTTATTTTGCGAGATCGAGTATTAATGTACTCTCTTCTTTTTAAATTATAAGATATTTTAGTTTTGTAAAGCTAATAAATCTATATCCTTTTTAGTGTGAAGTTTTACTCCAAACCTTTTTGAATCTATGTATTAAAAGGGATCTAGATATATTAGCTTTATAAAGCTAAAACATCTTATATTTTAAACGGAAAAAGTAAATTATAGTACTTTCAGATTGAACGAACGCGCTGAATATCCGGCCAGTCAGCGATGAGAGATCTCGACTTGAGCAAGTGTCACGCTAAAAGCATATGTGGCTAGTGTATCCTCTAGTCTAAGCAGAATGTAGATGGCAAAAAAATGTCTCCAATAGCTTGTGTATTCGGTGGTCTAAAATTTAGACATCCTTCAAACCAGCTATATGTTATTCATATTTGGACAACCGATCCACGATGTCTGAAACAAAGCTGGTCCCTCGCGTGCCAAATCGGAGCATTTGTTGTACTAAATTATTGTGTATATTGACTATTTGCTTATATGCAAATGGATATAAAATTTAGACTATTCACGGGAAAACTGAGGTTGTGTAAAAAAAATCTTTTTACACCATCGTTTATGTGGAGATTTTTTTTTTGGAAATGGGCGCTTTATTACTGTAGTAATTACACCCGGCCTCTGCATAGCTAGGATGCACACAGCCAGACAACCACAGTCTCGGTCGAAAACAAGAATAACTGGATTAAAAAAAAATGTAAATGAAAGCATAGTTCTCTCAATTATCTAAGGAAGATCTATTCACAGCGGTTGCTGCCATCCATGTCGGGAGAAGACATCTCGCGCCGTATCTTCCAACCGCCTACAACCCTCCGCAAACAAGTCGCGAAACTCCATACGTCGTGGAGATATGGACTACTCATAAGCCTTTTTAGAACCCTAAATCTAACAAGGGCATGTTTGGAGCGTGCTCGCGCAATCCTCCCCATATGGCAACTCGGCCTCGACAACTTTATCTTTTTCTTTCGAGAAATCTAGGTAGCGACCGGTCTGAGAAATTTTAAATCTGGCGGACGACGCGACGCGTGTATTGCGAGTCCGGTATGTCGCGATAGCGACGACAGGCGATGAAGCCGAGACGCTAGACTACTGGTTACGCGTTATGTTTGCTTACTACGCCGGTACCCTTTCAAGGTTGAGTCGTCCGTACGCCGCTCGTGGCGATCGGTAATAAAGCCAAGCCGCTAGAATAACTTTTGTATTCTATCTGTAGTTAATATTTTTTTGGATAACTTATATATTATTGGGTGGGTAACTTACGTGTTGAAGCATGGATAACTCTAGTATAACTAGTGGATAATTATTGTACAATGTCATAGATACCCGTTGTTTATATCTATGAATAATTTTAGTTCTTTTTGTGGCCATTATATTTTTAAGTCCTAATTATCCCCCTTTTAGTTAATTAAAGTGATTGACTTATTTGATTTGGACACAGTAGTCTAGGTGTTGGGATAGCGTGACTCTTCAACGTCCACTCGGTGAAAACGAATCCTAAATCGGGGGAGTTCAAATTTATATTTTTTGTACACATACAAAAACTCAAACACACAACCTATTCGTAAGGTGGGTAACTTATGTGTTACCTAGTGGGTAAGTTACGTAGTTCAGTCTCGATAACTTATATGTTACGGTGGATAACTTTTGGAATAGATTTTTTTTATTAAAACATATCAACATGGGTTCTACTTTCGAAGATCTCGTCGTGACTAGTCCAACGGTGAAAACGGATACTAAATCGGATAAACAGTTCGATCTACAAACCATTTTGTATTTTTAGATCTCGTATTTAATTTTGATGACATCATCTATTTTGTCTTTTATATTCAACACTAAACCAACTTTCTATTTTCAGGCATATCCGGACAAGAACGGCTTGCATGCGGCTGATGCTAGTGTCCAGAATTTGTAATATGAAGACCGGTCTAAAGGTAGCACCGTCCTTTTCTTTTCCTTTTTTTCCTGGCAATTATCTGTATCGTTGGATCTTGGTTATACAATACCAGATGTGTTCGTGCCAGGGAGCTAAAATCCTCACGCTCAATAGTACAACTCTTTTAAAAAGTTGTTTTAGCTTGTTAAAAAACTTATATTATAAAATAAAGATAATGCCAAATTTAAAGAAGTCACTGGAGATGCTCTGAGACCATGTGCTTTACTACTCCAGAGGAGAGCCAAATAGGAGGCTTCTCAAGACCTGTGTGTTCCTGGCCGTCGGATAACCGTTGGATTCTCTTCAAATCCCGAATAGGCCGAATATCCTTATGAACGCTACTTTGGACATGAAATAGGCTTTCTATCGTTAATTGGGTCCAAAATGACTACAGCCTATTACTAATTTCCGATCGACAGAGAAAAAAAGGGTACCACGGCAGGGGCCGGGATGCGATGCGGGCCGCACGAGGAGATGAGTCAGGCGATGCAGCTGCGGCTCCCCCTACCCCGGACAGCGGCGTCTCCCCCGGTCTCTATCTCCTGCGGCAGCGCCTCTCCCCCATCCTGACCTCGTATGCCGCCGCCCTCAGGTATTGAGCACTGGACCTATGATGGTTTTGATCTCTTGATTGAATTGATTAGACCCGCTAGCTTAAGCAGCGTCGTAACTATTATACTTCCTCCGATCCATATTAATTGACTTTGATTTGTCAAAATTTGGATAAACCTGTATATTAAATAGTGTCTAGATTCATTCAAATCTAAACAATTTGAGTCAATTAATATGGACCGGAGAGAGTATTTAATTCTGTTGATTTATATAGATTTGTTATCCTACTAGCAGTATTTGAACATCTTCGTTTTGTGTCTTGTGTTCCAGTTATATAATGTTTTACAAGAAGAAAATAAAAGGCTCCCTGGAGCTCGGCCTCCATTTTTTTCACTCTACCTTATATCCTTGAAGATTGTCAGCAATATTCCATACAGTACCCTAGTACTCATATATGAGTATGAGGAGGGGGGACCGAAGCAAAAGTGTATGAGTATAAGAGACTACTTCACTCATCTTTACAGCTCGGTACATACATGACTTATTTATTTCATTAATCCCACAAACTGCACGAGATTCAGCCGGCCACTATTTATTGCAACACACACTATGTCTATAGTGTGGGTAGAAAAAATATTTCATCATGTCTGTAGGAACTTCTTGAACCAGTGGGCGGAGAGCTTAGGGTACCGCTTCAATCCATCGTTGTAGTCAACGAAATTTAGCCCGAATCGCACCGTGTATCCGTACGGCCACTCGAAATTGTCGAGCAGCGACCACGCGAAGTACCCCTTCACGTTTGCCCCATCCCTGTAAATCAGTATGAACATGCGCGTGCAACATAGTGTTAGGTAATGTCAGATTTGAAGTTGGTTGACAGATTTAGAGTGATGTCAGCTTTCAAACTTGTGAGATAGTTAGAGTGTAGACTGTGCTCTGGTTGACCTGATGGCACTCATGAGGGCAAGAAGGTGCTTATGGTGGTAATCTATCCTGGCGTAGTCCTTCAGGGCTTCATGTAATGGAAGGCTCTTGTTGTTGGCTTCGTCGACGCCTAAATTACAGAGACATAGTTTTCCGATGAGTTTCAGTTTGGTTCTCTGATTTCTACGACAGGAAAATATACTCGCCGTTTTCGGTGATGTAGATGGCAGGATTGTCATAGTTATCCTTGATATAAAGTAACAGCTCATGGAATCCTCGAGGATAGACGTAGAGCCAAGGTGAAGCAGCCTACATGCATACATCTTATTTAGTGAACTGAATCATCACACACAAAATGTGTGAAGAAAAAAAGATGGAGAACTTGCAAGGTACCCGTGGACCTATAGGTACACCATTCCGAACACCTGATACATGTATATAATTGGAAAACATTAGTATACATAAAAGACAATATTGGGGTATGTTGAAAAATCTCCATTTATATTGGACTGGCAAACGAAGAAGAGGTAGGCAGAGTAAACTATGATTGATGCATAACTTACTTGTAAGATTAGCTCGAGCATCAGTATTGTAGCTTTGTTTCAAGCCATTTGACGCAGGAAGATTTCCAGCATAGCTTGAAGTGTAATAGTTAAGTCCAATGAAGTCGAATGCACCCTTGAGCAGTTCCGATTGTGAGGCGACATCGAGGACGCGCGACGGCCGGCTCGCTGGTGACGCCCTCCCCGGCGGCCGGCTCGTCGGTGACGCCCTCCCCGCTCGCGCCTGCGCTCCGCGCTGCTGGCTGGTTGCCCTAGCTCGCCTCGGGCTCGGCGCTCGGCGCCAGCGGCAGCTCTTCCTCCTCCCTCCCGAAGCCGCGCTTTTGTTGGTCCGTCGTCTCCGCAGGGGCAATGACTCCGCCGCGTCGCGTGCTCCTCCGGAGACGGTGAGACCTCCGGTCGGTGTTGGGCGGGCGTCGCCGGCGAGGATGAGGCGGGAGGCGGTGGCGAGGCGTCTCGCAGTGCTCACCTCGGCTTCCCCTACTGGCGGACTTCACGGCGCCATGTCTGCTCCCAGCCGGCGGCGCGGCGCGGACCCCTCCTCCGCCACCGGCACCTCGCTCGTCCCCCGCGATCGCCGGTCCTCGCCGCCACAGGGGTCCCTTCGGGGGCTGGAGGTTGCGGCCGCTCGCGTGACGGCGGAGGGTTCACTGGGGCCCTCCCTGGAGACCCTCCCCTCGTCGGCAACGGCGGACCCCCCCCGGCGGCGCCCGGTCTCGGAAGCGGGGCGACCTGGGCCGCCAGCGGCGTGGGTGGGGATTGGGCCGTGGCGCCCAATCCTATCCGCTGGCGGGCGGGGACGCCAGATGGGCGGACGGGCAGTGAGACCGCTGGGTCCCGCCCACTTAGGGCTGCACTGGTCCCACTGCGTGGTGCTGCGTCTCGACTTCCCCCCCGCCGCCTCCTGCTCCACTCCGCTCCCCGCCCGCCATGACACCTCCTCCCGCCCGGCCCCATGACATACGCCGCCGACGCAGCAGCCGCGCCCGCCCAGCGTCGAGCCGCCGCCCTCGGCCGGAGCTTCGCCTCCGCCCGCGTCCTGCGTCGCGGCGCCGTCCGCGCTTCTCCAGGCCGCCCTGTGGCGCCGGCCGCCGCTCCCACCCCTTGAAGCTCCCCGAGCCACCGCCTCTCCCCCGTCCGCTCCCAGGGACACGGCCGGTCCTCCCCCCATGGGGACCAGCGCGGGCAGGGGGCTCAGGGACGGGCGGCGTGGTCCGGCTCGCTCAGGCGGCCGTCACCGGAGGGGCACCGTGCGGAGCAGCGGCTCCGTCAGGAGTTGCTCCAGAGGGAAGGGGCCCCGGTGGAGGCGAGCAGGGCGGTTCCGGAGTGGCGCCGGGAACGGGAGGCTCCCCGTCCTCGTTCCCCCAGGCGTGGCTCTCTTCCGGGCCTCCCGGAACCGGCGAAGAAGAAAAAGAAGAAGAACAAGAAGAAGAAGAAGTCAACATCGGCCCTTGGCCCCAGCATCTCGCTTCGCGGTGTTGCCCCCCCTCGCAGGGCCTCCCAGCAGTTGGAGTATCTCGCACACTCCATTGCCGGGGGGTTCTACTACATCGACATCGGGGGGGTGGCGATGTCGGTGCCCAAGAACTTGGCACTGGTCACCGTGGTGGAGGGACAGGAGCTCCCAGCCTCGGTGGTGATCTCCGCGGAGTTCATTCAGGAGGAGCTCCGTCAGATGATGCCGGGCCACACAGGTGCGGAGATCTCCCAACCCATTCGCGGTGTCCTTCCGTCGAGCTTCTCTCCTTCAGGCTGCAGATCGCCTGACCCTCCCGTCCAGCAAGGTGCAGCTCTCCATCGAGCCCTCGACGGCCCACCCGCGGCGCCTCGGCGCTCGAGGTGTGGGTGCGGATCCTCGGCTTCCGGAGGAGGCGTGTCGCAGGGACGCGCCCATCCTGGAGCTTGTTTCTCGGTGTGGGTAAGCTGGTTGTGGTGGGCGAGCCTCGCGCTGGGGCGGACCGATCCGCATCTTGGTGCTCTGTCCGGACCGCGCTGCTCCCGGGCCTCTCCCACCCTTCTACTTCCGGCACGGAGGAGGATCGGCCGTGGAGCTGGACGAGGACCAGGCCGTGGATGGGCTTCCCCCCCCTCCCGCGGCTCCCCCGGCTGGTGACCACTCTGCAGGAGGGGGGAGCTCATCGGGGGAGGACTCTGACGACGATGACCTTGGAGGGGAGTCCCAGACTCCGGCTCCCTCCCCCCCGGCCCCCCCTGCGGGATCGACCGCTGCGACGACGTCGGCCGCTCACCAGCTGCCCCTGCTGCCCCTCCCACAGGGCCCCCTTGACCTCCAGATCGCTCAATACGGCTCCAACTTCATGCTTGCTGAGGGGTTCACCGGACACATGGACCTAGACCCGCTCTCCACGGAGACCCCCGGCGAGGCACCTGAGGGGCCACAGTTGGAGTCCGACAGGGATTCTGGGAGCGTGGGGATGGTGGTTACCGCCCCCTCGTCTCCCCGCTCTCCAGGAGTCCTCTGCTACTCGCTTTCCCCAGGCTCTACTCCAGCCTCGGGGATCTCCGTCCACTGGTCCCATGACCCGGCACCACCGGAGGAGCCAGCGGCCTTCCCATCACCCCGGCTGGCCCCAAGACTCGCCACCGCCTCGACCGGTGCCTCCTCCTCGCGCCAGAGTGCACGCCTGCAGGTCAGTATGAGAGCCTGGGTGGTGCCTACCGTGTCCCAGCTGGCGTCCCAAAGCACTGCGGCCCGCAACCTTGACTCAGGTACCCCCCAAAAAGCTTCTCCCCCTGCCCCCTATCCTCTCCATCAGTTCCGTGTTCTCGGTTTTAGATGACTTCTCTCTCGAACATCTCCAAGTGGTCGCGGACAGTGGCGTCGTCTTCCTTGAGGGCGTGGACGGCTTCCAGATTGAGGCGATTAGAGCTAGGGAGATTTCTGAGGTCCCTAGCAGCTGCGTGCACGCAAGACGCCAAAGGGGAAACCTCGACACCGTCTGGGCGGGACATCTGATCCTGGATCCGAGATGGTGGGTTCTCCTCGCAGCCCGCCGGCCGTCACCAGAGACCCCCAGCTGGGGGTCTCTAGGGAGGCCGAGACAGTTCTCTGCCCTCGTCGTCCCGGCGCTGCTCGTCCCCATGAAGGGGACCAACCCCAGTAGGTGGTCCGATGAGTTGGCCGCCATCATCTCACTCATCTGGAACATCCGGGGTTTGGGAATGACGGGAGACGCCAGATTAAAGACTACATGCGCCAGAGAATGTGGACATCGTGGTTTCCGTGAGACCATCAAACATGACTTCCGGATCTCGGAGCTCCGTGGCTTGTCGCGCACAAGTTCGCTTGGGCTGCTTCCGGTGGGTCACTGGGGGCATCCTCCTTGGCGCCAAGGAGGATACCTTGAGGTGGAGGATATGGACATGAGGAATTCTTTGTGAGCATGGCACTCACCCATAGACGCTCCAACCTCCGGTGGGAGGTCGTCATAGTCTATGGCCCCGCGGACCATAGCCGCTCCCCAGCCTTCCTTGCGGAACTAAAGGCTAAGGTTGAACGGTGCTCCACTCCGGTGGTTGTGGCGGGCGACTTCAACCTGATCCGTTCCCACGCGGATAAGAGCTCCCACATCGTGGATGTCCCGCGCATGCGGATGTTCAACGATTGCATCGCTGATCTCGCCCTTAGAGAGATCACGAGGGTGGGAGCCCGCTTCACGTGGACGAACAATGGTTGACCACTCGCCAGCGTCTTGGACCGCGTGTTGGTCTCCGTGGTGGAAGTCGCCTTCCTCTGCTCTCCGCGCCATTACGGGTTGGCTCGCACCATGTTCCGCTTCGCTCTCGGGGGAGTTCACCACCACGATCAACCGCTTCCACGAGAACTTCGGCTTCAACAGCCTGTGGTTTGTGGACGGTAAAGGCCAAGTGGTTGGCGGCGGCTTCTCCGCCCGACGCTTTAATGCGGATGAGCGTCGCATCATTGCGCTAAGATGGCCCGTCGGTTCATGAAGGTGGGGCCAACTTGGTGCAGCGCGCCTCGAGGCGTCCTTACTGGAGGAGATCCGTTTGCTGGACCTGGCGGCAGACTCGGCGGGCCTCTCAGCGGATGAGTGGTCCCACCGTTATGCCTTAGAGACTTCGCTCGTCGAGATTTACAAGGGGGAGGAGTTGTTTTGGCGACAGCGTAGCTGCCAGAACTGGCTCCTCCAAGGTGATGCAAACACCGCGTACTTTCACGCGGTGGCTAATGTCGCCGTGAAATGCTCGATCCCCGCCTCGACGGGATCGGCTCGGAGGAGCCGGGCGCTCTCCCATATTTACTCCTTCTATAAGGAGCTCTTCTTGGCGTGGCCCGTGCGAAGTCGCGTTGGTGATGACTTTTGGCCTAGTGGGGCCAGTCACGGTACGAAATATGGGAGCTCACCCTCCCATTCCTCCCAGAGGAAGTCGAGCGGGCGGTGAAGGCCATGAGGACCAACTCCGCCCCGGGCCCCGATGGTCTCCCGGTCTCCTTCTTCCAGACTTTCTGGAGGGAGCTTCAACCGGTCATCATGCCCATGTTTCAGGAGTTCTACACCGGCACTCTGGTGATGGGGCGTCTGAATTTGGGCGTGATCACCCGATCCCCAAAGTCTTTGGGGGCCTCGGACGTTCGCCACGGACCCATCACGGTCCTCAATGTCATCCAACGGATCCTAGCAAAGTTTGCGCCTCTCGCCCCGGTCATGGAGCGCCTCACCCACCAGTATCAATTTGCCTTTCTCAAAGGCAGGTTTATACATGATGGGATACTGGCCCTCCATGAGGTTATACACGAGATCAAGTCCCGACGATTGAAGGGCATCTTCTTGAAGCTGGACTTCCAGAAGGCCTATGATCGTCTGGCGGTTCCTTCGTCAGGTCCTCATTAGGCGAGGATTTGACGACCGCCTGATCACCTGGATAATGCAGTTCGTCATGACCGGGGGCAGCGCGATTAACATCAACGGCGAGATCGGACCTTACTTCCGCCCTTCCTGCGGTGTCCGCCAGGGGGACCCCCTGTCCCCCCTCCTCTTCAACGCTGCGGTCGATGCTCTCGCGGAAATGCTTGAGAAAGCGAAGGCGGCCGGCCACATATCCGGTGTGGTAGGCCACCTTATCCCCGGAGGGGGCATCACCCAGCTCCAATACGCTGATGACACGTTGATCATGATTGGAGGCTCGGCCCTGGACATTGCAAACCTCAAGTTCCTCCTCCTATGCTTTCAGGAGATGTCTGGCCTCCGTATCAACTTCGATAAAAGCGAGATCATTGCACTAGGGTTCCCCCTGGACGAGCAGCAGAGGATAGCTGACAACTTCAATTGTCGGCTAGCCTCCTTCCCCATCACCTACCTGGGGATGCCGATCCGCGACACCAGGATCCTTATCGGGGACACTGAACCGCCATGGAGAGGGTGCGCTCAAGGTCCGAACCTGGCGTGGGAGATTTACCTCTAAAGGTAGCAAGACCGTCTGATCGACTCATGTCATCTAGTCGCCCATGTATATGATGGGCATGTACCTCCCGAGGGGTGCATGGGACCTTTGACAAGGAGCTGTCGAGGTTCTTCTGGCAAGACTCCTTGGGTCGCCAGAAATACCACATGGTCAAATGGGCAGACATTTGCGCCCCCAAGGATGTTGGGGGCATAGGTATCCTTGCTTCCCGTCAGTTCAACAAGGCCCTCATGCTCAGATGGGTCTGGCGCATCCTGCGGGACGATGGTGGCCTTTGGCTCAAACTCATCAAGGCCAAATACCTTCGGGGCCGGCCCCTTCTGGCATGTGATCGTCACGAGGGGTCCCAGTTCTGGCACTCCATTCAGGAGGTCAAGGGTGAGATCAGGCATGGCCTCGCCGTCTCCATCGGGAATGGGGAGGGGACCCTGTTCTGGCTGGATCCCTGGCTTAGGGGGCGCCCGCTGCAGCAGGTTTTTCCGGGCTTATTCGCCATCTGTTCCGACCCAGCGCTCCGTGTTTCCTCCGCGGCACTAGGAGGTACATGGAACATCTCGTTCCGCCGTACCTTCGGCCCGGAGGAAACGGAAGCTTGGAGGGAACTTAGGGCGGAGCTCCCGGCCTCCTTGGCCAGCGAACCCGATAGTGTTCTGTGGACCCTCACTCCGTCTGGTTCCTTCTCGGTGGGCTCGGCCTATCGGGCCCTCTTTGGCCAGGCGCCTATTCCCTGGACCAAGCACCTCTGGAAAGCCCCTCTCCCGCTGAAGACTAAAATCTTTGTGTGGCAACTTTTACGCGACAGGCTCCCCTCGGGAGTTGAGGTGACCAAGCGACATGGGCCGGGGGATGGGTTATGCCCATTATGTGGGGTCCCTGAAACGGGCACCCACATATTGTTCAGCTGTCCCGCGGCCCGGTTTCTGTGGAATTTCATCCATGTTGGGCGTTGGGCTGGCCCATGACCTCGGGAATTCCTAGAAACCCGAGCTAACCAAGCGGGAGGATCGCCTTTTCTGGCTTGTGTTTGCGGCTATGTCATGGTCCCTCTGGAATATTCGGAATAAGATGGTCATTGAGAAGGTCCTCCCTCGGCGTGCGTCTGACTCCGTTTTCCACTTTCTGGCTTCCTTGCAGCTCTGGTACCCGTTGTGTAGACAGCGGGACAAGGGGAGGTTGGACTCGACTCTGCGCCGGCTCTTGGAGGCGGCTCTGCGGCTCCCCCGTAGCTCGTCGTAGTGTCTTCGGCGTCCTGATCTCGGCGCTTCGTTTTCTTTCTTTGGACTCTGTCCTAGTTGGGCCGTCTTGTGCTGTGGCCCCAGCATGTGTTATGTGTGTGGATCTGTACTATGTTGTTTGCTTGTGGACAGTTGCTTTATTTATAAAGCGGGGCGAAAGCCTATTTCGAGAGAGCAGTTCCGATTGTTCTTTGGAGAACCACGGCAGGCGATTTCCGACCAATTCTCTCATGCTTTGTGGGTAATCTCCTCTTTTGAGCGGGTCTAGAAACCTACAGGGGCATTCCTAGTAAGATCAATTTGCATATTCTTTTTAGGCCTTTGCTATGAAAGGGTGTGTGAGTCCCAAGAGAGAATTTACCATCCAAGTTCAAACTCTATGGAGCGCATTGCAGCATCATTGTCGGTGTTTGAACGGGAGAAGGGAACATACCAGTTTGAGACCAAAGTTATTCCAATCTCTCCCTTCTGAATGGACTGCATTTTATACGCAGTACATATATTAACAGGTTGGTTCATGGATTAATTACAACTCCATAATTATGAAGGGTCCATGTACTTAGATCAAGGTAAATAATTAACTGTCACCTGATATTTGTCCCTGTATAATCTTACGGATGCTGCATGAGCGAGTAGCAGGTGGTGACCTGCTATGTAGGGCTCCCTTCCTGAATCCCCGCCGCTGCATTGTCCCTCCTCCCATGGTGAGCACCGCCCTGGGGCTGATGTGCCACTTGCGTACCCGCGCACGCAGAAGCTAGTGGGCTCGTTGAACGTGATCCAGTGCTTCACTCGATCTCCAAACTCTCTGAAGCACACTTCAGCGTAGTCTTTGTAGTCATTTCTGCACCAGAGTATCATGTTGTCACTGTCAGCTACTCCCTCCGTTTCAAAATATAAGACGTTTTAGCTTTGTGAAGCAAATGTATCTAGACTACTTTTAGTATATATGTTCACTCAAGTTTGGAGTGAATCTACACACTAAAATAAGTCTAGATACATTCTCTTCATAAACCTAAAACATCTTATATTTTAAAACGGAGGGAGTAGTTATTTTCCAAGTAATCTTATGCAGGATGGCATGATAATTCCAACGTACATGATATTAGGATTAAGAAACCCTCCATATTTATCTTCCAATGTCTGAGGAGAGTCCCAGTGAAAAAGGGTCACAAATGGCTGCACCTCTCCAAATATATAAATATATCAAAATCCAGTGAAAAGAAAAGAATAGACCTGAAGGTCGATGCAGGTTGAGACCAGTATAGAAGAAATAATTAAAGTTCCAAAGACTACGCATGTATATATACCTTTAGATAGGAGCTCATTGATCAAATTATTGTAATACTTGATGCCTTCTTTGTTGACTCCACCTTTTAGAGTTCCGCCTGATGTCATTACAATCAGACATTAAGGTAGGTGTGTCAACATGTGGTGAATTTATAATTTGGGTGATATGATAAATTTTCTACTCGAGAACAAGAAAAGAGAGAAAGTATCAAAATATGTGATCATACTGGGAAGAATTCGTGTCCACGAGATGGAGAACCTGTATACATCCATTCCCATATCCTTCATGAGGCGCACATCTTCCTGCATTTTTTAAAGGTTGGATCAGTGCTATTTTCTTTTTGGCTGGACTGGAACTATAATTAAATCATATTGTCATTTTGTGTGTTTTGAATCCATAGGTTTAAGCATAGAGTTACTAAAGTATTACTAAGATTCCAAGGAAAAAGCAAGATAACTATCTAAAAGACTAGGTCCCTACCTTGTAAAGATGGTAGGAGTCATCTGCCACATCCCCATTACTATTGTCGGCGATTTTATCTGCAAAAATCCATATAATTGTTAAATGATGTTATCTTCCATTCTCTATACATGATATAATCATTGCCTTCAAATAGAAACCACGATTTAATTATAGTGTTACATGTGTGTTTACTTCACTGATAACCACACCATTTGACACGTCACAGGTGACCTAGTTGTCGATCAAACTTAGAAATACTGGCATATGTGCTAAGACGTACTACTAGAATATTACTCCTTTTAGAAATTTTGATTAAACTTTCAGTTCTACCACAGATCTTTGCCATTCGTACTTGCTTCGGTTTGTTCGATTTTGTTTGATCTGATGTGCCGTGTTAACTGATTTTTAGCAAAAGCTGGATCTGATTGGCCATCCCAATCAACAACCCCACCTAGCTTGTTCATCGTGTGTAATGTCAACCTCGACCAAAGGTCATACAACTCCAAACGAACTAGGAAATGTGCAAGTACGGTAAAGCATCTGCTACAATGAAGAAGGTAAACTTTTTTTTCTCGTTCGACTCATCAATAATTCCATGTAGCATTACTAAGGTCACTGTACATGCCCTTAGCTTGCCAAAACATATTGTATTATATTTTGGAACATAGGAAATACTGAGCAACACATATACGCACAAGTTCTGTAAGAGAAATGAGATAAGCTGCGTGTAACTAGCAGATCAGCAGACGTATATGCTTTTACCTGGGTGTCGGTGAGTGAAGGTGTCCCATATGCTTGGTCCCCTGCCCCCCTCCATTGCACCACCCTCGTACTGCATATTCAAGCGAACTGGGTAATCACTTCTTGCCAAGTTGTTGAAGTTAATTGAGTAGTAGGAGAACAATTTTGCTCGAATTAATTGTCACCCGTGTTTCTGGTCCGTTTAATTGTTCTTGCCCTTTCGATGCATTACCTACAGGCCTACCTGGCGGTATTCCTTTGAGACTTGGCTCTGGCTAATGAACGTTATGGTCCATCAGCTGATGAATGAGAGGAAAGACAAGTGGAAACCTGATAGGACGCCGAGGCCGTCCCGAAGACGAACCTCTCTGGGAAACTTCTCCGATCTATCGGCCGCAGGGCTTCATCCGTGTAAGCGCCAGAAGCGACGGCCAGCAGGAGAAACGGGAGGACAAGGCGACCTGTCATCACCAACGCTCTTATAACCATGTGGGGCGATCAACTGTGTGATCAAATGAAGATATGTTGCAGCACTGCTTGCTCTGTGTCAAATGCTTCCCTTGGCAGTTTGGCGCCACATATATATAGGCCTGTCGTGTTCAAAAAAAAAATTATATATGTAGGCCTGTCAGAAACTCAGCATGCAAGCTGGTTTAACAGTCTTAAGCTGCGAGCCACGTTTTTTGTAACGCAGTGGTCTGCTGTACATGTTTTTATTGTTCGAATTGCTGTCACCCAGCGGTGACATAGCTAGACATCTTCTGCCGTGAAGTAAAAGAACTGTATACAGTGCTGGTGCCCCGGATCGAGAGTTCGAGACAAGGGGTGCGGTTTGGTTTGATCCTGGCTGCTCCCAATCCCTTTGGGGTGCAATTCTCTAGCTTCTTTGACATCTTCACCTCCCGTCGCTCTCGTTGCGAAGACTTTCGCGAGGGCATGGAACATGTTGTTTCGCCGGTACCTTAGTGAGGCCGAAGCCGCGGACTTCCAGTAGCTTCTCGGATCCCTCCCGACGGCCTTATCCGAGCCCTCGGACTCGGCCGCGTGGCAGCTTCATCCCTCGGGGGAGTTCTTGGTGAGCTTGGCATACCGCGCCCTTTTTCAGGGCCGGAGCTGAGCTGGACGTCTCCTCTTTGGAAGGCCCCTTTCTCTTAGTATTCGCATCTTCGTTTGGCAACTTCTTCGACCCGCTACCTTGGTGTGCAGGTGCCCAAGCGTAACGGCCCGGACAATGACTTATGTCCCCTATGTGGGACTCCGGAGTCTTGTGTCCATATTATGTTTTCCTGTTCGGCGGCTTAGGTTCTTTGGAGCTTTGTCCGAGAGGCTGGCTTCTGGCGGCAGCGCAGGAGCTCGAGAGTTCTGCAGACCGTGCAAACACAGCCGGAGGGCGCCGCCTCTTTTGGCTCGTGTTTGTGGCCATCTCATGGACCCTGTGGAATGTGCGTAACAAGATATTGATTGAGAAGGTTTACCCTTTCCGTGTGTCTAACCTATTTTTTCCTTTCTTGCCTTACTCTAGCAGTGGTCTCCCCTGATGCGGTAGCGTGACCGGGCGGCCTTCGACGATACTCTTCGGGCCTTAAGGATGGCGGCGCTCCCCCTCTCGGCTCCTGCTATGTCGACCCTGACGATGGCCTGATTGTCATCTCCGTCTCTCTGCAGTGGTTTTTAGTTTTTTATTAGTCTTGATTGTGCCGTGGCCCAGTGGACGTTTGCACCTTTTCCTTTTCGGTTTGACTATGGTCGTCGTGGATGCTGTCTGAACTACGTACTTGGTTGTTGTTTTATCTATAAAACGGGGAGGAAGCCTATTTCAAGAGAGAGAGTTCGAGACGATGATTGCACACAGAAGCTCGATGGGAAATTGGGAATGGTTTTATATACACAGGTACGTACTTTGGATGCCCCGGCACACATGTGCTGTACTGAAGTCTGAACATACCTGGGTCAAGTCGGGGAGGGGAGTAAGTCGCTTCTCGAAGTCGGCTTGTTGCAACCAGCACGTGGAGACACCCTCCTTCCCTCTCGTTCCCTTTCTCCCCTCCCTTGAGAGTCCACCGCCGCTGGCCGGGCTGCCCCTGCGTCCCCTCCGCCGGATTAGCCGGCTGGAGATGGACAAAGGGGGGCGCCGGATTTAGGAGTAGCTGTAGGAGCCATAGGGTTTTACGGCTGTATGACGTGGGTTGGCGTCATGCCGGGAGGTTGTGGCAAGATCCCTGGCCCAAGATCCTGCCCTTGCTGGCATCTCTGCTGCTGGTTGCGGTGCTCCGGTGGACGGAGCCGAAGGTGACGAGCGGTGAGGAGGCTAGCGTCTCCATCAATAAAGGGTCCTTTAGGAGCCCCTCTCTCTTGGAGATGTGTTCTGCGTTTACTCTCCGGCGGCCGTTTGGCGAGGAGGGGGGATGCGACAAGGGTTTCGCTGTTGCTCTTCTCTCCCTGGCCGTCCGTGGTGGCGAGGAGGCGAGTCGGATCAAGGCGACACCAAGCACTCTGCTAGTGATGAAGGGTGTTGTTCATGGTGCTGAGCAGGTCTCGCCCCTGCTCGCTCTGGCCACCAGGGAGGTGGCAGGAGTGAGGTGTGGTGTTCTGCTAGGTGCCCGGTTCATGGGTGCCTAGAAGCTATCCTAGCGGCGACGGAGATGTCGAAGCTATCCACGGCCAGAGAAGCCATCTATTGCTCAGGTGCGTTGTTCACCTTGAGTTTCTTCACTTCCGCAAGGCCATGGTGACGCAAGAGAGCGCGCATGTGCCTACTGGGAAGAATCTCGACGGCCTCAGCTCGAGATCCATCATTGGCGGCGCCCCAAGTGGCATGTTCCCCGGTGGCGGCGGCGATGCCCGGGTGGTGAGGTCCAGAAATCGTGGTGGAGAAGATTCATGACTCGATTGCTTTTTTACTTTTAGTTCTAGGGTCTGTTCTGTAAAAGGGGCTCCCTTATCTGCAAGTTGCACAATTGCTAGGGTGCTCTTTGTAATTTGTAACCCACTGCCAGTTTAACACGCAGCTTCCTGAGCATTCGGGCTCTATTCTGTTAAAAAAAAAACATGTGCTGTACTGAAAAGTAGGCTCCAGAAGAAAGAACCAGTCTCGCTCCGTCGGGCAAAAGTATCTGGGATGGCGATATATGTGCATACATGCTGCTATGTATATTCACTCTCACTGTTGACTACAGCAATTCCCGCAAATTTGGAACCGATGACTATTGTAAAAGGTGTCGGTGTCTAGTCCTGGTCTATATTGAGGTTGCGTTCCGTATTCAGCTAGCTAGCTAGCTAGCGACTCAGATCGATCCAGGGGTGCAGTTGCATCTCTCTTGTGAGAGAAAATTGCAAAAAACCATGATAATTAAGGTTAGGGTTTCAAAAACTATGACAATTCAGGTGCTGCAAAAAACTACCAATTCCGTGCCTAATTGTTGTGACAAACTACCAGTTCGCCGTAAGTTTCGTTTAACACCAGATGATCATCATTCTGACAGTGCTGGCCCACCTGCCAAGTGAGCTTGATGGTGTCATGTGCATTTTGCTAAACAGTCCTTCCAAATATTATAATTCCACACTTAGAGCCACTCTTTTTACTTATTATTTTTCTTCCTTTTTTATCCTTTCTTTTCCTTAAAAAATCTTTTTTTTAACTGAACTGTGTTGACCAAATCCAGTGGGAGGTTGTCTTCCTCTCCACCGCTGCTCTGGACCGCCTCCAGTCGTCGCTCCCCGTCGCCATCCACTGCTGCTCCGGCCCCTCCATCCGCCACCACTTCTTACAGAGCTCCTCCATGGACCGACCGGCGAGCTGCTGCGTGGTTGGCATGTGTGGGGCTGGCGAGGGTGCGGGGCGGTAGGCGCCTAGCGAGCTGCTATAGGACGATGAGAGAGCGAGGCTGGCGAGCTATTGTGTGGCCAGCGCGCGCGTGGCCGGCAAGGGCGCGGCGCGGCGAGCTCGGTGGCCGATGAGGGCGCGACATCGGCAAGATGTTAAGGGCTGGCCGGTAAGGGCACGGGGCACCGATGATCCTTCTCTTCGGCATGGCACGACGCGAGGGCTGCGGCGAGCCGCGGTATTTGTGTCGGCGAGCGTGTGGCGTCGGTGATTGCGCGGTGCTGGCGAAGACCTAGGATGGCAAGCGCGGTAGCCGCCGAGCGCTCAAGATTGCCAGCGAGCCCCTCCCCTCCCTGTATGCGAGCTTGCTCAGATGGGTGGTTTTGTAGGTTAGGGATGACGAGTGGGGTCTACTTGACAGGGAGAGAAAAGAGCATAGAGTGCACAGACATGTGGGGTACTCAAAGTTTTACAAAAAAGACCCCGAATATATTACAATTTATACATTTGTTCCCTGGAGTGTTTATCGCATGCCACATCAGCATCCAGGTGGCCAACACTGTAAGAAAGATGATCAACTAGTGTTAAACAAGAATTATAGCGAACTAGTAGTTTTTTGCAACAATTAGGCACGGAGTTGGTAGTTTTTTGTAGCAAACCTGAATTGTTATAGTTTTTTAAAACCCTAGCCTCAATTATTGTAGTTTTTTGCAATTTGCTCCTCTTGTGAAGATCGCACGTACACGGTCGAAACAAACAAGCGTACACTAGTCGGAAAAAGTCTAATGACAGCGTTTGGAAAAGGAGGTTCGTGACATTGAACCACCACGCCACTAATCTTATGCACTGGTAGGAAATAGTGGTGACGTCTTCGGCGAACGCCACCAATAGTGTATCTAGTGGTGGCGTTTCCGGTAAACGCTACAATTGCATATCATAATAGTGGCATTTTCCTTAACATAAATACTACAAGTAGTTTTCCGAAAATTAAAAAGAAATCTGGTGCATCCAATTAAATATTCACAACACGGCAAAATATATTTATAGAAATAATGCAATATAACATCACAAAATGCATTATCACATAACAAGCGGTTCATAACATCAAACGATTCAACATTAAGCGGTTCGACATAATTTGCATATATACTAACAAACCATCACAAGAAACTAGCTAGTCATCACGAAAGATGATATCAATGACGAATATTATCTCAATGTTACGTCGTGAAGCGGTCGTGCCAGCGAGAAGAATAGCTTACCCAACTTGTAGATAATCATGATGAGCTTCAATTCCACTCTTGGATGTTGAATATGATGCGGCCATCACTCACTGTATTGTATTAAATGACACTTACGACACCTGTTGCTTCAAGTTGTATTCCAGCCATGCCTTTTTTTAGAAATTTGAAGATAAAAGACCATTCCTGGCGGTAGTTTCTAATTAAGATGAAGAAGTTAAAAATCTTATAACTATCCCGCAATAACACAAATACAATAGAAACTAAAAAAGAATGATAAGTAAAAACATAACATAATAATGGTGGTGGTCCTTTGGTTTCCTTCACACGATGACGAAGATCTGCTTGATGTCTGCCCTCATTGATCCGTGCAAGAGGCGGGTTCCGGAAGGCTTTGCCGGCGAACTCCCATGGGCGTATCATGCCTGGAGATTGCTGGATCGGAAGGTATTCGGTCGTGCGCACCTTGTTTTTCTGACCGTTTGGTTTCAGCGGGAGCGTTGCGAAGCTCTGCTGTTTGTTCCCACCAAGTGCCATTCTTAGTGTCATGGTGAAGTCAGATGCGGAGAATGTCAGTAAAGAGGAATATGAGGGTAGCAATGATGATTTTTGTTATTGTGGCGACGGCGATCTGGCTGCGTGATCTGGGACTTGTTGCAGCGACTGTTGGTGCGGGAAGACAACACAGGGGGAGTTCCCAGTCTTATCTTGCAGGGTGAAAATCCAAGGTCTGGCCTTAACTGGTTGTGCCTGGCAATGACCTTATTGAAGACATTGTTTTGTGAGCAAAGACTTTCTCCAGGGTGAAAACCTATGATCTTTGATCGGGCAACGACGGCGCTTGGGCACTGTTTCCTTCTTGAAGGCGTTGTTATTGGAGTGGGGACTACTGGTGTTGTTCTGATGGTGTCACTGTTGTTGCTTTGAGGATTAGTTCTCTGTAGCTTTCTTTTTTATGGGCTGTGTGCATCCGTAGAGCCGCTAGGGCATGCGTTGTTGCAGAGGCCAGGTGTAATTGGTATCTATGATATTAATATATGCTCTTTTCCAAAAAAAAATGTAACTGAATATGCGTCCTGGTCAAGCGAGTGACAAGTGCTAGACCGATGTAGGAATTTTTTGAAGGAATGTTGTGGACGGGATAACACTCTTCACTCTGGGTAAGCTTGCATCTCTGAGGACAATTATATAATCCAATGGTCCTTCTTGCTCCTCATCCTCGTCCTCCTCATCGCCCTCGTCCTTGTCGTCACCCTCATCCTTATCGCCCTCATCCTCCTCGTCGTTCATATACATAACAGTGATACTTGGACTAGGATCTCCATTGAAAAAACCAGGTACACACGAGAGGCGATTTGGTTTTTAGAAATAAACCTTTTCCCTAAAGAACCTTCAAGGCGAGTCATTGCTTGATCTTTACGCATGTCCACAACATATGTTCATCCAAGAGATTAAAACTCCAAGCTTTATCCTATTATTCTATTGAATTCCCTCCTTAAATTGCATACAATATTCTAAACATAAAAACAATAAGTAAATAAATGATAATAGTATGGAAATAAAATTTAATGAATTTAAATAAGAAAAATTATACATACCAATAAACGCTCAAATCAACAATGTATGAGACGGACACTGAATAGAGATCCTAATTGTGTTTCATCGTTATATTCCGCGAAACAAACTTGACATAGTGCAGTGTCCTACAAGAAAAATGTAAATCACTAGTTAATTAATCACAAGGCTTGCTAAGATAAAAAAAAGTCTCATATTTGCATTGGACGCAATATAATATCACAAGGCCCACTCACACCACCCCGGATATCGCATTCTCACATTTTAATCATCGGCCTAAAGATGTCTCGGCCTAAACTATCACTATCTAATTAGCAAACTCATATCTCTATATCGACAATCTGAGGCAAAAATTAATATCTAAAACACTATCTAACATGTTTATCTCTAGAATTTCAAATATCTAACACTATCACTATCTAATTAACATATGCAACTACAATGTCTAAAACACATTAAAAATAAGGATCGGAGGCGTGGCGGGTGGCCCGAGGTCGTGGACGGGGAAGCTGCGACGAGCGGGTCCGGGCAGGGCTAGGTCGGGGCGAGGCGGGGCAGCACGAGGTCAGGTCGGGGCGACACGAAGTAGGGGAGGGGCAAGGTCGGGTCGGGGCGGCGCGGGGTGATACGTCGGAAACGTATCTATAATTTTTGATGCTCCATGCTTGTTTAATATCTACTTTGCTTTGCTTTGTCTACACTTTGAGATGTTTTTATATCTTTTCTGGAACTAACCTATTAACAAGTTGTCATAGTGCCAGTTGCCTGTTTTCTTCTGTTTTTAGTTCCAGAAAGGCAGAAAATCAATATTCTCGGAATTGGACGGGACAAAATCCAAAGTCAATATTTTATCGTGAGGGACACGAATCCAGAAGACGAGACGGAGACACGAACCAGGGCGACCAAACCCCCCTAGGCGCAGCCGAGGTGGGCCTACTGGGAGGGTGTGGCCCCCAATTCGCCTCCCGGCCTCGCCTCTTACTATAAAGCCCTCAATGGAGAAACCCTAAGTACCCAATCAATATTCCATGAAACCTTCAGAGCCACGGCCCATCGTCCCTAGATCGAGGGGATCTAAAGTTGTTTCTGGCACCCTGCCAGAGGGGAGATCATCCCGGAGGCCTTCTCTCCCGTATGATGCGTGAGTAGTTTCACCTTAGACTATGGGTCTATGTAGTAGCTAGATGGTTGTATCTCCTCATTTGTACTTTCATGTATAGATCTTGTGAGCTCCGTTCATAATCAAGATCTAATCTATTTGTAATCATGCATGTTGTATTTGCGGAGATCCGATGGATATTGAGATTATTATATCAGATTGATTAATGGTTTTGTCTTTATGATTCTATCATATCTGTGTTGTTTGTGATCTTGCATGCTCTCCGTTGTTAGTAGTTATCTTGGCAGAGTAGTTGCTAATGATCCAAGAGGGGGTATTTATGTTTGATAGTGGGTTCATGCCTCTAGTTTCCAAGGGAAGTGACAGAAATCTCTTCGGTTGTACACACTTTGCTTAAAGCAGTTGTCTGTTGCTTGCAACTTAATACTGGAGGGGGTTCGGAAGATAACCTGAAGGTGGACTTCTAGTCATTGATGCAGTTGGATGGCGGTCTATGTATCTTGTTGTATTTCCTAATTGAATCTCATTGGATCTTTTTTCTGGTACTGCATTGTTATGTCTTGCTCAGTTCCTGCCAATTGCCCTGCTGTAATTTGTTTACCCTTCATGCCATGTTGTTTATCTAAGAAGAGCACCTCAAGTGAACTATGGACCCCGGTCCAATATTTACCATTGACACATCTTCCACTATTACTTGTTTAATTTCTGCAAACCATTACCTTTCACACCATATGTTTAATCCTTTGTTACAGCAAACTGGTGAGCTTGATAACCTCACTGTTTCATTGGGGCAAAGTCTTGAGTTTGTGTTGTTCGGTCTCGTTGCTTGCAACACGTGTGACGTTCCGTCCTCCTCCGTTCGATAGCCTCGGTTTCTTCTTGAGAGAAAACTTGATGTTGTCTGCCTCACACCTTGCTCTTGGGGTTCTCAATAGGCTTCACGTTAGCCATCAAGCTCTTTAAAGCCATTTGCCGTGAGGCTAAGGGCGTCTTCGTGAGGATTCCTCCACTTCCTTTCTCTTTACTTTGTTTTTAGTTTGCTTGGTTTCCTTTTCTTGGTTTTGTTTTCCTCTTTTCAAAAAAAAATTAGTCTAGTTTGGTTTGCTTTATTTATTAAAAAAAATAGTTCCTGCTCTAGCTGCTGCTATTTTTTTGGCTTGCCCACCTTTGCCAAAATGAACTCTGCTGAGAACACCAAGTTGTGTGACTTCACTAGCACCAAAAATAATGATTTCCTTAGCACACCTATTGCTCCACCTGCTCCTGATGCTACCTTTTATGAAATTAAGCATGCTTTGTTGAATCTTGTGATGAGAGAGCAATTTTCTGGTGCTAGTTCTGATGATGCTGTTGCCCATCTCAATAACTTTGTTGAACTTTGTGAGATGCAGAAGTATAAGGATGTAAATGGAGATATTATTAAGCTCAAGCTTTTTCCTTTCTCCTTGAGAGGAAAAGCTAAAGAATGGTTGCTATCTTTGCCTAAAATAGTATTGATTCTTGGACTAAGTGCAAAGATGCTTTTATTGGAAAGTACTACCCTTCTGCTAATATTATATCTATAAGAAGTGACATTATAAAATTTAAACAACTTGATAATGAACATGTTTCTCAAGCTTGGGAAAGAATGAAATCTTTGGTTAAGAATTGTCCCACTCATGGACTCACTGCTTGGATGATTATCCAGACTTTTTATGCAGTTTTAAATTTCTCCTCAAGAAACCTGTTGGATTCAGCTGCTGGAGGTACCTTTATGAGCATCACTTTGGGTGTTGCAACTATACTCCTTGATAATATGATGGTTAACTACTCTGAATGGCACTCCGAGAGAGCTCCACATGGTAAGAAGGTAAATTCAATTGAGGAAACTTCCTCTTTGAGTGATAAGATTGATGTCATTATGGCTATGCTTGTTAATGGGAAAGCTCCTTTAGATCCTAATAGTGTTCCCTTAGCCTCTTTGGTTGCTCAAGAAGAGCAAGTTGATGTGAACTTCATTAGAAACAACAATTTTGGCAAAAATACTTATGGTAATTATAGGCCTTATCCTCCTAGTAGAAATGTTTATCATGGTAGATTTGGAATGCCTAATAAAGAAAGGATTCTAGAAGTAGAGAGATCCACTAAGAATTTTATGCAGATGCAATATGAGCAAAATAAGATTTTCACTAAAACTATGGAGGAACAATCTATTATCTTGAAAAACATTAGTCATCAGGTTGAGAATCTGAATAGAGAAATTCCTAGTTTACAGTCAAAAATTTTGAGTACTGAGAAAAATATATCCTCTTTGTCTGAAGCTCAGTCCTCCTTGATTAATAAAATGACCTAAACCTAAAACCATGGAAAGTACCTTTGCTGATACTCATGTCATACAAGTTACTATTGATGAAAATGTTAGGCTGTTAGCTCAACTTCATGCTAGGTGGGAAAGGGAAGCTGAAATTGATAGAAACAATAATGTGTGCACCATCACCACTAAATCATAAGTAGTCCCTGATTCCTCCTCCTACTATGACTAAGCCTATTGATCCTACTACTAGTGATGCTAAGTTTGATTTTGATATTGATGGTTGCAATATTTTTGAAGTGATTATGTTCCTACAAAAGCTTGCTAGAAGTCCTGATGCTAGTGATATGCATGTTGCTTTCACCAAACACATTACAGATGCTCTTGTTAAGATTAAGGAAGAGAAGCTAAAACATAAAGCTTATATTCCTAAGAAAGTAGAAGATAGTTAGGAACCCATTATTAATATGCAAGTGAATAACTTTGATATCAAAGCTTCATGTGATCTTGGTTCTAGTGTCTCTATTATGCCTAGGAAGATTTATGAAATGTTTGATTTGCCACCTTTGGAAGATTGTTATTTGGATGTCCCACTTAATGATAATGCTAAGAATAAACTCATGGGAGTATTAATGATGTTCTCATTATGGTTAACAATGCTTATGTCCATGTTGATTTCTATGTTTTGGATGTTGAATACAATGCTTCTTGTCCTATTACTTTGGGAAGACTTTTTCTTAGAACAGTTGGTGCCATCATTGATATGAAAGAAGGCAACATTAAATATCATTTTCCATTCAAGAAAGGTATTGAACACTTCCCTATGAGGAGAGAGAAGTTGTTTTTTGCTCCACATTTGAAAGCAAGGTTTGATGTTAATGCTTTCTGATTTGAAAATACTTGATTCTTCTTGCTTCTTGTGCCTAACTTAAAGGCGTTAAAGAAAAGTACTTGTTGAGAGATAACTCAAGAGTTTTCTTGAGTCTTGGAAGTTATTACTTCAGTAATGAGCTCTCCTTATCCTTTTTGTTTTCTTTTTGTGCCAAGAATGACCTCTAATGAGAGGGAAGTAAGATTTGGGGAGTTGCTGTCCTGAAACAGATTTGTGTCCTCCACCATAAAAATTCTTGAGGAGTCTGTAACTCGGATTAAGCTCAAAATTTACGAATAAATCCCCCAGTATGTTATCTAACTTTCGTTAGTTCAACATTTTTTGATTTAAGCAACAGAAGATGTTCGAAAAAATCAGTTTCTACCTACTGGTCTGTTTTGATAGATTTCTGCCATTATTTGCATTTGCTTCTTATTTATTCCTTTTTGAGTTCTCTTTTGGGGAATTGAGATTGTTGAAGGAGTTACTACAGTATCTTTTGTTTTAGTGAAAAGTCTTGCTGTTCCAAAGCTTTGCCAGAGGACTAATATCTTTTGAATACACTAATGTTGCTAATGAAGATTGTGTGAAGTTTTGTATGAAGGAAAAAATTTCAGGTGTAGAGAGAGAATGATGTAATGAGATGAAGAATGGACAAAAGCTCAATCTTGGGGATGCGCCACCATGGTGTCACCCCAAGAAATATCCAAGAGGTACAAGCGTCAAAGTTTGGGGATGCCCAAGGTACCCCCTTCTTCATCAATAAAAAGGTCAGGTCTATCTAGACACTTCATTTTTATTGTTTCATGCACTGTTGTGTTGTTCTTGGAGCGTATTAGTTTTCATTGCCTTGCTTAGGTTGTTTAGTTTGCTTGAATAAACTAGTTTGGACCCCCGTTCTCGCTGTGTTCTTTTGCAAATAAGTTGGTTGGTATTGGAAAGGAGTAGGAACTTCCTGCTTGAAAGTGCAAGAGGGGCTTGCATTGACTGTGACTTAGACTTTAGCATGACATGCTAGGTGTTGTTTTGACCTTATGCTTAGTGATTATTGTTGTAGCATGTCTTGTTCCAAACAATTGGGATTGCTTAGTGTGCCTTGAAGAAATTATGCGTTGTTTTAGCATGCAAAAACATAGTATTGTGGTATTATCCTTCGATGCTTTGTTTGGGTTAACTTGGCACATGCTCACACCATGTTATGACTATGACAAGTCACCATAGCCTCTATGATCATTTATTCCTTGACTTATAGTACCACTCTATGCTTTGATTAATAATTCTTTGTTGCTCTACATGATTATGGCCATTATGCTCTCTTAGTTGGTTGCTCCCAGTCTTTCAACTCATGCTTCCAATGAAGGGTTTCACATAGTAAATCAAAATTTTCTACGGATGCGAGCAGAGGAAAGCCAAGATCTAATCTAGGAGATGCAAACAACGAGAGATTGGATTAGATCTTCATACCCTTGAAGATTACATGCGATTGGAGCGTTTCGGAACGTGGGTGATGTAGTCGCACTCGCTTCTCCTCCTCGCGATCCGATCCGATCTAGCACCACAAGTGGCGGTGCCTCCGTGAGATGCACACGCAGCACCTCAACGTCTCCTCCTTCCTCGAACCAGCAAGTATGGTGGAGAGGCGGATTGGATCTACAACGGCGTGGTGTATATGGTGGAGAATTTCGTAGCAGGCGCCTGGCCACAAGGGGAGGGAGAGGAGGGCAGGCGGCTAGGGTTGAGAGGAAGGTGTGGGGTTGGTGCCCACCCCTCTTTATATAGAGGCGCAGCCCCAGCCCCAAGCCCAAACCGGTGGCCCCAGAGGATAAGGAGTGGGCGGCAAGGAAACCCCCCCTTCTAGAAGGTCTATCTCGAGTTTAAAACCCCCTTGGCCGGATGGGCCCTATGGGGCCTTGTGACCCTGGCCCAATGCGTCCAGGGCACTCCCTCATAGGCCCATGCCCCCTCCCGGAAGGTGGGGCCACGTTGGTCCCCTTCTGGAAGGTTCTAGAAGCTTCCGGTACAATACCGATTAACCCGGAACAATTCCGAACTCCAAAAACTGCACTGCCTTATATGAATCTTATTCTTCGGACCACTCCGGAACCTCTCGTGATGTCCCGGATCCCATCCGAGACTCCGAACAAAAACTCATAAACCAATTATCCAATCTATCCTAGCGTCGAGACACATTAAGTGTGTGACCTTGCGGGTTCGAGAATATGCAGACATGATCTTCTATCAATAATCAACAGCGAGGTCTGGAAACCCATATTGACTCCCACACATTCATCGATGATCATATCGGATGAACCACGATGCCATGATTCAATCAATCCCATATATATATTCCCTTCGTCTCGCGATATTTTACTTGCCCGAGATTCGATCGTCGATGCCATACCTAGTTCAATCTCGTTCACGCCAAGTACTTTACTCATTCCGTAATCCGATATCACTTTGTGATTAACTCCTTAACCACATGCTTGCAAGCGGTGTTAATATCGATTCTGGAGTGGGCCAAGTATATCTCCGACTTGGGAGGATAAATCCCATCTCGATACATACAACCCAGATACTTTCCGATCACACGAGACACCTTTATGATCACCCTCTCATAGGATGACGTTTGATCACCTCAAAGCTTTCTTCCGATACGGAGTTGTATTATCTCATGGTCTAAGGAATACAATATTTGACATAAGAAAAGCTTGCAAAGACGAACACGATGACACGATCTAATTGCTTCGCTTAGTTTGTCATCACCATATCATTCTCCCAATGATATGATCTCATTATTAATCGACAACTCATGTCCATGGCTAGGAAACCTTAACCATCATTAATCAATGAGCTAGTCCATAGAGGCGTATTAGGGACACGGTGTTGTTCACAAACCACACAAGTATTAAAGTTTCCGCTTAATACAATTCTAGCATGGAATATAAACTTTATCATGAACAAGAATTATAATAATAACATCTTTATTATTGCCTCTAGGGCATAATTCCAACAGTCTCCCACGTGCACTAGAGTCAATAATCTAGTTTACATTAGGCAAAATCTCACACCCATGGCAATCGGTCTTTGATCATATTTATCACGTGGAAGAGGTTTAGTCAATGGATGCGACATTCAGATCTGTATGTACTTTGCTAATCTTCAGATCTCCATCCGCTATATAATCTCGGATTATATGAAACTTGCGGTTGATATGCTTGGTCTTTGGATGATATCTTGGTTCCTTAGCAAGTGATATGGCGCCAGTGTTGTCACACAATATCTCTAGTAGGTCCAAGGCACTTGGCACCACACCAAGCTCAGTGATGAAGTTTCTGATCCAAACTCCTTCACTTGACGCTTCGGCAATGTACCATGTATTCCGCTTCATCGTTGATCCCACGATCACACTTTGCTTGCATCTTCTCCAGCTCACGGCTCCTCCATTCAAAATATACATTACCATAAATTTAGAATCATCCTTGTCGGTGTCAAAACTAGCATCGACGTAACCTTTTACGACAAGTGTTCATCACCCCCATAGACTAAGAACATTTCTTTAGTTCTATTTAGGTACTTTTAGGATGTTCTTCACGGTGTCGATGTTCCACTCTGGATCACTTTGATATCTTCTCGTCAAACTAAGAGCATTGGACACATCCGGTCTAGTACACAAGATGGCATACATGATAGAACCTATGGCGAGGCATAAGGCACTTTGCTCATAGCTTACCTATCATTTACCGTGGGCGGACCGAGCCTTGCTCAATATCTTACCGACAACATAGGCCTTTCAACCTTCCTTTGCCTTATCCATTAGAACCTTTTCGAACTTTGTCTAGGTATGTACTCTGGCTTAAAGCTATCAGGCGTCTTTGTCTATCTCTATAGATTTTGATGCCCAATATATAAGCAGCTTCACCTAGGTCTTTCATTGAAAAACACTTGTTCAAATAACTCTTCACATCGTTAAGAATGTTGATGTATTTCCAATAATCAATATGTCATCCACATATAGTACCAGAAACGTCACCGAGCTCCCACTCACTTTCTTGTAGATGCAAGCTTCGTAGAAATTTGGAACAAATCCAAAGCTCTTGATCACTTGATCAAAACGAAGGTTCCAACTCCGAGATGCTTGTTTAGTCCATAAATGGACGCAAGTTTGCATACTTTATCAGCATCCTTAGGATCGACAAACCTTCGAGTTGCATCATATACAACTCTTCATCAATGTTGCTATTGAGGAAAGAAGTCTTGACATCCATCCGCCATATTTCATAATCATGAAACGCAACAATTGCTAATAAAACCGAATGGACTTAAACATCGCCACGGAGAGAAAGTCTCATCATAGTCAACCTTGAACTTGTCGAAAACCTTTCACGACAAGCCGTGCTTTTATAGACGGTAACATTACCATCCAAGGCCCTGCTTTTCTTCTTGAAAATCCATTTGCACTCAACGGCCTTTTTACTAGGAGGTCCACCAAAGTCCATACTTGGTTTTCCCTCATGGGTCCCAATTCGGATTTCATGGCTTCTAGCCATTTCTCAAAGTCTGGGCTCATCATTGCTTCCTCATAGTTCGTAGGTTCACTATCTTGTACTAAAAATACAGTCAAGACAGGTTGTCGCACTCACTCGTGAGGGCACACGACCTTGCCGACCGCGACGCTCAAGAGCAAAGATCGCCCTAAGCTTCATGATCCTTATCATTAGCTTCCTCATTGTTGGTGCAAAGTGCATCGAACAATTTCAGGTGCTTACTCTCCAATTCAAGAGAAGGTTCAATAACCTCGCTCTAGCTCTACTTTCCTCCCACTCACTTCTTTGAGAGAAACTCCTTCTCAAGAAAGGAACCGTTTTGCAACAAACACTTTGCTCTTCGGTTCGTGATAGAAGGTATACCCAATAGTTTCCTTAGTATCCTATGAAGACGCATTTCTCCGCTTTGGGTTCGAGCTTGTCCGACATCAACTTTCACGAAGCTTCAGATCCCAAACTTTAAGAAACGACAATCTTAGGTTTTCGCAAAACCACGCTCATACGTGTCGCCTCAACGGATTTAGATGGAGCCCTATTTAAAGTGAATGCAGCGGTTTCTAATGCATAACCCCAAAATGATAACGACAAATCAAGAAGAGACATCATTGATCTGACCATATCTAATAGGGTTCGATTCCCATGCTCGTACATACCATTGCTACGGTGGGTGTTCGGTGGCGTGAGTTGTGAAACGATTTCACTTGCTTTTAAGATGCGCGAGAAAATCATAAC